>JAPXFQ010002998.1:0-1200000 GCA_028564705.1 Apricaphanius iberus
ACGAACTCCTTCCGCCGCCGGCCTGGCTTCAGCCTCCCACAGCCGCTCCCCTTAAGTACTGAAGGTGTGATGAGGCTTTACGAGAAGCACCTGTTGCAGCCCTTGCCAATCAGACCCTGGAAAGAGAGGTGAGCAGAACAAAACATTACCCAAAACCAGCACACAGCAACAGACTTAAAAAAACAACAACAAAAAAACACACTCAGAAGTTAGTTTCAGGATGAGGACATTCATCCCAGTTTGTCAGAATTTTTCCCTCCCTCTCTCTCTCTCTTTCTTATTTTTTAAAGCATTTTACCAAGTTCTGACAGTGATATAGTGGCTGAATAAACTCTCTTTGATCAGTGCTGAACAGTGTGGTTTGGAGACGGTCAATAAATTCCTGAAGAAAGGAGGAAATATCACCAACCTTTATTTCATGTGACTGAGTCACACCAAACTAACAGCAGACAATGTAAATAACTTATGATATTTAGTATGATTATTTTAGGGGGAAAAATGGACTTTAAAATTGATTTTATATTGTGCAACATATTTATTTTTAGATTGGCGTCTCTCTTTTGTGAAAGGTTTCAAAGATGTCGTGGATCTTTACATCTGTCTACATACAGTGGAGTTGTTTGTCTGCTCATAAATTACACATGTAGTTTTGACTTCAAAATATTTATAATAACTATTATTCCTTCATAATCAAGGTTTTATATTTAAAATTATTACATAAATAACATAAGGAAAATCTTTGAGGATAAATGTAATAATAAATTCATCAGATCGATCTAATATAGCTGACCTCAACTATGCTTTCTGTCTCCCTTAGTACCACTTTTGGAACGCTTAATTCTCCATGGATTTATGCTCTTACTAAATGCATAATTGACAGGATTGAATTTGACATTGAATTTCGACTTTTGTGGGGATAAATAAAGCATCTATCTATAAATGTGTATTTTGATAAACAGTATATTTAATAAAACATTGAAAATATATCTTTAGCTGTGTTTCTTTGAACTCAAATTTCACTTCAAGAGTGAAATTATGAAACTGTGGCCATTCTTTACAATTAACAACTCAGTGAGTAGTGTAGGCTTCTGCATGTTTTATTTTTATTTGATTGTTAAGACAAAGCAACATGCTTCTGTATTCTCTTGTGTGTGCTTTGCATATTTCGCAAATGATTATGGTGGGCTGCCAAGAACAAAAATACCAAAGAAACAGTTTGGTCCCAGTCCACCCCTGCTTGGCATCATATATACCGTTGTTGATATACAGGGAAAATGTAAAACTGTTATGATAGTTTCCACACATTGACGAAAAAGGGAATAAAAACAAGACATACAAGAAGACATCTCTCCAGCTCACCCACTTCAATAAATATTACCCAGCAGCCAATGACACCTATACTCTGTAACAGTCAGACAATATATCAGAAGTGTTTACTTCTGCTTCCCCTGCTGAATCTGGCCTCCTCGGTGATGAATTGTATAAACATGGTTGCTTTCTACTGAGTCACGTACAATAATTTCACTTCAAGCTATGGGAACCACAGTCACACTCCAGGAAAACCATTACATATTGAAAATATTGCTTTTGGGAACATTCAAAAAAGCCTTTTACTCTCTGAATTTTTAGATGTTTTCTGAATGAGTCACATCCAAGAGTCCACTGATCTTAATTGACCTTCTGGCTCGATGGTTGACAGAATGTATTGCAGATAAAGTATACTCAAAGAAGACTGAAGAACTCACATCAATTGTAATGTTGTTGTTTTTTTGTTTAAAATGTCAATCACTTTCCATTTCCCAACGCTTGAAGCAGGGTGTAATTTACTGCTTCTTTATCTTCAGTTGCACTCTAAAAGATGATTATTTCTTCCATCAAAATAATAAGTTTATGCTGTCTGGATAGAGGTTCGACAGCTGGGCGGTCCAAAAACTGGATCAACACTGAACCAGATTGTTTGAGTCTATAATTCAATTCAATTCAGTTTATTTATATAGCGCCATTTCACAACAGATGTCATCTCAAGGCACTTTACAAAAAGAGTTATTACAATACAATGTTTAGTGTAGAAATTACAGAACCACAGAAGATTGCGTCGTGGAATTCTCAGCAATCCCTCATACTGAGCAAGCATGCAGCGACAGTGGGAAGGAAAAACTCCCTTTTAACAGGAAGAAACCTCCGGCAGAACCAGGCTCAGCACAAGCGGTTATCTGCCGCGACCGTCTGTGGCTTGGAGAATACATAACAGAGACACAGAAAGAGCAATAGAACTGATGCAGAAGTTTGTTGCAGGACGTGGAGAATTTTCCGTCACTGCAATGCCATCTTAGTCAGGGTCGTCAAGCAGGGCTAATCCGGAGCACCTACTATAATAGAAAACAGGTTAGTGCTTGAATTGACAGCACATCATGCAGTTGGGGAGAAGTAGGAGAGAAAGTAGGAACAGACCCTAATAATGTCCTCCAACAGCCTGGCCTAAAGCAGCATAGCTACTAACATTAACCTGTCTCCTAGCTACTAGGAGACCTGGCTACCAACACTCTGTCTGAGTCCTCCTGATCGAGGCTCAGCCCGTGGACGGTGTAGGGCCGGTAACGGCCCCCGTCATGCCGGGGTCTTCTCGGAGTCGGGTTGTTTGAGAATGCAGCCCAAAGTGGGTGGTAAACTCCATGTAAGGCTAAATACCGGCACGAGACCGATAGTCGACAACTATCTTAAGGAAAAATAGACAGAACTATCTTAAGGAAAAATAGACAGAACTATCTTAAGGAAAAATAGACAGAACTGAGAGGACAGAGTTGAAGAGGGCGAGAAACGTTTAAGAGATAAACGGGTGGGGTCCGCACAGTCTGCCCGGGGGATTCAACCCGGCAGGTAATGGGCGGCCGCACTGTGCGGGAGGATCCCCTTGAGGGACCTCTCTCCGGCGCTGGCTGGCCCCTGTGGGGCGCATTTCTTCCGCGGCGGTAAGCCGCGACCGGCTCCGGATCTTTACCTGGCTTACATTAATCTATCTCTACCTAGCTACTCTACCTCTTCCTATCTCTTCCTAACTTTTGACACTCTGCCTGACTACTAACATTAACCTGTCTCTTCCTATCTACCTGTCTGACCTGACTCTAACTACCTATAAACATATCTCTAACTGTAAGCTTTGTCAAAGAGGAAAGTTTTTAGCCTAGTTTTAAAGATAGACAAATTGTCTGCTTCACGAACCAACCCTGGGAGCCGGTTCCATAGGAGGGGAGCCTGATAGCTGAAAGATCTGCCACCCATTCTACTTTTAGAAATCCTAGGAACTACCAGTAAACCTGCAGTCTGAGAGCGAAGGTCTCTGTTGGGAACATATGGAACAATCAGGTCTCTTATGTATGATGGAGCTAGATTATTAAGGGCTTTATATGTCAAGAAGGAGGATCTTGAATTCTATTCTAGATTTTACTGGGAGCCAGTGAAGAGAAGCTAAAACAGGGGAAATGTGATCTCTTCTTTTAATATTCATCAGAATCCTAGCAGCAGCATTTTGAACTAACTGAAGACTTTTAATTGTATTCTGTGGACTACCTGATAATAGACAGTTACAGTAATCCAGCCTTGAAGTAACAAAGGCATGGACTAGTTTTTCAGCATCATTCCTGGACAGGATGGTTCTAATTTTTGCAATATTCCTAAGGTGAAAAAAGGAAATCCTACAGACTTCTTTAATGTGAGTTCTAAATGACATATCTTGGTCAAAAATGACACCGAGGTTTTTTGCTTTATTACTGGAGGCTAATTTAATGCCGTCCAGGTGAAGGGGCTGACTAAGTAGTTTCTTTTTCAGAGCTTCTGGTCCAAAGACGACAACTTCTGTTTTATCAGAATTTAGAAGCAAGAAGTTTAGAGTCATCCAAGTTTTTATGTCTTCCAGACATGCCTGTAGTCTACCTAACTGATTGGATTCATCAGGATTTATGGATAGATATAGCTGTGTATCATCTGCGTAACTATGGAATTTTATCCCATGCTGCCTAATTATTTTACCAATAGGAAGCATATATATAGTAAAGAGAATCGGCCCAAGCACTGAACCCTGTGGTACTCCGCAAGTAACTATTGAGGTTGAGGAAGATCTATTGTTTACCTAAACTGAAATCTGTTAGACAAATAAGATTTAAACCAACCTAGTGCTGTTCCTATTATACCGACACTTTGAAGCCTTTCTATGAGAATATTGTGATCAACAGTGTCAAAGGCAGCACTGAGATCTAACAGGACCAGAATGGTCACCAGTCCATTGTCTGAGGCTATGAGAATATCAAGAGTAATCTTCACCAGAGCTGTTTCAGTGATATGATGAGCTCTAAAGCCTGACTGAAACGTCTCAAACAGCTCATTATTGTTATAACAAACCTCAAACTTTTTTACAGGCCACCATTCTAAGCATTACAACAACCTGATCAGATTTCTGTTTAATTCAAATAGTTAAAAGGGTAAGATAGTAACACAAGCTTTACAACACTGTTTATTTTAGTGGGTCGTATTATTAACATTAGTTAACACTAGGGAAATAATTTCTTCACTCAGTTTAATATCAGTCATTTACCTGCTAAATAGTAAGTGAAAACTAGTGCTAAAATACAAGTTTTAATGTCCGAGGTGTTATTAGACATTAGAGATTTTTTTTTTCCATCATTTATTTGTCACTGTTTATTTGCATATGTAAGGTACCTAGTAGGAATTCATGCATGATTATGAATTGGAACTATATACATAAACTGAATTGAAGTGAAATAAGGTCAAAAAAAAAATTCCCCAATAAATCTCTTTAAAGTCCAAGTGAAAAATGATTTATACAAAATTATGAAATGAAAAAAAAACCATATGTGACATAAAATGAGTGATTGAATAAATAGCCTCCCTGTTCAACAAAGTATTTTGCATAAAATATCAGCAAAGATAACTTTTTTGTTTCTTGTCAAAGTAATAAGTATAGATAAATTAAGTTTATGGTGTCTTCAAGCAATCGTAAAACTCCAGATGATCCCATTCTTAGAAATTTAGCAAGCTTCTAATAAGTTATTTGGGTCCATTTGAGTTAAATAAAATCAAACTTTATTCATAAATTGCCTTTCATACAAGGAAGAAATGCAGTTCAAAGTACTTTACAGAATAGAAATGACCCCACATACCCCCTTAGCCCCATACCCATACTCTGAGCCTTAGAACTAATGACTAAATCTTCAGTTTTGTCCTAGTTAAGCTGGAGAAAGTTTGCTGCCATCTAGGATTTTATGTCTAAAATACATAAACATAAGCCACTTCAGGGGTTTGATGACGCTTCCTGGCCTCTAGTTGGATTGAACTGGTAATGTTAAAAAACACACAGTAGTAGTCAGAAACAGCCATGCCAACAACAGAGGACACACTGGTGGACAGGTCATACGTGATGACCAAGTACAGGGTCCAAGTCCTCTGTTGTGAGTCAGATGTCTGACATGTTGACTAAAATCCATATAATTAAAAATATTTAAGACATCTGTTGATAGAGGATCTAAAAGGTTATCTATAAATAGATCGTTTCATAAGAGTTGTACAAAACCAATAAAAACTCTGAGAATTCTTAAATAAAAAGGGCAATCTTTTTAGCAGGCCTATAAACTGTGACACATACAATCTGAGGAGTCCCAAAAACAGACAGTATATTCAGAGGTAATATAATTAACAAATAAAATGGGTTTGGTAGAAAGCGTGGATGAGCTTATAAAACCGCCAGGACACCCCGTCCTGAAGTTCTCAGGGCCCGAGATGGTTCATACGTTTCTAACATGTCAGAGATTAACTTTGGTGTCAAACCATGAAAAGACTTGTACACAAGCAGAGCTGTTTTAAATTCTATTCTCTGAGCAACACGAAGCCAGTGTAGAGACACTGGACTAATATGGTCATATTTCCTGGTTCTTGTCAGGACTCAAGCAGCAGCGTTCTGGATGTACTTCAGCTGTCTAACAGCTCGTTAGAGAGGCCAGTGAGCAGGCCGTTACAGTAGTCTGACCTGCTGGAGACAAATGCATGGATAAGTCTCTCTAAAGCCAGGTGTACACTGTGCGATTTTTCAGTGACGGGTCTTTAGCTCCGGCTCACACTGTACGAGCGAATTGCAAGGGTTAAAAGTTCACAGCTCACGACTCATGTGCTCACACTGTACGAACCGCTGTTCGAATGCAACCTGACTGCTCTCACTGCCCGACATGACAGACCCGGAAGCAGAAGAAAAACACGGGAGTAGATGCCCACCTGACCCGGAACTGAAGAAGCAGAAGAAAAACACTGGAGTGAAGATGCGCGCCTGAGAATTGCGAGGATGCCTCAAAAGACAAACGCGCTGCCCTGGCAATCTGCCGTTTTTTGTGTGGAAACACCATTTCTTTATGTCAAAGACCAGAAGTAGTTCCGCGGTAACCATGTTGACACATGGTTACGGGGTCGCGGGGGGGCTGGTGCCTATTTCCACCTGTCAAGAGACTCCTGCCCCAGAAAATGTTAAAATTGTCTATAAAACCAATATTGTGCATCACCGTGGCAGAGGATGCCCAAGTGTTCAAAGACAGAATCCCACTAAAACATCCAATTCCTCTTTCAGAGGTAAAAACAGACACACTTGAGTTTTTTTTTTTAAATGGTAAAAAGATGAAAGAATTCAGACTTCAGGAGTTCGGACTGTTGCTTCAAAATGTCATTGGTGCCAACGTGGATTATAATTTAACTCACAGCTGTGTGGAGTGAATGAGCTCCGGGATCGGCGCCGCACTGTCCAGCACAGTGGCTTTGGGGAAACACTGGTTGAGACGTTGAATCCAGCCGAAGATGATATCAACGTCACGCTTGTGCTCCTGGATTTGGTGATGTTTGGAAATCCTCTGCTCCAACTCCAAATCTTTCTGGCTGAGTTTGAAGCAGCCATCACAGCCAGGGTTACAGGTGAGCAGAGGCATGATGGGGGAAGGGAATACTTAACCTGCTCCTCACCGAATAAAACACAGCAGGTAAAAATGTCTGTTGATTAAAAAGCACTCTAAAATGTGGCTGAAACAGTTCAAATCAGTCTAAAGAAAAAGATTTAAAACCAGTTAAAACCGTGTTTGTTTGGAACTGGTCTTGGTGGGTCTTGCTGACACTCACTGACGCTGATGCATGCGTGGGGCAAACCTGTGGATGCATATAAAGACACTTCGCAAACACCAAAGGTCTTTCTTTGACATCATGGGAAAATCTATAGAAAACAAACATGAGGAAAAGAATTGTGGAACTTCAAAAATTTGGCTCATTCTCAACTGCAATTTTAAGGCGCCTGAAGGTCCCACATCTATCAGTTCAGACAAAAATACGCAACTTTAAAAAACATAGGATTGTTCAACCATCACACCACTCAGGAAAGAGATTGGTTCTGAGCCCCAGAGAGGAAAGCCCCTGGACATCAAGAATAAACCTTGTGAAGATGTTGCCTGAAATTGTTGAGACAGTGTCACAACCCACAGTAAAACCACTCCATATGAACTTAAAGTTACCATTACTTCAAAACTACCATAAAAAAGTCAGACAACATGGGGACAAAAATTATAACTTCTGGAAACATGTCTTGGACTGCAGAAAAAATAAAAAGAAAAACTGTTTGACCATGATGATAAATGGTATATTCAGGGGAAAAAGGGAAAATATTTGTAGCCTCAGAACAGCATCCCAATTGTGAAGTATTGGGGTCTCAGTTTCATGTTGTAGGGCTATTTTGCTGCAAATGGGACTGTGGTAACATGTTCCAGTTCTTTTAACTCAATAACATAGTCTCACATTTAAAACAAATGTACACAAGCTGTTTAATAGATGAACAGGATCTGGTTCACAAATGCACACATTCTGGTTAAAAAATGTACACAATCTGGTCCATCAATGCACACAAACTCTTTCACAACTATAATTTGTATTATTCATCACTAACCAGCTGTGTTCGCGTTCAGCCAATCATATGGCTCCTAACAATTTCTATCCTCATTGCGGGCCGAATGTATGGAGCCTGGCATTATTTACAAATTACTAATCCTTTCCCTCAGTTTATTAAACCGTGCACAAAGATTCGCAATTTGTTCCCTTGGTTTATTAAACTGTTTGACTGTGTGGGGTGTCCTGTCCGCTTCATAATGCACCTTGGCTGTTTAGGTAAAGCAAGTTGCTGCTGTGGTAGAATGGTTAACACGCAGGATTACCACCGTGTTTGAATCAACTCATGACATCATTTTGCACCTTTCCACACATCCATTTTTCAGACGCTTTCCAGGAGAGCAGTTCCAGATCAATATGTACAGTAGTGTAACCAAGCTTTAGAAAAAAAGGTCTTAAAAATCAATTTACAAATATATACAAAATATTAATAATATATAAAATATAATGAATATAAAAATGTGTTAATATAAATATTCAAAATTAATTCATTAAAACAGTCAAATAAATTTGTTTCCATTTATTAAAAATTGCTAGTTAAAAAGTTTCAGTTAGACACAGTACTACTACCTTTCCCATAATCTGTTGGGAGAATTTGACCAATTACAGAGCTTGAATAGTCCTAGGTGATCACATCCTGTTCACCTCCGGTACTTCTTCCTGTCAGTGAAAAAAAACAGCATGGCAAACACTAGAATTTTAAACTTTGAATCATTCACCATCTGCGGGAGCTTCGTTATTTGCGCTGGGTCTGTGCTAATGTTAATAGAATCATAGTGAAACCGCACCTTTGGCTCAAAGATCTGGACACTGAACTGTGAGTGTGCTTGGCTGAAGCATTCCACTTAAATCCTCATCAGATGTTCGCATCTTGAACCCTTAGAAGATTCCCAGTGTGCGCTGGCGAGCCAGTTGAAGAATGGAATTGGAGTGTATGAAGTTTTACCTCTCCGCTTTGCACGTCTTTGGTAGGACAAGAGAACACTAATGCACCGAACAAACCACTGATTGAAGAGAAAAGAAGGGCCCCAACAATCAAAAAGGACTCAATTTGGTTGGGTTATTTTGAATTGTGATCAGTTCTTGCCGGCATAATGTATTGTTTTTTTCCATTTGTTCACCTGTTCAGGTCGGAGTGTTTAGTATTTTAATTGTGATTTCTTCTTAAACCATTAAGCAAAACAAAGACCAATTTTTTGTCAGTTGTTTGTATTGAGGTTCAACCTTGTCAGAATCAGGGTCCGATAGATCGATAGGAGTGCTGCGTGCGACTGAGACCCAAGCATGGTGATGAGAGAGCGAGGGGAAGCCAGCAGCAAGCGGTTTAATGTAGTAATCCCTGAACCTGAGAAGAGGTCTACCGAGGAGACAGAGATTACAACATCTGGAGAGACTGTTGGATCGAGTGGTTGTGAGGATTGGGAAAATCTGCTACACCTGATAACTAAAGACGCCTGAAGGCAGGGCTGGAAAGGAGCTCGGAACATGAGGAAAGTTATGTCAGAGCAGCGAGTAGGTGAGTAGCTCCTCCTTAAATAGGAAATCCTAAAGTTCACATGTTCACCGTCTGACGAACCTTGGGTCTCTCGGAACTAGTATCTACTGCCACTGTTCCAGATATAATTTCTGATCACTTATTGCCTGCTGGTCAGTTGTTATATAGCAGTAAAAGGGTTACCGAAGACTCAAAAAAAAGGGTGGGTCAACACATATTTTTGCTTTTGCCAGGTTACTTTGCCTTGGCTACCAAACAAACTAACATAATTCAACTGAAGGATAACAGTAAATAATGACTTTGGAAACCAAAGCTAATTTAAAGGGGGTCTCTTTCTGCACCTAGAGGTTGTTTTTGCATCCACTGCATTGATATACAAACAATCATTCTCTCAATGCGCTGAGCAGCTTGATTATTTGTCTTTGAAATCTTTCACTTTTTGGCCAAGTTTACTGTTTTATAGAATCTTCATTGTCCAGCAAAATCTAAAAATGTTCAGTGTTACCAATCACACGTCTTGCATCTGAAGGCCTTGCAGTCTTCATTAATGGAACAAAGCTTTACTCCATGGGTTCTATGCGTACAAATAAAGATAAAAAAAGATGAAAAGCAAACTGAAAACTTTCATAGATACTGTTCCATTTCCTTAGAAACAAACTGTAAAACTCATTTTCTTTGGCGTGCTGTAAGAAAACAATGGATTTATTGAAATTGGACACATCTGCAGATGTTTTGTCTGATTTCCAGAGCTAGATTTCATTTGTCACTTTAAATGTTTGTGTTGATATACCCATCTGTAAAAAGTTTAATTTTGTGTTCTGGGATCCTGATCAGGAGACCCCTAAAAAGTAATAATCCCAGTAATGATTTTCCTGGTTAAATTAAGGTCAGATAAATAATAATTAAAATAATATTCCTTTGGTATGGTTTTATCAGCATCTCTATTTCAGCTCTATGGTTCTCTGTCCTGTTCTGGAGCTGCACAATTAATGAATCAAGCTACCCAGGATAATTTTATTTTCAAGGCACTCCAACAATTTATTAACAGGTAAAGGTTTCATGTCAAGAGCATTAGAGCAAATTAAATGTCAGCTGTGGCATCTATGTGATGCATGTGCATGGTGATCCTACACCTTTCCTTTGTTGGCCTAAGAGATCATCACTGTCACTTTATCTCCTTCAAAAGAATAGTTAGATTTTTTTTGAAGCACTGATTTTTCCAGTGCTTTCTTTTTTCCATGGATAAAAATATATATTTTTTATCATTTAGGAGATAGCTTTTCTGAATGAGGGAGAAGTTACATGAGCTATCTAAACAATCTGAGAATTTTTATCTGAGACTGTGTAAACCTGAATGTGCAGTAAACATGTGATTGTGCTTTGACAAGATTGGAATAGAACATTAGTTCACTGAATTTATAAAGTGGCACTGAATCTGTTGAAAAACCTCAATATTGGACTAATTAGTTTAGCAGAATTTGCACAAAAGGTTGATAAAGAGGTAAGGTGCAGATATCAAAATGAGAGAGCTGCGCTCATATGGACTGCTCATTCAGGGTTGTATTAAAAAAAAGAGTAATTTAATGGAAACTATTAGATCAATCACTTCACTAATTCCCCCAACCAATTTATTCCTTTCTGAAAGGTCAGTGTTACACAAGCCAGGGTCATCTTTCTTTATACTCTTAATGTCAGGTGTGCAATTGTTGGGAAAGTGCTAGGCTAAACGGAACAGTTTAAGCTGTTGGCTAATAACCAAAACTCCCCATTTCATAATTTGACACTTGGTTAATGCCATGAATTAATTGTCTGAATATAAGAAGACTGAGTGGACAATTCATGCAAACAATTAGGAAAAATCTCAACTTTAGGGAAAGCTCTTATGCCATAAAAGGTGAAACATATACTCTTGGGAGCATTTCCTTTAAAAATTCAAGTTAAGACAGGACATGTTGCAGAGTTGTATCAGTTTTTCCAAGTCAGGAAACAACACTGAAGTTGGGTTTGAACTGTTAGATTCTGTTTGTAGAATGAAACAATCAGTACGTTTACATGCACATCTGAATTGAGCTTTTTGGAGTAATCAGACTGAATATGCACCCCTTCGGGTTAGCATTCTACCGCTTAGCCTAGAGCTGTACAGAGGCAGTAAACAGAGGCTAGAGGGAGTGAAGCAGATGGAGTAAAACAGTCCCTCCAGGATTTTGCGATGCTGCAATCACAACTATTAATGCAAATTCAGGCAACTTCTGCACGTCTTGCAATTTTATCCAATTATTGCAACTTAAATGCATATTTGACCACTTGTGACTCTCCCTTTCATTATCTTATATCTGACGACATCACATGTTTCTTATGTGAGAAGGATTGTGCAAAAAAATGTGTTACACTTGCATTACATTGCAGGAAGGTGGAGTCCAATTAATAAAATGTAGTAATCATATACAATATCACAATGATAATTGGCATTAGATATGACATTTTAACAACTAAATTCAGACATGCTGCAGTTTTAATCAGTCTAACCCAACACATGTACACTGCATGAATTACATTTTTTACTGACAAACGAAAAATAAAATTCACTGCATTTTAGCCTAATTTTTGTGCGAAAGATATATTATGGATCGATGTGCATTACTCCTCCTCTCTCTAGCTGTGGTGCAGCTCGCATTAGCGTATGCAAACTCCTCATTTGAGTCCTGCTGCCTGCGCCTGTTGAGAATTGCTCACGTAATCTTAGTAAATCACCCACAAATTAAGTAAAACCCACTTGCGCAAATTTTTAGCACCGCACACAATTTTGCGGTCATTATCAGGAATCTTGATAAATCAGCCCCAAAGTGTCACACTCTAATCAGCTAAGTAATCCGAAACACCTACAAAGGGGTTCCTGAGCCTTTAAATGGTCTCTCAGTCTGGTTCAGAGGAAATCACAAACATGGGGAAGACTGCTAACCTGTCAGTTGTGCAGAAAACCATCACTGAAATCCTTCATAAGGAGGGAAAGCCTCAAAAAGGTCATTGCAAAAGATGTTGGATATTCCCAAAGGGCTGTATCCAATCACATTCATAGGAATCTTTTTGGAAAGGAAAATTGTTGAACAAAAAGGTTTACAAGCACCAAGATTGACCGAAGCCTGGAGAGGATTGTCCGGACAAGGCTATTTAAAAGTGACAGCCATATCCTGGTCATGAGCTTCAAATGTTGTATTCTTCTTGTCAAGCTGCTCCTGAACAGCAAACAACATTAGAATCTTCTTACCTGAGCTAAAGAAAAACAGAACTGGTCTGTTGCTATGACCATTGGATTACTGTGATTGATAGGCCAACAAACTGACCTTACCTGAAGCATCTATGCATGCCACGCCACATTGAGACAGAAATTGATACAAAAGGGGCCACAACCAAGTATTGAGCACATATGCATCATAATACTTTTCAAAATCTGACATTTCTATATTTAAAATCCTTTTTATTTATTGATATCATGTAATATTTCAAAAGTCAGAGATTTTGAGTTTTCGTAAACTATCAACCATAACCATCAATAATCTCACTTTGAATGTAATGACTCTTTAAATTGTGCCTTTTAAGTTGAATTACTGAAATATATTATCTCCTGCATGTTAGTTATTTTTCGAGTTTTATCCGTACATCAATCCTGGGTTACCTAATAAAATACAGACAAAACATATTTTAGAGTGTGAATGAGAGCAATTCTGTAATATCAGTTAAGACAGTGTCCTGACACCTGCCTGGTTTCCTCCAGCAATTGATCTCTTCTAATCTCTCTACCTGTGCAGACCCTGCATCATCATCCCTGCTGCTGGCATCCGGCTTTATGTCTCCTCCCTTCCACAATCAGTGTATGGATGACGGAACGTAGTGTAAAATACTTTGTGGTCTTCTGACTGAAAAAGTGCTTTGAACAAGTTTATTGAAGACCATTTACCGTTCACTATTGTGCTTTCGTATAATTGTATAATCCAAGTCCTTGGTTGCATATGATTGACTACATTGTGATTCCATCAAAATAAAGCCCTTTCCCTGCCTTCATGGTTTCTCAACAGAGCCGAACAGGAGCAGCTGAAGGTCTGGCTCTTCTGATTCAAATCACAGTCAGCTTTTACGGCTGTCCTATTTACAAATGTCACATCACTGGTCAGGTTCAACCGAGGTCATATTGAGTGACCATCGGTTTTCTTAGTTTATTGCTGATAAGAAGTACTAAACTTCATAAACGAATCAAACTATTTCTGTGGTTCTTTATTTGCATAACAAATTTCTGCTGTCTTGGCAGCTTGCTTTGGTCATTATGGAATATGGATGTCTGAGTCTAGATCCTCTCTCACTTGCATATATGTGGTCATAAGGGCTTCGGAGGAATGTAAAATAAAGCATAGTACTGCTAATTGGCTCTGGGATTAATGTTTTTTTTCTCTCTTTCTGTTGGCAACATTAATCACAGAGCGATCCTAGTGCATAAAGCTCTTTTTTGGTCTTGTTTTTCTTCTTTTTAGTTTGGAGATAAAGTAAGTAAATTTACATTATGGAAGCTGCTTAAATTGAGGACAGTAAGAATTCCTTCCTAAAATGTCTCAACATAAGACTTTAGGTTTTACCTACACAACATGGTAAGCAGCTGAAGGAACTCATCTGTTTCCTCCACGAACTGCCAGTGCAATACTTTTTATCAGTAAGTTGTTAAACTACCTGGCCAGACTGAGACATGACCTTTTCCTACTGTATGTTTCAAGTTGTGAAAGTTTCTGAAATTACCTGGGGAGGTTCACCAAGGCTACATTAGGTTTCAATTCAATCCAGTTTATATGGCGCCAATTCACAATACATCATCTCAGGACTTTACAGGTCCTTTCAATTCAATAATACTTACATTTGAGTGACTTCATTTTTTTCTATGTAAGGAAACCTAACAGATTGTATTGAGTCATTGACTTACAGCATTCACTCCTATTGGACGAGCATATAGCGACAGTAGTGGTCAACTCCTTTGTGTCGATGACTTTACAGCAATCCCTCATACTAAGAATGTATGTAGCAACAGTGGATATATATACCTGAAGACAAGTGCTCGTGGTGCTATATATTTTCCAGTATTATATGTTCATCCTCTTCAAGTAAGATTTAATAGTTGTACCTTGGCTGCAGTCACAGCTCAAAGTTTGTGTGGATTGTAATTTTATTCCATTCTTCCATGCAAAACTGTTCAAGTTCTGTCAGGTTACATGGGATTGACTGTAAACAGTCCTTCTATAAGCAGTCCTTAAACTAATTTTGTGAAACTTTTGCCGGATGCTTCGGGTTGTTGTCTTCCTGGAAAATAAATGTTTTGCGAAGTTTTAGTTCTCTTACAGATGGAAAAAAACTGTACTCCAGTATTTCCATATATTTTGCTTCAATTTTTCTACTTGCTATCCTTACAAGCCTTCCAGGACCTGCTGCAGAGAAGCATGCTCATAGCATGATACTACAACCCCCATGCTTGACAGTGAAGGTGTTTTTTGAAGGTGATGTGCAGTTTACTGGATCCTGAAATGTCCAAGCAGATCATTACAACACCAACGGAACAGTTCACCTTCCTCTCCGGTTCTTCCCTGATCAGTCTCCCACCTGAAAAAAACTATATAATTACCATTCCACCGTCTTCCTTCAACGCCTGCCTGTCAACCCTCCTACAGCTCCACCTGCAAAGAACAAACGGAATGCCATCATACCAAACCACCCATCCCCAGCCAATCTCAGCTGCTGTCTCCTACATACCTCCTCCAGGCATCAACGAAGCCGACAACCAGGTAAGATTTTAAATCCAAGATCGACACCTAGAACTTTTTGCCTCTACTTTTCCCCTAATCACTTATCTGTTCTCCTTCAGCCTCAGTTCCCGTCCTCCAGAAACCCTCACCGTAGTACTACCGCTCTGGCTCTCTCTCGTCCCCTTGTTGTTAACATCTTACAAGTGGGTCAAAGTGTCATCTGGGATTGTTGCCTGAATTTAGAGTCTCATAGCCATACATGACCTCCATTTCTTAAAAATGTACTTTTATGGAACCCCAGAGGATGTTCAGTGCCTGATAGAGTTTTTTTATATTCTGGAATTTTTAATAACGTCTTCTCTAATTTGCTTGGAGTGTTCTTTTGTCTCCATACTTTTATAGAATCCGGTAATACTGAAGAACCATTGAATGGACCTTCCAGGGGCAAGTATCTTTATAATATAATCACTCCATTCAGGGAATTTCCATTCAATGTGAGACCACTGTTGCATGTATTGATTGGAAAGGAAAGAAAATAGTGCAGAGTGAAAGTGCGGTTTGAATTTTGGCTGGCTTTTTTTTGTGTGATACAAATGAATCGTGCAAACACATTCAATTTTCTGAACCAAAATGGCACTGTTTAATGGCCTCAGAAACTACTTTCTTGAAAAGCTTTGAACAGCAAACTCTGAATAGGAGTTAATAACAGAGTTGGGTCAATGTGTATGCACTATGCTTCTGATAAGGATGTAATACAACTTCATGTCTAAAAATGCTAATTAACCCTTTAAAGGGGCTAAAGATTTATGCATTACTTAGTTTAAGTTAAATATCTTATTTGTTTGACATTATTTTGTAAAAATAGTTTTTCACTGACATTAAAAGATGTTTCGTATTTTTTCTCAAAAATTTCAGTTTGTTGATTCTGAATGATTTGTAAAAGTAATAAAAGGATAAAACATCCAAGGAGGTGAATATATTTTTTAGGCGCTGTAAGTACTTACACTACACTGAAAAAAGTGTTACATGCTGTTGTTCATTCAAACCAATAACTGCAATTTAAAACAAGATAAAACTATTGATTTGAAAGTAAAACTCATTTTTTTTGCATTTAGAAACATCAAATTTGATTTATACTGAACTAAATATATATCCAAATGACTCATAACAAAGTTTTTGATTTCTCTCAAATTGTTTTTTTTTTTTCATGACCTGCAGCTAATATTTTTAGTTTGAGTCAAATGAATCGCGCATGCGCATTACATTCAGAGGGTATTTTAAATCGGGACCGGACCAGTAGTTCTTTCTTTTGGTATGTTACTCTGCTGGCAACGGATGCACCACTTGACGGCATGATATTTTCCTGGGTGGATTTCGTCCAAAGATAAACGTAAGTAGTAAAGCAGTTACTGATAATGAATGTTTTATTGTTTTGTGTTATTAAAATATTCCAATTTAATGGGGCGTTAGCTGGTATGACTGTAACGTTAGCTGGGAGTAGCTGGCTGGCTAATTGGTAGTAGCAGGCTAACTTGCTAGCATTTACCGGAAACATTATGATCACGAATAATAAAAAATATATTTTCTAACCAATTACAAGTATCGGTAACGTAAGCTAGGCAAAATACATCACTAGTCATAGATACAGGGATACATTCCGGCTTGGGCACTATGACGTCATTACTTGGCGGGCTGCCATGTTCAAGGCTTATTTAACTCTAGTTGTGTGTCTTATTTGTGGTCGTTATTTTACGTTATTCTTCAGGGATGCAAACACAGCGCTTTTGGCGCCTCTCGCTTTTTTCCACGTCAGTTTGGGTGACTTGTGAATCGTGCAGGTCCGAAGAGGTTTTTTTTTTGTTTGATTTTTTTTTGGGGGGGGGTGTAACGTCTAAGCTTCATTAAATTCACCAGTAAAATACATGGTGCTAGCAAGGGTTGAGTGGGATAACGGACATTGACTGTATATAGATGGACAGGCTGTCCGCCTCGTTTGCTTATAGAAGACTTGAAGCCCTCCGTTGTCGTCTCGGCAGCGTGACGCGGCGAACGGGGAAGCGGATGATTGACAGCTAGCTGCCTGTAGCTAAGACCTAACCAGGAGCTGACGGGAGCTAACAGACGTAGGCGAGCTAAAGCGCTAAGCTAAGGCGCGAGTGTTAGCCGGCTAAAAACCAAGGCTGTGCTTCTCTGCTCCCCTCTGCCTCTCCTTACTGCCGGATTTCACCGGAAATTTAAAAGCGTGAGCAAACCGCTAGCAACCAGCGCTAATAGCCACATCAATTTCAAGATTTTAAATATCATCTAAACTGATGAGTTATAAAAAAATTCACCCCCCCCTCAGTGTTGTCACGAAGGTAAACTTGATTCAGACTAGAATTGATGTTTCTACCAGGCTGTAAACATGTTTATTTCTGCTGGGAAGTTGGCCTTTTTTAATTTAGTCTTTTTTTTTTCTGGCTGGTGATGTAAAGTGGGAAAAATTTGCTCGTCCTGAACACAGGGCTTTTCAGAAGAATATGATGAACAAGTCTGACATACTATTTCTCTGTTTGTCTGTGTTGCGGGGTGCAACAGCGCTACACTTAATAACCATTTATTTATCTTGCGAGAGAAAGAGAGACTCGATAACATCTGGGATGTGTAAACATGTGGTCTTCAGAAAAAAGTAATTATTTATTTTGTGTTGTATGCTCTCAGAACCACAAGGCCCTCTCTTCAGTTCCCTGGCTATAGCTTAAATCTTCATCCAACCTGAGCAGGTAAGACATTGCATCTTCACTGCACATTGCCTTTTTATCTATTTAAAGCTGAAGTAGGTAACTTGAATAAAAGCAACTTTTTGTGATATTTTTAAAACTGTCCTGACAGTAGGACATGAGATGTGTAATCTGTGAAAAAAAGCAGCTCCATTGATCACGCCTACTGCGATTTGCAAGAATTCACCTCGCCCGGTAGGACACACCACCGGCTAGCTGTTCAGACAGAGCCCAGAGCAGTCGGTTGTGTAGCAGAGCGAGGGGCGGGTCACAGCGTGTGTGGCGACTGATAGACAGATGTCAGACACTCCATCAGACGCTGCTCTGGCTCTGATTGGGAGTTTCCTACCGGGCGCGGTGGATTCTTGCAAATCGCAGTAGGGGCAGTAGGCGTGATCAATGGAGCTGCTTTTTTTCCACAGATTGCAAATCTCATTTCCTACTGTCAGCACATATGGACATTTTTTATATATATCTCAATTAATATAGAAAGTCCATAAAGACAGAGAACCAGAAAATAATAGAAGTAGGCTACATTTACATAGTTACAGGACGGTTTGACATGATTATTTGAGTGTATAAAGCTATGTAATCTATACAGTTGCGATTGACATGATTCATTGAAATGTATATACTATATTATATTTTATATCATACACACATAAGTAGCGGTTGACATGATTGATTTATCTATACACAAACACACCAACACATATTACCATTTTTTCTTTTGTTTTGTCAGTTGTTGGATGATCTGAGCTACTTAAACATTATCGCATTGGCCATCGGTTTCACGGTAGGCGTCGTCCTTACCCATGCATCCATGACAATTGTCCCTGTTCGTCCAAGACATGGAATGGTCTACAAAAACATCTTACTATGAATCATCCTTCTCAGGAGTTTAGTGCTACATTTGTGACAACAATCAGCTTTCCACGGAGAATGAATTTTTCGTTCATATCAATCAACATTTGAAAAAAAATGAACAAGTCTCTTGTATGTTTTATGGTTGTTCATATAAAACAAATATATACAGCAGTTTTAGGACCCATAAATGGAGAAAACATCAGTCATGCACTGTTAATGACTTCAAAAGTGGAATTATTGTCACATCATCACTCGGTTCCAATCCTTCCGAAATATTGAACTCTGACCAGCAAGAAGAAGCACTTCTGGATGAGCCAACCACTGAAGAGCCTAGGGATTTTGAAAAAGAATTTGAACTGAAAGTAGCTTCACTTTTTCTTAAATTGGAACATACATATTTAGTCTCCAGTACAGCTGTCAACGAATTGCTTGACGAGCTACAACATCTCATTGGAACTGTCTCTGTGCCACATAGTCTAAAAACAATTAATCAGGTTTTGGGAGATAACAATTGTCATGTGGAAGCATCTGTTGTTGAAGAGCTAGCCACAGTTCTTTGTTCTTCCCATCCAATTCAAAAAGCAATAGTGAAACAAGGCCCATTGTCTACTTCTTGGAAGCGCAAGTCATATTATAAAAGAGAATTTGGTGTAGTGTCACCAGTGGAATATATTCTTGATAAAAGGAACAAAAAATCATTACAGTATGTATATGTGCTGAAAACACTGCAGCAGATTCTAAATTTAGATTCAATTTTAAAAAAACACTATCAATTTGAAAGGGAAATATCAGTCACCCTATAGTGATAAAGTAGTTTACAGTTGTCCCTTTGATGGTGAATTTTTCAGAAACAACACACTTCTGTCTAAAGACTGCAATTTCACTTAACCTTTATATTGATGATTTTCAATTTGTAAACCCATTGGGACATCACGAAGAAAACACAAGATCTGTGCTGTCTATTGGACTTTAGGTAATCTGTCCACCGGTTGTCAATCTTCACTGTCGTTGATACACTTGGCTCTTCTCGTCAAAAGTGATGATTTGAAGGTGTACGGCTATGAAGCAGTACTCGAGCCTCTCATTTGTGATTTAATTTCCTTGGAACAACATGGTGTGTTTTTGCCAAAGTTAGGGAAATGTGTAAAGGGAACAGTACAGTGTGTCATAGCAGACAATCTTGGAGCCCACGGCATCGCTGGATTTATTGAGAGTTTTTCAAGTGGTCATGTATGCAGATTTTGTCCAGCTTCCAAACCAGAAATTCAAACTGAGCAAGTAGACAGTGGATCTTTTACGTCAAGAACCGAAGACCTTCACTCAGACCATCTCAAAACCATCGAAGAACAATCTCTGAACAATTTCTGTGGTGTTAAGAGGAAATGTGTTCTCTCTGATAAACTCAGTCATTTCAAAGTCACTACTGGTTTCCCCCCAGACCTGGTTCATGATTTATTTGAAGGGATTGTTCCTGCAGAGATAGCTTTATGTCTGTCCATCTTCACATTTAAGAAATACTTTACACTTGCATATTTAAACGAGTCTATACTTAATTTCCCATTTAAATGGACTGATAAAGTTAATTGTCCCCATCCAGTGCCATTGAACTTTGCAACGCGAAAGACGATAGGGGGGAATTCCCACGAAAACTTGAGTTTACTAAGGTTTTTCCCCTTCCTTGTTGGCCAGAAGGTGCCTGTTGAAGAACCTTCATGGAAAATACTGACTGATCTAAAGGATATTGTGGACCTTATTGTCTCACCTGTTCATACAGAGGAATCAATTGCATATTTGAATTTCAAGATCAGAGCACGGAGTACAACTTCAAGAGGTTTTCCCAGACTACAACCTGCTGCCGAAGCACCATTATTTGGAACATTATCCCCAACTAATTCATAAATTTGGACCATTAATTTGTCTTTGGACTTTAAGATTTGAAGCCAAACATAGTTTTTTTAAAAGAGTTGTTCGATATATAAGATCTTTCAAGAATCTGTTGTTGTCTTTGGCAGAGCGACACCATCCCTGAATTCACGGAAATCATCCACATGTTGGTTCTGAGGGACAATCTTTTTTTCATTGTTCGGAAGCTGAGTGCATGGCACTGGGAACACTTCAGGGCTTTTGAGCTTAAAGTGAGCCCCACCAAAGATATAATACTTGTGGCGCCAGATGAACTGACGGATCCATATCCGCTGGTGGATTACACTGTGGGAAGAATGCGTTTCATTACCCTGAAGAGATATATTCAAGTTTAAGGTCTGCATTTTCATTAAAACATTATATTTGCATATAATTCATTGTACTAGAAATTCTAAATGGGAACTTAATTGACACTGGAGAAATTTGATATTGTACTTATTTCAATTCTAACCTTTCCTCTTTATGCTCACACAATGTGAATGTGAAATGATGCTTTGCTTCCTATTCTCAGACACATCCAGGACGCGGGTTTACACAAGCTTACTTCATCACGTCTGTGGTTTGCTCACAATCTGTCAACCCCTTTACACACACCCAGGTAAAAGATCTCTAGGTGTGTGTGTGTGTGGTGTGTGTGTGTGTGTGTGTGTGCGGGTGTAATGAATTAATTTTCATCCATCGTGCGATTAATTGATTCATTGATTATCGTCCCAGCCCTAAGTGACGCAAAGCTACCGACTGTAAACATTATAACCTCTTATGTTGACCCTCAAAATATAGTGTTATTAAATACAAGTTCTTATTATTGAACACGATTTATTTTCATCACCAATTATCATAATAGAAAGACCAATTGTCATAATTTCTCAAGCAGTTCTTGATGCATTTTGGAAACCTTCGGCAGAATTCAACTGACCCATTTTAATCGATTTTTTTATTTATTTTTTTTATTCCTTCTCTTGTGTCTCCCTATCCTTTTGATCTTTTGTCTTTATTTTAGTTGGTAGTGAACCAGCTTCCTGGACCTTCACGCTGAGACGCAACTTGATCTGTCAATATGGTTAATCCCATACGACTCCTCATCTTGTTGAGTGACAACAACTCAGAGAGGATGGATCTATCACTGGTGCCAGACACGGTTGAAGAGCTCATTGAACAGGTCAAAGAAGCTTGCAAACTTACTGGAGGCATCAGGCTGCAATATAAGGATATTGACTTTGGTGGAACATTTGTTAACTTGAGCTCAACCTCCTCGATCAAGGATCTTACCACCATCAAGGTCATACCGTCTTATCCTGATGCTGATATCATTCTTGAATTTATAGACAGTGTCCCAACTTATTTGGAAGACCTTAATTCAAGCTCCTTATCGACAAACACTGATTCAGATGACACAATCATACTCAGCAGCAGCTCCTCTGAGAGACTCCGAACAGAGCCCTGGCCGAAGAAGTTCAACATCCCAAAATTCTCCTTTGAAACAGAAGGTCAACTCGAGAAAGGGAATGCTGAATACACAAAAAACCAAACTAGACTGACTCCTACGTCAAAAATGCTCTCGGACATTCTGGAAAGATTGGCAGAGAGGATGTTCTCCTACAAGGCGTACCCCAATGATGCAGACCTGACTGATGTCGCAGAGGCGCTCACGAAAAAGCATCCCTGCCTGAGGCAACCATATTCCTTCAATGAGAGCTATGGATGGAAACTCAGACTCAAGAGTAAGATGTGCAATTATCGCACTCAGTTGAAGTCGCATGGACTTGCATCGGAGCTCATGGTTAACACTCTCAAATCCAAGTCACGAGAAGATTCCTTCCCCCGCCCAGCAAAAAACAACAAAAAGGCAAGAAGAGGCGAGGCCAATTATTATCCTCAGCCCAGCATTGACACTCAGGAAAGCCTGGAACAAGAAAGAACATTGCTTCTGACTGAAGTAAAGAAGAGAAACAATGAGAGAACCATAAGGGAAAAGATGGCCAGGACTTTCGAGTTTAGGAGACAAGAGATTGTAGATCAGAAGCCTTGCATCGAGAACCTCATGGAAAGATGGCCAGCTCTATTTCAGATGGAAGAGGTATACTTCTCTTTCATACCAGTTATAACAAACATTTTTTCTACAAATAATGCATACAGAGGGGTTTGCAAATACTATTGAAAGTATTGCTTTTTTTCATCAAAAATTATATTCAGTTTAAAAAATAATAGTGTATGTGTGTGTATACATTAAATAAAAAAATATAATAGTGTATTTGTTATATTTTTATTAAATATAAACTAATATATGTTTTATTTTATATATTTAATAAAAAATACTAATAAAAAAATATATATATAGGAAACACTTTCCCATTGGATTGGGAAAGTGTTTCCAAACTTTTGCCTGGTTATTTATTTATTTATTGTATTTATTTATTTGTGCACTGCTTCGTCATGTACAGATCAATGCAGAATTTGTACGGGTTACTGCAGTTCCCCTGCTGACAAGATTTATGGCCCAGCTGGACAAGTACTCCACGCAGCTACTGAAGATCATCAAAAAGAAGGGAGGGACAACCAAAGCAAAAACTGCCACGATTCTGGAGTTTCTTGGTCAGGTATGATGTATATAATAAACCGCTAACAACAGTTAGGATTTTAACCATTGTTTGATGGGGATATATATATCTTTTTCCATTTTTATTTGTATTTAAGTGATTATGTTTAGTCATTTGAAAAACTTATTTTAAACTGTTAGTGTGTGTGTGTGTCCATGTCCAGCAAGGATGTGTGGGCCTTGCAAATGTTCTTTACACACTTGTCGCACGTGCCCTTCCTCTGGTGCACACAGATTTGCATTTTGGGGGATTTGGAGGAACCTCTGTCCTCACCTTGCTGTGGCTTTCTCCCTGGGTGGGGATATACTGCCATTGTTGCATGTGTGAAGTGGCCAATGCTAATGCCAGCTCTTCCACAAACCAGGGTGATGCTTGTACAATACCTTGATTCCAGCACAAATCCGCAGTCATCTACAGCACACATCCAGAATGAGAACATGTAAATGACCACTGGAAGGTCTTGAGAGAGGGCTGCAAAAGACAGGATTGACCTGACCTGGCAAAGATACATCCAGTCATCCCTCTTCTAAGAAAGACTGTCAGTGGTCTCTGACAGATCCTGAAATGCTCTGATTTCAATTAATTGTGCTATGGATCCAATTGTACAAGCACTGACTGTTTGTGGTAGAGCTGGAAATTCAAAAGGTTGCCTATCCTCCACACTGCATAAGTAACCCTTTTTCACTGCCCCTGCAGGATGCTGATGCTGATCTAAGAAGGGAGTGTGTCCTCAGGTCTCTCATTATATACCTGGGAGAACATGTTGAGGACCTGATTAAAGAATACATGGTATGTCCAAATCTGTTGTCTCTCCATTATGAGATGCAATTAAATAATCCAGGGGAAACTTGACAGTAGGGCTGCACAATTAATCAGATTTTGATCACGATTTTGGTGGCCACGATTAAATGAGCCTGATTGTCAAAGATATTTATGATAATGAAAAAGACCTCAACTATCGAATTCTTTGCAACCACGACTGACCTTTGGTCAAGCAGATTAATGGATCCTTACCTGTCCAATTCAGTACTTTAAGATTGTACTCTGCAATAACATATTCAGTTCATACTTATAAATTCTTTAGTATTGGCACTTTTATGTAGCCTTGCAAACGCCAGACCACGTCATGAGACTCAGCTCATGAGACGGTTTGGAAGCTACGATGTTCATTTCCTCGTATTTGAGGCGCGGTTTACGAATGTAGAGCCGTTTATTGGGCGCTACGAATGTCTATCAAATGCGCCTGCTCTTTTTTCAAGATAAATCTGCATTCTGATAGATGGATAGATAGATAGATAGATACTTTATTCATCTCCATGAGAAATTCACAGTTCTAGCAGCTTACGGGAACACAGGGGCATGCAGGGAAAATACAATATAAAAATTTAAAAGAAGAACTAAGGTAAAATATAATGGTATAAAAAAGTATAATGTCTGCCAGTCCAGTTCAGTGCAGTTGTGCAGATGTCAGTATGCAAAAACAGTTGAGTAATGGTCAGTTTGTACATACTTAGAGTCCAACTTGTAGATGTATGTGTATGATAAAGTGCATGTGTGACTGAAGGTGCATGGTGTGATTAGCATTAAGTCCAGTGTTCTATGGTTGATTTTATCGCCCTCCCCCTAGAGTTGTTGAAGAGCCGCATGGCGTGGGGGAGGAACGATTTCTTCAGTCTGTCAGTGGAGCACGACAATGACAGCAGTCTGTCACTGAAGCTGCTCCTCTGCCTGGAGATGGCGTTGTGCAGTGGATGGTGTGGACTGTCTATGATGGACAGTAGCCTGTTCAGAGTCCGTTTATCTGCCATAGATGTAAGGCTGTCCAGCTCTGTGCCAACAACAGTACCTGCCTTCCTCACCAGTTTGTTCAGGCGTCCAGCGTCTTTCTTCTTGAGGCTGCCTCCCCAACACACCACTGCGTACATGAGGGCGCTCGCAACTACAGACTGGTAGAAGATCTGTAGCAACTTCTTGCAGATGTTGAAGGACGCCAGCCTTCTGAGGAAGTACAGACGGCTCTGTCCTTTCCTGCACAGGGCGTCTGTGTTGGCAGTCCAGTCCAGTTTGTCATCCAGCTGCACTCCCAGGTATTTGTAGGTGTGAACCACCTCCACACAGTCACCTTTGATGTTGACAGGCTCAAGGTGCGGCCTGATTCTCCTAAAGTCCACCACCATCTCCTTGGTCTTGGTGGCGTTTAGGAGCAGGTGGTTAAAGTCGCACCACGTGACAAAACGTTGGATCAACTCCCTGTATTCCTCCTCCTGTCCACTCCTGATACAGCCAACGATAGCTGTGTCGTCCGCGAACTTCTGCACGTGGCAGAGCTCCGAGTTGTACTGGAAGTCGGACGTTTACAGGGTGAACAGGACCGGAGAGAGCACAGTTCCCTGCGGTGCTCCAGTGTTGCTGGTAACAGTGTCGGACCTGCAGTCCCCCAGTCGAACGTACTGAGGTCTGCCGGTCAGATAGTCTGTAATCCATGCCACCAGGTCTGATCCTACTCCCGTACTCGGTACGGCTTCCTTACCTCGTCAGGTAAACATGGAACCACACCGATGCGGGACTTTGCTCTCAGAGCCTGTAGAAAGTTCCTCGAGTAAACGAGTCTCGGCTTAGCAGAATCCATATCCATAGGATAGAGTAATACCTTTCTAGAGAACCAAGAAAGTAACAAAAAAAATACCACGAAATAAAAAAATAGAAAGGAGGAAAAGTGTGTGAGTACACGGAGCTGCTAGAGAGGCTGCCGCTCGTGCTGGCGCCTAGGATATGATGTTCTAAATAACTTAGAACACTATCTACGGCTGCATGGAAAGATAACTTTGCGTCTGCTACCATGCTGGATCCATAGTTATAAACCAAAGTTATAAACAAACTGCTTCGGTGTGTCGCATAGAAGGCGTCATCGTCTTGCTGCTCCCTCCCTATTCTGTGATTGGTTCCCTATCTGACGGGAAATTTGGTCCATGGGATCCAGGCTACCTTCGCAACGAGAATAAATTTGCTCTGCGTTCAAGGTAGCCTGGGAAAACCCAGGCTAGTTTTTATGCATTATTTACCATCTATTCTACATGAACAGTTTAATTTTTCACAAAGTGTTTCCATCATTTTTATCAATTGTTGCAATAAAAAAATAATTTTTTACCAGGAAACAATGATAATCGTTGATTTAATAACGTGGATTACAACATTGGTTAAAACTAATCGTTAATTTTTTTTTTGGTGACCATAATGTGCAGCCATCACTTGACAGCCCATGTCATTAGATGTTGGTGATTAGAAATTATTTGTTCACTAATCATTTTGTCACTAACTTTTACATCAGATGTATGACAAAGATCAAGCCGAGCAAGAGCTGGAGGGTACCACCATGGCGGTCTTTGTGTTAAGAGAGAACTCAAGCCTTTTACAAAAACCCGAAGAGATCGGTATAATCATAGATGGGGTGGAAGTCCTCAATGAATGAGTTGCCTTCCGGTGGCAGCTGGGCGTAATAATGCTCTCGTGACTCTGTTCTTGACTCTTAAAGCATTGGATATCCACAGGGGCTAAAGTGCACCTTTGAGGCTCTACAGAAGATCCTTATGGAGCTTGGTTCCAACAAGATGAGCTCCAAAATTCGCAAACTGAATGGAGAACTCCACACTGCACAGTAGTATGTGTGGCATGTGTACACAGGCTTGTGTTTTTTTGTTTTTTATAGGTAGCCTGTTGTAATCACAAGCTGTAAGCCAGCACTTTATGAGGTAGAGAACCTCAGCTGCACTTAGTTGCACCTAGCCAAGGGTGCTGTAGCATTTATTTTTGTTTACTAGTTCATATTGGATTGTTGAGTGGGTTGCTGAGTGCTCTGTTTTCAACATGGAAGCTGCATTCCTTAAAGGAATAGGCCAGCGTTTTTCCATCCCGACATGTTCTTACTTACCTTAGACTAGTTGATATGTACCTGTCTGGTCTTTGTCTGTGCGCTCTGTCATGCAAATGGAGTGAAAATGCAGCCTCTTCCACATACTGTATAGTTCCAAATCAGCTCCCGTTAGAAGCTACCAAACTCTTCCACATTTTCCCTTATTAAATACAGTTCCTTGAAGTGTTACACAACAAAGTATAGTAACACAGAAATGTAACATGTCGATTTTCTCAGTAAATAAAAAGGGGAACTATATTGTGAGGCGTAACAATACGAGGAGCACTACGTCCGCGCACTAACTCCTAAAGACTTCTCTTCCTATTGACGGAAGTGAACGGGAGAGAAGTCTTGGTGAGAAGTCAGTGCGCGGACGTAGTGCTCCTTGTATTGTTACGCCTCACAATATAGTACCCCTTTTTATCCACTGAGAAAACGTGGAAGAGTTTGGTAGCTTCTAACGGGAGCTGATTTGGAGCTATACAGTATGTGGAAGAGGCTGCGTTTTCGCTCCGTTTGCATGACAGAGCGCACAGACAAAGACCAGACAGGTACATATCAACTAGTCTAAGGTAAGTAAGAACATGTCGGCATGTAAAAACGCTGGCCTATTCCTTTAAGAACACCACATCACATGTAGACATTGTGGTGTCCTACAAATTACTCCAGTCTGTGCACCTCCTAAGGAAAATGTCCTTATTCAGTTAATATCCATATACAGTTGTGTTGTAGATTGATATTCCACATGTTTTCCTTAATATCTGAGACTCAGCACTTTCAGGCCCTTGTGGATTGGTTCTGTGTTGTCTGCTTAAATGTATGTTTTGACACTCTCAGCCTTAACTTCCTGATCAAACCCACAGAGCAATTGCAAGGTGTCCAGGCAATGACTAGGCCAGTTTTGTGTCAGACATGGTGGCTTTTCATCAGTGTTTATGGCATAAAGACCAAATGCTGCTAAAAATGTCAAATTAATTAATTAAAAAGGTTTCAGCTTGATAAATCCTGGTTGTAGTCTGGACATCTTGTCTGCTCTTTATGATATAACCACAGACCTCTAATGTTCTCTGTTGAAACATGTCCCCACTTGATAACTTGAACTCCACTTTAGTTGCAGTTTGCAACTGTTGCATTTTCTGACTTGCAGGATTTTAAATTTCAAATTAATAAATGCATTTAATGTAATCCGTTGGCAAAGTGTCTTTTTTTATTTTAAAGAGTTTTAAGGTGTGAAAGAAATTATTTTTGGGTCAAACAAAGTCAAAATGTGAAAAATATAGTTTGGATATATGTAAAGTAGTTAGCTGGTGTTAATGCAAATAATTCAAGATGAGTAAATCAAAAGTGAATACATTAGGTTGGTTTAATTTCAATTTATTTGGTTCAATAACTAAAAATTAAGAAAATTTTGACCAAGGCAAAAAATTAAGGTTGAGTCAAGTAATTCAAAATAAGTTAATTAAAAAGTGAATATATTAGGTTGGTTTAATTTCTATTTATTAGTTTGGTTCAATAACTAAAAATTAAGAAAAATAATTTTGACCAAGGCAAAAAAATAAGGTTGAGTCAAGTAATTCAAAATAAGTTAATTGAAAGTGAATACATTAGGTTGGTTTAATTTCTATTTATTAGTTTGGTTCAATAACTAAAAAATAAGAAAAATAATTTGGTTCAAGGCAAAAAAATAAGGTTTGGAATCAAGTGCTGTATTATTTTTCACATTCAACATTAAAATAATTAGGGTCATATCAAGTTACTCAATTTAGATTCAGTGAAGTCAAATATTTTAGATGTGATATCTGGACATCATTTTTTTTAGTTTGAGCATGGTTATATTTTTTTCAGTGTACACTGCTGAGCAGGTGTTTAGGTGTGATATGCCTGTGGTGAAATGCTTCCTGTGTAAACGTGCTAAGTTTAAATCATTATCTTTCATTTTTTAATCTTCATTAAAAATACAGTTTTACATTAAAATTTTTCCATCGATCATCAAAATATCTGTGCAAACTATAGGGTAAGGGAAAAATTAATTAAAGCACAAATTAATAATTATATTTTGCAAGCAACTTGGTGTAGCACAGTAAAAAAATCCAGTATATCAGTGTATTTCTTATATTTGCTAGAACCAATGATAAAATTACATGATGTAAAATATTTCAGTTCAATTCTGTGTGAGTAAAAAAATTATTTAGGATGTTTTGATATTAGACAGAAGGTTAAATGTGGGCCTGCCCCTTAAAACCTAAAACTGGTGTTTTTCTGATAAACTGTATAATTGGCGTGTCTAATTGTGCTGTATACAGATCTCGTAATTAATTTTGGTACTTTAGTACACATTTTAGTAAAAAGTATTTCATTTTCTACCAAAAAAACAGGAGTGGAGGGCCCTCTTCAGGTTAAAACTTACTAAGCATCTTGGAATCAGTCATTGCTACTCGTTCAACTCCTATTGGAGGGGTCAGGACTTTTTTTGTGTTTAGAGTGGGGGCCACTCTAAGACGGAGAATGCCTTAAAAGTATAATTATTTAGTCTTCACCCCCCTATCGTCCACACTATCACTAACCCGGCGTCGTTTATGTCTGTGGCCGATTAACATATTAGCCGGGTAAAGAGAGCCGTGTAAATCTTAATTCAACGGCTAAACGAGCTAGTGTGGACAGCTTCCCCGGATAATGAAAGGAAGTGGCGTCAATGAATGCTGCGTCAATAACAATACGACACTACAGACAAAGACAACAGCGAACAGTAATAAATCGATCTCGTCGTCTGTCCACACCAAAAACTCTCTCCTTTTTCTGAACAGCTATTGTTCTCTTCGGTTAACGAGACAAGCAGATATGTACTGTGATATAGAGCTTCTTGTATATATAATGTAGGCGCTGGCGTCAAGTAGATTATACGCGTTTTTCATGCGTCTTTTCGCGCATGCCCAGTATTTGCACAGGTCGGTATCGGATTGCGCAATCATGGGACCTTAAACGGGGCGTAAATGCTCCTGTTGAGTGGATAACATTAGGCGTCTAACTCCCCGTATAACCTTATCGGCTTAGTGTGGACGTAGCCTTAGCCTTCTATAGCTAAGAGTGATGTCAATCTAGCCATCTTCTTTTACAAGGATACTTTTGCAGCTTGTTTTTAGTTGGACATTAAATTCAAGTCAGGTCCAGGACAGGGTGATTGCAATAAAAGCAGTTTTTTGAAAATATTTTTATCAGGTAGAAAAAAACTGATTAAAATCTGAAATCCGATGCATGAAAAAAAAAGAAATTCAGATTTAATTTTTAAGCCATACTGCACAGCCCTACCTCCAAGTGTTAATTTAAATATTCACCCTCTATTCTGAACCTTTAATCCTATAAAATAAGATTGGATTGGCTCTTGTTTAATACTGTTAGTCAGGGGAATCATATTTTGACACAAAATAGAATAAATAGTGCATCGAAAAATCTCCAATTAAAAGTACTGTTCTGCACTTAAAATTGTGTTTTTGGTTTCATTTATAAAAATACAAAACCTAAAAAATTTTGAAAATAAAACATAAATAACATTTTAAAAAACAAATCTAGAAAAAGTCTTCTGAAACCAGGAAGAATATCTGTGAACCTACTGTGAAAAAAGACTTAATTCTGCAGTGGCAGGGCACAAACCTGCACCTCTCAAACAGAAGTTACTAACACTAACCACTGAGCCAACATGGTGACATAAGTGGATTCAACAGTATATATACCCACAAGATCCCCACATTGTTTAGGACTTACATAATTTGAAACTCACACAGATTTATTTTTAATTTTAGGCTGCTTGTGGTTAACTGCAGTGTTCTGCTTATTTGAAACTTTATAAACTATTGCTTACCATAAGACAAACAACTCCAGACCAATCAGCAGCTACCGCTGCTGCGTAGGAGGGATATCATGTTACCGGACCAATCTGTCCATAGGTGAGCGTTTCGAGTCGCTTCAGCACGCTTGGAACCAAGGCAGAGGTAGTCCGAAAAAAGGGGTCGGAACGGACGCAGGTAATGGAAACACGGCACAAGCGTTCAAAAGTTCCATACAATGCTCGATGATGCATTTGGAGCTCACCTTTCTAATTAGGGAAAAACTGCTTGTCCTTATTTGCCTTTCTGTCTTTAATCTACTTTTTTGTTTGTTTTTGAGCCCATGGTTTTCCTTTCTTAAGTAAAGACTCTTCCCCTGTCTGCCTAGTTCCTTCCACGGATCATCCCAATTCCTGTCTCATCAACTGAGTCACTGCAGCAGAAGCACCTGCGGGTAATTTCCTTTACACTGATTCGAGAGGGGTGGCGGGGCGCTGCACAACATGAAAATGACTTTTTTTATATACCAAACCAGTGCCTAACTACAAGTTAAGTTTTGCACAGGACCTTTTTTATTTGTACATAAATGCTATACAAATGTTAGTGCTTGTATATGTATGTATAGAAAACTAACTTCTGAGGCCCCCCCGACACGGGCCCCTCGGTACTCGGTACCCTTCCCCCCCCACCCCCAATTTGACGCTCCAGCTGGTGGAAAAGAAACTAATAATGTTATATCTGACTGAGCTGAGAGCTGTGTCTAAAGCTAAAACTTCAGGCCAGTGAGGATCTTACGTTGTGTTCTCAGTGATGTCACCCGTAGGTTTCAGGAGAGCTGAATTTAAGCAAACTAGGCGGTTCCGATCATCGCCACCTTTGGCTGGATATTAGGGGTGTGCGAATCAGTCGGTATTTGTATCTGTATTTTTATTTGTTAAGGGGCGAAAAGTATTTGTATTTGAGTTAAAAAAATTCACATTACACTTATAATTTACGTTACACTTAATCATACATCATAACTATTATGGATATTCAATATTGGTTTATGTTTTCTATATCCAGTAATGAACATGTAACAAGTCATTGAATAGAACAATGAGCACAATAGCCATTACTTCATTCAACAGGGGCAGAGCATGGCTCTGATGATGATTTAGTGCTTGTGTAGGGATTGATGCTTGGGGGGAGGAGTACCAGGACAGGATGATTTAGGTGCAAGCAATTATGCATGCCAGATGTTGACAGACGTTTGATATCACTGTCTTTGCAGTCTGCAAAAGAAGGAGTGAATTAAATGTACCAAGAAAACTCCCACAACTAAACAACCCTTGTTTTAACCTTTTTAACCAAATGTTAACTCTTTTTTTTTCTGATTCTATTAATGTCATCTGTTTTGATTAGTGTCATATTATCCATTTTGTAAAATCGGTTTTGTAGTTTTAGTTAGCATGCTAGTAGAGTAGAAGCTGAGTCTGTTAAAGAAGGGTTTTTTTGGCTGGACGGTTGATATATTTTGTCAATAAACTTTCGTACAATAGTGTGACATAACTTTTGTGCTCTTTCCAGTGTGCCTTGAATTAATGCTCCACTATGTTGAGTTTCCGGTTCTATAAAGTTGTTTTTTATAAAGTTCTTAAACTGGTGCCACAATCTTTAATTAATAAATTAAAACCTTGAACTTCATCAATAATTGTATATTTATATAATTAACTGGGGTGACCATATTTTGACTTTTTAAAAAAGAGGACACCTGAGTAATTCCTGAAACACTTCAACAAATACTCTGTTTGGTTAAAAATACTTTTGATTTCAACATATTCAATGTGTTCCTTCTTTATGTGCTAAGAAAAAATTATTCCTTGATCTTGTGAAAAGTGGAAATGTCCTCGGAAAAGAGGACAGTTGGTCACCCTAAATTAACCAAACATGACTGCACCCCTATTTGTCACGACAGTTGATGTGTATTGAAAAAAAGAAAAACCTACCAGATGCTGAGATTCGACCTTTGCAACAACTATTGGATGAGGGTGTCTTCTCTCCATGGCAAATGGGACACAAATGCCCTATGAAGGTAGCCTGGAAACACCATACCACCAATCAGCATAGTTTTAGCACATCTCTCATGCTGTATACGCTGGAGGAGACACATAAACCTAATTTGAAAGACTATTCGGACAAAATGGTCCATGCCCACAATTGTATAGTACACCAATCAACTGGATTTTCTCAATTTTTCCGGTTATTTGGAAGAGATCCCACGACTGACCTTGTGCTCCCCAGAAAAGAATCATCTCAACAGTCTTCGGATGGATATGCTGAGACCTGAAGACCATGTTTTTGTCAAAAACCTCTAAGAAAGAGGGAGTCCAGGAAAAATACTTGCTCACTGGAGGACAAAATACATATACTAGAAAAAGAAGAGGCACTGATGGTCCACTGTATGTGGTGAGACCTTTGGAGGGAGGAAAGGGGAGGATTCTACAGAGAAATCTACAGTTACCCTGTCCCTATCTTGTTGAGAAGAACACCTTAGACATGAAAGAAGGAAATCAGAAACATACGAAAAGCAGGAAAAATTTTCTAAACTCAAAGATGGTTCAGGTTGCCATATGCAAAACTGAGAGCTCAAGTGAAGAGGAGTATGCAATATGGGTGCCTCAACAGAGGAAAAATGATTAACAAAATACAGATGCTTGAGTAGTCAAACTTGCACTCTACTAACTCAAGAAGAAAAGAGTCAGCCACTAGATGAAGAGGATGACTCTCATGACAAGCATCAGACGGAAGAGCTCATACTTTAAGATGAGGAACTAGAAGGACAGGAGATGTCAAAGTAATGAGTCTGATTCTGAGGCACACGCACTAAAATCCAAGGTGTCTGAAGAGGATGAACAGGATTTGAGATATGCCAGAAGGTATTCGAGGACCTCTCCGCCTAAAATCATCCTTACTTATGATTAAGTGGAAAAGCCTTGTGAAAAATCATTAAGACAATAGTGTTGGGTCAAACACAGCCATCAGGTGGCGCTAACCTGCCCTATAAATACAGCCCGCTTCCCCGGCTCGGCCTCTTTCACGACGGCCAGCTTGTCTAGAACCATCCTCCTCCGCTGGCGAAGGAAGACCCAAGTTTCTGACAGAAACTTGCTCCAAACGAACCCAAAGACCACTCCAGGTGAATCTTAAACATTGATAAACAAAGACATTGTTTATCCCCAGAGCCCGACGAACAAGACTGAATGAATGGGAGCCACGTGTGCCACAGGTCCAGACCCAGCAGAAGTCGCATTTCATTCGCCGCCACAGAGCCGATAAGAATTGCCGCGCTGGAAAGCTGCCAAAAAGGTACTGTAAAAGTGGATGCCGGGGGCATTATCGGCACGCAGCTGGACGGAGCAGCAAGCCAGGAGCTCACTGCAGCTAACCAGATCGGAGCCATTGTTAGCGGCTAGGCTAACGTCGCCTCACCCCCCCCCCTTCCCCTCATCACTGTGCAGCAACTCGGAGGACTTGAAACGTTCATAAGGTCTGTTTGGGCAGAGGCAATAAGTTAGAATAACTATTTTTAAAGGTTTTTCCCTTTTTGTGTTTAATGTTTACTAAATGTGTTTGAGTCACTCTAAGCGCCCCACGTGCGTTGCAGAGGGCTACCTCAAAGCCGACAAGTTCATGTGTTCGTCCACTTCATAACATAGGTTGCTAATGACTGTTCAAACAGAATTCGGTTTAAATAGATTGTTTAAGAACAGAAACTGATCTTATTAGCCGTGTTTGAAGTTGTGTTTTTAATCAAATACTGGAACTAAACTGTTTATTTCGGTGACCGGTTCATGAATAGAAGTAATTTCCCAAAGGTTAATTACTCTGATCCAGATAATTTTTAACAAACATCTCTTTATCCAAAGGATGTTTTGATTTTTCTCTCCAGCATCTGCAAATCGAGTACTGGGTCAGATCTGCATGCAGAATCACAACAGAATTCATGGTCCCTCTATTTACATATTCATCTTTTTATGTCTTTTATTTTAACTCATTTATTTTAATCAGTAGTGTTTCTATTATTACTAGTTTGAGTGTTTAAATGTCATTCTTCCCTTCGTGTAAATAAATCTTCTACTTGGAAAATAACAGTTGTCATTTCTTGTTCTTGTGATCAATACACGTTAAGAATTCATTCCTTCAGAATTATGAGACTGATATGGAAATTTGGCTATTAAAATAGTTCCCGGTGGATCCAGGTGGTGCCCCGAATAATAATAATTTTCTATAAATTATTAACTTTATTGACTGCCATAAGCAATCTTTGACTATAAATGGCCAAATATCATATTTTTATTTAACATCCCTAACAATAGTATGAAGACTTATTATAGTTAACCGCAGGACATGGAGTAAGTTGGAACACTAGTTGTAGCTATATGTGACTTAAAGTGACAGTGTGTAGTTTTTGCAATGCATCTTTGAAAATAGCCATTAAAATATTATGTAATAATAATTACATAAAGCCCATTAATTGCAAAATATTGGAGATATTGTAAAATATGACTTTAAAGATCAGTTTTAAAATACATAGTCCTCTTTTCAGGGGAAAGCCATATTAGATTACATCTTTACTTCTACAAGAGCCCGGACGGACATGGCGCACGGAACTGGCCCGCTATTAAAACATTGATTTCCCCTCAAAATCCAAAAAAGTTTCACCATAAATACATTTTTACCTCTTCGCTAGTTCCAAGCAATGAAAGACAGACTGATGTGCTCGTCATGTTGCTGCGAATAGATAATTCTCAGGGAATTGAGCGTTTGAAAACAGCACTAATTGGACCTCCGGTTGTAGAGTTTCTTACTCAAAGACACAGATACCTTGTGATAATTTAGGTATGCACTGCCCCTACGGCCCAAAATTACACACTGTGCCTTTAAGGAATTGGGATATATTAAGTTAATACAACAAAGCAGGAAAAATAATTGTTTTCTACTGTACCTGTAGTTATGGTATTGTAGTCACCAGAAGCCAGTTAATGACAAGTTGTCATTTGGAGTTTTAAAACTGCTGAAACTTATCTAAGTTGTTTTAAGAGTTCATTTGTGTTTAAACGGACTGTACTTAAGCTTAAATTTCTTTTTCATACATGCTCCAGCAATGACCTGGTCAGTAGAATGAGCCCTGGCCTTTTCTTCGCAATTGCCTCTATATGCCTGTACAGTAGTAGCAGTTTAAACGTTCCCATTCAGAGTAAACGCCGGACGAATGGCGTGCCCTTTCCAGCCCATTAACGGCAGAGTTCCCTCCAAATCCCAGTGGCCGGAGTGCCCCCCCCGCTTTCTCCTGGGAGTGTCAAAGTTTTACTGCAACTCCACCCATTAATTGAAATACGAGTATGACCAGGAGATGGCGCTTCTCTCACAGAATTCTCATCGACATGATGTTATTATCAGTATGCACGTCCACTGAAGAAAAAGCAGAGCTGGTTGCGCAAACCATTTTGGATATAACAACACATAACAACTGCTCACTTTTTTGTAATTAACCTGCTTCTTCTATTGTCAAAGTTTATCATAGGCTCCATAAACTTAAGTTCTCCTAACACAGGCCAAACTTCACCAAATGAGTTCTGTAAAACATTATAACAAGTAGCCTTAAACGTCATATCTGTAAACAATTTGATTTATTTCTATGAACCTAAAGTATATATTTTTTTAAGCTAATGTACTTTCTTTTAATTTTGTGATAAACTCGTGGTTTTTTATGTTATTGTTTTTGGATGAAAATGACAGGGTTCCACAACGCAAAACAACGTAATAGCCTATTTATAAAATTTATGCAATCACATGACTATTCGGCTCACCACGGAATGTTTGCAACACCAGAATAGACATGGTTACATACTGTAGCAATGGGGAGCAAGCTTGGTGGGGGGATGCTTTAAGATGATAATGAGTAACACAACGCAAAAACAACGTAATAGTGTATTTATCATATTTATCAATTTATATATTTTATAATAAATTCTTAATTAAGTTGTTGTGTATATTATATATTAATTATACATTACTCAAGCATTCTGTTTTAAATGTATAGGTTTGTATTATTCTGACAAATTATTGAGAAAAATTAAATTGATTTTTGTTTGTTTGTTTTTTCAGATTCATAGTGAAAATGGTGCTGTTTTCGGAATCTGTAAGGGATTAAAAATAACATTGGTAGCCTATTCATTTCGAGCATATACTAATGCAGCCATTCTCAACCTTGGGGTCGCGACATAATTCCTGGGGTCGCAAAATCATTTTGGAAAAATATAAATGAATGTAGCTCCGAGTGAACTTTAGAAGGACGACAAGTGGTTGGTCTCAAACAGGCATTTTATTACTCAAAGCCAGTTACTGTCTGCCGTAACTAGGCAACACCAAAGCAACAACAACTAACCTGTCCACTCGTCTCATATCTGCCCTCATAATTCACATAGCTAAGCAAAGAAATGGGTTTTTTTCTCTCCCCGATCTGCTGTCAGCAGGAGATGTAGCAAGCAGACGCATTCACAGATAATCTGAAATCGTAGAACTAAAACTTAAACATTAGTTTACTTAAACATTCTAAAATAAAGCCTTGTTAAATTCATATTAAATTAAATAATTTCAAACAGAGTTGTTTTCTGCTTCATTGTTTGTCCAAAATGCATTGTATCAACACTGCGTTTGTATGCGACTCTGATCTGTGAGGGTCAGATTCTGGTCAGTGAAGCACTCGGCGAATTTATCGTGGTAGTAGTGTGTGTGTGTGTGTGTGTGTGTGTGTGTGTGTGTGTGTGCGTATGGAGGGTGGGAACAAAGAAAAAAAATGTAAAAACAGGTGCGTTGTTGTTTTAGCCAAATCTGGTTGACAAAAAGGTTGATAACCACTGTGCTAATGGGTTAGACACATTGGTTTGAATGGTGACAAAGCTAAATGTGCCTTGTTGGATAATTGCAGCAGATTAGTTGTGAAATGTTTACAATAACAACAGAATAGACATAGTTACATACTGTAGGGATGGTCACGAAAGCTTGGTGGGGGGATGCTTGGAGATGGTAATGTTCTTTAGGAGGTGTGAATGATCTGGAGTCTATGGTGTGTTGTTAAGTTGTGGGTTGCATTCAGGATGATCATCAGCGAGTACAATAGGTTAACCAGAAAGTGTTGTGTGACTATTAAATGTTTGAATGTGTAAGCCCTGTTCAGAAAATGTCTGCCCTTTAGGCCCAACGTTACATTACAAGTTCCTAAAATCTTACAAAAGTATATATATATATCTACATATAGCGCCAAAATTATTTTTAGACTAAATTTGATATATTCTTTCAATCCTATGAACAGTCAACGTTTCATCCACTAAGAATGCAGAGAATGCTCTATGAGATGCAACATGGCGGTGCTCCGCTCTGAACTAGTGTTTATGTTCAGTCCGTCCACAAAATTATTGCTTTACTCTATAGAAATATTTGACTTGTATTAACTTATAGTGGCAATGAGTCCCTGACATCCTATGTACAGTATGTACTCTTGTTCTCTGTTAAAAAGCACTCCACAAACTTCTTACTAAAAGTAGCCTTGTTACTGTTACGATAACTTGGTGTCACCATCTTAGCAGATGTTCTGCGGATGAGAATCCCTATTGCACACACCATTTTTAATTTTTATTTATTTTCAGTCCGTAGTTTTCACCCAGTTGATCCCCTCAGACGCCATGTACGCTCCAGCAGCGGTGTGTTTTGGATCATTGTCCTGGAAGAAGCGATGGTCAGACCCAAAATATGTCCTTATGTATGGTGCGGCGTGTTCTTTAATGATGGTCTCTTCAAAGTATTTTTGATCCATTATTCCCACGAAGATTACCATTGGACTTGCTCCTGGTGGAAATCATTCTGGAGCGGCTCAAACGGAAAAAGTCCACTGCCTCAAATTATAAAGGAGCGGGTCCACCAACAGGTTTCAAAGCGCTTCCCTAACCTGTCTGGGGACCAGTGGCAAAGAGTCAGAAACAAAATAAATGAGAGACTAAGAAGTCCCCGCAAGACTGACCCTGAGGCACAGCGCCTTGGCTATTGCCGTTAAAAGAAACGTTCAAAATGTGAATTATTTTTTGGGGGGTTTGCTGTGCTGTGTGAAATTTGCTTGTTTAAATAAAAATGGAAGAAAAAAAAGTTATAGCTTCACAGTTTCATTTATTATTAATGGTAGATGACCATCATTAGTCACAGTTAAATCACATCTGTGAATCACACGTTGATTCAGAGTAGAGCTGTAATCTGGCCTTAAAAGTTGGAGACTGACTGGATGAAAATTGCGCTTGTGGACACACTGTTTGAAAAAACAAACAAAAAAACTATCAGGTTTTTAAGTGTGGTTGGGAAAAAACTGTAATTTACAAATATTACCCCAGCTACAAAGACTCATATGTCTGTATATCAATTTACTGGACAAATGTTTGAAACTCCGGTCAAATAGACCTGTTACCTGAAACTTAAAATTATAAATGAATAAGAATAATTTCAAGGCATGTTGATTTATAATCTATTTTTTTTTGTCTGCAGCTATATGAAGCTTTAACCACTTGCTTCTGTTGCGGAAAAGTCAGTCTCGCCTGTGTGAGTCTCTGTGTGCGCTCTCACCGCTTGCTCTAGATTTCAGGAGATTTTGTCTGACTTGTGGCCATCAGGGAGCTGCTATATAAATGCAGGAGACTTCTGCAACTTGAAACTTGGGATAATAGTGCATTTACACTTCAGTATTTTCTGTGAGAGCGCAACGCAGCAGTCGAAGCATGTTTTCTGTTTTGATCTGAGAGGAGTGGGTCTTCCACATCGTGACACGGGCAGTGTGCCTGCAACATCTTGACAGGTATTGTCTGAATAATGTTAATGGCCCACTGCAGCACTTTATTACAGTATAAATGATCGCGCTGAGATGATCAGCTGACCACTAAAGCCCGTCCTGAGACCGTGGACAATGATAGAAATTAAGCCCGAACCCGGCCAGGTTCCCTAAGGACCAATCATGGAAAAATGAGAACTTTTAAACTGCTACTACTGTAAATAGAGAGTGTTCGGGTCGGCAAAGCAGATTTCCTTAGTGCTTTCCAAGGCAGCCTGCATAACGGTGTCATGCACGTTCACACTCATGTGCGCTATCTCCATCATAAACAGCCACGAAGCGAGAGGTAACTGAAAGATGGCTTCAGCAGAGCAGAGAGCAGCTTTAGCACTAGCAAAACTCCAGCCCAGGCCCCAACTAAACTTACACAAAAGTAACATTTCTTACCTTAGTCGAAGGCATGACTGCAAATCAGTAAATTGTTGATGCGACTGAATCAGCTGCTGTTTCTAGTGAGCTCTCGCACAGTATGTCTGCCTCATGCACAGACATACTGTCCACATACACTAAGGCTGCAGTTACATCTTTGGCCTGAGGGGGCACTTGCGAGCAAATCATTTTCAAACTTCACAGAGTTGCTGTAAATATTCTACTGAAGGAAATAGTGGATAAATATTTCATTTGTTTTTTAGAGGGGGAGGGTGTGGCACACTGATATAATCCCAGTATATTCAGTTTATACAGTAGTTGTTTTTTCAATCACTTTGCTAATATTTTCATAACCTTGTTGTCATTTTTCACAGCCCTTGACACAAAACTCAAAATGGTTATCACTTGTAACACAGGCTGTCTAATGTTCAAAATATTGCATTTTACATTCACATCTTTAAAGAAATCTTGTACATGCACAATCATTGGTTCAAAAAAGAAAATTTACTGTGAAATACGATTGAAACATAACTATAGATCACCCACACACAAGCAACTGATAGTTTTAATGTTTCATTGTTCGTATCATTAAGTATTGTACAGCAAAATTGGAGATAAAGGTTTCATTATGATAACACATGCACAGTAAAGTCATCTCTGTAAAAGTACTGCAGTAGTAAAAAGAATACTATAGACACTGTGGAATCACGTGACCCCTTGAGGATTAAGCGGCTCAGAAGATGCATGGATGGATGGAAACCTGCCTCATCTAAATATATAATTTTGTGATGGGCATCATAAGCATGAAGCTACATAACCCTCTAAAATGCATTTTGGAAAGAGATTTAGAGGTGCCTGTACAATGTTGAATTTTTGGAACGTTTTTACAGCAGCCATCCTGAAGCTGAACATTCTCAGCCCTCTTTTGCTTCACTCTGTCTGCATTTCTTTTGAAAGAAATGAATTTGGTATTGTTGTTTTTATAGCTATCTGGTGCCTTTTCAGTATGTGTGCAATACTCAGAAAACTCATTGATCCCACATTGTTGAAACTATCTTCATTATCCAAGATATGCTGGCGAATTTCTGTAAGGCGAATATCATTTCTGGCCTGAACCAAATCGACCACAGCCTGTTCTTGTTGGTGATTTGGGATTTTGCCTCCGCCTCCACTCTTTGGCCTACAGGGTAAACTAGAGTAACAAGACAGTTGTTCATATTACCTATTCTGTAAAACACATTGGTATGTAGTAAGTTGACATTTGAGAGTAGCATAATATTTAGTGCATGCTGATAAATTCCTTATTGCAGAAAGTTCTGATTATTGAGGCCACAGTTGACCTTCTGTTTTTATTTTTGGTTCTATCACTGTAGCCGCCTCAGTCAATCTCATGCCATGTTTGATGCCATGGTCAGCAACTATTGCCTGAATTTCAGTGGACACTCTATACTGTCTTGGTCGCTGGCCTTGACCTCTACCACATTCCTCCCACGACCACCTCTCAGAAGGGATGCCTTTTCCCCTGCTATTCCTTTAAACAAAATGTCTTCCTCGTCTTCCTCCCACCACTGACATCCTTGTGACATATATCATCTTCTGGCTCCATGTTACGCATCACTATGCTCCAGATTAACTGTCTATATACTAATTCAGCAATGTGAACTCAATGATCATAAACGAGTTGGCAGAATTGGACAAGCAATTCAGAACTGTCAACCTTTTCAAAAATATTTTGAGTACCGCTTGTGTTGTGTAGCTTTTTTTCCACAGTTTTTTTTTTTGCAACTGCATTACCTGGCATGCAGTAATTTTCTCCATTCACTGGCCTGAATGGTTATACATATTTTAGATTATGTTATTTTAGATTACAATACTTCTAACAAAGAAAATAGACATTTTGCACTATACTGGCCACAATCTTTAAATGTTTTTTTTACCTCCAAATGGCGTTGAAACACACACACACACACACAGAGACACACACACACACACACACACACTCACACGTAGTTCTTACTCCAAAATATCTCCAAGTGGACATTTAGGTCATATAGAACAGTAAAACTAAAAAGTTCAATTCAATTTCAATTCAGTTTATTTATATAGCGCCGTTTCACAACGATGTCATCTCAAGGCACTTTTCAAGAAGAGTTATTACAATAAAATGTTTACGTTAGGAATTAGAGAACCAAAGAAGATTGCGTCGTGAATTCTCAGCAATCCTTCACACCGAGCAAGCATGAATCGACAGTGGAGAGTAAAAACTCCCTTTTAACAGGAAGAAACCTCCAGCAGAACGAGGCTCAGCATTAGCGGTCGTCTACCGAGCCCGTCTGGGATTTGGAGAAGGCAGCAGAGACACAGAAAGAGCAACAGAACTGATGCAGAAGAGGAAGTTGGTAGCAGGACGTGGAGACTATTCCTCCACTGGAATGCCATCTTAGTCAGGGTCGTGTAATAATGTGAAAGTAATGGACATGGCTGAACAGGATCAGACCTGCAGCACCAGAGATCCACCACAGCAGCAGCATCCCAGGTTCAGGCTGTGTGAAGACGCCCCAGAATGAATCCAGCATCTCCCAACAGGGTTTAAGATATGATCAAAGGGAGCTGCTGTCACTGATACCAAGGATGAACTGTCCTTAATTCAATTCAGTTTATTTATACAACGCCGTTTAACAACAGATGTTATCTCAAGGCACTTTACAAGGAGAGTTATTACAATACAATGTTTAATGTAGAAATTAGAGAACCACAGAAGATTGCGTCGTGGAATTCTCAGCAATCCCTCACACTGAGCAAGCATGAAGCGACAGTGGAAAGGAAAAACTCCCTTTTAACAGGAAGAAACCTCCGGCAGAACCAGGCTCAGCACAAGTGGTCATCTGCCGAGACCGTTTGTGGTTTGGAGAATACAGAACAGAGATATAGAACAGAGACACAGAAAGAGCAACAGAACTGATGCAGAAGTTTGTTGCAGGACGAGGAGAACCTTCCGTCACTGCAATGCCATCTTAGTCAGGGTCGTCAAGCAGGGCGGGTCAGGAGCACCTACTGTAGGAAGAGACTAAGAGAAAACAGGTTAGCGCTTGAACTGACAACACATCATGCTGTTGGGGAGAAGTAGGAGAGAAAGTAGGAACTGACTCTAATAATATCCTCCTACAGCCTAGCCTAAAGCAGCATAGCTACTAACATTAACCTGGCTCCTAGCTACTAGGAGACCTAGCTACTAACACTCTCTACCTAGCTTACATAATCTATCTCTACCTAGCTACTCTACCTGACTACTAACATTAACCTATCTCTTCCTAGCTTTTGACACTCTACCTGGCTACTAACATTAATCTGTCTCTTCCTAGCTACCTGTCTAACCTGTAAGCTTTGTCAAAGAGGAAGGTTTTAAGCCTAGTTTTAAAGACAGACAAGTTATCTGCTTCACGAACCAACCCTGGGAGCTGGTTCCATAGGAGGGGAGCCTGGTAACTGAAAGATCTGCCACCCATTGTACTTTTAGAAATACTAGGAACTACCAGTAAACCTGCAGTTCCTAACAGAGCAAAGGGCTCTGTTAGGAACATATGGAACAATCAGGTCTCTTATGTATGATGGAGCTTGATTATTAAGAGCTTTATATGTCAGAAGGAGGATCTTGAATTCTATTCTAGATTTTACTGGGAGCCAGTGAAGAGAAGCTAAAACAGGGGAAATGTCATCTCTTCTTCTTTTATTCATTAGAACTCTAGCAGCAGCATTTTGGACTAACTGAATACTTTTAATTGTATTCTGTGGACTACATGATAGAAAGAGTTACAGTAATCCAGCCTTGAAGTAACAAAGGCATGGACCAGTTTTTCAGCATCATTCCTGGACAGGATGGTTCTAATTTTTGCAATATTCCTAAGGTTAAAAAAAAGGAAATCCTAGAGACTTCTTTAATGTGAGATCTAAATGACATGTCTTGGTCAAAAATAACACCGAGGTTCTTGCTGCTTTATTACTGGAGGCTAATTTAATGCCGTCCAGGTGAGGGGTTGACTAAGTAGTTTTTTTTCAGAGCTTCTGGTCCAAAGACGACAACTTCTGTTTTATCACAATTCAGAAGCAAGAAGTTTAGAGTTATCATTGTTTTTATATCTTCCAGACATGCCTGTAGTCTACCTAACTGATTGGATTCATCAGGATTTATGGATAGAGATAGCTGTGCATCATCTGCGTAACTATTGAAATTTATCCCATGCTACCTAACGATTTTACCAAAAGGAAGCATATGTATAGTAAAAATAATTGGCACAAGCACCGAACCCTGTTGTACTCCGCAAGTAACCATTGAGGCCGAGGAAGATCCATCGTTTACCTAAACAAACTGAAATCTGTTGGATGAATAAGATTTAAACCAGCCTAGTGCTGGCACTTTGAAGCCTTTCTATGAGAATATTGTAATCGACAGTGTCAAAGGCAGCACTGAGATCTAACAGGACCAGAATGGTCACCAGTCCATTGTCTGAGGCTATGAGTTCCACTTGCTTTGATTATATGTGTGCTTATACAAGCTGATAGCCACAAGTTAACTGCATTGAATTGTTTCTTTATTTTATTTTTATTTTTTTTTACTTTCTTTTTAATTGTTTTTCTTTAAACATTATACAGGAGAGTGGGGGGAAACCAAAAAAAAAAAAAAAAAAACGTGTGAAGAACATCATGTTGGATTACCATGTTTTTGCAGTTTGATCCTTTCTCAATATCAATGTGATGGTCTTTGTTCTGTCGATTTTTTGTATTTAGTCCATTTCTCCCACTTACGGCAAAATTGGTCCTCTTGAGTCCTTATTCGGTAGGTCAGTTGTTCCATGACATGTATTTCATCCATAACTTTCATCCAGTCACTGTGTGATGGTGGGTCTATCTTATACCATTTCCTTGTAATTGCTTTTTTGCAGGCTGCCAACATAATTTTCAATATGTATCTATCTTCTTTCAACACATCATTTCCCGTAATGACACCAAGATATAATAATGTACAGGACTTTGATACAGCATAACCCAAAACTTTGCCTATAACTAAGTGAAGCTCTTCCCAAAATTTTACGATCTTAGGACATAGCCAGAACACATGCGAATGATTCACGTTTACATCTCCACAGCTTCTCCAACATGGCTGTGGTAATGAAGTATGTTTATTCATAATTTTGGGTGTTATAAAAAATCGAATTAAATTTTTCCAGCAATGTAATCTCCAGACACGTGATGATGTTGTTGATTGCTGTGTTTTCCAAATATATGTGCATTCATCATCGGATATGTTCACTCCCAGCTCTCTCTGCCACTTCAGTTTTATATACGTCGTTGTATTCCCTCTTGCCTCCATTATATGTTCGTAAACTGTAGAGATTATTCTAAATTTCTTTGCATTGTAGGCTTCAATTATGATTTTGATTATCGAATTTCTGTCCAGATTTACACTGTTTTATTTTTTTGTTAAAGAAGTTCCTTATCTGTAAATATCTGAAATGGTCTTGATTACTTAGATCATATTTTTGTTTAATCTCCTGAAAGCTCATGAAGTTCCCATTTTTAATTAGTGTGCATATAGCTGTTAATCCATTAGGAATCCATTGTTTAAATCTTCGGTCAAGAGAACCAGGTCCCTGTTGGTGGGAGGAGGGTTTGGTGCCTCACTGCGGTGGGGGCCCTCCCTAGCTGTGAGAAAAAACCCACAAATACTAGAATTGTCCAACATTTTGTGCATGCTACAAAACACTCCCTCTTGTCGGTTTAACTAATCTATAAACTTAAGTCGTGAGTCATTATATATATGACCCAGATTGTGTGTATCAGACTATAACTCTATGGTAAAAAAGTAAATATTTTTGACAAAAAAGATAGTGATGTTTGAGTTCACCCAGCGACGTAGCCTATATCTTTTCATCCATTGCATTTCTCTTAGTGTGTGACCCGTCTGAACTCCGTCAGCCTCTCCCTTGCACGTTGAGCTGCGCTGTCTGGGCTGTTGTTGGTGCGTTTCCATGGCAACGCTGCGTTCAGTCGCTCCTCCGCATCAGCTGCGGTGTTTGCTTTGGTCACCACCTTTACCGTGATTCCGCGTCGATTCAGGTCCCGTGCTGCCTCCTCCGCTGTGCTGTATATCACCAGACCCGTGTCCCAATGCACCCGCATCTTCGTGTAGGGTGTCTGGTACCGGATGCCTTTCTCCCTCAGAGCCGCTTTGATAGGACCGTACATCTTGCGCCTCTCCATGACGTCTGTCGCATAGTCGTTATCAAAGTAAAGTCGTTTGCCGTTAATCTCAATCTTCTGTTGCCACGCTTTCTTTAAAACCAACTCTTTAACGTGAAATTCCAGAAAGTTAACGATTATTGATCTCGGGGAAGACGCAGCTGCTGGTTTTGGAATCAATGCTCTATGTGCCCTCTGGACACGGAGTTCGAGACCCTCTGGCAGGGTCAGGTGGCGATTAAACAACTCGTTAACAAAATCAGTGACAGATCTCCCTTCTTTTTCCTCTGGCACCCCGTAGATCCTGATATTGTTTCTTCTCGAGCGGCTCTCGAGATCGACAACTTTGTCCCGCATCTGCATGTTTTCTTTCACCACCGCCAGTAGCGTTTCTTTCATCTCCAAGCAGGCCGACTCCATGTCAGCTATTCGGGTTTGTGCCTCAGCTATGTTGGTGTTTTGGCTCTGGAGCTCCTGCAAAACTTCACCTTTAAACTCCGCGAGGTCGTCTTTCAAAACTTTCTTGACGTCGTTTTTAAATTCGTCCAGGTCCCGTCTCATTCCTTGTTTAAAATCTTTTAGCTCTGTACGAAGCATCGTTAGAGCTTGAAGCAGAGCGTTCTGGTCAGTGCTAGCTTCGCCTAGCATAGCAATGCTAGTTTCACCTCCGTTGTCGTTTTCCTCGTGTTCAGTAGACTCGGTCACTTCTGGGTTTTGTTGGTTATCCCTCGAATTTGTGTTCATCACCTGACTCCTTAGCTTTCTCCCTCCGTCCATACTTAAATTGAATGAATTTCAGTGTTATTTATATTGAAAGGAGGTACTTTGTCCAAACCGACTCGAGGAGCTCGCTATTATGCGTCCATCTTGTTGTCGCACCGCACCGGAAGCCTGCATTGAATTATTTCATGGCGCAAACAATACCCGAACTCGGAAACAGACACCTGCTGCTGCTCCAGGACCTTCAATGAAAATATACGCACCCGAAAGGCGCACGGGTGGGGACACGTCCTTATATTAATATTTTATGTTTTAAAATCTACAAAGGGTTGAATTTTGAGAGTATTTAAACTATTGAGAAATGTGAGTAAATTTTAATGTATATCTGAGAAAAGTGTATAAAGTGTGTGGCAAAGGGTTTTTCAGCCTTAAATCATATATAATATATGTAAAAAATAAAGATGAATACTTCGCAGATTTTGCCTGCAGGTTATTTTTAGAATGTTACTTCTGTGGAACATGGACCCACTTCTGTTTGGCAGGTCTCCTGCCAAAAATGTTCGATAGATTTGCTAGGAAAAAACACCTCACAAATCTTTTTATTTTTCCATTTAGACTGCTGCCTGAAAGTCCACGGCGAAAGTTACGTTACGTGTAACATTTACCAAAAGCTGAGGCAGTACACAAGCGAAGCCATATGGGGGGGATGCAGATGTTACGTTCATTAGACTCGTTATTCTCTGCTTTTTTACAATGACTGGCTGAAAATGCTTTACCGCTCTGCTGCCATCTTGTTGTCAGACATTAGTAGGCTACCGCAAGTGCACATGTAGCACAGAATTCACAAGTCTGCAGCTTTTTGCGTAGTCTAGAGGGGCGAGTCTTACCATATTCAGATTTAAAATTGCGTACTTGCTATGCAAAATGCGCACAGGTTGGCAGGTTTGGCAATTACGAGGGCCTGGGGCCTGTTCCGAAAAGCTTGGTTAACTTACCATGTCGTAAACCCTGAAGTCTTGGTTAATCAACCCAAAACCTGCTTAGCCTGAGTATGTTGGTTCCAGAACACCACATAAGAATCTGGTTAATCAACCTTCTCCTGGTTAACCCTGAAAGATAAAGATCCTCTCAATGGATCACAGAATTCTTCAGTCACAAAGGAAACTGTAGAGAAAAAAGGACAGAAGACATCAAATAAGTAGAGCTGGAAGTATTAATGAGGAAATAAATCAATCATTATGAATCAATCATTATGAAAAAAGAGCAATAAAGCTAAAGAAAGAATGTTGGCTTGGCAAAAGAAAACAGTGTGTGTGAGTTTAAAGTCCAACTCGCCCCCTAATCAACTTTTCTTGTTGATAAATTTTGTAAATGAGTGTCTAATAGTACTGTCTACATATCTCTACATTATTTTCATTTTTAAATGACATTTCAGTAAAAAAAGATATACATTTTCTTCAATAAAAACATCAGTGAAGAGCCCTCTTCAGGTTAAAACGTTACACTGCATTTGAAAAAGCCTTAAATATACTAACCCTCAATAATATTCATTTTTATTTATTCTTTTCTTCCCATTATTTCAAGTTGAGGTCAAGGGGTGCTGGAGGATATAATTTATAATTAAAAAATCGTTCGTGTATGTTTGATCATTATTCAAAATTTGCTTTTTTTGCCATCAATTTGTTGAGGGAACAATAATATTGTACATTCACTTAGACATACATTGACCTCTAACCTAATTAGATACTATCCTTCTGGAAAATCAATTTCTGGTAAACAAAATTAAAGTTTTGACAAAACACAGTATAATCTGTGCTTCCACATCCACTGAATCATCATTTAAAGTTCACGCCATGCTCAGAACCCTCTCTAGAACATACTTACCTGGATCATAACCTTTTCTGAAGGTTATGTTCAGAGATTAAGTTGCTATGGTTACTAACATACCTCGAACGATACCTCTGTTTTTTGAAACAAGAGAGGAAAGGATGGAGAGGCGAGCTTTATGAACCCCAGTCCACAAGTTGATGCACACAACAGATGCGCGCACTCTACTGCTTCCTGGAGTGGAAGGAGCGTTTGGGAAACAGCGAGGCATGGTGAGAAGCAGGTGGGGTGTGCGTCTGTATGATGAGTGTATGTGTGCATCAGTAAGTGCTGATTGTTCAAAATCAAAAATGGTTATCGAGCCCCCAAAAGCCCATGTCGCCACTCCTCCAAGGCCCACTTGATAGCTAATAATTCGTGCAGCTGAAAAAATTAATTTACCACTCACTCGTGAGCCCAGGTGCGGATTGCTAGTAGAAAACTCCATCAACACCCGCCGATCATGATGATTTGCAGTGTCAAAATGAAGTAGCTTTTGTATTTTACTCTCCCAATAACAATAAAGGAAGTTGGGGAACGCAAGACTAGGTAAATCTTTGTGTCGCTGAAGAGCAGCTTTCTTTATTTTTTTGGAAGCCACTTTTCCACATAAATAAGGCTATAACTCTGTTGAGTGATTCAAAGAAATATTCCAAATAAATTTCCTACTAAAAATGTGAATAATCACATTAATCTTGCCACCAACAGACAAGGAAAGATCTTTCGTCCATTCCAAATCTTGTTTACACTTTTCCAGTAGGAATGTAGATTTTTTTGTGAAAAGTGACAACCAGTTATGTGTCACTTCTATCCTATAAGATATTTAAAGGAGTTGTTGGCTATTGTAAACTTTACACCCTAGAGGAGGTGATAGAGGACACCCCTGACACCGCCAAGTCAAAAATATTCAGATTGCTGTCTAATAGTTATGACTGCTGAGACCGGGTTGACATACAGTAACTTTATCCAAAAAATAAAGCCATCTTGAAAAACCAAACTCTTAAGAGCAACAAACAAAAAACTCAATTTAACCAGGTCAAACGTTTTCTCTGCATCCAGAGAGACAACTACTTCAGTGCTATGTTTCTTTGAGATATGAATGTTGTTAAACAGCCTTCTGACATTGGTACTAGAATGCCTTAATAAACCCTGTCTGGTCAGTAGTGATTAATTGAGGCAAAATCTGCTCAAATCTAGTTTCCAAAATCGTAGATAGAATTTTGTAGTCCACGTTGAGTAATGACATTGGACGATAAGAACGTCACTGAAGTGTAGGTCTGGGCATCGTTTGTATTTTAACGATTCCAATTCCGATTCTCACTATCGATTCCTGTTCTAAACGGTTCTCAATTCCGATTATTTGAGGCCATCAGGAACAGGTTTTTTGTTGGTTCTCAATGACTTAATGGCCTTGTGTATGTCTGTAATGGAAATCTCAGCGTCAAGTGCTGAATATACAAAAATATCTGTCAAACATTCTGTGATGAAAACAGCGGGACTGGGACCTCAGTCTTCTCGGTTAAGCCTGTTAAACAAATAATACTGCATCTGGACCAGTTCATCAGCCTTAAGCTTTAGCTTCTAATTAGCCTGTAAAAGCATGCTACAGGTGGTTTAAAGCTTCATCATTCTGCTCTGCATGTCATTCGTTGATGTCTAAAGATGCAGAATAGTCAAGTCATGTTCCTTGAGTAATGTCCGGTCTACTGTAAATAAAGCTGACAATTTTGAAATGATCCCGTCCTCCAGCGCCTGAAGCATAATCTAAATACCGGCCGTGATAGCAGGGTTTCAGGACTGTTAGCAAGGGCCAAAAAGGATTAGAAGAGAGATGAGCCAATGAAAATTTTGCGCCATGGTTTATTAGCCTGATAGCTACAGTTATTGCCAGACTAGGCCAGCCAGATCAAAACAGCCTTTACTCAAGTCATCATACTGCTCAAAAAGCACAAATCAGGTCATCAAAAGAAGAAAGAGAAGTTTCAGGAACACACTGCAGAGACTTTACATTCTGTCCTGTGGTTCATTAGGGCATCTGCTGTTCTGAACATCGAATAACAGACGCAGGGTACTTGTGGGACATGTCTCTTGCACTTTCTGGGTCAGTGGCCTTTGTGCTCGGCACTTTTAGTTTAGCTAATTTAATCCATTGATATGCAGTAATGTATTTTTACTACCCATCTTTAAACACACCTCAAGCATACACAAGCTAGCAGGCAGCAGTGAATCAAAGACAGGTGCTGCTCAGCATGTTAGCAACCGATCCAGATCCAGCAAAAGGCAAAAACATTTGACAGTTTTTTCCAAACAAGCTGTAAGTTGAGTTATGTGGTTGCATGCTGATAATGTGGCTAAATGATGACTTGTTAATACATGTTCAGCTAGCTAACTCATGTTAAGCTAGTTAACAATATAACTGTTGTGTTTTTTACAAACCTTACCAGTCAATTCATGCTATTTAAAAAAAAAATGTATTTTTCTTAAAGGGAGAGGTGTAGACCAAAGTCAGGTAGGGTCAGCACAGGTAAAAAGCTAATATAGTGGCTGAGAAGAAATATATTTGGGACAAAGGGGACTTTACTTCACTGCTACTCATCATAATTGTATTTTTAAATTTTGATTCCCCAACATTAATGTATTTATTGTCACAATATAAAAAGCTGAACCAGGGTGGAGATTTAGGAATAAAGGCCAGCAGCAGGAAGATGACGCAGGTAAAGAGAGATTAGAACTTTCTGAGAGAATCTGGTCATGCTGTTTGGGCTTACAAATGCTAATGCTGTTTTCAGAGATTTCCAAATAGATTGTGTTTGTCTACATGAATGACATTTAAAAAAATCCTCCTCCCTAGAACAGTACAAGGTTCACATTCACCTAGTTCTCTAATGGCTCATGGAAAACGTTTTTAAAATCCAAGAAGTGCAAGTTCCACGTCCCTTCTGTCTACTTTCTGGGCTACATCACTGAGAGTGGGAAAGTGAAACCTTATCCCGAGAAAGTCCAGTCAGTGGCCCACTCTCTCTTTCCCTCAAGCAGCTCAGAAAGTTCCAGTGTTTTGCCAACTCTTACCATTGTTTCATGAAAAATTACAGTCAAAGAGCACTCAACCTCACTGCTCTCACTTCAGTCAAGAAAACCTTTTTATGGACTTCAGAAGCCGAAGGTACATTCAAAGAACCTAGAGAAAATTTGTCAGTGCTCCCATCCTGGCCCAACCAGATCCATCCAAGCGTTTTACCTTTGGGTTGGATGCTTCAGATTATGGTGTGGGGGCTGTTCTTTCTCAAAAAACTGAAGAGGATAACAAATTACATGCTTGTTCTTTTATTTTTCAATCGTCTCTGCCCTGCAGAGCATATCTATGATGTTGGAGATTGAGAGATGCTTGAGAAGAGAAGTTTGTCTTCAAGGAGTGGTACCACTGTTTGGAGGGAGCAACACACCCCAGTCATCTGGACCTGGGCAAGATTGGGACTCATTTTCAACCCTGGAGTTTTATGCCCCAGACCGGCCCACTTCAAAAACCATAAAAAGAGGAAAGGCTTGGTTTTCTTTCTTCACATGTGCATTCTACCATCTAAAACTATTTTAAAGAATTTAAATCTTCAACACATTTAAAAGCTGAACGTTTTAGGCTTTTACTTTCTTGTTTTATGCTCTCTGAGAAAAGTGAATTACTTATCCTCTCACAACATTAAACTCAGGCTTGGATGGAGTCTGAGCTTTTGTTGTGCATGTGTGGAGGAGCTCTTTGGTAAGTTTGGAAAGGTATTTGTTTTTGAGAACATTCATTGTGGAGAAAGCTGGCTTGCTGTTTTGTGTGGATCCTAAAATGGTTTAAAAAAATAACATTCAGCATGAACGAAGGTGGACTGGTCATGCTGGGCTTTGTGATGATATATTTTGTTTGATTTTACTTCTGATTTGAGTGGGTATGATTGTTCAAAACTTGTATGTTTTGTCTCAAAATGGCATTTTACATCGCCACTTTTAATAAATACCAGAAATGGTTTTATTGCCATAGTGAGAGGAGAAAAAAGCAGAAGGAAAACTAGTATTGACTATTTCAAAAAAATTTCATTTTGTCTCCTTTGTAATTAATTTGGACAACTTTCTACATAAAGACAAAGGTTTTTTTAAAGGTTTTTTTTTTCTCTACCAAGCATGCAGTCTTCCTCAAAATCATTGTTCAAAGTAAAAACCTTTGTCTTTAAGAAAAAAATAGTCAAAATTAGTACTGACTCTTTATTACATATATTCTGTAGTTCTGCTGTCTTTAGTTTTATAAAGGACGCCTGTATCTCTCCTTCTTTCATCACATAATTCCCCCTTTCTCCCTGTGTTTCTCCCCCTATCTCCACCTGTTTGTCTCCTCCTCCGTCTCATATATGAGGGTGTTTTCTCCCTGTCTTATGCCTCCAATTTTCTCCTTTTTGCTGCCTGTGTCGATCAATTTATACCTCTCACCAGTTGGTATCTCTCCTTTTATTTTTGCAATTTGTCACAATATATTTTTCAACTTCTCTCACACTCCTGTCTGTACTTCAGTGTTTCAAAGTTTTCTGTGCTGGCTGGAATGCAGAGTGCTCATTGGCTTTTTGGTCTTTTGGTTTCCATGGATGCTTGAACACTACCGTAAAGACTAGAGAAACTGCGCTGGTAATACAGAAGTGCTCAGGAAGGTTTTAATTGGGGAACTCTGTTTTAGCATTAGGTCCAGGTCCACATGAGACAGCAGTTCGGTGACTTCTGCTCTATAGGGAAGTAAGGGAGTACGTCCAAGCTTGCCACACTTAGGCTCGCAATAAGACTCCCACCCAGTCCCCCCATGATCTCTTGCAACTTCTAGATTCCGAGTCATCCCTGGTCCAATATTGCGTTGTATTTTGTAACTGGGCTCTCTGTAACTACAGATTTTTCTGTTATCATAAATTTTATAGATCATTTTTCCAAGGCCTGCCATCTGATCTCTCTGAGACCTCTTCCCTTCCACTTCAAGACTGCCCAGTTGCTCACAAAACATGTTTTTTGGCTTCATGGGCTTCCCATTGAGATTCTTCCATTCCCCAACTTATTTCCAGGGTTTGGAAAGATTTCTGTTCCTCCCACGGTCTCAAGATGGCCTTCAGGTCCAGGTTTCATCTGCAAACCAATGGTCAGTCTGAGTCAAACCCTAACACTAAACCACTCCAGGAGCTGTTTATGCTCCTTTAACCCAGTCTCCTGGAGCTCACAGCCCACACACGTAGAGTACAGGTGCTGGCCAGTAAATTAGAATATCATCAAAAAGTTGAATTATTTCAGTAATGCCATTCAAAACGTGAAACTTCTATACTGTATACTTTCCTTCCACACATAGTGATATATTTCAAGTGTTTATTAATTTTCATTTTTATTATTACAACTGACAGCTAATGAAAACACCAAATTCAGTATCTCAGAAAATTAGAATATTCTGAAAAGGCTCAATATAGAAGACACCTGGTGCCACTCTAATCAGCTGATTAACTCAAAACACCTGCAAAGGCCTTTAAAAGGTCCCTCAGTCTTGTTCTGAAGGCTCCACAATCATGGGGAAGACTTCTGACTTAACAGCTGTCCAAAAGACGACCATTGACACCTTGTACAAGGAGGGCAAGACACAAAAGGTGATTGCTAAAGAAGCTGGCTGTTCGCAGAGCTCTGTGTCCAAGCACATTAACAGACAGGCGAAGGGACGGAAAAAATGTGGTAGAAAAAAGTGTACAAGCTCTAGGGATAACCGCACCCTGCAGAGAATTGTGACGACAAACCCATTCAAAAATGTGAGGGAGATCCACAAAGAGTGGACTGCAGCTGGAGTCAGCGCTTCAAGAACCACCACGAAGAGACTCATGAAAGACATGGGATTCAGCTGTCGCATTCCGTGTGTCAAGCCACTCTTGAACAAGAAACAGCGTAAGAAGCGTCTCGCCTGGGCCAAGGACAAAAAGGACTGGACTGCTACTGAGTGGTCCAAAGTTATGTTTTCTGATGAAAGCAATTTTTGCATTTCCTTTGGAAATCAAGGATCCGAGTCTGGAGGAAGAGTGGAGAAGCACAGAATCTACGTTGCATGAGGTCCAGTGTAAAGTTTCCACCGTCAGTGATGGTGTGGGGTGCCATGTCATCTGCCGGTGTTGGCCCACTCTGTTTCCTGAGGTCCAAGGTCAATGCAGCCGTCTACCAGGAAGTTTAGTTTAGTTTAGTTTATTTATTTAAGATGACAGGGACAGTGCACAATCAACATTAACCTTACAGGGAAAGATGCATTGTGCCAGGTTATAGCTCAAGAGCTAATTTCCACCTGTAGTCCCTGGGCAGGCTGATGTTATATTACATTAAAAATAACACACATTCATCTATGTAGTTTACATTCGGCCAAGATACAAGTCTTTACGTGCACAATTTGTTAAAAACTCACATCCATATCACTCATTTATACGGGTCAAAAACACACACTCCCCCCCTCCCCCTTTCTCTCTCATTCACACACTTACACAAGCTACACATGAGTGCACGTTTGGTTTGATAATAACCATTTCTTTAAAAGGCATGAGAACATGTAGTAGTTGGTGCTTGCTATCAGCTCTGTGGGCAGCATGTTCCACTGACGAGTGGTTACACAGGAAAAGGCTGAGTTTCCAAAAACTGTCCTGTGTTTTGGGATCCTACACTCGCCGCGCTCGGTGGATCTCATGGCTCGTGTTGTTATGTCCGAGCCTAAAGAGATAAACTCTTTCAGTGGAGGAGCAGCGGTGTCATGCAGGATCTTATACAGGAAGCAAAGATTTGTGTGTTTAACTAAGTTGTCAAAACTTAAGATTTTATGTTTAGTAAGGATATGACAGTGATGGAAACGTCTGCCTTTTTTTATCGTGAATTTTTAATGAGTTTTTATAAAGTGACTGAAGTGGCCTCAGGACAGATTTAGTAGCTTGAGACCAACATGTCATACAATAAAGAAAATGGGGAACAATCATTGCATTAAGATAGGCTCCTGAGGCCTCTGTTGTAAGTAAATTTCTAATGTGTCGAAACTGTATCATGTTAAATTTAAAGTGTGAGTATTTTTGTGATAATTTCATTAAGAGTATTTTTTTAAACCTAAATTTTTGATGCCATTATGTACTACCTAAAAACTTTACCTTTTAGCGATAGGGCTATTTCAATTTTTTTGTCCGATCAATTAAAAGAGCTGTGTGTGACAAATGTGGAAGATGGTTATTGCGCGATGAAGAGTGTATCAGGTACTTTCTTCTTTGAGTGGAACTCATTCGAGGGTCGTGTGAACGTAGTTAGGTCTACAAATATTGATTAGAGGGTGTGTGAAGTGAGGCCCATGATTACATTAGTTATGATGTCACGTGCATATATGGAGTTAGCTGGTACTTGCTCTATTCATGGGTTGGGGGGGGGGGGGGGGAGAAAAACTTGTCTTTAGCTCCTATTGCATGGAAGCAGAAACCTCTGCAGTTTTGCCATGAGCATACACCACAGTGTCATCAGCATACATTATAATCTTACTCTTACACACAGTCGGTAGATCATTTATGTAAAGCGTGAACAGCAGGGGGCCCAGAATGGACCCTTGTGGAACTCCCATGCTGCAAGGTCTTAAAGGTGAATTTATATTGTTAACAGCAACACATTGGTGCCTGTCTTTGAGGTAAGATTGAATCCAAGTTTTAGTATTTATGTCAAGAGAAAAATTAGACAGTTTGCTGATGAGAAGCTCATGGTTCACAGTGTCAAAAGCCTTTCTCATGTCTAGAAAGACTGCCCCAACTATTCCTCCTCCATCAAGACTGGATTTAATGTGTTCCAGTAAGTAGCAGCACGCAGACTCTGTGGAGTATCTTTTCCTAAAACCAAACTGGTAAGGATGTAATGCATCAGTGTGGTCCAGATGCTACACTAGCTGCTCTGCTACCACCTTCTCAAACACCTTGGAGAAGGCTGGAAGGATACTAATAGGCCGATAACGTGAGACACAAAGCTTGTCTCCTGACTTGAATATCGGCTTGACAACTGCTTTTTTGAATGCCATTGGAAAATAATTTTCACTTATGGCTTGATTCACAGCTTTTGTTAGTGCTGGAGTTAGAGTTTGTTTGTGTTCTTTTAAAATACATGTGTCAAGCCCATATATATCCTTTGCTTTACTATTTTTCAAATTTGATATTATTTTGAGAATTTTGCCTTCATCTACACTCAGTAACCTACAATATGGGTAAATTGTCATCTTCAACGTAGTTAGGGACACAATAGTTTCTTTCAGGAAAGGTCTTAGCCAACTCTGTCACAGAATCCAAGAAATAATCATTATAATATTTAGCTAAAGTGGAACTCTCTTTTTGAATAATTCCATCGATTTTGAGCTGCAGATGTTCCTGGGGGTGCTTTTCCCTACCCAGTAATTTATCCATGCTCCTCCATAAGAGTTTACAGTTACCCTTTGCCTCCTTAATTAAATTTAGAAAGAAGTTTGCTTTTGCTTTTCGTAGTTGCATGGTAACTTTGTTTCTTAAAGATTTATAAATGTAATGATCAGTGTTTAATTTAGTTTTTAAAGCAGACTTAAGAGCTTTATCTCTCTGTTTCATTGTTTCCCAGAGGGATTCATCAAACCATGGAAGCCTCTTTTTATTAGATTTTCTCTGTTTGAGCTGTGTATATTTATCAACTTTATCCTTCATAGAATTAATGATGTTGCATGTGTAATCACAGCTTTTAATATTAATTTTGGAGGCCCAGTCAATTTCATTTAAATCATTCTTAAGAAGCTCTTGATTTCGCTTAGAAATATAAGGAAAGTTTCGTTTTTTATTTGATTGTTCAATATTTTTGTATCTTAACTTGTTTACTTTCCTAACTAGTAGAACAAGATTATGATCAGACAGGCCAGTTAATAAGTTGTATGTCTTTGTTACTCTGTCGGATTTATTAGTAAAAATTAAATCTATCAAAGTTTGAGAGGTTCTTGTTACTCTAATTGGCTTTTTTATTATTTGTGTCATTTGACATGAGTTTGCAAAGTCTTTTAAATATTTCCGTTTGCTTTTATCGAGCCAATTTATGTTAAAATCCCCCATGAGCAAGATTTCCTTTCGCTCATACATTTTTACAATATTTGTTAAGCCACTATAGAATTCACTGCTTGCATTTGGTGGTCTATAAACACATAGAACAATAAATGACATTTGGGGCGATAGTTTGATTGTAACACCAACGCATTCCACAGTTTGATCTGGTATGTCTATTTGGTGACTGTCAATACTGTCTTTCACCTAGATCAAGACCCCGCCCCCTTTTCCATTCCCTCTGTCCCGTCTGTATACATTATAACCCGGAATCAAAAATGCCGATGGAGGAGTTGTATCTGTTATCCAAGTCTCGGACAGGCACAGGTAATGCAGATTTGATCCCAACAAAAGATGTTCCAGCTGTTCTGTCTTTGACATGACGCTACGTATGTTTAAATGTCCTCCAAATATTCCTTTCGGTTTTGTAAGTGGATTCCACAGTACTGAGGCATGGTTCACTGTCTGGAATAGTTTCATTTGGTTTTGTTTTGGGATTACAATAGTCTGCATCGCATGTATTTTCCCGTGGTTATTAGTTGGCTTTATCGCACTTGGCCCCAGCGTGTTACCTTGTTGTTTGTGCATCATGTCAACACTGTTGGCAACGGTACCGCTACCGGCAAGCCGCCGCGTTTGATTGAAGTTATGCGGGGAGTTTATCGGCGCTGAGTCAGCCGCGTGCAGTGGGTGTTTTAGATCCATAGGTCCGGGGTTTACCTGAACGTCTCCACAGAGAAGTAGTATGATGCAGAGAAGAGTTGCACTGCCCCGGTGAACATTTGTTTTCACCACTTTCCGTGCCGGCCGCACAAATGACTTGTTTTCATTTTGAGTGCTTGCATGTCCGTCGTTAAGAACTCCGGAGAAGATGACATACTGGCTCCAGGAGTCCAGGGGTGTAGCAGGCCTCAGATTGCCTCTTGCTTGTGAGATGGAGCGTTCACTAGCAGCAGTCCAGCTCCCATGCATTTGCGTAAAGGTGATCACCGTCAGGTAGAGCGATAGAATAAGCACATTTAGCGCCTTTGTTTTTATGATCTGTATGTATGACCAATACATCCAGGTTTTAAAGACGGGTGTTATCTCTGGCGGCCTTTCTTTTGTTTTTAAAAAGGGTAAAACAGCAGCACCTGCCGAGCTGCTGTTACCTGCTGCCGCCATCTTCTGAAGTTTTAGAGCACTTCAAGCTTCCTGCTTATCAACTTTATGGGGATGCAGACTTCACTTTTCAACAGGACTTGGCACCTGCACACAGTGCCAAAACCACCAGTACCTGGTTCAAGGACCATGGTATCCCTGTCCTTGATTGGCAAGCAAACTCGCCTGACCTTAACCCCATAGAAAATCTATGGGGTATTGTGAAGCGGAAGATGCAATACGCTAGACCCAACAATGCAGAGGAGCTGAAGACGACTATCAGAGCAACCTGGGCTCTCATAACACCTGAGCAGTGCCACAGACTGATCGAGTCCATGCCACGCCGCATTACTGCAGTGATGGAGGCAAAAGGAGCCCCGACTATGTATTGAGTGCTATACATGCACATTATTTTCATGTTCATTCTGAGATACCAAATTTGGAGTTTTCATTAGTTGTCACTTATAAATATCAAAATGAAAAGAAATAAACATTGGAAATACATTGGTCTGTGTGCATTGCATGAATATAATGTACAAGTTTCACGTTTTGAATGGAATTATTGAAATAATTCAACTTTTTGATGATATTCTAATTTACTGGCCAGCACCTGTATACTCATAATAGTCATACCTCCATTGCTATGGTTTATCCCCTTTTGAGGAATCCTTGAGGTATCAAACTCCTTTGTTCTCTTCAGACAAGCGGCAGGCGTCTACTCCCTCTACAGGTACAGTCACACCTCCAGTGCAGTAAGCAGGTCCGGTCTAATACTATCGGTGCACTCAATTGTACCTGAGAACAGAACATTTGTATCACAAACCAGCCCCCCTTAAGCACCTTGCCACCATGAGGATTCATCCAGTCTTTCATGTCTCCCTGCCTAAGCCTGTCCTTTTGAGTCCTTTGTGTCTGCAGTCTATGCCACCTCCTCCAGCCCATGTTGTGGATGGTCATTTGGTTTATACAGTCAACGAGATCTTGGATGTCTGTCGCCTTCCTTGTTTTTGTTTCTCAGTCTTTGATCTTTTCACCTTTGGTATGTGTCCAACTCATTTTCTGTTTCCCTAGTAATTTTTATTTATTTATTCAGTTTCGGTTTCTCTTTATTCTCCAGAACCACCCTGTGTTTTCACTTAGTTTGTTCTCAGTATTTAAGATTGTTTTCCATTTCTGTCTCCCTTGCCAATACACACACCAGCCCAGTTAATTGCCTTCACCTGCTATCCCTCTCACCTGCATCTGTTTGTCAGTAATTGGTTTCTCAGTCATCTCTTCATTCCCTCCTCAGTATATATACTGCTCTCTTTCATTCACTGCTTGCTGGTTCGTCGTCTTACTTCCCCGCCTGGATCCTGTTGTCCCTTGCTGTGGTTTTTTGATTCTACTGAGTTCTGTAAGTCCTTATTTTTGGTTTCAATTAAATCATTTTATTTACTTCTGGATTCGGGTCCTATTTTCTTATAAACATGACAGTTATGGTCCCGAAGATAGCTCGTAGTTTCCAAAGTCCTTTATTCGGACTGAGTTTACTGCACCAAGTGAGCCCTCTTTTCAGAGTAGATCTATGTTGGAGAGTCGTGGAGCAGGCTGATTACCTACATCTGGTGCTCATCTAGCCTTTTATCTTTTGGGACTTCTTAAGGAGTTAGCTGATGCTCCCTTGTCTGAGTCATCATGCATGTGAAACAGGAAAATACCTGAAACCATGACAGAACAACCAGGCCAGTCTGACCCAGAAGGCTTGGCCAGGAAACCCTCGCCAGAGTCAGTGTCTGTCTTTACAAAACACAACTCTGCCTCAAACTCACGGTGAAAAGAATTATGATCCTAAAAAAAAAAATTATGATCCCCAGCATCTTGATCAACTCACCAAAATCACGTATTGAATATACCTGAAAAAATAAAGTGTCTCTGATGGTTGTATAGAAGGGTTGTTGTGGTGGGGGATGCTTTTATTTGTTGAATCTGTTGAATAACTTAGGACTCACTGTGGATTCAAAATAACAAATACATATTTTACAATGTGGAAACTACATGTTTTAAACGTGCATTTTCTAATGTGGTTCAAAATCAAAAAACCTGTGAAAAATAGTACAGTGGAGACTTGAAAGCAATGAAAGTGTAGTTTTCTGCTGAAGCAGACTGAAACACCTTCCCTGTCACTGTTCTGCAATTTCTAATTTGATTTTTCCTGCTCTTTTCATCAAGCAAAAGTATGACATGAAAAAGACTAGCATCAATAGAAAACACTTTCAAATAAAATGTTCCAGGAATGTCTGAACTGACTGAAAAAAACTCACTTACAATATTCAACCCTAAAAAAAGTGACAAGACAGCATAGTCCCTTAAGCAGAGCATCACCAAAGGTGCTGTATGTGTTCTCAGTCTTCTGTAACCACATCATGTTCTTGTCCTTAAGCAGACATCACAACAAAAGATTCTTTAATGCAATATTCTTACATTAAAAGTGCTTTCCTACATGTATACACAATGTAAAAAATCACTCAAGTAATAAAGGCTTTTTTCTACAACTTCTTTAGTTGCTTAAGGCTTTTCATGTATGTTAGTGACCATCACATGATACAAGTAGTTTTCTGAGAATTAAAAATGTATTAATTCTAGTCACTAGGTAATGTATGATCACGTAGCTCATATACGCATGGAGAGGATCTCTTCTGCATTGTTCCTCCCACTATACTTGCCTGTTCTTCTGTGCTGCTGAATCTAGACAAATTGGGATCTTCAGTGAACTAAGAATAGTGAATGTTTTCCACCTCTACGAAATCCTCTTAAATACTTCATAGTTGGAATGAGGCCCTCCTGTATTGATACTTGCTTGGAGGTCAACTTTCAGCATTGGTTTGTGGATATAGAATGTGTTTTACTAAACATATTCTTCAAGTATGGAATATAGTCATCAAACCTGAATGATATAAAAAGTCTCTTGAAGATGTTCCCCTGAAAACACATCGAACATCCTGTTCATGGACTGAGACTTGTGACAAACTATTTCATGATTTGAATAGGCAACACTTATCCCTTTGAAGGTGAAATATAGAGAAGAAATCACCTTTTTAGATGTTGTTTTGGGTGGGCTTAGATGCAGAAATAAAAACAAGCTCTCAAACTTAACATATATATATATGTTTGTAATGTTTGTTCATTATTTACTTTAGTGGAAGTGTGGAGTTTTTATGTTAACAAAATTACATGAGCTATACACGTATTAACTTTCTTTAAACTGTTCCTTTTTAATTCTGGCTGTATTTTTAAGGTTGTTGTCCTTCTAGAATGACAAGCAATGCCTAAGTTTTTATAATAGATTTTCTTCAAAGATTCCACTAGATTCCACTCTCTGTTCTGTGTCCTATGATCAACTTTTTACTTTCTTTAATATGGATCTAATCCTTTTCTTCTTTCGGTGTAACTGCTCTGTCTTCTCAAACTCCTAGAGCAGGGCAGCCCAAACTTGTTTTTTTGTTTTTTTCTCAGAGGGACAAAATGGCAATTGATCAGAGGGTTGTGGGCCAAATATAAGATTTTACACCAAAATAAAAATACTAGGGATGCATCGATACTGGTATCGGGTATTTGTGCTGACACCGTTATATGTAGTCGTATTGGTTAACCAATACCAGAAACCGATACTTAAAAACCTTACAATAATTTCACAGAAAGTTTATTTTCCACTTTAAATTTTTGTTTTGCTGCCATTTAAAAAAACATTTTACTCTTATCTAATTCACCATCATTTATTGTACAGGCAGAGAAGATTATAAAACTTGTCTTCCAATTCATTGCATTTTTTTGTGTGGTAGAAAGATATGCGTTGGTACTTGGTATCGCCAAGTACTCGGATCCAAGTATCGGTATCATATTGGTTTGAAAAAAAAGTGGTATCGTTGCATCTCTACCTAATACCATAGCAAAGAATAGTGAAGTACTTTAATTTATTATGCAGTTATTTAAGATTAATTTCTGTGTAAATGGCAAAACAAAATTACAAAGAAATCATACATATAAATTTAAAAGATATCTACATTTCCTTATTTGATTGCATTTAGGTCAGCAAAAAATATTCTTCCAGTATTTTTTTTAATTGTCTCTTGTCTGTGTATCACTGACGATGCTGCTCCATGTTGATGGTAGCTGTTTACACTAGCAGCCAGCATGGTGAATTGCAAACTTAGAGGTAGTTGGATTCTGTCCAGTCTGGCAGCATAGGCTCATGGGATATTTTGTAAATTGATCAAAATGACTATTTGTGGTCTCATTGAGGGAACAAATTTGAATATGTACACAAATCTATTCTAAATACCTTTAAGTTCCTTGTAACTCATTGTTAGACCTAATTTGTGATATTTAAATTCTAATGTAAGCACCATGCCTGAGAACTATATGCAGCCCAATAAACGATGAACAAAGTTCAAAAATGTGGACTTTAATGTAAGACTTAGAAGATCCCTTGCTGGGCCAAATTGAATGGCCAAATGTCCCTTAGGTAGAACATTACCAAAGGTGATGTCAGGCCCTACTTTGGGCACCCCTGTCCAAGAGGGTCATATCAGATAGCCATTCATATTTAGCCAGGTTCTAGTGGAGGTTTCTTACTGTTAAGGCAGTTTTTCCTCTCCACTGTCGCTACATGCTTGCTAAATATGAGGGATTTCTGTCTTGGGGTGTGCAGGTATGGGGCACAACCTCAAGTCAGTGACTTGCTTCAATCTGCTGGGATTCTTTAAGTAGAAAACATTTTAACTGATTGAAATGGTTGTAACATTGTATTGAAATAACTTTTCCTCATATTTTTTTTACATGTTTCAAATAAGTCTGACAGACCAATCATTCTTCTAAAAACTAAATGTACACATCTCCCTCATGCACTTCCATGGCCAGATATGTTTTCAATTATTCATTTAAATTCATTTAAGCTATCATTCCCCCTATTTAGAAGATGTTTCAGGCATATGCAACAGGCACTAATAAGGAAAAAGAAACTAAGCAACTATGTCCATTTGGTTGTTTTGCCAGGGGTCAGGCAACACCAACACTGGTGCAGCCAGACCTGTCCATACTCTCATCGGACACTTGAAAGTCATAATAATTTATTGATGGATTGGAACCATTCTTTACAATGGGTAGACAAACAACAGAAACACAACTTGAGTTATTTTCAAAAGCAAGAACTGAGTACACAGAATTTAATTGTTTTTGGATGTGTGCAAAACCACACAGGCTAAAAATTATGCATAGGAACAAAAATGTCCCCTCACAATAATTGAAAATTGAAAAATGTATTTAAATACATAGATAATAGTGAATAATGAACTAGCACCTTTTGAAGTTTAAAAGTGATCATTAATTTCTCTTATTTTGGATAAATTATTATTTTAGAAAATATTGCAGATGCCCTAAGACTAAAAGGCTACATACATTCACTAGCACACTTATCCAACTGCTCATTAATGCAAATTTGTAATCAGCCAATCACATGCATTTAGGCATGTGGACATGGTCAAGATGATATGCTGCAGTTCAAACAGAGCATCAGACTGGGAAAGAAAGGTGATTAAGTGACTTTGAACATACCATGTTTGTCAGTGCTAGACGGGCTGGTCTGAGTATTTCAGAAACTGCTGATCTACTGGGATTTCACCCACAAACATCTCTGGGGTTTACAGAGAATGGTCTGAAAATATTCAGTGAGCAGCAGTTCTGTGGGTGAAAATGCATTGCACAAATCACACTAACGCTGTAAGAAATTCCAGAAATGCATACTTTTCCAGAATTATCTCAGAACATAAAATTAATCCCAAAATTCTGTTTTCCACCATTGACAACATTCTTAATCATACTTCTAAATCATTTCAGAAAACCCCCTCAAACATTCTCTGTGAGGAGTTTGTAGACTACTTCAGAGGAAAGGTAGGCACCATCAGATGTAATATTTTATACTCTCAAACTAACATGGTTTTAAAAAAATCTGAGTGTCACATTATATCTCCCAGACAGGACTTTTATGTTAATTCAGATCCCTGTTCGTCTAAGGTCCACAAGATCACATGTGGTGTGCCCCAGGGTTCAGTTTTAGGCCCAGTGCTTTTAACCTTTACATGCTCCCTCTTGGCAGTGTCATCAGGAGACATGGAGTTAACTTTCACAGTTATGCTGATGATACACAGTTGTACATCTCCATGTCTCCTGATGACACACGGCCAATAGATGCACTTTTAACTGCATTTTAGATATCAAATCCTGGCTGGCAGAAAACCTTCTCCAGCTCAACCAGGACAAAACTGAAGTTTTAGTTATTGGTCCTGAGGCTCAGAGAGAGAAACTTTTACCAAAATTACAATCATTGTCTTTTAATCCTTCTTTACAAGTGTAGAACCTGTGCTTGATTTTTGACTCTGAGCTGAATTTTATCCCTCACATTAAAAATATCACTAAAATTGTTTTTTATCACCTCAACATCGCCAAATTATGCTCCATTTTCTCTTGGGCCAATACGGAGACTCTAATGCATGTTTTATCACCAGTAGAATCAATTATTGTAATGCCCTGCTTCCTACCTCAAGTTTACAGCTTTTACAAAATTCAGCAGCTTGTTTCCTGACAAAGACCAGGAGGCGGGAGCACATTACACCAGTCTTAGAATCAATGCATTGGCTCCCTGTATGTTTTAGGATTGATTTTAAGGTTCTTTTAATGGTTTTCAAGTGTCTTAATGGTCTTGGGCCTTCTTATCTTTCAGAGATGCTTTTACCATATGAACCCTCACGGTCCCTGCGCTCCTCTGGCAGCCGTCTCCTTATCATACCCAAAGTCAGGACACACACTCATGGCGAGGCATCCATCCAGTATTATGGCCCTCACGTCTAGAACAGGCTGCTGGAGGACCTCAGGGCCGCAGAAAACATTCATCTTTTTTTTAAGAGCAGGCTCAAGACTCACCTTTTTAGCATAGCTTTTAACTGATTCTTTTTTATTATCTGTTATAATTGCTCTTCATGTATTATTTGATTTAATTTTTAGTTTAGCTTTTAACTGGCTATTATTTATTAATTATTTATCTGTTTTACACTTTATAATTTAAAATGCTATCAGTCTTAATATTTTTATCAGTATTTTACTACTTAATATTTTCTTCTGTTTATTTTAATATTTTTTACTACTTATTTTAGTTATCCTTCCAGTGTTTCCTCTATGGGAGCCCTCTGCATCGGGGGCATGACGTGTAGCTGCCAGGGATTTTGATTTTGATTCATCCCTTAAACCCTTCATCCCTTTCCTTATTCCCTTGGACCCTTCCCTCAGTTCTCAATCCTCATCCTCTACCTCTAGTTTTAGCTTACTCACAGTCCTACCCTCTTCTAACATCTCTTTCCTTCAGGTTTCTGTAGGGGCAGGCACAGGAAAGATGAGCTCATGAAGACTGCACCCCCACACTGAATCTATACTTCCTGGCCTCCATCGGCACATAACCCCAGACTTTGGTCACTCAATAAACCTGTAATCACAATCTATGATGTGTGTTCCTTGCTAGTGAAATTTTCTTTTAACTTACTTGTTATTTTAGCTAACGCTAGCCAAACCCGGTTAGGGCAACTACATATGCATTACTAGTTTCCCAGTGGAGGATATTGTTAACAACTAGCAACAGACCCCTGCCCACTTGCTGACGTGACACGCCGGCGCAGACTTAAAAGTCTGCAATCAGCTAGGTTTTCATTTTAAAATATTAACTTTATTCCATTTGAGCGATTTAATGCCTGGACGCACTGACTAGTGTTAGTGCGGAATAAGGAACCTCCACCATGCTTCACTGTTGCCTGCAGACACTCAATTTGTACTACAATCCAGCCATTTGAACTGCCTTTCACTGCACGCAGATATTTCAAAATTTGACTCGAGTCCACAGCACATGCTACCATTTTTCTGCACCAGTTATGTTTTTGTGCATACTTGAATCGCTCATTCTTGTTCCCATGTCGGACATATGGCTTTTTGGCTGCAACTCTTCCATGCAGACCACTTCCGGCCAGACTAGTATAGTTGTAAGGGTGTCAAAAGTAATTACATTAAAAAAAACTTCTATAGAAGTGGAAGTATCGAATCAAGTTTTTTACTAAGTGTAAAAAGTAAAATTCAAAAACAAAAAAATCAAAACTACTTAAAGTATAAAAGTAGAAGTAATGTAAGTTGTTTTTTTAAATGCTGTTAAAGACTAAAGTATAAGCTGCACTGCAGCACTACCACAACTCACCAAAATACCTCTAAAGTCCATAATGACTATAATGTTATATAAAAATCTTCATATTTAATAATTAGGGATATGCTAGGTAACCTATTTCACCTGCACATGTGCATCAGAATCATTTTAGTGCAATGTAAATGCATCAAAGAACTATATTTGAACTGCTGAGCATTAATATGTGTTTCATTGTGCGAAAGATATCATGATAGTTGCCAGTTTTGGATGAAATTTGTATGTTTTCCTTTCTTTAAGCACCATTTCGAGCACCATTTAAGCACAGGCACTGTTTCAAAAATACTGGTTTAGCAACCGGTAACGGATAAAACATTAATGATACCCATCCCTACTGACCAGACAGGTCACCCATTGAGCATGTTTGGGATTCTCTGGATCAGCATATATGACACTTCCAGTCTCCGCCAATATCCAGAAACTTCGTACAGCCATTGAACAGCAGTGGACCAACATTTCACAGGCCACAATCAACAACTTGGTCAACTCTATACGACGGAGATGTGTTGCACAGCATAAAATCTGAGAAAATTTCAGAGTGGCCTTTTGGGAGGGATTCTTCCTCTCACTAACAGATCATGTTTTTTTTTGTGTATATTAAATTCTGTATTTTTTTTGTGTGTTTTCTTAGTTAGGGGCCCTAACCTTAGTAGAACGGTTAAGTAGTTTAAGTTTAATATGTTTGTTTTTGTTCTCAAAACTTTTTTTCTCTCTCTCTGAGGTCACCTGTTCAGGTGTTGCCATGGAAGCGTGCCCATGGGCAGCCCTGATGAGCAGCTGGTGTGCTCAATAAGCTGCACAAAGGGAAACTCTATGGTTGACTTTAGAGAGGGGTGGAAAGGATGTTGTATTTAATTTCTTTAACCTCAGTTGGTTTATATTTTGTTACTATAAATCTTTTATGTTGATTGTGAATATGTAAATAGAAAGTTAAAGTATTTTTCTGGGATTTATGGGTAAAAATGAGTTAAATGTGACTGTTGTCCTCACCTAATTTTAAGTGGTATGTCCTGATTGTAACCTTTAAAAAAAAAAAAAAAGGGCATGCTTGTTTGTGAGGGTCTTTCTTTTTGTGGCAGTTTTTGAAGGGGAATCCATGTTCTTTGTACGCTTATGTTCAAGCAAGAAAAAGATAAAAATGACAGAGCTCTGCAAAATTTTGGACTCTTTTTGCATTTTTCCTGTGTCAACTGTTGCTGCACCAGTACTTCAGAGCTGAGTTAAGGTTTTACCTCTCAAGAACCTTACACCTTTTATTGTGGCCAGTCTAAGGCACACCATTGCATTCATTGGTAATGAAGTATTTATACTTCGTTACTTGACACCTTTGGTTCCTGTGTCCTACTGGTTTCTGCCAGTTGTGAGCTGATGGCATTGCCCGACATCTACCAATTTCAAAATTGGTAGATGTCGGGATGTCTCTTTCCTCTGCTGAACTCAGCCTTTGCGATCATTAACGTTGCATGTTTTGTCAAAACAACTTGAACAGCACATCTTGAAGCCATAGAAAGTTTAAAAAAAATGGGTACTAGGCATTAAAGTTGTTTTTAACGTGTCTAAAGTCCAATGCTTTTCAGTGGGGGGCTAGCGGCCAAATGGAGGTACTACAACAGTTAAGGGGCAATGGAAGCCTCCATGGTATGCGGTCACAAAGCAGAGCAGCCAGCGCCATTGAAAAAGACACACCCAGTAACCACTCAGTGCAAAAGTCTAGAACCAATTATTCCTGAAACAAGTCTGTAATCATTTATTTTTATCAACAAAATGCAGAAATTAAACAAGAAAAATCTAAATCAAATCAATGTATTTTGTGACCACTCTTCTTAACCCTTCATAGTCCCTCAAATAAATGCTACACTTGGGATCCTCAGCACAGAAAAATGTCAAAGAGAAAAAGTGCAAATAAAGTCATAATTAATTACTCTCAAATTTTTTTTCACAAAGGCCATCCTTAATCTCAGTCCTCTGGAAACATAAAAAAATGCCTGTTTTCGAGATGAAAGCCATTTAATACCAGGTTTTATTTAAAAGTCTGCACTCAAAAGAAACCCCCAAAAAACAGGAAAATGACATATAAAATTTTCTATTAGGATATTGCTCTTCTTAAAATGACCGTTTTTTGTTTGTTTTTTTTTTTGATGCAGACTGTAGAAACAACATTCACAAAAATTATGAAACCAAGCATGGACACCAGTGTATGACATCGCTAAAAAATGCTCAAACCATATTTTTTAGAAATACATATTGCATTATGAATTCAGGGCCCATAGGATCCCAAAAAGTGAATAATTTAAATTCATCTTTATTCAATGCCCCAGCATTTATAAAGAAATCCATTATTCAGGTGAAAAAAGTCAAAACTACAATTTCAGTTTATGATGGCCGCAGAAACACTGGTGTGTATTTTTTTTTTTTTTATGGGGATATTAAGGTCTGTTAGAAAAATGTCGTTTGAATGGGAGTCAATGGTACAAAAAAATGTCAGAGGGACCTTTGTTACTGTAATGAATATACAATGTTTTAAATCTAGTATGAGAAAAAAATATAATATATATTATAATATAATCCATATAATATATATATAATATAATTTTATAATATATATATAACATATATATATTTCTGTCAAACTCCTCCAAAAATGCACATCTTCGGAAAAAATTGTAAGAATTGCATTAGCACAAGTTATTCTAAAAATGACACCCGCCTGCGTAAAAAAAAATGCCCTAGGGACTATTAAGGGTTAAATAAAGTGGTTCTATCCTGTGCAGCTAGAAGTCAGCTCCACTATATAAAACGCAAGTTACGTATGTAACTATGGTTCTATGAATCCCGAATGACCGCCAGAGGCAGTGCTTCAAGCACTGAATGATCATTCTTGAGCATGCCCAGGTCGAGAAAATAATAACACAGTCAGCTGTGACATCCGGTGACCTACGTGAGTCTATAAATTCACGTGACACCGGAAACACAGTCCCACAATCTTCTCGCACAACGAGAGGATTCCGAGGGACTAAACGCTCTGGCGGTCATTCGGGATTCATAGAACCATAGTTACATACGTAACTTGCGTTCTATTTCATCCCTTCTGACCGCCAGAGGCGGTGCTTCAAGCACTGAATGACTAATGTCAACAAGGTCCCGAGGAATCCACGGACCTAAAGACACTCACCTCATTCAAGAGCTGTGCTGACGGAGGACGCCCTCCAACGGATGCGGAGTAGCCACATTCACCCGGTAGAAACGGGTAAAGGTGGATGAAGACGTCCATGACGCCGCAGCACAAATCGTCTCCAACGGTACGCCAGTCATTGCCGCCCAGGAAGTGGAGACGCCCCTGGTGGAATGACACCTCACACCTGCAGGCAGCGGACGGCCACACCTGGCGTAAGCCTCAGTTATTACACAGACGACCCATTGCGACAAACGCTGTTTTGATAGCGCATGACCCAGTCGGGGCCCCGCGAAGCACACAAATAGTTGATCCGACTTACGTATCGCCGCAGTCGCCCTCACATACTCTGCCAGTGAGCGGACAGGGCACAGATGCTCGGAGTCAGAGTCAAAGCGGGCGAGTTGTAGGGGCCCGGTAGGACTCGCAGAGGGCACCTTCGGAACAAAGGAAGGATCAGGCCAGAGAGTAACTCCCGAACCATCAGGGTTCCATCGGAAGCAGGAGTCCTTAATAGAGAGGGCCTGCAATTCACTCACCCGCTTGGCCGAGACCATCGCCAAGAGGAATGCAGTCTTCATGGACAACCACTTTAGGCTCACCTCTGTTATCGGTCCAAACGGCGCCGACCGCAGGGCCGTGAGCACCACGTCCAGGTCCCACGAAGGCACTACGTGGCGTCTGGGGGGATGCAGTCTCCGCGCGCCCCTCAAAAACAAGGAGACAGTCTTATCGCTGCCAACCGTAGCGCCGTCCACCTCAACGTGCCAACACGAAATAGCCGCCACATATACCTTCAGGGTAGAAGGAGACCGCCCCCTATCGAGCAGGTCCTGCAGGAATAAGAGGATGGCCGGGACAGGACAGCGTATGGGGTCCAGCCCACGGTCACGACACCACTTGTCAAATAGTTTCCACCTGTTCGCATACAACAAGCGTGTGGATGGCGCCCGGGCATTGCGAATAGTGTGACCGACGCCACCGTCGAAGACCGAAAAATTTATGCCGGGCCCTGCAGCGGCCAGACCCAGAGCTGGAGGCGAGCGGGATCGGGGTGTAACACCTGGCCCCTCATTTGGGACAACAGGTCCGCACGGCAAGGGAGACGCATCGGCGAGTTGCAACAAAGCCTGTGCAGCAGCGGAAACCAAGTCCTCCCTGGCCAGAATGGAGCCACCAGAAGGAGCTGGTGTGCCTCCTGAAGGACCCGGAGAAGTGTTGGGAAAATGAGAGGCAGCGGTGGGAAGGCGTACAGCAGAAGACGTGGCCAGTCGTGTGCCAGTGCGTCCTGGCCCAACGGGCTGGAGGCGTCTGCCAGAGAGAACCAGAGTGGGCAATGGGTCGCTTCCCTCGAAGCAAAGAGATCCACCTCCGCCCTGCTGAAGGACCTCCAGATCAGGTCCACTACCTCCGGATGGAGCATCCACTCCCCGGCCGGCACAGACCGACGGGACAGGAAATCGGCCACCTGATTTTGCGGTCCTGGTATGTGAGTCGCACGTAACCCCGCCAATCGAGGCCACGCCCATGTCAGTAGCCGCCCTGCCACCTGCGTCAACCTGACTGACCCCGTTCCCCCCATGTGGTTGATGTGGTAGACCACAGAGGTGTTGTCCGACCTTATTAAGACATGTCGGCCCTGCAGATGCGGTAGGAAACGGCGAAGCGCGAAATGCACCGCAAGCATCTCCAAAACATTTATGTGTTCCCGCCTCAACTGCGGGGACCATGCACCCTGCGCCACCTGGCCTTGCCACGTCGCACCCCAGCCCGTGGACGACGCATCCGTAGAGACAACCTCTCGCCGAGATGGACAAGCTCCCAGTTGAATGCCTTGCTCGAGCCAAAGCCTGTCCCTCCATGGAGCCAGAGTCGCCAGACACTGACGCGACACTAGCAACAGCACGCGCCGGTGTGACAGCCGAGATGGATCTAGATGCTGATCGTTTAGCCATATTTGTAGGGGGCGCAGACGGAGCAGTCCCAAGGGAACTACACTGGAAACAGACACCAGCTTGCCTAGGAGCCGCAGGAATTTGATGAAAGGCAACCTGCTGGCCCCTCGAAACGCAGAGAGGGCCTCCATAATATTCTCGACACGCCAAGGGGATGGTCGCGCAGTCATGGAGACCGTGTCGAGAGCAACCCCCGAAAAACCGTGGCCTGGGTTGGAACCAAGTTGCTCTTGGGGAGATTTACACTGAGCCCCAACCGGCGTACATGCGCAAGGACCGTCTTCGTGTCCAGAATAGCCTGTCTGCGGGAAGGCGCACAAACCAGCCAATCGTCTATGTAGGGAAGTATCTTCAAACCCTGTGCCTGCAACGGTGCCAATGCCGCCGCTACGAATCGCGTGAACACACGGGGGGACAGTGAGAGCCCGAACGGAAGGACCCTAAATTGATAATGGCGCCCTCGAAACACGAAGCGCAGAAACCTCCAGTGAGGCGGAGCGATCGGGACGTGGAAATACGCATCTTTCAGATCGATGCTGGTGAACCATTCGCCCCTCGATATAGCGCAAAGCACTTCTGTGGTGCGCAGCATGTGGAATGGCAAGACCCTTAAAAACCTGTTGAGACCCCTCAGGTCCAACACGGGATGCAGATCCCCGGTCTTTTTTGGGACCAGAAAATAACGTGAATAAAAACCCCCCGGATCCCGCAGGGGATCCACAGGCACAATCGCGCCCTTGTCCAGCAAGGTCACAATTTCCAGTTGTAGTGCCTGGGCTTCGGCCGGGTCGCGGATGTGAGTGACCCGGACCGGGCCAGAAACCGGAGGCCGGCGGCAGAACTGTAATCTGTAACCCCCGGACAACGTGGTCAACACCCAGGCGTCCCGGGTGTTGGTGGCCCAATATAGAAGTTGTTCCGGGGTGAATCGCCCCACCACCGGCCTGTGGGTGTCACCTGCGTCCCCCACGGCCCCTAGTGGACCGGGAGGGTTGCCGAAACTGCTGTTCCGTGCGGGGTGGACGAGAGGCCTGTGTCCCAGGTTGATCGCCGCGAAACCTATCAGATCGCGGGAGCGGTCTCCGAGGAACGGCAAAGGGGTCCGACGAGGGAGGGAAAGCCCTCCAAGATGGCCCAGGAGCCCCGCACGCGGAGGAACATGTCGGTGAAGGCCCGCCAACTGCTGACGTGTCTGGGTGGCCTGCGCTGTACGCTGTAGAGCCTCCAGTGCAGCCGAACCAAAGAGTTCCCCCGGACGGACCGGGAGACCCCGGAGAGTCCTCCGACATGACTCAGTCAGAGGAGACTGAGCCAACCAGACCTGCCTACGCGCCTGCATGAGAGTGGAGAGCAGGCGACCGAGTTCCCTTGACATGAAGGCAAAAGCCTGCAGAGATGTGTCCACAAGGCCTTGTGACGGGGAATCCAGGCCGGCATCCTCCAAGGATGAGGCCAGACCCAGCAGCAAAAGGGACATGGAGTTCCCAATGCGCCCCATACGAGCACCGGCCTCATACGCCTTGCACAAGAGCTCATCCGTAGCACGACACTGAGGACGCGGACACCTCGCATCAGTCCTCAGGGCTTCATCGGGAGACACTATTAGTGAGGCCACCGCAGGTTCGACGGACGGCATGCGGTCCAGCCCAAACCTGGATGCCTCCTGCATGGAGGCAAGCGCCCTGCCATCAGCAGTCGGCTTCGAAAAAGCCTTTGTGTCGGTCCAGCAGGCCTGAAGCTGGTCGATGTATGCAGTGGATGGGGGAACCAAGAAGGCAGTGGACGAAGCCTGCCGCCCAAAAATAGCACTGGGGGCAGCTGACTGCGCGGGTGGAGCGTCCGGCTGCAAACGCGCGAGCGCGGTACGCACGGCAGAAATTGCCACGCCGTCCGCGTCCCTCGCTGAGGAGTCAGAAACGGCGCTGCCCGCTTCAGACGCCTCTGTATGCACCCCCACGGGGTCAGAGGAACGTAGATCCACATCACGAAAGTGAGTGTCCGATGCCGCAACAGACAGGGCGTCATCGTCATGATGGGAGGCTACATCCTCCTGCTGCCCAGTGTCCCCCTCCGGACGCAGACCATCCCCGTTAAGGGCCTGAAGGAGAGCATTCATCTGGGCCAAGTCAGACGACAAACTGTCGACCTTCCTCTCCAATCCCGATGGACGACCCACCTTGCCCTTCTTCCGGGCAGGGGCCTCAGCTCCTGTACCGGAGCGTTTTCGGACAGCGGGGGTCCAGCGCCTGCTGAGTAGGAAGCAGAGAGGAGACCGGCCCCTGCGTCCACTCCATCGTGCCCCTGCATGCAGCCAGGCGTGCCTCACGCATTGACAGCGGCATCACACTGCAGTCCACGCAAGCAGCCTCGGTGAGGCCCTCCTGAAGGTAACCAACACCGAGGCATGAGGCGCACAGATCGTGCCCGTCGTCCAAGGCCAGCGGGGCTACACAGTCCCTGCAGCAGGGAGAGCCCAGCATGACTACGGGCCGATTCCGCCGTGAACGGCAAAAACCACACAAGCGAACACGCTACTGGTGGAGACAAAAAACAAAGCGAGCAGGGGACACAGAGCCACTGCCGAGCACGGCAGCGCCGCTTCAGAAAATAAAACAAGCCACAAAACTGGCCGTGTAATATGATTAAATGTCTCGCCGAAAACGGCACCAGACACGTAAACACAAGACTCCAAGCCGTAAACGGCAACAGGGATACTCACCGGGACGCACACCACGCGGCGACGATTGTCCACGCAGCCCAGGAGGGCGAGAAACGCTCGCGGCTCCCACCACGGTCAAGGGGCCAAAAACAGCAGTGGAGTTCGTCAAAACGCAGCAATGGAGTCCGTCAAAGTGATAGCACTCGACCATGTGCGAGAAGAACGAAAGGGACTGTGTTTCCGGTGTCACGTGAATTTATAGACTCACGTAGGTCACCGGATGTCACAGGTGACTGTGTTGTTATTATTTTCTCGACCTGGGCATGCTCAAGAATGATCATTCAGTGCTTGAAGCACCGCCTCTGGCGGTCAGAAGGGATGAAATAGAACTTGTTTAAGTCACCATGTGTGCCCTACACATAGTTTATTCTTTTATTTTTATTTTTAATTATTTTACCTCATAATTGGTTGATCATACACACTATAATGCTAAAAAAGCCCTCAAGTTGTGCAAGTGTACCTTTAAGAGCTGGTTTGAAGCAAAAGATGGTAACATCAAATACTGAATTGATTTAGACGTTTCTATTGTTTTTTTCACTTTGCATCTTGAAAATTGATTAAAAAAAATAAACAATCCTTATTCATACTTTTGAAACATTCTTTGTTTCAGGCAATTTTACAAAGAGGGATCAGTTACAAAGGGGGATCAGTAAAAGCCTTTTTATGGCTAAAAAGAATGAGACGGAAATGAAAATCAAAATAGAATGGTCGTTATGTGTCATAAGCTGCAGTCTGCCACTCAGGCTGAGGAGCTATTTACTCACATAAAACAGAGCCTCAAGGGTCTACTTGGTATAATTTGAAACCAAACTTAGGGTTTCTAAAAGGGCAAAAATGAATGACTTATTTGGCCCCCAAGAAGGTGTATATGTCATGGTTTCAGGGATTTTTCTGAACCACATGCAGACTCAGAAACAGAATTAGAAGGTTAACAAGTTTGTTCTTGACATTGAGGATTTCGGTAACTCGGGGAGGAACCAGAATCTGCAGGTTCAGTGTGTTAAATAGCTGCCAGCTGTAGAAAAAATGTGATATCTACAGTAATAAAATGTTTATTTACAATTCCGATGATTATCAGCCACCCCAAATAATGGATGAGCACTGTAAGCAAGCATGGCTCTACAGAGTTTGAATGAAGCAAATAAACCCAACAAAAATATCAATATACTAAAGAAAAAATACCAGTTATAACAAGGAGGAGATTAGATCAGGATTGGTTGAATAATCTCAAAACAGATTATGATATAATTGGATGTCCAGACCAACATTCTCAGCATCCAACTGTCTAGTCTAGTCTTGTTTTACTTTGCAAATAGTTAACAAACCAGGAGATTCTTCTGATGTTTTTTAGGCTGTGGTCAGTTTAGCTCAAGACTTTACATGTGGTGATTGCCCACTTATGCCAGACCTTGGCATAAGTGGGCTACCTGTTGCCATTGGTCATGTGAGCACCGCAGAAACTTTGGTTTGTTGTTGAACAAGTTGAATTTCCTGATTTTCACAAACCAACTAAAAAGGGTTTGGGAATATTCGATTAGCTACCAAGCTAGATGTGAGACATAGCAACAAATGGCAGATTATTGTGGTTGTATTCAGTGCCCCACTTTACAACACAATGGGACCAAAGAAAACACAAGCAGTGGAAGACTTGGACAAAATTAAGAAGCCAGGCCCTCTGACTTTCAATCGGAAGCGTCTGCCAACAGCAGGTGGGTGGGGGTGGGGATGGGGAGCTGAAGGTAAGCTCCGTGGAACAGCAGGTGGTTGCATTCCTTGATTCCAGAGGGATTACGATGGATGTGAGCAACCTCGAGGTATGCCAGGACACCAACACACCGTCTGTGAAACTGAGGTTCACAAACTAAAAAAACAAGACTACATTGCTGAAAAAAGGAAGAAGACACCAATGTACGTATATTTGAATGAGCACCTAAAAAAAGGAATGCAAATATAGCCAGAAAATATAGAACGCCAAAGTGCTCAAAATGAAATTACTAAATAAAACTTTATCATATAAATGTCTACATGAACAAATGAGAAACAAGTATAGAATGTGAAAATTAAATTGTGAAAAAAAAATACCATCAACGTAAAGGGTATAGCTAATTGGTCAGCTCAACAACAGCCAGAGATAATTTCATCAGAACGAAGTTCTATGGTCGAAGTAATCAGTAGTCAATGCAGTGTTTGGGCAGAGCATGCTTTATATTAAAAGTACAGTTTATCTAATATAATCTTTCGGCGATATTGAACACAAGGAGCTGTAGACAACAAAACAGACTACTATGTTTGCTTACATGTGTTTTTAGAGTATTCTGTGAGCTGCAGTTCTAGGAAAAGCTTTCCAGCTCAATCAAAAGATACTTTTTGTCAGTCATTGCTCCTTCAAAGGGGGTTCATAAGCTGAAGAAAATAAACTCTAGTTAACCAGAAATGACACTGCGATGGTAGGCATACCCGCCAAAAACATCAGCATCCCTTGCTGTCCTGGTAGGGAATTGCATTGAAATGCTGACGCACCAACGGAGAACAATAAACGATAAACATCTCCGTAAATACATCTCCGACCAGGTGCACACTTGCTGACGGAGAAGTATAAACTATGCTTTAGCAAAGAAGCTAACTGTCAGCCACTCCACAGCATGGTAAAACAGGGTTGGGCTTGGTTTATTTCTTAACGTAGCACATCAGCCTTGTATTCATTTGCCAAAGAAAGAGATGTTAAGAGTAATTTTACAATGTATAAGAGAGGCGTATTACTGCCCTCTACTGGTGACTCTGTGTTTATACCTTCAATAAAAAAGCGGATATGAAAACAGGTTATGAGCCCAGAGGTCGCTGAAATAGGCTGCTAAACACGGTTTTTGTGGGTAATAAACAGTGTTGTTAGATTCACAATGGAAGATAAACTGTTTATTGACAAGCTGAGTGGACCAGAGAACTGGGCAACATGGAAATTTCAGTTGGAGCATCTTCTGAAAGCAAAAGGACTGTGGGGTATGGTACAGGAGACGGAGCAGTTAGCTGCGGATGCTAGTGCTCGGTTACAAGCTGAATTTGAACGGAAGAAAGAAAAGGAATTTTCGGTGTTGGTTCTAAACGTGAGTACGCCCCAGTTATATTTGATAACAAGCTATAAGACACCCAAAGAAGCGTGGGAGACACTAAAAGGACAATTTGAAAGATACTGTTGCTAACAAGCTATTTCTGAAGAAAAAGTACTTTCGGTGTGAAATGAAGGAGAAAAACTAAACGATCATTTAAAAAGAATGAAGGAACTTACTGATCAGTTAGGAGCTATAGGTTCTGTAATTGATGAAGAAGACCAAATCGTCACGCTTCTAGGAAGTTTACCACCCAGCTATGGAACAGTTTTTATTTGCTTTGGAGACAAAAATGGACAGCTTGATACTACAGTTTGTTCAGCAAGCATTGATAAATGAAGAACAAAAACGAGAGTATACTGATAACGCCACAGTGTCCAGTGGTGTATCGGCTATGTCATCTCAGATGAGTGGAAATGTGCAGGGTGGATCAAAAACAGGAGGAACTAACAACCCCACCACATGGAGATGCTACAAATGTAAAAAGGAGGGACATAAAAAAATCGATTGTCCAAGCATTAAAAAGAAATATAGAACGCACAAAGCTAAAAGCTGTCACAGATCTTCCTGTCTGATCATCCTGTTGTCTTTCCCCCTCTCTGGCCACACCCCATTTCCCCATTGCTGCCCTGATTGCTTCCACCTGCTAGGTCTCTATTTAGATGCCTCTCACACTCTGAGCCAGTGCAAGATCGTCTGTTGCCTCCTGCCACAGCTCTCAAGCCAAGCCAAGCCAAGCCAAGCCAAGCCAAGGTTTATGCAACCACTGTTTTTGCCCTTAACTTGCTGGTTCTGTGAGTAGCAATTTTTCCTCCTCCACTGTGCTGACTTTTTACCAGAAGATCTGCCCCTGGTCTGGCCTGTTGGTTTTTCTTGGACCTTTTCCTAGTATGGACTCCATGTGTTTTGCCCTGGACAGTTTTTTGACCATGCTGTTTTGATCTGTGGGATTTTTTTGTTCGTGCTTCCCCCTGAGTGTTCCGGGACCCTTAGTTGAATTCCTCACTGCCCTAGAGTTAAGTTTTTGTTCTACTGTGGATTAATCCCTTTCCTCTGGCTCTTCTTCTTCATGTTGAAGAAGTGATCCTGGCTATTGAACATAGGCTGCTGTCCTCCCCGGAAGCTGGAATCGGAGACCAGAGGGGCCCTCTTCTCAGGATCCCTTGGTTCATCATTGTTTAAATAAAAGATCTAACCTTCCTTTGCCTTGTTGGTTAAGTACTGGGTTCAGATAGTTCAGTAACCTGACAAAAAGCATGATGTATGAGGACACAGACGAATCATATGAGGGAGCCTTTGTTGTAAATGAGTCAAGTCAAAGTGACTCACAACAAGAAGACTGGTTAATTGATTCAGGAGCATCAAAACACATGACATGGAACAAAGAAGTACTTCAAAACTACCAGCAGTTTTCAGAACCCCAAACTGTGAAACTCGGTGATGGTAGAGTTGTCGAGGCCCTGGGACACGGCAACATAACTCTGAAAATGTTATTTAGAGTTAGTAATAAAAATAATTTCACAATGTATGATGTGCTGTATGTGCCAAAATTATCCATGAATCTTTTCTCAGTGGGAGCTGCTGCCAAGAGAGGAAATACTGTGCAGTTTAAAAAATCTCACTGCTACATAAGAGGAAAGAATGGAACTCTTCATGGAATGAGAGCACAAAGATCTGATGGGTTGTATCAGTTGGACATCGAAAGAAAATGCACAACTTGTCATGGAGCATCAAGTGCATCAGTTCCGGCAAGTATGTGGCATCAGCGACTAGGTCACACTTCAAATCTAAAAAAACTAAGAAACTTTGTAAAAGGAGTTAACTTTGTAACAGAAGAATACGAAACATTTTGTTAAGCTTGTGTTGAAGGCAAATTAACAAGAAGGCCTTGCAAACCAGTAGGAGAAATACGATCAAAGCGCAAGTTACAACTAGTGCATAGTGACGTTTGTGGTCCTTTTCAAACTGAGTCACTAGGAGGAAAGAAGTACTTTGTAACTTTTATTGATGACTACTCCAGATGTTGTAAAGAAAAATCAGAAGTTCTGAGCAAATTTAAAGAGTTTGAAAGAATCTTCTCAAACGAATGTGGAAAAAGAGTGACAAGACTCAGAACAGACAATGGAGGGGAATACACATCAAAGGAGTTTCAAGAATATTTGAAAGCTCAGGGTATTCACCATGAAATGACTGTGCCACACACACCTCAACAAAATGGTGTTGCGGTAAGAAAAAACAGAACTCTAATGGAATCTGCTAGAAGTATGCTGTCTCATGCAAAGTTACCAAACATGTTCTGGGCAGAAGCTGTCCAAACTGCAGCTTACATACAGAATAGGTTGCCAACATCTGCAATAAAGAAAGAAACACCCTATCAAAGATGGTATGGAAAAAAAAACTGACAGTCACATGAATGTATTTGGATGTGTTGCTTATGCTCATGTTCCAGACACAGAGGGAAAGAAACTAGACAAAAAGGCAGTTAAAGTTTGTTTCCTGGGCTATGCAACCAACGCTAAAGGCTACCGTCTGTGGGATGAAAAAAAGAGAAGAGTACTCATTCGTCGAGATGTGATATTCAATGAAACAGCAGGCTAAGGATTGCTGTACAGAAAATGAGGTAACAGTACACTCAGACGGAAGACAAATAAATACTGAGGATACTAATGTCATTGAGGAAGAAAAAAGGGATCAACGAATCAGAAAACCTCCAAAGAGAATTGGATATGACGTGTTTGCTGACATAGTGACAGTGGAGCATCATGCAAACATCTGTTCTCTCACAGAGCCAAACACACTGAAAGAGGCTATGTCCGGTCCAAATGCAAAGGAATGGCAAGAAGCAGCGGATTTGGAATACGAGTCACTGTTAGAAAACGGCACATGGGACTTAGTAGATTTACCCAAGGATCGAAAAACAGTTGGATCAAAATGGGTGTTTAAAGTCAAGCATCACAGTGATGGACAAGTGGAAAGGTACAAGTGCCGACTTGTTGTTAAAGGCTACTCACAGATTTATGGTGCTGACTATGATGAAACATTCTTGCCAGTCGTACGCTTTGGCTCAATTCGTACGCTGTTATCATTTGCTGTGCAGAACAAGCTAAATGTGCATCAAATGGATGTTGTAACTGCATTCCTGAATGGACACTTAGAATAAGAAATATACATGGAGCAACCAGAAGGTTACATCAAACGAGGACAAGAACATCTGGTGTGCAAACTAAACAAGTCAATATACGGACTGAAGCAGTCTCCGCGTTGCTGGAGCAAAGCTTTTACAGAGCTGATGAAAAGTATTGGTTTTACACAGACTACATCAGACCACTGTGTGTTTGTTAGATTAGGTCAGGAGTTGGAAATATTGGCTGTGTATGTTGACGATCTGATTTTGATTACAGAATCAACAGAGAGCATGAACAGCTTAAAGGACACTCTGAAGAAACACTACAAAATGAAGGACATGGGTGAGCTATCCTACATTCTAGGCATCTCAATCATTCAAGACAAGGTCAAAAAACATGTTATACTTCATCAAAGACAATACATTGAAAACATACTACAGATGTATGGAATGGACAGTGCAAATCCAGTAACAACTCCAGCTGACGCAAATGTCAGATTAAGAAAAAATGATGGAGTCAGTAAACCCAAGTATCTATCAGTCAATGGTTGAAAGTTTACTGTATGCTGCCATGGCCACGCGACCAGACATCGCACAAGCTGTGAGTGTAGTTTCAAAGTTCAATGCAAATCCAAACACTGCACATCTAACAGCTGTAAAAAGAATTCTGAGATACTTAAAGGGCACCCTAAACGTAGGACTCAAATACCAAAGGACGGAAACGGGAGCTTTGGTTGGATTCTCAGATGCTGATTGGGCAGGAGATCAGGACGATCGTCAGTGTACAACTGGAAACATCTTTCTTCTTGCTGGAGGTGCAGTCAGTTGGCTTAGCAAGAAACAAGCAACAGTTGCACTTTCAACTGCAGACGCTGAATATATTGCTTTGAGCAAGAAGGAACATGGATAAGACAACTACTAACTGAACTTGGAATGGAGACCACAGCCACAGTGATCCTGGAGGATAATCAAGGAGCAATTGCTATCGCGAAGAATCCAGTTGATCATGCAAGAACAAAGCACATTGACATTCGCTACCACTACATTCGTGAATGTGTGCGAAATGGACAAATACAGCTGAAGTATTGCTCAACAGAAAACATGATAGCAGATATCTTAACCAAACCGTTGCCTAGACAAAAGTTTGAGTACCTCAGAGAAAAGATTGGACTGTGTTCAGTTTAAAAGAGAGGTTATGTGCTTAACATGCCTATATTATGTTATTGTTACAGGTTTATAATTGTATAAAAATGTTTTGTTTTTTGTGTGCTCAAATCAAAAGATTTCCTTTAAGTAACACTGATGTAAATGCACACTGTTAAAACATTGAGTTATGTCAGTCAAGTAAGTAAACCCCATAGTAAAATTAAGTGGGAGTGTTGTTAAGAGTAATTTTACAATGTATAAGAGAGGCGTATTACTGCCCTCTACTGGTGACTCTGTGTTATACCTTCAATAAAAAAGCGGATATGAAAACAACAAGAGAAGCCGAGGAAGAACCCATTGCAATTTGTTTTGGAGGACTACCAGAAAAGTAAGTTAATCGTTTGCTGGAAGACAGCATATGGGCTCGACACACAGGAGGCGACGTCGCCTCTCCATTTTTGATGGGATATGTGCAACAATGTGACAAGCACGAGTCTGTCTACTGCTAAGCGACGGCACCGAAAATCGTGCATGTGAAATTTTGCGCTCATGCATGTATCGTGCAGAAGCAGGCCTGCGACGCAGTAATCTGATTTACTTTTACATGGATAAATAAATTATATAATGATATTGTGAACATCTTGATCAGTAGGGTTGAACAATTAATTGCATATGCTATAATATCAATATATGATTAAATCAGATTTTCTAATTGCAAAGGCTGCAATTTGACTGGTCATGAGCATGAGATCTAGGAAAGTCACATGATCTGTGATCAGCTCTAACAATGCAGGAAGAGAAGGAAATGCTTTATTTTAATCTGTTATAAAATAGTCTGTGGCTTGACAGAAAGCAACGCTGCTCAGAATTTGGTACCAAAGAGGAATTGCACATGGTAAATTATTTTGGCTATAAAAAAATGATGCTGCAAAACACCAGGTATTATACATATTATGATGTTGCCAACTCACGATGTACACTACGAACATTTATCAACACCTAAAAAACAACACACCACCATATATGAGAGTTGCATGGCTAAAATGCCAGCCTGGAGAAGGGCTTGCCAGCTGGGATCTACAGGTAAAAACTGTTTTTGCATAACGACAGACATCACATTGAATGCTGTGATTTAAGTAGATAAATAATCTTGTTTATATTCAGCCATGCTTCATTTGCCTTTACCTTTATCTTATCTTTATCTATAAGTCTAGCCTATGGAATAGAATAAATAATGTATAAAAAAATCTGACATTGTTTATAATAGTACACATTAATTTTCTTGCTTGCATTAGTTTAAAAAATACATTAGAAAAGCATTATAAAAAAAATCGCAAATTAAATCGCAATTGCAATAGTGAAAAAAAGGAGTAAAGAAAAAAATTGCAATTAGATTTTTTTCCAAAATTGTTCAGGCCTATTGATCGGCCGCTTAATTCCTACTTTCAAATTAGCTTGTTTTTTCTTTCTCCGCATACTAATTACAGTAAATCGTAAACGTTACATAAAGTATCTGTTTTGTGCAGGGTGATTCATTTGAAACATTTATGTCTTCCACAACTTTTGCCCAGAAAGCTGGAAAAAATGGCAGCAAAATTTAATCTGTAAGAACACCATAGGAGTCACCTCTGGGCATAATAATTACAGTGGATTATGACTGTTTAAATGTGTTTCTATATAACATGAAGCTGATACCCACTTTGTTTCCCACAACTTCATATGGTTTCATTTGGGCCATAAATTACAAAGTGTATGCCAACTTTGCCCCCTGGAATACAGGCAAGTCCTACGCTATCTGTGCATAGATGCATGGAGCAGATGGTGCAGCATAAACATCTTGCATTAAAGAAATGGGAGTTAACCAGTTTCTTGTTGATACTCTTCCCACTTTGAATGTAAGTCCTTATTGGATTTAACATGAATCTCAGCAAAGAATTCTACAACAACTATATAAAATAGTGGAATATCAGTTTGGATTCTGATTATATGAAAATAGCACTGGGTGCATGAGTGGATGCTAGACCTGCACTGTTAAAAATTTCCACATCAGGTTTTTAAATGATGGGGACAAAACGATGATTTATAAATAATTTCAGGGAAATGTCCCCAGTTTAAACAACGCTTATGTTCATAGCCTACTTTCCTGCAGGAACCCAAAAAAATTATGTGGCAAGGTGCATAATGAGGGCCTGAGTAGGATTCAAACCGCTGCAACCCAAGTTGTAATCATGCATGTTTACCAGTCTTCCAAAGCAGCGACTTGTTTTTCCAAAATATAGCATTATCAGATAGGACCTCCCTCACGGTCACACAGTTTAATAAACTGAGGGAACACATTAGCAGTCCGTGTGCACAGTTTAATAAACCGATGATATGGATTCTTACCTCTCAAATGCTATTTCTGCCCCTGACCCCTGCTGGGCTCCGTATTGATTAAATATTATAAATTATTAGAATAATATTTATCAAAAACTCTTATGTGATCATTTTCTTTTCCTTGCCTGCCTTTTAGCATTTTCTCTCTTCTTTTTATAAAACAAAATTGGCCTAAATCACTTCATTAGATGGGGGTCTATGTTGAAGACAGATGTTAAATATCTATTAAAAATTCCATATGTTATATTTCCAAACAAAGGTATTTATTGCAGTCTACATCACTAAACAGGGGAAATGGTGTGGTCATATTTGTTTAATTACAACTAGCTTAGTTCAAAATCCTACCGAAATCTGACAATAAAGTACAAATGAATATTTGTCACACATTTATTCTGTCAAATGAGTATGCAGTTGAGACAGTTTTAATATATAAATAACATTGGAACAGAGTAGGTGTCTTTGAATCAACAACTAAAAGACAAAATAACAGTACATGAAAACTATCCAGCAAGTAGTAGATCTACTACAGAAAATCAACTATCCATTCATTCCCATCACTGTTGTGACTTGGATCTGTATGCATATCGACTTCACCCAAACTTTCTACTTCGAAGATGGAAGCATCAAAGAATGACTTCTGTTTTTCATAGTGGCAAAACGATCTATCACTTTGTTGTCACTCAGTTGAATGTGAATTTAAATGGCTGCAAGATTATGAAGCCTTCTCTACGCCATTCTTTGATGCAGCCAGCGCAGTGCACTGAGGGACCTTTTATATAGAAAGAACCTGCAGTATATGAGGAGAAATGTGCTCATTTGAAACCTATATGCACATAGGCAGCATATATCTGGGACATATGTATATATGCATATAACATGGACAGAATCTTTATTTTTAAGTGGTTTTAACTACTATTATCTATATATTTGTAATGGCATTGTTTTTTTGTTTGTTTTTTTTACTGTGTAGATTTTTAATCTTTGTTTTAATGTCCTTTTTCTTCTTCATGTATACCTTATGGCTGCAACAATGCAAAAAAAGTTATCCATCTATCTCATATATGATAATGTATATCTGGCATATATTTGCATATATACCACATATAGGCCAAATTGCAGTGCATATAAAGGCCATATATGTCTCCAGTATTGCTTCTTTATATCCACATATAAGCTCTATATGTTATATACAGTCGAAAACAAAAGTTTACATACACTATATGGAAACGCATAAATCCTTTTTTTCTCACTGTCCAACATGAAATTGGAATAAACTTTTCCTATTCTAGGTCAATTACAATTAATACAATTATTTCTATTTAGTAAATGTCAAAATAAAAAGAGGAGGCTTTTTTCAGACATTTTTTAATCACTTTTTTCAAAGTCAAAAGTTTACATACACTAAGATCACTATGCCTTTAAACAATTTGGGAAAGCCAATATAATGATGCCATCTCTTTGGAAGCTTCTGATAGGTTTATTGACCTCATTTGAGTTAATTAGAGACACACCTCTGGATGTATTTAAGGACACATTTGAAACACACTGCTTCCTTGTGAATCATCATGGGAAAATCAAAAGAAACCAGTCAAGAGATCAGGAACAGAATTGTGGACTTGCACAAGTCTGGCTCATCCTTGGGTGCAATTTCCAGATGTCTGCAGGTGCCACGTTCATCTGTTCAGACAATTATACGCAAGTAAAAGCACAATGGAAACATCCAACCATCATATCGCTCTGGAAGGAGACGGATTCTGGGTCCCCGAGATGAACGCAGTTTGATCCGATATGTCCAAAACAACCCAAGGACTAATGCAAAAGACCTTGTGAAGATGCTGGGTGAAGATGGTAAAACTGTTTCATTATCCACAGTGAAATGAGTACTGTACAGAAGAGGGCTGAAAGAAGCCTTTACTCCAAAGGAAACACAAAAAAGCCAGACTAAAGTTATATATATGATTTAGGCTTTGAATGTATGCGACATATCTAAAATTGGCAGTTTTCTATATTGTTTGTACATATAGGTATATATGTACTATTCCTGGCTATATTTTGGTTATTTATGCATGTGTGGGATATATATCATATATGTGCATATATATAATGTATATAGGCAGCATATATGTGCATATAAATTGCAAATAGGTTTCATACATGCACATATATCCTCATATGAGTTATTTCCTAGTGGGAATTACTGAAATCAATTTACCATCTCACTTTGTGTATCATTTGCATTCACTGCAAATGTTCTCCCTCTGCTCAAAAACTGCCTGCCATCCACCGTAGTGTTAAAGCTAGGAACCATATGTCTGCCTACATAGCTGGCGGCCAGGGGACACGTTAGCAGAGTTAGCATTAGCATGTTGGCGCTGTAGCGTTGTCCTCTCAGAACTATACAATGACATGTTAACAGTGTGCTATTCTTTCTCTCTTACCCTAATGTGATGCTTGATTGACTCATATTGGCACTGAGCATCTGCGGGATTTGATGTATCTCTCTTGGGTGCTGTTGTCAGGATTCAGAAAATAGACGAAGTCCGTCCCTGCTACTACCGGTGTGCGACATGTTGTATGTTCTATGTTAATTATTATTTCTGTTTCAGAATTAAATAAACCTCCTGTACCAGCTACACCGGTCTTGTCATTGTGTTGGACGTGTAGCCTCCGCAAAATTGTAAAAGATTTTTTTTTTTTTTTTTTTACTGAAATACAAAAATCCACCAAAAATAAAAGGGGGGCTTATGAATACTGGACCGGACAACGTCAGCGGCGTGCTCTGAAAATGTGAGCAGGACTTCGACTTTCATGTGAAAGAAGTTGTTTTCTTCACAAGTCTGTGTGAACCTGACTTTTTGCTGTTGAAAGTTGGGAAGAAAAGAAACAACTGATGAGCCAAAATGTTATGCCTACTGATTTGGACCACCTTTGCCTGGAATTTTAGTATAGGGTTCAGATCATCGCTGTAGATGAAAACATGGAAGGAACGCTTTTTTTATCAGTCACCATGTGTGAGTTTCATATTTCTCAAGTTTATTTTTGGCCAAACACGTTTGTATCTGACTATTACTTTGTGCGCCCTCCATTTACATAAGTGGCTATGTCACCCCACCTTACCACTACCAAACAGAACTGTAAAAATTACAGAATATATCTTTTGTGGCATCCAGGGTGCCTCAAGATACATTCTTGGCTGACATTGGAAGAAAGAGACAAATGGATTAAACTACTTTATATTTACAACAAAATCCTGTTTGTGTGTTTTTTATCATTCAAAATATCAATGTTTATCAGGTAATTGCTCGCACCTGCATGTAATGTTCCTACTCAGCCCAACTCGACTCAGACCGGTTCCATGGCTTTTCCAGTAGGATCGGTATGGCCGTACCCGGCCCATTTTCAGGACCAATTTCACTGTGGTTCCAAGTAGGCCAAAAATATGATGTCAGAAGGCTGTCCGTCATTAATTGGCTAGATGGTGGAGTCACTGGTTGGATTACATAACAGACTCCATTAACAACAATCAGACTGATTGACCACTTTTCTTTACTCCGGTACTTTTCTCCTCTACTACTTTTCAGTTGTATTTTTTTCTTTTATTTTGGCTGTGAACATTGTTTTTTTCCAAGTGTTTATCTTTCCATAGAATCTAAACCTGGCCTGGTATCCTAAGCTACAATGCCATGTGTGATGGGGCTCATCGACTTACAAGACGCTCCCAGTGACTGGGAGTCTTCCATGTCCTGTTGTCAACGTTTTACTTCTTTAAAATAGAAAGTACTCTTTCACTAGTTCCTTTGTTCTTTTTGTGTCTCTGCTCTGTCTTCTCAAACTCCCAGATGATCGTGGCAGATGACCATTTGTAAGGCAAGGCAAGGCAATTTTATTTATATAGCACACTTTCAAAACAAGGCAATTCAAAATTAAAACATAGAATCACTAAAAGAAAGCATAAATGTACATTTATAAGACAAATTATGTAAAATTATGAAAACTTTAAAAACTGATGAAACACAAGAATCAAAACATTTAGCAAAAACAGTAATTAAAAGAAAGCATTTAGTGAATTAGAGTAGTAATTAGAGTATAAGAAAACATTTATGTAAAATTATGAATTTAAAAACAGAAAACATTTAGCGATTGACAAAATCAACAACAGTAATTCAAAAGAATGAACACAAAAGTCGTATCAGGTACTCGTAGGCAGTGTTGGGAGTAATGCATTACAAAAGTAATTAGTTACAGGAATATATTACTTTTTTCAGTAACTGAGTAATGTAATGCATTACTTACAAAATATACAGCAATATATTACTAGTTACAATGTCACTAACTCAAGTTATAATTGCGTCTAAAAAAAAATTCTGGCCAACTAATGAGACAGACCAAATCAAGTTGGATATGGTAGAACAAGATCCACTTCCTGTTGCTCAAAACTAAATCATCAGAGAATCAGGACGGCTGAGGAAAAGATCTGACTGTACATTTAAACAGCGGCATCATTCACACTGTTTTCCTAACCAGACATCAGACATCTAATCTTTGTCAACCATCTTTGTGATGAGCACTTTCAGCACCTTCTTTTGATTAGATTTAACAAACATTACCATGAAATAGAAGGCATGCAAAGGAGCTAGAGAATTAATATTAATAAAATCGTGTTTAAAATACAGTATTTGTGGTGTGACACTTGTGTAAAATGTAAATTGAAGTTACAGTGGTTAGAAGTCGTGTTAGATATTTAAGATGTTTTGCCAAAAGTAACTTAAAGTAGTGTAACTCAACATTTTTAAGACAGTAATATGTAATGCAAACATATTACATTTTTGACATTGTAACTAGTAATGTGAAATATATTACAATTTCTTTGTAACTTTCCCAACACTGCTCGTAGGTAAGTCTAAATAGATAAGTTTTAATTTCTGATTTAAAAGAGTTCAGTGTCTCTGCAGCTTTGCATTCATCCGGGAGTTTGTTCCAGATATGGGGGGCATAGAAACTGAAAGCTGCTTCTCCATGTTTGGTTCTTGTTCTAGGACGGATCAGTAGACTAGAGCAGCGGTTCCCAAATTGGGGTCGGGACCTCACTTGGGGTCACATACATGTATGTGTGGGGTCTTTAGATTCTCTTTGGAAAAAAATGTCAATCCCAAAAATGGCAATGAGCAAGCATCTGCATTCTATAAATTTAATAAAAGATTTTTAAAAAAGCCTTGAAATGATAAAAGCAAGCTATATTTCTCAATATATTGGCTTTTAACGTTGGTTATGTTGTCAATGTACCACTTTTTAAGTGACTAAGAAAAAAATGCTTGCATCCTTTATATAGATCTGGGGTCACGGGCCACTTAACATTTTATTTTGTGGGTCACACAAGACCAGTGGCTCTGGACTAGAGCTGGAGGAACTGAATAACCTGGATGGTTTGTACCTCGATAGCAGATCTGTAAAGTACTCTGTTGCTAACCCATTCAATGATTTATAGACCAATTAACGTACTTTGAAATCTATTCTCTGAGCTACAGGGAGCCAGTGTAAGAACTTAAGAACTGGAGTAATGTGTTCTACTTTCCTATTTCTAGTGAGAACACAAGCAGCAGTGTTCTAGATCAGCTGCAGCTGTTCTGGATCAGCTGCAGCTGATTTTTTTTTTTTTTTTGGTAGACCTGTAAAGATACAGTTACAGAAATCAAGGCGGCTAGAAATAAATGCATGGATGAGTTTTTCTAGATCTCCTTGCGTCATCAGTCCTTTAATCCTGGAAATGTTATTCAGATGCTAGAAAGCTGACCTTGTTATTGCCTTTATGTGACCTTAGAGTTTCAGGTCAGAGTCCATTATTACACGTAGATTTCTGGCCTGGTCAGTAGTGCTCAATGCATTTATGGAGGATGTGGACGGGTTCAACGTCACCTGGTAAAATTGAGCAATAAAACTGAGTGTTGTCCGCATAGTTGTGGTAGTTAATATTATTTGTTATTATCTTGCTTAATGGGAGCATGTAAATGCTAAATAGGAGGGGCCCTAGGATGGAGCCGCTGTAGTGAGACAGGTTCTGCTTCAGGTTTCTTCTTGTTGCTATATTCTTGTTTACTATGAGTGATTGCTGTGGTTTGAGTCTGCATGTGTGGGGCACAATCTCATGTCAATAACTTAAATAGAAAACTTTTAAAATAATTGTAATGTTTGTATAATTGTACATAATTTGCTTTTCTTGTAATGCGTCTGCCAAGGAGTACTCATAAAACTCGAGTAGATATTTCTCCGCCATGTTTTATTCTGCCTTGGTAGTCCTCTCCATCTCCTGCTTACCTTCCAAACTCTGTGTAAGTCCCAGCCACATTTCTCATATCAACCAGGCCACTGCATGCATGCACAAATGGCGCATGCCTGTGCGCCCATCCTCCAAGCAATATAACATTATTATTATTAAATGTTTATTACTTAAAAGTAGACTGCAAGTTAAAACTATGATACCAACTGACTTATGGCCTGCCATACAAAATGTAGGCATACCGATGCATAATGACTAACAACTCTCATGCTATAATTTGCATAACCACCACCTGATGACACCGGTAAAACATTCCCCGTATATCACACTCGCACACTATGATTCTTGCAATACACATTATAGTTCAGCCTAATGTAATTACTTAAAAAGCAGGTCTTACCTTAGAAAAGCAACCACAGAGGCCGGAAATCAGCTGTTTTTGCAGCCCATGATGTAGAGTAACGATGACCGGATTCAATCCAGGAGGTGATGAAGGGTGCTGGGTCGAATCTCTCTAACGGAGGTCCATTGAGATCGACAAAAAGCAGAGATGAGAGGCTGGTTTCACGCAACCCATTGCGGGTCTTGCTGTCGGTATCATTAACAGCTGAAAAGCCTCTCTCACACTCAGATGAGGTGGGTAGATACGTCCTGCTTGCTGTAAGTAGTTTCTCCAGCGTTTTTCCTGGTCCCACATCTTGTAATTTCCAGTCACTGAACTCCTCAACTGCTTCTCTGGCAGATTCCCCGAGTGTTTTAGCAAGAGCTCGGACCTCGTTGTCTCCATACAGGATGAGTGTGTTACGGTCCTGTGGCCAAAAGTGCTTATTAAGGGGTTTCAGCATATGGACGAGGTCTAATTCTGGCATTCGCTTTGTGAGATTGTCTATGACAGACTGATAAAACTGACCCCGGTTGATCTTTCTGCTGCTCCCGACAAGTTCAACATCCTTAAACAGCCCTTGGGAAAAGCGCTGCTCGGCCTTCAGCGCCGATTTACCTCCACTCACTTTCATGGCCTTCACTACATCGATGCACTGCTGAATATGACAACTAGCATCCACAATATCCATATTTCTTTGCTGAAATTTCAGTGACAGGCTCTGCAGCTCACGGAGCAGGTCTTTCATGCAAGCCAGATCCGCCAAAAAAACAGAGTTTTTAAGGTATTTGTGGAGACCCAGGAATTTCTTTCTCTGTGTCACTACGAGATACGTCATCACTTGCCGTTTTAAACTGGCACGCTAAAGCAGGGTAGTTATTCCAGACTGCTTTCACAGCGTTATAACTACTTGCCACCCATCTGATGTTAAAAATTTGTCCGATTTTTAAAATCTGCACATTTAGATCTGCAGCTGCTTCCTCAAGCAATCTTGCATTCTTAGCGGACTGGTGGTATAACGCATACAGCTTAGATATAAAAAACTCAAAATGGTTACATCCAGGACTGTCTTTCAGAGTGTTGTGGACAGCCAATTCTAGGTGATGAGCAAGACAGTTTTTTGGACTGGATGTTTGGAAAGTCACGTTTAAGCCTTGCAATAACTCCAGTGCTTTTGCCGGTGGGAACTGAAGCCCCGTCTGTGGCGATGCTGATCAGATGTTTCCCTAAAAAATCATCATCCAATCCAGTTTGGCGAATGCTCTGTCTCAGGCTGTTGTAGATGGATTCAGCATCTGTGCCATGTGTCAGCTCTACAATGTCTAAAAAAACATTGTCCACATCTCCTTTCCCACTCACATCGCATCTCACATAGATAAGATAAGCACGTCCCTGAACTGTGCTCTCGTCTATGGTAATGCTTATTTTTGAGTTTATCTGTTTAATATTCGAAACAAAATTCTTCCGCATTTGTTGTGCTATATGGCCTATCATTTCAGCACACGAGTGATCTGATTTATGTACAGTGCCGACTTTTGCTCCATTGAGCTCCTGCAGCTTTATCAAAGATGGGAGTTTTTTATAAGCCAGCCTTTCCTTGGCCACCATATAGGCACACCTCAAAGCGTTTGCAGTTTCTGTCGTTAATAAGGAATTGATCTCTCTGACCTTGCTTGGCAGAATCTCCTTTTGTTTAGTTGCTGCAACTTCAACTGCCCTTTTGTGTGCTATGCTGTCCCGGTTTGTATATTTTTTTGCGCAACTTGTTCTGTGCATTGCTGCAGATATCCCCATTAATCCACTCTTATGATAAATGCGTTCCAATTACCTTTTCCGAAAGAAGAAGTGTTTTTGCATCTCATCATATAGTGCAACCAAGGTTCCCATCCTTGTTGGGAAACAGCCACGGGCAACGATCCTTCCATTCTCTCCATTGCTGACTGCTCCAACCAGCAGCAGCGCTGGCAGCAACCTTGACCGTCATCCCTGCCCCTTCTCCGGCAGTTGTTACAGAGGAGCTGGGTTGGCTAGCATGACAGGCACACTCGCTAGCCTGTTCCTCTTTTGTGGTAACATTATTGTTACACTCATCTCCAGCTTCTTTCAGCTTGTCTATCATATGAGCTGTTGATGCTACGGCATCCGGCTGGTCTGACTCTTTCAGCCTTTTACTAAATCCTAACGTTGTTAGGGTTACTTGCTTTCTTTTGGACATTATTAGCTAGGTGTATTTACCAAGTTAATTTACCGCTTGTTTGTTTCCTATATTTCGTATTTAACGTAGGCCTAACATAAGTTTTACTTGCAGCGCCGCCAAGCTTCAGTGGTCATGGTAATTATAGCATCCATAGTCGTATAGGGCAGGCTACAGTGAATTTGTGAGCAATAAACATAAAGTTTATCGTCAGTATTATAGAGACCCCCCAACATTTCATAAATCATATTTCTAGGGGAGCTACAGCTCCCCCAGCTCCCCCGTGGTTCGCACCCTGCATAGCACTTTGTGAGAAGTCTTGTCTCATCCGAGCATGCAAAAGTAGATTGTGAGAACAATGCTCTTAACATAGCCATCTTTATTCTCTGTGCTACAAGGTTGATTTTAATTAACTTTCTTAGCAAACAGCCTGTTGATGTTTAGTGCTGATTGAAGAATTGAACCAAACACAGTGTCTTTCAACTTGAATGTATTGAATAAAAAATATACATAGCCTACACTGCATTGCTTTTTATAATGAAACATCAAACAGATGACTACAGAACTTATATATGAATAATTTATAGTATTTGTCCTCAGCTTTCTTCAAACTACTCTCAAGTTTATGGTCATTGTACCTAGCAATTTTAAAAACAAACAGACAACCTTGTTTATGCATGTTGGGTCACACACAGCCATCAGGTGGCGCTAATCCACATTCTAGCACCAACAGGAGAAGAAGAGAACCCAGCTCCAACAAGAAAGGGAGGAGTGAAGAGGTTTTATAAGGGCCCTCTTCGGCCTCAATCGATCTCTTCCATTCAAAGCCATGGCAGGGCTGAGACCGGGGAGACACTTGCTTTGATGGCAAAATGAAAAGCACAAGTTTCTGTGAGAAACTCATTCTAATGTACACAAAGACAGCTGATCAATCAGGGGAATCGCAAACCACTGATGAAGCAAACAGCACTGTTATGTCTCATAGCCTACAGGAAGCTTTCTGCATCACAAATGCGACCATGAGAGAGAGAGAGGGAGAGAGAAAGCCAAACCTTGCAAGGGTAATGTTGTTGAACTCCCCCCAACCCATCATCCACAGAGAAAACCTGGATAATTTTAACATTCAATAAGGACCGGAATAGCGCAAGAATAGTTTAGCAAATTAGATTTAAGGGTTGTTTTTCACTTTATCATCTTGAGTAAGATTTCAGTTCCTATTGTTTGAGTGCCTGTGAATCCCAGCCTGGTCAGCGGCCTGGTCAGCGGCCTGGTCAGCGGCGAGCATGAACGGATGAAGCTTCTTGGATAAGAGGTGAAACGTCTTCCAAGACAAATTACCAAGTCCAGTTGCGTTTGATTGAAATTTCCTTATTATATTGTTTGAGTGCAAACCTACCATTCGGCCTGGAGGTTTAACAAGTGTTTTCAAAGGTTTTCTGACAGAGTCACTTTAAATCCTGCAATAGGAGTTACACAGGAGTTTTCATTTGTTTGTTAATGTTTGATAAATAAATCAGAGTGGCTTTAAGCGAAGCCACGTAGGTTACCTGTAAGCTGCATGCTAAAGCCAACATGTATCTTGCTTTTTGACTCACACCACCCACTGGAACACAAGCTTAGTGTTATCAGGACCCTGCAACACAGAGCTGATAACATACCCACCAGCTCACAGGCCCAATGGAAAGAACGCAAGCACGTGAGAGACACCCTCACAACTTGTGTTTACCCCAGCTGGACTTTTGTGAAAACTGCAGCTAGTTCCAGAAGGAAAGCCAACAAAGTAGTTGAAAAAGAAAAAGAAAACAAACGAAACATGTAGTCATTCCATATGTGTCTGGGATTTCTGAAAAACTCAGGAGGATTTTTTACAAACACAGTATCCCTGTGTATTTCAAATCCAGCAACACACTCAGACAGAGACTAGTACATCCCAAGGACAGAACACCACACTCACACAAAAGCAACTTGGTGTATGCAATCCAATGCAATGAAGAATGCAAGGACCTCTACATTGGTGAAACCAAACAACCACTGTACAAACGCAAGGCCCAACACAGGAGAGCAAACTCCTCAGGCAATGACTCTGCTGTTCATTTACATCTCAAGGAGAAAGACCACTCCTTTGAGGACAGCAATGTCCAGATATTAGACAGAGAGGACAGGTGGTTTGAAAGAGGAGTAAAAGAAGCCATCTATGTAAGTAGAGAAACCATCTCTCAACAGAGGAGGAGGCCTGAGACATCACCTATCTCCAATTTACAATGCTGCCCTTTCATCCCTACCCAGGAGACTCAACAATTTAACCTCTAATAAGAAAAACAACTGTGACTCCAGCGACTTTCGTTATAACACAATAGGGCACTAATGAAGCCGAAACCTAACCTCCACCAATAGGCGGCACGCCAACTACCGTCGTTAAGACATGGAGCACTAAGGATCCAATGACATAATCAGTCTTGTAAAAGCCCTCCAAGAGGTTAAATAGCTGAGTCAACACACCAGTTAGTTTGACCAGTCCCAGCCTGGTCAGCGGCGAGCATTTACTGATGAAGCCTCTTGGATAAGAGGTGAAAGGTCTTCCAAGACAAATTACCAAGTCCAGTTGAGTTCGATTAAAATTTCCTTGAGATATTGTTTGAGTGCAAACCTACCATTCGGCCTGGAGGTTTAACCAGTGTTTTTAAAGGTTTTCTGACAGAGTCATTTTAAATCCTCCAATTGGAGTTGCACAGGAGTTTTCATTTGTTTGTTTAATGTTTGATAAATAAATCAGGCTTTAAGCGAAGCCACGTAGGTTACCTGTAAGCTGCATGCTGAAGCCAACATGTATCTTGCTTTTAGGCCTGCATTTCATAAACAAAAAATTTACATAATGCTATTGATGGTATTCATAATAGAGATCAGTTTAAAATAGATTGTTTAAAAAACAGAAAATTCAATTCAATTCAGTTTATTTATATAGCGCCGTTTCAAAACAGATGTCATCTCAAGGCACTTTACAAGAACAGTTATTACAATACAATGTTTAATTTAGGAATTAGAGAACCACAGAATATTGCGTCGTGAATTCTCAGCAATCCCTCACACTGAGCAAGCATGAAGCGACACTGGAGAGGAAAAACTCCCTTTTAACAGGAAGAAACCTCCAGCAGAACCAGGCTCAGCATAAGCGGTCATCTGCCGAGACCGTCTTGGGTTAGGAGAAGTCAGCAGAGACACAGAAAGAGCAACAGAAATGATGCAGAAGAGGAATTTGGTAGCAGGACGTGGAGAATGTTCCTCCACTGGAATGCCATCTTAGTCAGGGTCGTCAAGCAGGGCGGGTCAGGAGCACCTACTGTAGGAAGAGACTAAGAGAAGACAGGTTAGTGCTTGAGTTGACAGCACATCATGCAGTTGGGGAGAAGTAGGAGAGAAAGTAGGAACTGACTCTAATAATGTCCTCCAAAAGCCTAGCCTAAAGCAGCATAGCTACTTACATTAACCTGTCTCCTAGCTACTAGGAGACCTAGCTACTAACACTCTCTACCTGACTTACAATAATCTATCTCTACCTAGCTACTCTACCTGACTACTAACATTAACCTATCTCTTCCTAGCTTTTGACACTCTACCTGGCTACTAACATTAACCTGTTTCTTCCTAGCTAACTGTCTAACCTGTCTTTAACTACCTGTTAACCAGTCTCTAACTGCAAGCTTTGTCAAAGAGGAAGGTTTTAAGCCTAGTTTTAAACATGGACAAGTTGTCTGCTTCACGAACCAACCTTGGGAGCTGGTGCCATAGGAGGGGAGCCTGATAACTGAAAGATCTGCCACCCATTCTACTTTTAGAAATCCTAGGAACTACCAGTAAAACTGCAGTCTGAGAGCGAAGTGCTCTATTAGGAACATATGGAACAATCAGATATCTTATGTATGATGGATCTAGATTATTAAGAGCTTTACAGTATATGTCAGAAGGATGATCTTGAATTGTATTCTAGATTTTACTGGGAGCCAATGAAGAGAAGCTAAAACAAGGGAAATGTGATCTCTTCTTTTATTCATTAGAACCCTAGCAGCAGCATTTTCGAACTAACTGAAGACTTTTAATTGTATCCTGTGCACTACCTGATAGTAAAGAGTTACAGAAATCCAGCCTTGAAATAAGAAAGGCATTAACTAGTTTTTCAGCATCACTCCTGGACAGGATGGTTCTAATTTTTGCAATATTCCTAAGGTAAAAAAAGGAAATCCTAGAGACTTGTTTAATGTTAGATCTAAAAGACATATCTTTTATAACACAGAGGTTCTTTGCTTTGTTACTGGAGGCTAATTTATTGCCGTCCAGGTGAAGGTGTTGACTAAGTAGTTTTTTTTTTCAGAGCTTCTGGTCCAAAGACGACAACGTTTTATCCGAATTCAGAAGCAAGAAGTTTAGAGTTGACCTAATCTTATTTGCTGTGTTTGAAACCTCCTTCTTAGTGCATGATAATATTGAACTTAGATAGATTACTGCCGTGATAAGTCCATAAATAGAATCAAGGGGGGGTGGGTCATCGTTCCTACTGAGCTTCACAGCGCTGGAATGGATCCGGCCATTGCCAATGCCCTTTACCTGATGACAGCTAATGTTATGAAATGTTATGAAAGGTGATTGATGAGAAACTCAGCCTGGTAGCCAAAGCCTTCTCCAAGTTAGTGGTGGAGCTCCAGTCTGTTGACAAAAGGCTGGAGGAGGGAGAAGCAAGGAGATTCTCCACCCCTGAGCAGGCTCTGGACTTTGTGGATTCTTTACCTGACTGACCCGGCTCCTCACGATGCAGCTTGGAGGTCTGTATCTCCATTATTGTATTGGTATCCTGGCTGCCTACATTTGTGATATGGTGAGCTCTGACTAACTTGTATCCACCGACCTGACCGAACGGCTTGTACACTCAATGTTCGAATGTGTGCTTTTCACTTAGTAGGATTGGCTCAACCGGGATGAGCCCAAGTTTTTATTTTCTCACTAGAGACAGTTTTTTCTTGATTTGTTTGCTTGTTAGGAGCTTTGAGGTTGGTTGTTTGGTGATTGGTCCCCATTTAGATTGGGGAAAGACCCTTAACTTTGTTTTTTTGTCCATGTTGTTTCTTTTTTACAATGTTCCTCTTAGTGTTCGCAGCTCAGGTTGTATATACTTTTTTAGATTCGGACATTACAGGCATCATTATCTACCCATCCCCTCTTTCTTTCATTTTCATAATTATTATTATGTGAATAGTACTTCTAATATTAATTTTAAGTTATGTATGTGGAACATTTGGGGCATGCAAAAACCCTCCAAAAGGTTGGCTGCATCATCGTTTTTGGAAAGAGAGGAAGTTTCAGTTGCATTTCTCCAGGAGACTCATATGGAGAAAAAGGATAGCATTAAATTCAAGAGAGAATGGGTTGGTCAGATGTTTGTAACCTCCTATTCCTCCTTTACCAGGGGTGTTGTCAGGACTTTTGTGCTGCATGGAGGACAAAGGACCCAGGCGCAGAAGCAGAGTTCCAGGTGAGGTGGTAAATTATTTAGTGTGCAGCAATATAAGGCGAGACGATACACACAAAGGTACAACAATGATCCAGCGAGGACTGCAGAGCTCGCTGGATCTTAAATAGGGGGAGACAGGGAGGAACAGGTGGAGACACTCACGGAACACAGGTGCAAACAATAATTAGACAGACAGATGGGATGAGGAGAGTGAGTGGGTTGTGCAGCATGACGGGTGTAGCAATTCTGTTCAACAAGAAACGTAGATTTCATTGTCTTAATTGTATCAGAGATGACCATGGTCAGTATATAATAGTTAACGGTATTCTTTTTGGAAAGGTTGTAACTTTTATGAATCTGTACTGTTCACTCGGTCACCCCCGAGCTTTCTTTACTCTGCTTTTGCAGCGTTTGCTGATCTTGCATTGGCGGACAGCTTCGTAGGGAGAGATTTTAATTGTCATACCAATCCTGCTCAGGACAAACTCCCATAAAACATCTATCCTCCTGCAAGCCAGGCCAGAATGCTCACATCACTATGCTCTGATCTTGGTTTGTGTGACGTTTGGAGGCAGTAACACCCTACTGACCTTCAATTTACCTTTTTTCTGCACCCCTTAAAGTTACACCAGAATTTGACTATGTTAATCCCTTCTTCTAAAACTACCCATTCCCTCTCTTGAGAGATCGGCAATATTATTATATCTGACCATGCCCCTCTGTACTTATCATATTCCATGACAAACAATGGAGGCCTGTCTGGATGTTGGAGAATTTGACCGTCTTTGCGCAGAGACGATTAATTTATTTTGCATTTTAACTCGGAGTTCAGGATTTTTTACTCAATTAACTCCTTATCTTCAAACGACCCCTCTATCCTTCGGGAAATGTGCAAGGCTTTTTCCTGCGGTCTCATTATTTCCCTTGTGACTTACAGGAAACGACAGAGGAATGAATAATGAGCAATATTTAACAAATTGGTATCCTGCCACAATCTCTTAAAGAAGCGAATATCTCTGTCATTCTTAATAAAAACCCAGCCAGCAATGACATGTGGGGCCCAGATGAGGGCTTTAAGGGACGGCAAACGTGGGCCCCATTATGGGCTTGCACCCGGGATCCATAGAGGGGCCAGCTGTGATTGCCCAGATGGGCTTTTAGTGGGATCAGTAAGGGTCGTATGGTGGTCTTAACTGGGTAATTCATGTCAGACACATTTGGGCCCCACCTGCCAAAAATTTTTTAAAGTGGGCTTGCACCAAAATGGATTGCATTTATATAGCTCTTTTTCAGAGATGCTTATAGAGCCACCACAGGCTGTCCTATTACCTTGTTTTGACACCTCTGTTAAAGTGTCCTACCCAAGGACACAAAGTGTACTATACAGGAGTCGAACCAACTACCTCTGGATTCCTAGCCAATAACTCTACCCTATCTAACACCAATCATGCCAAATGGTTGAAGGAAACGATCTAAGAAATACAACAAACTAATGAATATAGGTACAAGATAAATACAAGACATTTTATGCTTTGAACTGCAAGAAATACATTGTTAAATTGGGCAACAAAAATTATCTTTAGATATCACAACATACAGGTAAACAAATCAAAAATATATTTTAAAAAATATCAGAAAAAACACTTCAAAAAAACATTAATACAAAATACACTCATGATATATTGTTCAATCGAACAACAGACATAATATTTAAAAAACAAATTCAAATGTCGGCAAAAGATTGGCAAAAGACCCCAATGTATACAATGTTTGTTCTTGGTGACTAGCATGACTTCAGATGTATTGAGTTACAATTATTCAATCTCAGAATGCTTGATTAGACTACATGTAGAGTTACGATAAGTTGTTAAAAAATGTACGGTAAGTAATTAAATAACTCAAGTAGGCCTACTTACTTTGCTTGTCTGACATGCAGGACCCATGTCTTCTTAGTTCAAACCCATGCCCACTTGGCCCATAAATATGCTATTCAGGACCCATATATGTGTTCTCAGTTCAAACACATGCCCACTTGGCCTATAAATATGCTATTCAGGACCCATATATGTGTTCTCAGTTCAAACACATGCCCACTTGGCCTATAAATATGCTATTCAGGACCCGTATATGAGTTCCCACTAAACCCATGACCACTTGGCCCATAAATATGCTATTCAGGACCCATATATGAGTTCTCAGTTCAAATCCATTCCCACTTGTCCCATGCCTGTCCCTTTAGGGGCCCATATAGTTATGAATATCAGATGGTTCCCCATGTATATTAATTTTCCATAAATTATTAATCTTATTGATTGCCATAAATATTCATAGCAAAATAATTGCATCCTTCTGTGGCCCCCAGCACGCAAAAGAAAATCTGGTGCATATGATTTAGGGGTGCACACAAGAAAGTATCTGGTGCGCACAAGTTAATTAGTGTTGGGCAAGTGAAAGTAATGGGTGAGCACGAATTGGAAAGTGGTGCACGGCAGTTAGGAAGTGGTGCACACGAGAAACCAACTGGTTTTTTTTTTGGGGGGGGGGGGGGTTGCCCATGTCCGCTTAGGGGCTCCATTCTATCCTACCATGAAATCCACCATGTTTCCCTGTAGTGCTGTTGACCATCTGTATTTCAAGGCATCAAATGTTTTCAATCAGTTCCTGCATCAGTTGGCACAGATTCTGATGGGGTTCATTTGTCACAGTAAAAAATAACTTTTGATAATAAAAACCCTAAACTTGGTATTAAGCATAATTTGATCAAGCCCAGATTTCTGTGTTAACATGTGTTTTTATCGGTCTTATGAAAGGAAGTTAGGTATTTACCAATAGAAGTACAGTCATTCTGGGGAAAAGATCTGAGGTCATTTATATAGACTGTGTAGGATCTGGTAATATTTTCATCTTAAATGTCATGTTTTCAGTAACTGTAATCCGAAAATCACAATAATTAACATAATTTGTGGAATAACTACATATCATTAATGAATTAAGGAATTGAAATAAATGAAAGTTTTAGCGTCCATTAGCGCTTGGTATAACCAGATTTAAGCTGTGGCTCAGTTATTTACTTCAGAGGAAAGGTTTGACAGAGTAGCTGAAAATGCTTCAGAATCTAGCATTGTATTCATTAAAGTCACCTAAACACTTTGAAATTCACTGTCTGGTGCTGATCAAGGGAATTGGGTGTCAGGTTTTTGGTGTTATTACTGCTGTGAAAACACACAATGTGGAATTTTTGTGTGACCCTGCAGTGAAAATTTCTACTTCATCTTACTTCATTTGGTTTTTATTCTGACTACAAAGTTGTTACTGAAATGCAATTATCCTTTGGCATGTGTCTGTACGCATAAGTTGTCTGTTCTTTTACAAGAATGGAAAACAGAATTGTGCTTTGAAATAGCTGTCATAGGGCGCAATGTACATCCTGGAATAGTCACCAGTTCATCACAGAGCAACCTGGAGACACACAGAACAACCAACCATCGACAGTCCTACCTAATGGATAATTTAGAGAAACAAATTGTGCAAACAGTCATAGTTTTGGACTATGGCAGGAAGCTGGAGTCTCAAGAGAAAACCAGCACATGCACTGGAGGAACATTCAAACTCATCATTTAAAACATTCATCCATCTATTCATTTGTTGTCTTTAACACGTAATCTCACACGGTCCTGGAGGGGCTGGTGCCTATCTCTAGCGGCCATTGGGCAAGACAACACATACACCATGGACAAGCCGCTTGTCCATAATAGAGCCAACACAGAGACACACAACCATGCACACACAGTCAGGGGCAATTTAGAGAAACAAATTAGATTAAATTACAGTGATTTTTTTCCCCCCCAACTGAGTGGAAGAGAGAACACATGAATGCAAGGGGAGAACATGCAAACTCACAGCCCCTTTCAAACAGGCCATGAAAAACAGTAATTTTTCTGGACTTCGTCTTTTTGACCTTCGAGTCTGAAAGCAAAGATTCCACCATCCATCTGGTACATTTCTTGTCATACGAGATCAGCAGACAACTATGGTTAAAGAGAAAATGGGATTCTCTGCGAATATTCCAGATTGTCATTGTAAAAACGGCTATAATTTTAAAGAGTTACTGTAAAGATAGGAAAAAAACATTTTAATGTATTTGATTATCACATTACAAAGTTAAGTGAAGATAAAGCTTCTATTTTTCTGTGATGAGTCATAAAACATCATTGTGGTCATCTAACTTGCAGCTCGTAGAAAGCAATATATACTTGTTTCATTTTTTCCTCTGTTTCTTTATAAAACTGAGTTGCTCGAATTTTCCTATGGATGTGTTTGTGTGGGGGTGTGGGGGGTATAGTTGCTTTGGTTGAATTATCCCACTTGGGATAGATCTAAAGAAATCCTAGTTAAGCTCTGCCCGAGTGCCTGAATGAGAATCCGGCACAAGTGTGTTTTAGAAATGGACTGAAGTGCCTTTAAAAATGCCTTTTTGTTCCTTTTTACTTTCAACCTTCTAGGTGTGTAAAGTCTATTCAGATACATCTCAAAACATAATTATGGTTTTGAAAAAATAACTGTTTCATTCTCTTCTCTATTCTAACTATCATTCTATCTTAGCAAAAAAAAAAAGCTCACGTTGACTTAAATCAACAATCAGGGTGGCTGCCTCCACGGTGGGCAGAACCCTCTCATTTTCTCTTTATATCTAACAATTCATGCAGTCTGCATGTTCTGGTGCCAACCCCCTTTTATTGACACTCAGCCTTATGATGCCATCAGGTCAATGAAGCTGTTATGATTTGTGCTTATAAACTTACCTGGCCACAATTTCACATCTATCAGAGCCTTTCTAGATGCTTTTTTGAAGGAAGTGTCAATCAAAAGGACATGCCCCCAGTTATTCGTAATTTCAAGAATAAGTTATGTCTAAACGGAGGAGATAAAAAAAAATAAAAATCCCCCTCAGAGTTGTCATGAAGGGAAATCTGAACTATCTAACCTAAAATTGTTTTTTTTGAATTAGGCTTTATACACGTTTATTTGTCCTGTAAAGTTGGCCTTTTTAAAATGGGAGTCAATAGGAATTTGGTCCTTTTTGCAGCCAGCCCCCAGCAGATGAGGGAGGAACTTCAATTTTTGCCACTTCCTGGTTGGCTTCACATTCTGCGGGCAGAGCTTGCCCCTTGGGTGTAACATGAGTTCTATCAGTGTGTGGCATTGCTGAGGTGTTATGGAAGACTAGAATGCTTCAATGTTGTCAATGGTGCATTTTTCAGTCTCATGTCTCTCATTTTTCTGTTGGCAATGCTCTATCGATCTCTGTGGGGTCCAGGTCAGGTTAGTTGACTGTCCAATCCAGCACAGTAATCCCATGGTCAGTGAACCAGGTTTTTGTCCTTTTGGCTATGTGGGCCAGTGTCAAGTGCTGCTGAAATGCTCCATAATGTCCTTGCAGATACTGTAGCTGCGGTTTTTTCTGGACTTAAAGCTGCTGGACCACATCTCCAAAACAAGATAGCTGAAAACATTTCTCTTTATGCCTCTTAACGATTTAATACCGTATAGCTATAAATATTTTAGTCCCAAAAAGAAAAATGGCATTTGAAATCACAGAAAATAAAAGACTGGTAACCAAATTGCAACTGGTGTTTTGAGTTCTCTGGTTCACTTTGGCAGTGCGTGATCTCATATTAGGGGGGCGTGGACTAGAGATAATAGCTGATGGGAGGGATTAAAGTTCTTTGACTATGTTTATGTTTCAAGCCAGATTGCTTTGGAGATTCGGTATAGGAGCTTAAATAAAATACAGTGGACCGACACCAGCAGAAGATATGTCTCCCCAAATCAACAAAGATTGTGGAAACTTCCCACTGGACTTCAAGCATCTTGGATTGTGTGCCTCTCCATTCTTCTTCCAGACTCTGGGACTTTGGTTTCCGAATGAGATGCAAAATTTGTTCTCATCGAAAAGGGGACTTTGCACCACTAAGCTAAGTTGTTCAGGAGCGGCTTGACAAGAGGAATATGACATCTGAAGCCCATGTCCAGGATCCGTCTGGCTCTTGAAGCACTAACCCCAGCCTCAGTCACTCCTTATGAAGGTCCCCAACACTTTTGAATGGTCTTTTCTTGACAATCCTCTCCAGGCTGCGGTCATCCTTGCTGCTTGTGCTCATTTTTCCTCCACACTTTTAGCTTCCACATAACTTCCTATTAATGTGCTTAGATACACTTGGGAACATCCAACCTATTTTTCAATTACCTTTGAGGTTTTCCCTCTATATGGAAGAATTCAATGATGGTTTTCTGCACAACTGTCAGGCCAGCACTCTTCCCCAAGCTTGTGATTTCTACTGAACAAGAAAGGGAACATTTAAAGGTTCAGCAACCCTGTGCAGGTGTTTATTATTAATTAGCTGATTAGAGTGTGACACTGTGAGCCTAAAATATTCAACCTTATCACAATATTCAAATTTTCGGAGATTTTGAATTTGGGGTTTTCATAAACTGTAATCCTTAATCATTAAAATCATAACAAAAAAAAAGGCTTGAACTATCTTGCTTTGCATGTAATGGTCTATATCATATTTTAGTTTCACTTTTTAAGTTGAATTGGCTAAATACATGTATATTTGCATTATATTCTAATACAAAAAATTTCGAGTTTCACCAGTATTGTTGCTAGTGTTATTTAAAAATTTGAATATAGAAAGCACTCTTACATCCAATCCTTTGTTCTTTCTGTGTCTCTGCTCTTTTTTTTTCTAAAACCCCCAGAGGGTTGTTGCAGATGGCTGCTCATAGTGAGTCAGGTTCTGCTGGAGGTTTCTTCCTGTTAAAGGGGAGTTTTTCCTCTCCACTGTCGCCACATGCTTGCTCAGTATGAGGGATGAGAGGATTGCTGTGGTTAGAAAGTTTGCATTGATGGGGCCCAACTTCACGTCAATGACGTGAAATCTACTGGATTTCCTTGAATAAAAATGTTTTTGATTTTTTTTAACTTTTTTCACTGATTGGAATATTTGTATAATTGTATTAAAATGACTTTTCTTGTAAATTGCTTTGTGCTGACATCTGTTGTGAATTGGTGCTATATAAATACATTGAATTGAATAAACTGAACTGAATTTTCAAGTTCCACCTGAATAATATACTGATGTTGATTTCCCCCAAGCTGATTTTTTGACAATAATTCAGCTCCTGTGGTTAGTACTGAGGAGCTGAGGAAACAAGGACTGCTTGTACAGAAAGGCAGCTAACTGAATCATGCCATAAGGCTGAATCTGTTCTCCTGAAATGTAGGATAATCTCCTGTCACTTATTTGTATTTATGAAATAATTTTCTTCACACTGCTTACTTTAAATTATGCATATTTATGTATTTATGTAAAACAATAGTATATCATGTCCCACAGATTTCCAGACCCCTTGCTACACACTCACCATTAATATGGAAATATGCATCCCATTTATATTTGCATTGCTCATGTACATGATTGTTATTAAGCTGAAAACAACAGCGGGTGCATGAAATTATTGCTTAAATAAAGTTTTTGCTTCACTTTCTTTTGGGCAAATGTTAAAAAAATACGTAGTACAAAAATGACTGAAGATTAAAAAGTAAAATAATTAATCTTTACCTGAAATCCTCACTTCTCACTCATGCCTTTGTGTTGCTTATCTCCAGGACATATGGCATCAGGATGCACCATGGGAAGAAGAGAGAGGGGGGATAGCAGTATGGGGCTTTGGGCAGTGTTCATCTGGGATATGCTTCTCAAACCCAAGCTTTGCTGCAGGCCGTATGCAACCTTTCATGAAAACAGTATTCCCTGGTGGCTTTGACCTTCTTCAGCAGGATAATGTGCCCTGCCATAAAGTGAAAAAATAGTTGGGAACGGATTGAAGAGCACAACAATAATGTCAAATTGTGGATTTTACCTTTAAGATCCCCAGATCTCAATCCAGTTGAGTATCTATAGGAGGATTAGGACAAAGAAATCTGATCCATAGAGGGCCAATCTTGTAACTCCCAGGACTTACAACATCTTCAACATCTTGTTACCACCACAAAACACTTTCAGTGGTGTATTCAAACCTATGCCTTGACGGTTCAGGATTATTTTGTCAGGAAACAGTTGAACCATGAAACTTTTAGGCAGGTGGTGATAATGTTAATGCTTACAAGGAGGCATTGTAATGAGAACCCCCCGCACTAAATAAAAAAAACTCCTTTAATTGTGCGAATCACTGCAGAGTAATCACTCAGAACCGTTTATTTTTGCCCCTCAAACAAGCTGCTGCCCTGATCTTTTGAATACATTTCAAGGGGATCAATAGGCAGTAGCACCTGTTGCAGGATTTTTTTTGTATTGTGACAATGGGCTTTTTTTCTGAGACGTGCGTGTAGTACAAAATGAGGCAATAATCTGAAATGGCTTAGTCTGAGCACATCACCTATTAAGTCCCCCCTTACACGTTTTTCTTTCTCAGATTTAGCCTGAAAATAGGTGAGGTCAAAAAAGCTCAGCACGACAGTGGTTATTCCTTCCATAATAAAGCTTACTTTAGATGCTGGTGGAGGGACTTTAATTTGACCTCCTAATGAGGGATATAAATCTATTCATAAAGATACCTACATCAATACTTTTTTTCAGTATTCTATCATTCAGTCTATTTGACATTCATAAAGATTTTTTTTATTAATATTTAGGGTTATGCTGCTGCCTGTAGGTCATAATGTAAAGAGCGATCATCTTCAAACGTGCAGGGCCGTTGCTAGCCATTTAAGTGACCTCAGCACACATTCTTTGTGGTTTCTGTTTAATGCAAATCCCTAACAAAGGGTCTGATTTTACACAGAGAACTGAACCATACATTCATGACAGGTTTTGTTTTTGTAAGAAAGATTAATTAGGAACTTCATAAAACAGGAAAATCTTCAGTGTTTGTAAAATGTTTTCACATTAAGTTAAATAATTATTTTAGATTAACACACTCTGCTTTTACATATTTTTTGAAGCAGAACAGATGTAACAGGCTTGTATTGCTCTAATAGTGAACAACTGAAGGTTACATTTTTTTTTTCAATCTTTCTTTATTTACAACAGTGAAAATAACTTTTTGGATTTATCCTGCCTCTATTCCAATTTCTCTGTGCACCCTCTCTCAGATTGAGGCGCAATATAACGGGAATAGAACAGGGGCTGCGGAGGGAATGTGACCACTGGGAAGACTGAAGGAAATTCCACCTTTTCTGGTGCAAATTCACGGATAGTTTTGTATTGCTTTAACTTCAAAACTTCAAACTTTATTTCTTAAGCACCTTTCATACAAAGGAATATGACTATTAATTTGTGTAAAATTACAGGAAAACATGTTAAAATGCATAGGCAAATAAATAAGTAAATAACTAAAGTAAGAAAATAGAAGGAAACTTATGAAGAAAAATAACCTGCAGCCACTTCAAGTGTTAAATGACGTTTCCTGACAGTTCTCACAGAGTGCTCTAGTAGAAAGCTATGGGCTTAGACTGTTGGAGGACAGACCACCATCCAGTAACTTAGCTAGTCAGTAGCCCCTTGGCTTTAATATTAGCACATGCATCTTACATAAGGTTTGGACAGCAATGTTCATAGAAATATCATAAATTGACTGAATTGATCAAAGATTATCTTAAAAATAACTAGAAAAGTATAACTAGGAGAGCTTAGACCTCTGCCAAGAACCTCATTACAATTGAGATACCTTCATAATATCTGATCGTCCCCAAAATTTCACTTGCTCCTTTGCCCATTTCTGACATTTGATGGATATTGCATTGAAATCCATCAACATCTTTAAAGTTATTTTGTTAACAGATTTTATCTATTCGTTTTTATCTATTCGACTTCTGATGCCTAAACCAATCAAAATGCTTTAAAGAATATAAAAAGCGGTTTTATATAGAATTAATGAAAAGCTTTTTTTTTTCCTGAAATAAGAATTTTTACAAAAAATATTTAATTAACAGATGCGTTTTTCTTGACTGTTTTCTAAAACAAATGTATACCAACGCAGTGTTTTTTACAAGAAGTCTAGATATAACTAAAGAAACAAAGAGCTGCCAGCTGCATCCCAAGGTGGCGGATACCTCAACTCTCTGGGTGCCTCTCAAAGAAACAGGAGCTTAGACATGTCCTGTTTGTTTAGTTAAATTCACTTTTACTTCATTTGGGATTTCGACGCTGAGAAATAGTAATCTCTAAACATGTAAATAGCCTTTCTTTCATGTACAATGTATCTGGTTAACTCAGATAATTTTTTTGGAGGAAAAAAAGATTTTGTCATTAAAGTGACAGTGTGTAGTTTTTGCAGTACATCTTTGAAAATAGCCATTAAATGTTATGTAATAATAATTACGCAAAGCACATTAATTGCAAAATATTGGCGATATTGTAAAATATGACTTTAAAAATCAGTTTTAAAATACATAGGCGCGGGTCCTCTTTTCAGGTGAAAGCCATATTAGATGACGTCTTTACTTCTACAACGGACAAAGCGCACGGAACAAGCCCGCTATTAAAACATTGATTTACCCTCAAAATGCAAAAACGTTTCGCCATAAATATATTTTTACATCTTCGCTAGTTCCAAGCGATGAAAGAGAGACTGATGTGCTCATCATGTTGCTGCAAATAGATCATTCTCAGGGAATTGAACGTTTGAAAACAGCACTAGATGGACCTCCGTTGTTGAGTTTCTTACTCGAAGACACAGATACCGCATGCTTGTGATAATTTAGGTATGCATGCCCCCTACTGGCCGAAAATTACACACTGTGCCTTTAATACTGAAAACCAAAGCCTCTCCTTTTTTAAATTATTTTGCAATATGCTCCAACAGATGACAGTAACTTGCTTAACACCATATATTGGCAGGTATTAACTAGGGCTGTCAGATGATTAAAACATTTATTAATCACAGGATAGCTGTGAATTAATCACAATTATTTAACATTCCCAAACATGACTAAAAAAAAAAATTGATGTGAAATGAAAAATCCGAACGACATTGCTCTTTTTTAATGATATATTTAAATCATATAAATATATTTTTCTTCTGCTTTTTATAATTTTCCACACAGCTTCTGATACAGGTTTGGATGGTATACATAGGATGGAGATGATTGTAGGCTATATGTGGTCTCATAAAAAATACTAATTATACTAAGGTAGAGTTAACAAAAATATATGAATAAACGTAACATTTGGAAACCACGAGTACGTGTTAAACATCACATAAATCAAATGTAACATAGATTTAGTAATCAAACGTCACAATTTACCACTTTCCTGTAAGTAATCACTCAGCAGATTTAACTCTCCAATTCATTCAATGTTAACATCAGGAAATTAACTCTCTTATTGTGAAGGTCAGCACAGCTACATCCAACAACTGAGTTGGCACTATTTCATATCCGAAAACATCACTTTACCTGAAAAATGGCGATTTTAACAAAGCGGTAACTCACTATGAAATGTACTGAAGCTATACAGTGAGGCACCATCAACATACACTCAAGAAAAATATAAACGCAACACCTTTGTTTCTGCTCCCATTTTTCATGAGATGGACTTAAAGATCTAAAATTCATTCCAGATACACAATATCCCCATTTCTCTCAAATATTGTTCACAAATCAGTCTAAATGTGTGATAGTGAGTACTTCTGCTTTGCTGAGATAATCCACCCCATCTCACAGGTGTGCCACATCAAGATGCTGACATCATGATTAGTGCACAGGTGTACCTTATACTGCCCACAATAAAAGGCCACCCTGGAATGTTCAATGCCTCAGATGCCACAAGCATTGAGGGAGCGCAGGCACGGACTGACAATCGGGAAAGGCGGGACTTTTCCTGGTGGCCTGTCTGCTGTACTGGCCTGCTCCGTGATTGGACCGATGGTCAGGTGGAGCTTTATTCTTAAAGGAGATATATTATGCTTTTAAATCCTTCCTTTTCACATGTTAATAATTCACTTGTGGTCTATGTAAAGTAGAACCACAGTGGTTTAGTCTGAATTCCATGTTATTGTAGCCCCACAGACCCTCCTTATACTTTTCTGAGGAGTATCTTTATAACAACTCATTTTGGTGCGGTCCCTTTAAATGTAAGCGAAACATTTCATGCCCCGCCCCCTCCAGGTTACAGAGCGTTCCGCTCCACCCCGTTCGGACATTTTTGTAGTCTGATAGCAGCGATACGATTACTACCGGCAGATAAACTTTTTATTGCGAAGCCCAAAATTCCTGTACATCATGTGTACCCCACGACAAAAACCGGCAAAAAAAGCCCAATCATTTTATTCAACGCATGCAGTACAGTTATATCCTCAGCTAAAAGCTAGCACACATCGCTAACAGAAGCAGAATGTACAATGCTACAACTATCAAAACAATCGCCCGTACGACATATCAACACACAACATTCATGTCTAAAATAAAGTTTACTGTCATTTTAGTGTTATTTGAAGCTTACCGCTTTGCTTTGTCCGTCATTTCGGTGGAGAGAAGGAACTGACCCCTCAATCAGACGAAGTCTTTTTGGCAAATCCCTCCTGATACAGACCGAGGTTGCTGAAGCACTCGTCTTCGAAGTGCTTCGCACAAACGAGGAGAACTTTTCCCACGGATGTCGGTATATTTCCACTAAAAATAAAATTTAACCAGGCACTTCTCAGAGGCTCTGATGCTGGGGGTCGATGTAGGGATTTGTGTGGGTTGTCTAGAGCAGATGTAAAATGGAACGAGAGCTCAAGACAATAGGAGGAACAGAGAGGGAAAGGATGAAAAAGAAGAAAGCACTAGACGCGGGAAAATGCTTAAAATTAACTGACTAGTTTGTCATTAAGGGAACAGGTGACAGCAGATTCACACACCATGACCACTAGCTTAATGAGGAGGTTTTCCTGATGGACTGAGGGTAGGCTAATTAACGTATTAAAACAATAGCCGTAAGTTGTATTGGAGACTAGGGCTGCTGGTTCTCTCACTTTATGCTCTGCTGTCAATACCTCATCCTCCAAAGATACATTTGTAGATTAAATGAAAAGTCTAGGATCTTGGCTTGAACTTAACACACACTTTTCTTTTTCCTCCTTTTTCTTACAATTTTTTTTATTAATTGTCAAGAAACTCTTACCCACTGTGACAACCTGACTCTTGTTGGGGTTTGTTTTCTAAATTAATTTCAGTTAGGTTTTGTTTGAAAATTAAGATTGTATTAATTTGTGTAAGTTATTATTAAAACTATAAAATTAGATTTGGTTAAGGAATAAATAATAATCTTCCTTGTGTTAAGCCCATGAGTTTAGCAAACTAATGTATTAAATATGTATCATATGAAATATATACTGCCAAAAGTAAAGCTTTGGAGTAAGAAAATATGATTTATTATAAACACAGAAAAAATTCACCCAACTTTGTTCCTAATGTTCAAAATGCACGTGAATATATTTAATGTGTCTTTGAATTATTTCCCCGGTCCATTTTCTGAACTATCATTTACAACTATTAGACTTATCTCAAAGCACAAAAAGCAGAGTCATATGTGACAACCAGCCCCATGGGACTCTTTGACGAAAAAGTTAGTTGGCTAACGCATGGTTTTAGCTACGTTACCTCAAATAATGGGTCTCATTTTTGTTTTGTTTTTTACTAATTTGTTTTTAAAGATGACTGACAAATATTTAATACCAAAATACCACCAACATGAAAAATTATTCAGAACCCCAAAAAACACTAAATGTATCCTTATCGCTATGTTGCATGTTCATAGATAAAGGGTGTCAAATGAATAATAGGCAAAATGTTTAATATCAAAATGAAACCCCAGTGCCAGTGGCTGTAATAAATGTGACGACCAACCAATGAAAAATATTACAAATTTTAGAATATGGTCAAATAGATAGACACAAGAAAATATATAAAACAAATATTGAAATCATTGCATAATAATATTTTATTTAACCTGAATTTAAGCAGGCAAAATCTCATTAAGATTAAGGACATCAGTTTTTATATGAACATACCTAATGCATTAAAAAAATGCTTACGTGGAGCCTAAGTCTCCTCCCCTTCCGGCGACCCATGGGTCCCCGAACCGAAAAAATAATGAATAAAAGTCAATTATTTGGCCCAATTTGTCTTACGTCCTGAATCACACATATGTTGTAATTAGATTTAAATGATAACTAATGACGTACATTTCTAATGTGTTTGTCCAGTTATTTGGGATTTATTTGATTGTAAAAATCCGCATTTTAAAATGCCTACAAATCAGAAGTCACATATTTAACGCCATTTGGCTAACGGGAGCTAGCACTAGCTATAGCACGTAAAACACTCACCTAGAGCTTGTAGAGCTTCTCCTCCATGCTGGCACTCACTCCACCGACTGCTTTACCCCCGACATAGCTATTACTTTACTGATTCTAAAAAGCTTGGATATTATGAGTGGGTTTTGGTTTTGTTTTCACAAAGATGGAGAAGGGAGCAGCAAAAGCACTGGCAGCACCACAAGTGCAGCAAGAGTTCCTGTGGTCACGGCAGTGGTGGAGAGCAGCGGTAGTGAAGTATTAGAACAGAATCTTTCAGGTACAACTGAAGTACTAACCAAACAGGAAGGATTGTAAATGTGAAGGCTCCACAGTAAACACAATGTAGTAGTAGATGAAGTAGTATTTCAGCTTATGCAAGCTGAGTACAGGTAGGTGATGAGCGAGTCATGAACGAATCGTTCAAAACTTGAAAATCCCTTTACTGACTCGTGAATCCTGATTCACTACCACAAGTGACTCATTAGGTAGTTTTTAATTAGATTCTCGGGAGAAAAAAAAAGCCAATTTAAAAAAACAAAAAATATTTCTGCTCTGGGCTGGAAGAAAAATCCCTGAGTACAAAGCTCACATCACGAAAATAGCTCATTAGTTCACAGCAGGATTGCTCTGCTAACATGCTAACAACCCACTGAGTTACTCACCCCTTCCTTTCCGAGAGCAAAGCGGAGCTAGCTTGCAATGTCCAGTGCTGAGTCAAAGCGTGAATGAATCGTTCCATCCCACCCAGCTCACACCCTCACGAGCTGAACAAAATGAAACAACTCACCCCCAACTCACTGTTTTTTCTTCTTCTCCTTTTTTTTTGGTTGGCAACTAACTTTATTTTTTTATTTATGTTTTGGATTTTTATTTTGTTGATTCACTTTTCATTTTCTATTTGTCAGAAATTTTATTAATGGAATTAAAGGAAAATAAATGTTCCCTTTAGAAATCGTAATTTTTTTGCTCTATAAGATAATTCTTTTTTTTTATTATTCACTCATCTTAGCAGCAGGATTAACCTAAAACGAGAAACAAATTAAGTGTGAGTGAAAATGTGAATTTTTTGGTAGCTGACTCAGTGACTCAAAATGATTCAAAAAAACAGATTCATTTTAGTGAGTGACTCATTCAGACTCGATTGAGTAAAAATAATCAAATTTACCATCACTAGTACAGGTTATTACAGAACAGAAATATATATTGTGCAGACGAGAGAAACAGAAAAAGCTTTAAGTGTATGCATGTATAGCTTTTGTTTTATTTTTTTACACTTTTCCAGCACCTACCTAACACAGTTTTGGCATTTTGCGTTAATTGGGTGGTGGTGGCCTGGTAATGTATCAAAATTCCCGGCCTGAATTATTGTCCCAATCCGCCCCTGAGGGAGCGTACAATTGGCATGCTGACAGCAGGAACATCAACCAGCTCGTGCATTGAATGGTCATTTCTCCACCATAAGTCGTCTCCAAAGGCGTTTCAGAGAATATGGCAGTACATCCAACCGGCCTCACAACCGCAGACCACGTGTAACCACACCAGCCCAGGACCTCCACATCCAGCAGGTTCACCTCCAAGACCGACTTAGACCAGCCACTCAGACAGCTGCTTAAACAATTGGTTTGCATAACCAAACAATTTCTGCACAAACTGTGTGTGTGGCGTCGTGTGGGTGAGCGCTTTGCTGATGTCAATGTTGTGGATCGAGTGGCCCATGGTGGTGGTGGGGTTATGGTATGGGCAGGCATCTGTTATGGACGAAGAACACAGGTGCATTTTATTGATGGCATTTTGAATGCACAGAGATACCGTGATGAGATGCTGAGGCCCATTGTTGTGCCATACATCCATGAACATCACCTCATGTTTCAGCAAGATAATGCAGGGCCCCATGTTGCAAGGATCTGTACACAATTCTTGGAAGCTGAAATGTCCCAGTTCTTGCATGGCCAGCATACTCACCGAACATGTCACCCATTGAGCATGTTTGGGATGTGCTTGACCGGCGTATACGACAGTGTGTTCCAGTTCCCACTAATATCCAACAACTTCGCACAGGACCAACATTCCACAGGCCACAATTGACAATCTGATAAACTCAATGGGAAGAAGATGTGTTGCACTGCATGAGGCAAATGGTGGTCACACCAGATACTGACCGGTTCTGAGTCCCCAGACCCCCAATAAAGCAAAAAACATTCCAGGGTGGCCTTTTATTGTGGGCAGTTTAAGGTACACCTGTGCACTAATCATGATGTCAGATCAGCATCTTGATGTGGCACACCTGAGGTGGGATGGATTATCTCAGCAAAGCAGAAGTGCTCACTATCACACATTTAGACTGATTTGTGAACAATGATTGAGAGAAATGGTAGTATTATCTGGAATGAATTTTAGATCTTTGAGTCCATCTCATGAAAAATGGTAGCAGAAACAAAGGTGTTGCGTTTATATTTTTGTTGAGTGTAAATATGGGCCATTTATACTCTTCGCTCAGCACATAGGAGGGCTAAGTAGCTAAAAGCAAGACCCAGCTGACAGCCGAAGTGGATGGAAAAGGAAAATTCGCACAGCAAACTTGAATATGAATATAATCATATCAACTCGAAGCCAGTACGTCAATAATATATACTTGCGTGTCATATACGCACAACAATCCGCAGTTTGGCTGGTTAGGAAGGAGAGCTGATGTGTTACACACTGAATTATAAGGTAACGAAGGTGGTGTTCTGTGCATGCGTAAAAAAAAAAATCCAGTTAAGTCTAGGAATGAATCGACCCGCGTTAACGCATTAATTTGACAGCCCTAGAATTAACTAATCATTTAGCTGACATTATCTGCATGCAACAGCACAACTTACGCAGTTTGTTTTGTAAAAACAACAAAGTTCATTGCATTCTTTTGGTTTGCTGAACATACAGCTCTTTGCAGCAGAGTCCCGCCGGAGATTCACTACACTCGTTCTTGTATGATGCTTTTAAAGACAGCTCGGATAAACAAATTAGTGCATAAAAAACGGCTTTAAAAAAACTTACTGTTGTTACTGAATTTATTATTTAAATATTACCTTTTAAGCATGTACAGTATGTCTTTTGAGTTATAATCTTCTAGTTTGTAAAGAAAGTGTTAAAAAAATAAAAACGCTCTCCAATTTTAGGGGGTGATTTGACTCAGTTTGAGGGTAAATGGGCTAGAAATGGCCACACTGGTCATCTGTGATTCAGTTGACAGAAACATCATAAACAGATACACCATGACATAATATTTTCTTTAAACTGCTCTTACAAACGATAGAAAAGATATTGTGATCCCTGGACGTCTTGCTCCATTTAAAAGTAGTATATAAACCTTTTCAGCCAAACCCTAAGTCTCAGTATTTGGCTCCAAACTGTGTCCAACTTTCAATGCAAATTTTAGTAATAATTTTAATCTATTTTTGAACCTATCCTCATTATTCAATGAGGAGGGAATTCATCCCAACAGATTAGGCAGTCAGATCCTGACAAATAACATAGTCTATGCTATTCACAATTTCTCACTCCAATGACTAGGACATTATCCCTACCACACTTAAGTTTCAAAAAAATGAAATTGCATCCTAGCCAATTCTGTGTGACCAAAGTATTTTTCCGACTTGTTTTATGTAGACTAACTCCAGTCTTTCCTTCATGGGGATCCTTCGTGCTGGGAGTCATCCCAGTTTAGCCATGGTTATCGCTGCCATTGGAATTACTTTTGTAGAGGTGGGTGAGGCTCTCCACTACAGCCTTATGGCTGTGCTGTAGATACGTGCCAGCCCTGATCACGGTGTTCCCAAAAGTGAATCTTCTGTGGTTCTCTGGTGGCTTCCAGATTGGATGGATCCCCAAATATTTTCTGGCATGGCATGTTAACTTAACTGATAGTATGTGACTTGTGTGCTAAAAGCTGAACTAGTTTTGTATGATTTTGCTTTACATGTCTTTTGTTTATGTTTTAATCTGTTGATATTTTGGTTTTTATCATGTAAAGCATCTTTAGATACGGGAATCTACAGACTTCCATCTCAAGTCCCCAGAGCCTCACCTTCTGGTTCTTGTCCCCAAAGTTCTCTGATAGGGTCAATTTCATGTTCTTGTATCAGAGTTATCCCATAAAAAACAGCCCTGCCTCACGATCCTATCATCAACGAGGAGGGTTGAGTGCTGCCTGGTTCCATCTCAACAACTTCCTCCACTTCTCATCAGGCTCTTCTGGGAATCCTTATGGGCTTCTGGAAGCTCCCTTGTGGGTTCTCATGGCTTCTTTTAAGACCTCCTTAGAGCCTAATTTTGTTTCTTCCTCTGGCGCTCATCTGCCATTTTAAAAAGCCGTGTCTTGGGTTCCAGCAGCCTCCAGGCAGTCCATCGGAACTGTAATAATCTTTGACTGTTTTTGAGCATGAATATATCATACATCGACTTTTCATTACCATTTACAGTAACATAACATAATACAGTAATATTTTCAATATATGTAAGATATATGGTAATTAGTGCAGTTTAGGATGCTTGTGAACGCCACCAACGCACATCTTAAGGCATTTGTATTAGAATTTTAAAGATTCATCAATTAGATTATTTGAATTTAGCTCTCGTTACTAAATTAATAAGGCCAATAGATCACTCTCTAGAACAAAAAAAAAATTTCTCGTAAAGCCCAAATGTATCTGACATTGGGGTGAGTTTGTTGGGACATCAAGCTGAGATTATCATTAGCTGTCTTTAATGTTTTCCACTAGGCTATAATTATTATCACTGCAGAATGGTGGCCTCTAAATTGTTTGACCATGGCTTCATAACCCTTCTTAGATGGGCAGCAATGATTGACTCTCATCGTTGCTTATTCTTCCCTGCTTGGTATTGTAGTACCTTGAGCTTGATTGAAAACTCTCTGGTTCAGTTTTACTTGCAACATGGATGCCTGGAAAAAAGGTAGAAAAAAGAATCTACATTAACAGTACTTTCTGACAATGTGAGGTAGGCTCAGATATATCAAAAGAAAAGCAAATAATTCCCCAGTTTGAAAAAAATTCAGAAACAAATGAGAAAGAATACGTTTATGTAGATTCTTGTCATACAGTGAATTATTATCTTGAGAGTTTAAGTAAAGGCAACTGGACTTTTCTTGTTGTCAAAACAACAAAACAAGAAAAGTCCAGAATGCTAGTTTTTTTACACGAGGAAGCTGAAACAGCTACATATGAGTCAGCGTGCAATGCACAGGGTACATACAACTTCACATAACGGATATCCTTCTTATGCAGACTTTGAGAAAGATATATACAAGATCCAGCATCTATCTATCCAATGTGCACGGTTGTTTAGAATATACTTCCCCAGAATGCCCTGTGCTATAGTCTGCTTCCTGATTTTGGGCGAGGTATATATGCAATTAAACTGCAGCAGAGTTTGTTTCAATCGAACTGAGACCTTTGTCACAGTTTGCTTTTTTTAGTTTGAATGAATGCACATTCACACCTCCCAAAGGGAAACTGACTTTCTGGGCAAATGGCCTAACAGAGCTGCTGTAAATGCACCTTGGAAATCAGTTACAGAGTTGTTTTTTCCCCAACACTAAATAACAGATTTTAGTCCGTTTTTAACTTTTACTGGAGCTATAAAATGTGTTTCATCTTATCCTTTTAACTGCTGAAGAAGGACATTCTCCTGTCAATCTGGTTTAGCCTTCCACACTGTGAGCAACAGTATCCTTTTGTCTTGCATTGAACATGTTAAAATTTTGCTGACTAATAGGTGTTGTTCAGTCCTTTCATGGCAATGGTATCGAAATATTCAGCATCCTGGGCTAAAATCAACGAGTTGATAAGACTATTGAGCCTTAATTATTTTCCCTCACAATATTTTCATGCCAACTCAGCAATAAATCAAACACCGGTCTTTTCTCTATCAAAACAGTGCAGCAGTTTCTCACAGTTCCTTGCAAGACTATTTAGATGATAACTTTATGATTATACACAACTATATTTATCCATAAATCATTCAATTCAGTTAGATAGATTACAAACATGTCTTGAAGACATAAAAACCTGGATGTCTCTAAACCTTCTGCTTTTTTTAGGACCAGAAGCCCTAAAAAAGACCATGCTTAGTCAATCACTAATTTTGGATTACATTAAATTGGCCTCTGGTTATAGAGCAAATAACCTTGGGGTTATTTTTGACCAAGACATGCCATTCAAATCCCATATTAAACAGGTTTCTAGGATTTCCTTCTTTCACCTCTGGAATATTGCTAAAATTAGAAACATCCTGTCCAGGATTGATGCTAAAAAATGAATTCATGGACGTACTTTAAAGCTGGTCTACTGCAATTCTTTACTATCATGAAGTCCACAATATACAACATTGTTTGGTTACAGGTTTGGTTATACCGCTCCACTAGCCCATTTGGTTGTACTGCTCCATTCTTCTGGGGGTTGAACACTGTGGTCCTAATACCTAGGAGCCTGTAATCGTGCTGTAATAATTTTGATGTAAAATTTGTCCCACAGTCAGTCAAAATTTCAAGTAATCCCCACTCTAGAAAACCGTTGCACTAAGCAGTTAGCAACATTCCTAGGGTTAACTGTTTTCAATGCGATGCTTCTGGGTACCAGATTGCATATTCACAAAGAACTAGAACGAACTTACCCGCACTACTGCGTTCCAGGGGCCCCATTATGTCTATACTAATTCTCTCAAATGGTGTTTCAATAATAGGTAGGGGTTGGAACAATGCCCGAGCCACTCCACGTTTAGAAGTAGTTGACATATCTCACATGATTTGCAAAATTTCAAAACCTTATAATACATGCCTGGCCAAACAGGTTATCTGAAAAACCATGTGTCTGTTCCAAGACACTAGATGGCCAACCTCTATCACTTAGGATCTAAGTTATAAAGGAAAGGCCAAGTTTTCACTGTCCCTTTACACTGATAGAAAATGCCCTTCTTAAGACACAAGTTGCATCTTCCTCCTTCAATCTCTGTCACTTTTTGCCACCAAGGTTCAAGGGTAACATCCTCTTTTTGTAACATGGCTTCATCAGCACGAAGATCCAACTTAATTTGCTGAAGAGATTGGTTGTATGTTTGATTAAACACAGTTCCGCTCAACTTCTCCTTTCTTCTTTGAGCCTTAGATTTTACAGGATTGTTTTTCACTGGTTCCAACTTCAACCCCTAGAATGTCAATCTTTCAAGGGACTCTGCTGCACTCTGAGGCCTGGTAATGTTCCAAACTTACCTGCCGCGATATATGGGTTATTGTCTGGGAAGTCATTACCAAGCTTTGTTATTCTTTTCTGCTGAGCCTGTTTTAGGTCTGGAGCTCAAGTGAATATATGATAAGCACTAAATTGTAACTAGTGATTCTGGTAACGTGTTACTTAGTAGTGCGTTACTCCAATTATGATCACTTTTTCAGTGACAACTAATGGAACGCGTTACTATTTCCATACAGGTAATTAGATTTAACTAAACCCCAAAACAACTTTATTTTGCTTATAAACTGCATAAATGGTAGCCTGGGTGCCAGCCGAACTTAGTCCCACCCACAACATGGTCTGGAAGTTCGGTGTGGCATTACTCCGTTGAGCAGCAATTAACTACGGCTGGAGAGCTATGGAGGGTGTTTTGAACGTTACCCTCTGTTAGCGTTATTACTCAGAGGCAGGACCGATCCTGTCTCCCTCTGCAGCAGCTCTGCCTTCAGGCAACAACTCCAACTGATACACCGTTTGGCCTCTGAGCTCCATAAAGCCTCCCTTTACCTCTGGTGGACGGCGGAGAAGAGACACCATGATTTCTCCGGTACAGAGAGACTTTTTTGACATTATTGCCGCTAAAGTTACTTGTTCAAGCCACTGTGCGTTACTATTATTGTAATTTTCTTAAGCAAAAAGATAAATTTGGTACATGGCTGCAAAAACATTAAGAAAACAAGCAACAGTAGCGGTAAATATGGTCTTATATACCTTCAACCAGTCAACATCACTGCTGCAGTCGTTTTCTGTCGTAATCCGAATCAGCTGATTACCAGTGTTGGGAGTAATGCATTACAAAAGTAATGAGTTACAAGAATACATTACTTTTTTCAGTAACTAAGTAATGTAATGCATTACTTACAAAATATGCAGCAATATATTACTAGTTACAATTTCAGTACCTCAAGTTACAAATGCATTTTAAATTGTTTTTCTGGCCAACTAATGTAACAGACCAAATCAAATTGGATACGGTAGAACAAGAATCACCATCCACTTCCTGTTGTTCAAAACTAAAACATCAGACAATCCAGACGGCTAAGGAAAAGATCGGCTGTACATTTAAACAGCGCCATTATTCACAGTGTTTTCCTAACCATCTGTTGTTAGACTTCAGACATCGAAGTCTCATCTTTGTGATGAGTACTTTCAGCACCTTCTTTTGATTAGATTTAACAAACATTACCATCAAATAGAAGGCATGCAAAGGAACGTGAGACTTAATTCGAATAAAATAGTGTTAAAAATACAGTATTTGTGGTGTGACACTTGTGTAAAATGTACATTGATAAGTTACGGTGGTTAGAAGTCATGTTAGACATTTAAGATATTTAGCCAAAAGTAACTTAAAGCAGTGTAACTCAGTTACATTTTTACGACAGTAATATGTAATGCAAAGATATTACATTTTTGACATTGTAACTAGTAATGTGGAATATATTACAATTTCTTTGTAACTTGCCCAACACTGCTGATTACCTCCTTTATGGTCGCCATCTTTGTTTTGGCCTAAGTCTGTGAGTCTGAGTTCTGTACTCTGAATCTGCCCCCTAGTGGAACTCTCTAGTAGTACGTGCAGGGAGCAAGCAAATGTCCCGAAGACACAGCTTGTTACTTCATAGTAGCTGGTGTCAACTTGAGCTTAAAAAGCAAGTATATGTCTGGCCTTACTGTTAAAATGAACCTCCAATAAAGTGAGTATTGGGAAAACTAGTTATTGTTTTTATGTTGAGGCAGTGGAAAGTGCTACTGGAAGCTGGTAACTAATAAAGTAACTTGTAATCTAATTTTGTTACTTTTAAAATAAAGTAATCAGTAAAGTAACTAAGTTACTTTTGGAAGGAGTAGTCAATAATCAGAAGCATTTTTCAAAGTAACTGTGGCAACACTGGTTGTAACTGGAAGTACGTTGTACCTTGTTGTAATACACAAAATAAAACAAAATTCTTAAAACCTGTTTTAAGAACTTTTTTATAGATCTAATATTGAAGAAAATTTATATGGAAAGATGTTTCTATTGCCAAAAATTCATTATTTTATATTTTATTTTACAAATATGTTACTCATTTGAATACATTTTTTACATTTAAAATACAAAAATTTGCTCATAGCTTTATACTTTTGTGAGACTGATGACATCATTTTAAATATTAAATCAGCTGTTGAAGATCTGTTAATAAATATTTTGTTACTTATGAATAATTTCTTGAAAATAAGAATATATCATAGTACTTCCACACTCACTTGAGCACAATCGTTGGCTACTCCACTCATCTCTGGTTGTGAATTATATTATCAGCAGGAAAAGTCAGTCATACATTCGTTTCAGCATGTTTCAGTTAGACTGAAACTTGGACTTCTGATCCTCAAACTCTGTTTTTTCAAAAGCTCCTGGTGAGCCTTAACATGCTGTATGGAAAGTAAACTATATTCCCAATTGTATATCCATCATCTTCCCTTAGCGACACATCCTAATCTAAAACCATAGGTTGAAAATCACATAGATCCAATCTTTGCGGCTTTGACTTCAGAAATATCCGGAATATTTTAGAAGAATTTTTGACTATTACTTCAGAAGAGCATTTCAGACACTGATGTTGGACGAGAAGCCACAGCTCGGCTCTGAATAATCCCAAACGTGTCCAGGGTACGTGTCAAGACTATATGAAGTCCACTCAGTTTCTTTTACAATAAATGTGCCCTTCCTTGTCTAACACACCATGCATTTTAGGGGCATAAATCTAGACATGTTTTTACCAAACATATTCAATACACTTCAGTACACACATACATCGACCGAATATAGTCTCGTTTTAAACCTGAGCACAGCGGAATATATATATATATATATATACATATAAGGAGTTAGGTATGTAATGTAACTTTCTGTAGAGCAACTTTTATGAAGTTTGCTTCAGAGAGGGCCAACCCCGCCCCTACAGGAACAGCCCTCACAAACAGACTAACAGAAATCTGGACGAGGAAAAAAAAACCCTTTTCAAAGCACTCTAAATGGAACTGAAACAGGTTTGAACTAAACGTCTTTTCCTTTTCTGTTTCACATATTGGGATGACTTTGTGAACTGTTGCTGTTTACATAAACAGAAGTGATTTAAAGTTGAGGATTCGTTCAAAGTTCTTTAGCTTTCTTCTTTCTTGTTGGAAATGGCAAAAATCTAAATGTATATGACATAAAAGCAAACTCAGTATGAAATTGTTTAACTTGAATCATGTTTTTCAACTTTTAGATGGAGAACCTTGAACAGGGTTTATTTACCAACTTTATTTGTATAGCACACTTAAAAACAGCATTGGAGCTGACCGAGGTGCTGAACAGAAACAGATAAAAGCAACGATACCAAACTCACATCCATCCATCCATTTTCTGAACCGCTTAGTCCTCCAGGGGTCGCGGGGCGTTGGTGCCTATCTCCAGCTGTCAACGGGCGAGAGGCGGGGTACACCCTGGACAGGTCTCCAGTCCAACAAAGGGCCCCAAACTCACATAAAATCATAAAATAATAACATTAAATAAAAAGGCTAAGCGGCAATAAAAGTAAGGGAATTTTTTAAAAAACTTTTTTTACGAGATTTAAGAATATTAAGTGAAGGAGATTAATAAATGTGATTCCCGACGGATAGGCCGCAGAACAAGAAGGCACACTGTCCATGCTGACTATAATAGCAAGCATTCGGTATTGACAGTAACAATAGCAGTAAGGGATCTCAAGGGTAATTAGGGAAAAGCAACTCAGAGAGGTATGCAGGCCCATGAAGTGACTTGAAGAAAAACAGCAGAATCTTAAATTAAATTCTGAACCAGATAAGAAGCCAGTGGAGATTTACCAAAACGTGTGTGATGTGTTTTCTTCCCCTACTATTAGTAAGAAATTGTGAAGCTTCATTCTGCCTGGTTCTGCCGGAGGTTTCTTCCTGTTAAAAGGGAGTTTTTCCTTTCCACTGTCGCTTCATGCTTGCTCAGTGTGAGGGATTGCTGAGAATTACACAACGCAGTCTTCTGTGGTTCTCTAATTTCTACATCAAACATTGTATTGTAATTACTCTTCCTTTAAAGTGCCTTGAGATGACATCTGTTGTGAAACGGCGCTACATAAATAAACTGAATTGAATTGAATTGCACCAATTGAACTAGAGTCGAGTTTATACCATTAAGTACAGTGTTCATATAGTCTAGGCGAGAAGTGAAAAGGCATGAACAACTGACTGAAAGTGGATTTTCCTGAGGATGGGCTTAACTGCAGAAAGGCACCTCAAATGAAAGAAGCAGGAAGTCACAATGTATTTGACATGAAATTCCAGTTTAAGAGAGGAATCCATCCTGACTGCAAGGCTAGAAACCAAGGTTTTTAAGGTTAACAGAAGTGAAGAAAAGTCCATTTGAGAGCACAGAGAGGGCTTGGCAAGGAAAAATGTTGGCTTCAGTCTTGGAATCATTTAACAGAAGAAAGTTGGCAGCCAAAAGAACAGCATTAGGGCTTTTATGTAAGGCACATTGATAACCTTGAAATTTTAAAAATACGTTTTGAAAAACACAGGTGACGAGAATGTCTAACTGCCTTCTGGCATTGTGCCCAAGAGTCTATAAGAACTTAGAGTTTATTTTTTCCATTTACGTTCAAGTTTTCTGCATTTGTGCCTAATAGTTCTAGTGTGCAGCTTAAGCCAGAGTTGCGTTTTACGGTTTATACGTCTATCCCTACCTGGGGCCACCTGATCTAGAACGCTGAGGCAGGAGGACTGAATAAATGCTATAAGTCATCAATTCCTAATGATGAAGTTACAGAAGAAGCCATATCTGGATACAGCTTGTCCAAAATGTGAGAGCTCTTATGAGTAGATGAATCAACTGATTGATGCAAGCCAAACGAGTCATTGAGATTAGTGACGTTTCTCACAAGAGGCTTCTCTGGACAGCAGACGTAGATGTTAAAGTCCCCCAAAATAAGAACACTACCACAGTTCAGAAAGATGGAGGATAAAAGGTCAGAAAACTGGGTTATAAAGTTTTTGTTGTATTTAGGGAGACGATAAAGCAACACACAAATGGTCGGGGGGGGGGAGCATGTTTCATCACACAGAGCTCAAAGCTGGAATAAATATCTTAATAGCTTTCCAGGACATGTCTGATTTAAAAATGGTTAATAAACCTCCAACATGACTATAAAAAACATAGAGTTAAGGATTGTGTTATTTCCCCACCAATGTATATTTTTACTATATAACAAAAATTGTATATGTTGGACTAACCAAACCATTACATTTTAAGGCTGATGAGATTATGACCCTCATCAGAGTCGTATTGTTGCTGAATAATGATCTTTTGCCAGACAGCTAATCAGCATCCAGCTCCACAGCCCACCACTTTAACCTTCCGCTTTTTCCCTTTCTCTATTCAACATAAGGTACAGGCAAATATACAAAGTTCACCGAGTATTAAAGAAAGCTTCAGGCTAGAATCACAGATGCGGTCAGTTTCGAACAATATCACTTTGGAAAAGCAAAAGGTCAATCTGCCCCATGTACTGACTTGATATTCAGCCAATGGTACTGCTGAAAAAAACTCGGCACCACGACTCAAAAGAAGTGTTACAGAGTTTAGATAAGAAAGTGTGTGGTGCTTATGCAAAGTAGAAAACACTGGCTGCTTTTTTCCCCTTCAGTCCTTTCTAAGATACACGTGGTTTGAAACTGATTTTCAAACTGTACAAATAGAGAAACGTTTTTACCCTAACTAACCCAATTTTTTTCATCAGCTTTGTACTGAAATATTTTGAAGGCTCGGGATGCAGCAAGTTAAATCCAACCCAGAAAAAAGTGCTTGATCTGAGTATATCTGTATTTCAAAGCTCTCAGCTAGAGATTTTTAAAGAAATAACATCTTTAGAAATTGTCTCATCTCTATGTGATAATGTATAAGAAAAGTTGATTTGATCCTTGTATGTATAGGATGCAGGCCCATTCAGAGAGAAGGCCTTGAGCCTTTTTAAAGGTGTTTATTGGTGAAAAAGTGTTTTTTTTTTCATTAAAGCAAAAGAAGGAAAAAGGCATCAACCTTGGCCCCTCCTCCAGGCACTCAATTCTTTTCCCACTTTCTTCCCATTGTCAGTTTAGTAAAAGGATGGGACAATAGCTGCAGCTTTCTAATTTTTGTTTTCCTTGTTAAATTTCATAGTTTATATTTATTTCCATTTACATTGTCTCCTTCAATGTAAAAGCATTATTCTCTAAAATGCGCACTATTTGGTCAGTTGATTGACTGGTGCAAGTATTGGATAAAATAGGGGGGAAAGAACTTGATACAATATTTGGTACCAAAACCTTTGTCTTGAGAGAGAAAAGGCAGCCCAAAACTACATGGAGAACAGCAGGAAAAGTCTGATTCTTCAGCTTTTTCCATCCCAGTCGATAATCCACTAGAACAGATCTAGGATGGAGGCCCTGTCTGCGAGAGACTAAAAGTAATCTTGAGTTTCTTCCATTTTCTAATAATAGCACCGTCGACATGCGTCTTTTATGCAGGTAGCGATTTCAAATAGTTGCAATTAATATGGGTAATGAAGGCAGAAAAGGAGGGTGTCGTAAAGACAAACTGGTCTGTGAGAGCCAGAATTCATGCTGGTTGGTAGGTTATCACTTATTTCATCCAACACAATCCAATAAAAAAGTTAATCATTCATAAAAATGATACAATGTTTGTTTTTGTTTAACTTATTTTTTGGTTGAAAATTACAAACGTCTCTTTGTAATTGGGGGATCTTTTGTATCAAAAACCTATTTCCCCCCCTCTGTATATTTATTTCTCTTTCATGTACTTGTTTATTAATTTTGGGAAGGTATTATTTTTAAATCTTTTTTTAAATGAAGCCTGTCCTTAGTGCTTAGGCATTTAATTACCATCATCCAGTAATTAGGCACTTTTTCTCACCATACCGCACCTTTCCTTTTTTATCATTAAAGTATAACTCTTTAAATCTGTACTACATTCATGAGTTCATGTAATTGTTTTCTTAAATTTTCTTCCTGAGTAAATAGTAGTGGACTCCAGCTATTTTTCCAACCCTTATTACATATTTAGCACCTATCTTTCTACTTTATAGTTTGCGTTGCAATTATATTTTTAGTTTATTTGTAAATTGTCCCAATGTCTCCTTGCTGTAATCCTTATGTATTACATCCTTGTGCTTTTACCATGTGGTTACTCTTTAATGTTCAAGAACATATCAGTGAAATGATGTTCAGCTCAATATATTCGCAATCAGTTCTAGCTTGAACAAGGAATGGAGCAAAAAAACACCCATTTCACCTTAATATTTTTATTTATCGCGCAACATAAAACAATATTGTGGGGTTTTCAACCACATACACTATGTATTCACATGATACACCATACAGCTACAAAGAGAGAGAGACTGAACAAAAACACTTTTTTTTTTTTTACATACTGCATCATTGACGTAAAAATAAAGAACCAAGAACAATCCTACAAATCAAAAAGGAATGTAGCTGCCACTTGTGTAGGTTTTCATCTTTTCATATGGGCCAGGGTTCAAGTCTCCGTTCCTAATTTGGAGAGTCTTCAGTAAATGTGTTCATAATTCTTCAATATTGGGACATAGATGAGATGCAATTTTATCTATATTTGTGTGGTTCAGAACAACAAACTATACAAGGTTTAGAAGTAAAAGATGGGCAAAAGTAAAAGGAAGTGCATGACAAAGGAGTAAAAGAAGGAGGCAGTACACAATTCTGGGATTGTTCAAATACCTTAGCATTCATCTAACATATACATTTACAACATCCTCAAAAGATTATTCTAATAGGCTTTGGTACACGCTGTACCAAATAAAAATCCCCAGATAACAGTCCTTGTATATTCTGATTCTACTTCTCACCCTAGTTTAACGAGCTTAAATTATATTTATGTAATGAGCATTGATAAAGGAAGTGATCTGCTGTCGGAGAGCCCCTCGAGTCCGGCAGAAAGACATGTAAATGTGTAGCATTGTAACAAGACTTCTTCATAAAGTCAGCACCAGGGGCAGCTTCGTGAACTCTGAAACTGCTAGGACTAAAAAATACAGTTTTATTGACATTTGAGGAGCTCAGAAAGCAAACATTTGTGGTATTTGTTTTCCATTTTTTTCCTGTTCAAACAGTGAATCTTTAAGGTATACATCATAGCACCGACTGTCTGACCACCCCCCTACATCTCAGTGCACGCCCCCAACAAAACAAGTTGGAGGTTTACATAGATGAGAAATGTTTTACAACATCCTCAGCACCATTAAGAGGGTGGGTTATGTAATATGCTGAAAAGGAAAACAAAATAAGCTCTACAGTTGCAGCAGTAGAACTCCTGCCAGCACCGTTGCTGAATCTGCTGTGTGCATCCTTGAATATATGCAGTACAATAGAGTTTGATTGGAGATGCCTTCTACACAAGCAGGGAAGTAGCCTCTTGCCCGATGGTCTATAATTCAAGCGGGAACGTCTTCTCAATATGGAGCTAAAGTTGGACGTTTGCTAGCTAATTTTGATCCTAGGAAACGTGGGCACAAAACTACAATCCAGGGGTTCCAGTTTAACATGTGTCCTTTCAGCGGAGTGACTGAGTGGAGTCGGGGGGAGCGGGGGCCTCCACAGTGAGTAAGCAAACTGTCACATATCCAGTAGCTGGGCTCATGAATTAATTTTCTAAAAGTGACCACGCCGTGTCACTTACAGGCTGACATGGGGTACAGTACTTGTGAAAGTGAAACAGCAGTGTAACTGAGCAAAAGATTACTCACAACACATCCGGACCAAGTGTTGTAAAGGGCTTTCTGAGACTTCAACAACACTCACCCCCATGTTGTTCATGGTTTAGTTTAGTATCCTCACCAGTTAAATAATCTTACCTAAATAGTTTAACATTTAATTTTTTTGTATCTCTCTCTTGAGAAAAGGAAAAAAAAGCAACAAAAAAAACCCAACTAAGCTTCAAGTTGTCGATAATCGGCTCTTTCTTTTGTCGTTAAAATCAAGATTAAAAGTGCTTTTATAAATCTTTTCTTCTCTATTTACAATTTGTATTAGCTATATAAAAAAGATGAAAAAGAAAACAATAACATCAAAGACAATCATCATCATTATCATTACAATGTAGTAATAAATAAGGGTAAAAAAAAGCAAGTTAAAATGAGTGTAGAAATCTAGAGCACACAAAGGGACATGCAGGATTTTCTGCCCTCAGTAGCAAGTTGGGATTGTGACCAGTGTCTCTACAGCATGAGGTAGAGAGCTGGAGGACTCTTGGGGAGTGATCAGGATCCTTCGTCCTGACCCTTGACCCAAACAACAACTTAAGAGTTGTTAGTCACGTTTTTTTGTTTGTTTTTTTTGTTGACAAGCAAAAACTATGGGATTGAGAAGGAAGTCAAAAAATAGGTGATTCAAAGTACTGAAAATACTATCAAATAGTCTCTCTCTTTGGTTTTGGGTAGACATTTTCTTTCAGACACACCTTCTCATACACTTACAGCACACAAAGTGAGAGATTATTTGATTATGCAATTAGCGCATCCTCCCTGAAGCTACAGTAACGATCTATGGTTTGCCTTTACATCTGTTTTCTCTGTGGAAAGCGCTGCTGATGCGTTACTAAGATGTCATGACTGACTGTGCTTTCTCTGCCCTTGACAGATGTATTCCGTTACTGTCTGCCAGCATAAACACTAAAAACTCCTCAACAGGAACGCTTTCTTGAGCCCAGTGGCAAAGCTGCAACCCCAAAACAACCAATTTGATTGGTTGGCTCTGTGGTAACAAGGTGCCTGCAGAAGGACATTACTTGCTCTGCCCAAAAATGAAAGCACCATACAGAGGAAGGATCGGGCCCTCTGCAGTAAATCAAGTTTAAAAGGACAGCACCAAAGTGTGTGTAGGAGCACCAAGAGCATTGCAGTCCCAACACTATTTCCTTCTGCTATAGCACAGGATGAACTTTCCAGATGCATCTCCATACTTCAGCCACATTTGTTCTGAAAAATGGGAGGAAATTAGCCACTTTATTGAGTATTAGCAAGCCCTTACTCCACTAAACAAGGAGTAAGGGCTCCCTCTACTGGCCTTAGGTGGTTAGAACAGCAGAGCAAGGCTTCCTTGGTTTCTGAATGGAGCTCAAGTGCTTGTTGAATTGTAGTCACTGCTGCCCTCTAGAGTTTACTCTGGAAAGTCTTCATCCTTAACAAACAGGTGCAGGAAGATAAAGAGCGCCAACTGCTTCAAACCCATGTGGAAATTGCAGATCAGACTCGAACAGCATTTGCAAGTTTATTTTTTTTACTTCTGTGAAGAAAAACGTGATATCTCAGTTTTAAGAGTGGGGAATCATGTTAAGCAAAGAGCGTTATCATTAAAACCTGCCTTTGCACAACATAATACTTGCCCCGGGGTCTTTAAGACAATGAAAGCCTTCATTTTAGTGCCCCCCAGCTATGTCAGAATAACAATATGCAAACACTGCTCGAGCCACATTAGAGCACCAAAATACAGCATCAAGTGCCATGAAGAGAAGCTGATGGAAAACTGATCGGAAAGAGAAGCTGAGCACCAGTCGAACATTGAAGGAGAGCAGATAAACAGGAGGAACACATCACCTAACAGCCACAAAGCGAGTGAGTTTGCTTACACCATGCTCACCTTTCAATTGGCCCATAGATCTTATGGATTATTTTCATAATTGGTTTGATGTCTTAGGTTTTTCATATTTCTGAAACACTTCAATAAACTTCAGAGGGGATTAAATTAACCATAGCTGAAACCCTTGGGCTTCAAAGACAATTCTTGAAATTATTGTTGCAATATCATTATCTTATAGAAATCTTGGAGAAATCTACTACTTTTTTTTGCATGCATCCATAATTACATTTTTTTTTTTGGGCTGATGATTGCTCCTCCTGTAAATAGAGTTTTAGATTGATGAGGAGAAAGGCAATCAAACAGAAAAAGGGGATGGTGTTTTTCCAAACTTCGAAAAAGCGATGATCTGAGTGACTCAGACTGATTGAGTAAAAAATAAAATGTAAAAAAAAAAGTATCCCATTAATAATAACATTAATGAAAACAGCAACAATAAAAAACAAGTGTTCATTATCATAATACCTGTAATAACATCATTGACAGTAACAATAGCAGTCATAATAATAGCAATAATTAGAATCATTAAAATTTTATAAACAAGAAAAAGCAATGGAGTTCCTCTCCGGAAATAAGAGAGGAAGAGCACCACAGGCAGTGTGTCTGCAGCCCAAACAACTGCCTGACATGAGGTAAAAAAAAACAATAAAAACTCCCCCTCTCCTCACTATGGACTATGGAGGAGGCTGGATGGAGAGATGCCAGACAATGAAACAGCAAAGAGACATTTCTCCTGCTCATCGCCCCTCTACCTGTCCACTGCACCATATTGGTTCTTTCATTCTTTCTGTGTCTTTCTAGCCTCAGACAAAGTGGCTGTAGGGCCCAGTGACGCGAGTGAAGGCATAGGGAGACACAGTAACCATAGAGGCGGTGTAGAATGTGTGAGATAGCCGTGTCACTGGCCCGTCTTTCTTGTCTTTAGACTGTCCAGGTCCTGGACTGGCGCCTGTTATCATAGCCCCCCACTTGCGTTTCTTACCGAGTGTCTTTATGTCTTCCTGTGAGAGGCCAAGGAGAGCCGCGTCTTGCTCCCTCTGCAGTGCTCGCTCTGCCAGCAGCTTCATTTTGGCCTCCCACAGAGCCAGGCCATGCATTGGCTGATTGAGGTTCTTGTGCTGGTAGAAGACCAGGGAGATGCGAGTGGGATGAGAACGATCAGGCTTCTTAATTGGAGTGGTGGCATGTAATTCCCGACGGGCACATTCGATCAGGACGGAACCATGGGCTGGTGCTATTGCTACACCACCAATTGTAGGATCCAAGAAGTTGTGTTCACTGTCAGACCACACCTCATCATCTTCACGATGCTTGGAACGTTCAATGTCACTCTCAGCCCGGCAGGGTTCGCAATTGGCCTGATCAGACTGTTGCAGTGCATCAGGGAACAGGCGACCTTCAGGAGCCGGGGACAAAGTACTGCCTGCCAATGAGCCCCCACAAGACTTCCAGGCCTTTTCTTGGATCCCAAGGGGCGTGGAACACCGATTTTCCCCAGTCTTCGACCAAATCTGTTCAGGATAGGCTCCTGTAGAACTGCTGTGCATCAAACCAGGGCTATATGCTCCAGGTCCAATGCCCCATGGATTCGGTTGAGGGCTAGGAGCAGGACTCGGCCAGTGCCTGGGGGTAACATGCCCAGGAGTCATTGGGCCTGGGGTGGCTGGACCTGGAGTGGCAGGACCTGGGGTGTCTGGTCGAAGAGTGCCTAAGCTTGGGGTACTTGGACCTGGGGTTCCAGGGCCAGGGGTGGGTGGACCTGGAATGCCAGTGACTGGGGTGCCTGGACCTGGGGTCCCAGGCCTAGAATTTACTGAGCCTGAGTGAGAGGTAACAGGTTGTGGTGTACCAAGGTATGGAGCACCATGGCGTATGGAGTTTAGGTAGGGATTACCTTGGAGCCCTGCGCTAAAATGAGGGGAAGAAGGGGAAGCAGGTACCTGGAGTGCTGGATTGTTGGAAGTTACTTGGGGGGTTGAGTTTGGAAAGGATGTCCACTGCTGAGGATAAGGAGAAGACTGACGTTGCTGGGCCTGTTGGTGAAACTGCAGCTTATCGGCATTTAAAGAAAATACATCAGGACTTTGTCTATGGTTCAGGTGACCATCCAAATTATTTGAAATAATGCTTCCATTAATCTTATACCCAGGCCACTGAGCAGGCTGGGGGGTGCTTCTTGATGTGTTGGCACAAGCCTGGCTTGGTAATGCACCTTCATTGAGTGGCACATCCATAGGCTCTTGTTTGATGAGTGGAGTGCCTCTGTTTGAGGGCTCAGAAGAGACAGAAGGAGGCCGGGACAGGTTATAGTTTGCAGGCTGGGTGTAAGCGTTGTTGTTTGGTTGGTTGTTTTGCTGTGGGTGAGAGTTGGAGGGCATCTGGCCGTGAGGGTTCTGAGCATCAGAATTTCTGTCTGCCTGGACAGATTTTCTTCGACCTTCATAGGTCTTCAACTTACAAGGGAAAAGCGCATTGGGGGGATAATTGTAGTAACCATAGGGCATTGCAGGCAGACTGGGGTGATAGCCATTTACTGTGTCTGCAGCAGAGGGCTGGGCTGCTGGAGAATGCCCCCGCCTTGCATAGTAGGCAGGATGTGGATAGATGTTATTGAACGGGTCTGTTGCCTGGACAGGGTATGCATCTATTGACCCATTAAGGGGCTCCATCTTGATGTTTGGCTTCATCTCCTGTTTTATTTCTGAAAAGCAGATCGGAAATAAATTTAATGTTTTCCATACCACAATACATATTCAGTTCTTTACGTCTTTTTCATTTTGCATTTATGTATCATACTGATAGATAACTGTAGTAAGTGAAAACTTAAGTTCACTTCAGGCCACAAAAAGGGAAATGATTTCCTTATTATTGAACCAGCAGTTTATTACAATCAAATTCAATTCTGCCTGATAATTAAAAAAAAACCAAGAGAATAACCAACCTTTCATGCCTGGGGGGTGGGGGGACCTGCTTACGCAGAGCTCAGACTTGATCACTGTTTTCTCTGGTGTTTCTCCTGCCTGCTGTGTGAGTTTATTTTTCTTCTTCTCTGAGGCAGCCTTCTTGGCCTCCAGTCGGCGCTGCCGGCAAGATTTAGCAGGCTCGGGCAGTTTGCGTACTTCACGACGGAAAGCTTGAAGTACCTGGATGGCTCCGTTCTGCATCTTGCGCTGCTGGGCCTCTGCACTGCCAAACTCATCCGTCAGTGATAACGTGTACAGTGGCAACACATGAAGCTGCTCATCTTCAGGGATTTCACCCACTTTCCTGTTGTCCTCCTTAGTCAAGGTACACACCTGACAAGCATAAAAAGTCAAATGTCAGTTATGCAATAATATTTTATTAAGGTTTTTGAGTTGATGCCTTTCAAAAGAATGTAATCTTCTATAAAAAAAAATTATACTTTGTCATGTTACAACTGCAATCAGTGTATTTTACTGGGAGTTTATAGTATAGACCAGAAATGTAAAATCGGATTAAAATGTTACATATTTTTCTAAAAAATAATGTAAAAACATAGGTCTGAAAAGTGCAATATGGATTGCATTCAGTCAATTTAACCGTAATACCAATAAGAAAAAGAATTAATTCCTTCAGACGACAAAGAACACACCAGACACATGTCAGTTACAAGGTTACAGTTGTAGAGAAGGTAACCAGGGAACACCTTATAAAATGATATGCTAAGATTTGAACATCTCATAAACTATTAAATGATCATTGGAAAATCTACCAAGGCATGGCCATCCACTTCAGCAAAGAGGTCAGGTAAGGAGAGCATAAACAAGAAAACAAGCTGAGAGGCCCTGTTTCATGCTGGTAGAGCAAAAGATGCAGAACTGAGTGGGGGTCTTTTGATAGGACAAAGATTAGTTGTGCAGTTTACAAATCTAGATCTTTATACAAGTGTATAGATAGAGAAAGTAAACCATAAGAAGTCCTATTTGCACAGGTCATGTATGGGTCACTGGTAATTGTGCCTGGGAGGTTTAGATTTAAAATTATTTTCATAATAAGCATAGGGTATTTTAATGTTAGGTGAATGGTAAATGGATTGAACTTATATAGCACTTTTCTAGCTTCTTCTAAACCTTCTAAACAGGTCAGCAAGTTAGCAGAGGGCTGGTAGTGAGCCCTTCATTTTATCCAGGTAAGTTTTAACAGAGATGCATCTAAAAGTTTTAGAGCAGGGGCTCTCGAGGACTGGAGATAGTGATTAAATCATATTGATGTGTTAAAACAGCCCAGTATGCTGTTGCAAAATTAGCTGTATGCTACATGCAATATGACAAAATAGTAAAAATACTCCAGGGGAATGAAGAGTTCTCAAAGGCCCCATGTTCACACCCACATTAATAAAAACAGATACCACATGACGCCGAGTAATCTCACCACTGTGCAGCCATTGTGCAGGTTATGCTGGTCTTTATGAGCGTGGGCACAGAAGTCCATACAAGCTGTAATTCCAGAGAAGGGTCGGCCTTCCTTCAAACCCAGCCTGCACTCTGGAGCTCGGTGCTCTGCTGCACACTGAGGTACAAAGGGTAAAAATAACTCATTAAAAGAAGGAACATGACTACTGAAATCTTGAGTTTGGCACCAGATATACCATTAGTTATTGTTTTAGTTTATCAAGATTTAAAAATAAATAAAATGTTCAAGTGGAATTGGATTAATATAGCAGAAAGACATTCTGAGAAGGTGTTTGAGATTAGCTGATTTGCCTGTGTAACACACCTGGTTGCTATATGCCTGTGGTGCCAGCCGCTTGTACAAAGGAGCCACCTCAGTTGCCAGATTTTGGAAGTTATCCCTGAGTTTATCCTCCTGACAAGCAAAAATATCATGAACCCAAGAGACAATGGGATTTTCAGGTATCATATGTTGTTGCTCAGAAACGGCCAGTATTCAATTGAAGCATACCTCTTCAAGATGATCTCCTTGTAGCCTGAACTTCCGTGGCGTCTTGCTTCGAGCATACTTACAGCCATTAAAGTACATGCTCCAGGAGCAGCCAAAGGAGAAGGAAGCTCCACACTTTTCTGAGTCTTTGCCCTGACAGGCACAGGTACGACTGCAAGGGACAGACACCACAAACGCTCATCTTCATTCATAAATGTTTGGTATTTAGTGCATTTGCTGTGGAGGACTGTGGTCTATAGTCCAACACTAAACCTGACACTGATGTAATTCCTGAACTGAGTATCAGACAGACCAGTGATTTAAATGATGTTTTACTGTACAAACTCATACAGTTAATAGAAAAATGTATATCAATACAAAAATAAATTTACTGTCTCTAAATGGCTCATTAGCTAGAAAACAGCATGGGAACAAGATTATGTTCAAACAAGAGGTCTGACTTTAGCATGTACTGTAGGTTTGTGTCTTGTCAGCTGCATTTTTAGTTAAAACATGTCTGTTTGGACTCAGTGAACTTACTTGGAGTAGGAAGAGGATCCTGACATTTAACCAAGGTTTAGTGATATTTCATAATTTTACTCAAGTAATGAAAGTGTGGTGAAGTAAATCTACTCCTAAAAGTTGTTTTTGGGTTTTTTTCCCCAAAGAAACTACTCAAATATATGTAATGATATGAACAATATTATTAGCCTATTATTAGCCTAAACATGTACTAGTATTAAAACATTATTATACTGTTAATATACCAGTAGACGTTTTTTTTTAAATTATGGTTATCCTTAAGCAATCAAAGGACTGAATTTCAACTGATTAAATTCAGAACCACTCTTCGGAGAGTTTTTGTTTTTATAAGCATTTTCTTTCAGCAACTCACTCGTCGTTGAGCCCGCATCGTCGGCTGGTGGGGTTGCCATATTTCGTGAGGGTGTCTGTCACGTCGTGGTAAAGCTTGTCTGCGAGGGCTCTTGGGATGCCTTCCCAGGCTAAAATGACGACGACGATGACTGCGTTGGCACAATGGTGGCCAGCGCGCTGACGCACCAGACACAGCAGCTTCTCTTTCTCACTGCTTCGACGAATCACCTGGGAAGAGATTGAAGTCGGTATACCTTTAATTAAATGTGGAATCCACTAACTCAAAAGTAAAACACACATTAAATAAATGACTAAGCTTCAGAGGCTAGGGTTGTTAGTTTTGTAGTTGCTCTATTTGTCCAGTAGATGTCCAGCACACATAAATGATCTTACTTCAGTATGCTTAGGGAGGAGTCGCTCATGATTACACAAAGGCATATGCCCCAAAGCATATATAGTAATTTTACACAGCTGAAGACAGATTTTTACATACACTGTTTAAAGACACAATGCCTTTTCTTTACACTGTCTAACAAGAAATCAGACCGTACCTCTCCAGCTTTAGGTCATTTAGGAAAACCTAAATTATATCTATTTGAAAAATGTTAAAATAATGCATGATATGACCTTCAAAGTTTTTTCTTTCTTTTAAATTAGATATTTAAACAAATTTCCTCAGTATTTGACAGAAAGACTTCTTCCTGAAAGAACTGGAATAACTGAGTTTTTTTTGTAGCTGTGTCCCACACACCTTTTCAGCTATGTCAACTAATTTTCTGTACAACTGACATCGGGGCTTTGTGATTGCCACTTAAAAACAGCTTTATTGTCCTTTAACCACTTTGAGGGTAACTTGGAAGGATAATTAGAGTAGCAGTCAATTTAAAAAACCTATTCACACACAAGCTTTAAAGGGTCTATATCATGCAAAATCAAGTTTTTGGAGTTTTCAACCATCTGATAATGCAATTTCCTCCTTAAAAAACTACCAGAGTGACCTTGGGCTTAATTCACGCATTTCTGAGTAATCCTGCTGAGTTCTGCTCTCTTAGCCGCTACCCCGCCCTCTCCTAGAAATCGAATGAGTTTTCAACTAGTGACATCACTAGTACCAACACACCTACAACATGATGCTGCCACCTCCATTCTTTACAGTGAGCATGGTGTTCTTACTCATAGAACTATCCTCTTTCTTTGAAACTGTGACAGTGGTCACCACAGAACATGTTTCCAAAAACGAAAGTCTTTGTCCTTGAATACATTTGAAATCTATAATTTGGATTTCAACGTTCCTTTTGGAGTGATAGCTAAAGTCCTCCTTTCGGAGTGGCCTTTCACCTTACATTAGTACAGAAATGAGATCTCTATTGAGTCTCTTGCTAGCCTCTGCCAGCATCCTCACAAGACCTTTGACGTTTTTGAGTTTGACACTTAAAGTTAAGGTCAGAATTATTAGCCCCTAATATTAAATCACACAAAATTCTAAATATTTCCATGGAAATGATCATAATAAAAACTGTTTATGCTTATACTGCTTCCAAAAGAACAACAGTTAAATCTCTCCACAAGGTTTGATCAGTATATTTTTTTACTTATGCGCTAACAAAAAAAACTGAGAGATAAAAAGCAATAGTGGCCTCTCTGTCTTAACAACTGGCAGCCACTCCCTGTAGTTTTTTGCCACATGTGTCTTGAGATGTACAAGTCTACTGTTTAGTAGCAAATCATTCCAGGTGATCTGGTTTTCTCAAGTTTATACGTTGGCATTAAGCACCAGACACATATTCTCAATGGGATTGAAATCTGGGCTTCTCTGATCTTCAGGCATTTGATAACTCTATCTAAGGATGAACTACACTAGTGTAGCTCCACAATTTTCTTCCTAATGTCTGGATTGATTTCTTTTGATTATTCCACCGTATCAGACAAGGAAGCAGTGTTTAAGGTGTCGCACTGAAATAAACCCACGTGTGCCTGCATTTGACTGGGTTGTGTTGATTCAAACAATTAAATTGGTTTAAAAGTCATTCTAATCTTTAATTTAGGTAGTGTTAACTTCTGAACATGAGAAATGGTTTACCCATTTCTGCATTAAAAAAATGTCTTGTTATTCTGGGAAACATTAATAATACATATAACTTTGGTAATTTTAATTCACTTAAAACAAAAAAAAAGGTTAAGTTTGATTCTCGTGAATTTCAGTTATCCCTCTAAATGGGACTAGTTTTAAATCTACAGACTCATTAGCAGGATGTGTGACACTTATGATAAGAGGGAAGACCTGGTTGTAAAGAGGGAGACCCCCTACCGGTGTACTCACTGTGGAGGACAAACTCGCTCCTCTGCAGCCCCCCCCAAATATACACAAATACACACTCCATCAAAACAAATCACTGCTTCATTTGTTTCCACAGTTGTCAGGAAGGTCAAACATTCCAAAACACTTTTTCTTTTTTTACCCCTTCACTAGAATATAAGATCAAAACTACATTCCAAAGTATGAGAAAGATTTTGAAACACGCATTTTGTGATACTCTTAACAGTTGTCTACAGAGATTGTATGTTGGATTCTACAACAGAGTGAAAGTAATGGAGTTTTACTTACCCACTTAGCAATAGGACAACCATGGGAGCTCTTCCCCTCTTTGCCTGTGTACACCACCTTCTCAATCCGAACCGCTTCCCCCTTCTCTCCATATCTACAAAGAACAAAATAAACAGTTTAGACACACTGATAGCACCACATCGCTTAATTCCGATAAGCCAAAGAGAACAATGTATTGTTATAAGGCACACTAAGGTTTTAAATTGTCCTATTTTGAAAAAAATCAATTGTGAGGTCATAGTTCTTTGGTATGAGATTCTTTTATTTAAAAAAAAAAAACTAACTACAAACTAAGTTGGTAAATTTTTAATAGGGTTAGAAGATGAGATGACAGCTATTGTTTGCCAATAGCAGTTTTTCCCATTCACAATTCAGTACATTTTCAATACACTTTGATTAGAAAAATAAATACAAATTTGCATTTACTGGTAACTTTTTTTTTCCCTTTGCTTTTTTAGCATTAAACAAATAATATTTTCCTGAATTCCATCCTTTAAATTCCTGAAATTGATTTATTTTATTTTTTTAGGTTCTACAGACACAGAAAACAGCTGTATTAATTTGGTATATGTGCGCACCTAATGAACAGGGCCATACCAAAACATCTGAATACTAAAACATGTCCGTTACACCCTTAGTCCACAAATTTACTTCTGCTGGACCCTGTGTATTGATTCCAGTGTTATAGCATATAATTTAGTAATTTAAACAAAAGATTAAATAACCTTGGGTTATTTCATTTTTACCAACCTGAAACCTAATTTCTAGAAATATACATTTCTATGTACACATAAGTCTTTATAGAAGCAGTTTATTGAATGTTCCCTTTTTTATTATCCAACTTAACTTTTTACTTGATAAACTGTATTACTATAACAAGCCAATTTCTCAGTGAAGATAATACATTACAGTACTGTGCAAGGATTTTAGGGAGGTGTAAAAAAATGCTGTAAATAAAGATTTCTTTCAGAAACCTAAATTATTCTTTATTTTTATCAATTTACAAAATGCAAATTGGGGAAACAAAATAGAAATCTAATTCAAATCAATATTTGATATAATTTGCTTTCAAAAGCATGATTGGTTATAGGTACAGTTGCACCAAGTCAGGGATTTTATAGGCTTATAGTAAGGTGTGTCATACACCAACTACACCAAAAACATACTAATGATCATCAAGGTCACAGAGGTTGAAACACAGTCATTAACTGAATAAGAGGCTTAAAACTGGGTGAAGAACAGTCAAACTCTGCTACTAAGGTGAGGTTGAGGAAGATAGTTTCATGCCATGGCAAGATTGAGAACCATAAAAAGACACAAGGCAGTTACACTGCATCAGCAAGGTGTCACACACACAAAGATTTCAAAGTAGAGTGGAGTTTCAAGTTGTGCTGTTCAAGCTCTTTTAAAAAGACACAACTTAACAGGCAACGTTGAGGATCGTAGATGCAATGATCAGCCAAGGAAACTTAGTTGAGCAGATGAAAGAGATTTTTTTATGATTGATGGTGTTCGAAATGCTGAAAAAAAGACAGATACTAATCCATCATGCAATACCATCAGGGAGGTGTATGATTGGCCCCAAATTTATACTGCAAAAAGACAACGCGCCCAAACACATAGCTATAGTCAGTCAAAAATATATTTAGCTTAAGGAAGAACAAGAGGTTCTGGAAGTGATGGTAAGGCCTCTAAAGAGATCTCAACGACATTGAGTGTGCTTGAATTATTTGAAGAGACAGAAGGATGTGAGGAGGCCTACATCCACAGAAGATCTGTGGTGTCTCCAAGATGTTTGGAACAACCTTCCAGCTGAGTTCCTTTAAAAACTGTGTGCAATTGTACCTAGAAGAATTTATGCGTTTTTTATTTTTCTTTACACACTGCATTTTGTTTATGGATGAAAATAGATGACTAACACTTCTATTTTTTGAAGTATTCTATGTTTACAGCATTTTTTTTGTTCACACTAGCCTACATCGTTTGCACAGTAATCTATATGATAATTTGAGGAGATGAATGTGAATGGAATATGTCTTTTTTTATTGGCAAAAAAGAGCAAATTTGGGGTAATGTGAACAATATAGAGAAATTGTATGTAAATCGACTGATGTTTCACATATTGTCATCTAAAATGATTTAACTACCATGGCAAATGAGGTTTCCTGGCTAAATCTACAAACAAGGTCTGTTTGCCATAAACAAATCAAATAGACAGAACTTAAACAGCACTTTTTTTTAACACTTTTAATGACTAATGCAGTCTTCCACCTCCAGACAGACCACTGATCCAAAGTCCAAAAGAATTCCAGTTTTTTTTTTTTACCAAAAAAACAGTAGTTTTTGTAATACTCGTATCACTAAACTATCTAAACTGTTCAAATACCTGAGAAATTATATTACTACCAGTTATGCAGTGTGTATTTAATGATTTTAAGTGCAACGGTAAATGTGAATTTGTAGTTGTTTTGATAAATGGAAGGAAAATAAACCCTAATATTTACGGCCCTTGCCAGCTTATGAACTGAGGGTAAAAGCATACAGCTAGCATAACAAGACTGAACTCTGCTACAGTAGCTGAGTTGCATTATGTATTCACACGACTCTGTGATATTCACAGAAAAACGGCAGAATTAACCAGAACCCACAGGTTTCTGTGCAACAGCCAGCACCAGGCCTTTTCATGGAGATCTATCAGTGCAGATTTCGGTGACACATCAATGCGTGTATTACTCTGATGACAACACGTAGGTTCCTTTCGGGGGAGATTTGTGTTCTGCTGTTAATTGCGCAGGAGGAGGAAGGAAGGTCGGAGGTTTTTCTCTGGGGCAGGGTCAGTTCATCAGAACCTTTCACATGTCTGTTCAAGTTACCCCCCAACCACCCCACCCCCAGCTGGATACCTGCCATTGTGAAAACCTCAGCCTCGAGTAGATTTGGCGTGACAGTGAGGACAAGAGGCTCCCGCTCAATAGGAATCACCCTGCGGTAGCTGAGAAGGCCTGAGGATTAATGCCAGCTACCACAGGGATGGGTCTGCTCTCTTCAGAGGTGGGTCAAAGGTCAGGCAGGGACAATGGGGTCTGAGCATATTACGTCATTTCTGGAACTAAAAAGAGTGGGCGCTGGTGTACCCCCACCCCCACCCAAACAGTGAATTCTGAACGTTAATGACTCCCTGCTCTCATAGCTTATCTGTGTTAGACACAAGATAACAGATCCACCACAATGGCTGTAAATACAGCATGTTGAATAAAAACATTAGCCTATTCCTTAAAACCTAGCATGGTGAGGTGAATACAATTTATGTAACACACATACACGCTAAATGTCACGTTTTATTTTAAAATTGCAGCATCTTCTTATGATGATTCAGATTTGGAACAGAGCAAATTCTTGTTTCGTTTTGTGAAATTCAGCATCTATCCTTCCTCCCTTCTTGTTTTCATTGTCAGCTGTTATCTGCTGCTACTCCACACACTTCTTCCTAATATGCTGATGATGCTTGTATTTCCTGTTCTGCCAACAGGATTCTGGGTCATGAATTCCCTGAGGACAAAACAAGAGAAGGAGGAGGGACAGTGGAGGGAGAGCAAGAGAAGGAGGAAAAAGCATGTAGGAGGAAGTGGTTGAAAGGAGGAGAGCACAGCAGAGGAAGTAACACACCTCATCTCCATCAAGCTTCGTATGGAGCCTACTGTGGGTCCAGATCCCAGGTGATTGTAGTATGGCCCTTCATCTTTCTCCAGGATTTGTTCTTCAGAGAGAGAAAATACAAAATAAGATGTAAAAACACATCTAATCACACAACAAAAATATTATTTATTTATTTTAAAACATGGAATATAAGGAATACATTTCTTCTTGATAGAAAGATGGGTGGAGGTAAATACAAGGTAATCCTAAAAGAAAATCTGTTTGAGGCTGGGAAAGGCTTTATGGTGGGACAAAGGTTCACCTTCCAGCAGGATGAAGAGCCTAAACACTCAGCAAGAGCTGCAGTGGAATAGTTTAAAGCATAATCCTTCTAACCATCCAGTCTGACTGAACTTCTACCTTTTCTATAGTTGTAAAATCAGCTGTAATTGCGGCAAAAGATAGTAAAGTCTGAGGATAGTTCCTTAAAGTCTGAATCTCTGCCTCAAACTGCTGCAGACTACTCTGAAACTGTGCTACATGTTGGAACCAATGTCTTTCTCCCACTAATGTGTGAAGTGCATTGCAGCTAACTCTACACAAATATTGTCTAAATAAAAAGTAAATTACTTCTCAGATGATTATCTAAGGAATGTCCAGTAGGCAGAGATGAGTGAGTGTTTCTGGATAAAAAAGGCAAAGTGAGGTCACATTCCCTTGGTGGTGCATGGAGGCACTAAGGCGTGGCTCATGGGAGCAAGTGGAAGAATCATATCATAGTCTTGTGTGAAAATACTGGAAGTGTGTGTATGTGTGTGGTGAAATTACAGTTTTAAAAGCCATAAGTATGTCCTTAGAAGCTGTTTAATTTTAGTGTGGTGTCATCCTGTAGAGAGCTGATTAGATACTATACCAAGAAGCTTTTCTAAACTGACATGCTTAAACTTACTAAACCACTAAAATTATTTAGTATCCACTAACCTTAAACAAATGCTACAAATTTCTTGAGCCTTGTTTCCTGAGAAAAAGCCAAGTCTCATCTGGTGAGATAAGTTATTCTGACAGTAAGCTACTATGCTGAAAAGGCTTGGTGATGTTAAGAAAAGCTCTCAGTACATAGACAATCCATCTTACTGAAACTGAATTCATCCTTATACCAAAAATAACAAATTTGTTAAATTGCACATATTAGTATTAATTTACATTAGTAAGTTATGCAATTGTACTGTGCAGCAACATAATCTCAGCAGGATGCCAGCCTAAGTATAGGACTGAACTGATCTCTGTCTAACAAAGGTTTGGATCTGATTGCCCCCCCCCACCCCCCAAAAAAAGCTCCTTCTGCCAACACTGCTATTGTTCATGCCTGCTGTCTTAATGCCTCACGCTGTCACTGTCTGTATGATCACAGCCTCAAACCCCAGCAGCACACAGATTCTTTGACAACAAGCATCTAGGCGAGAGCTGGTTTAAGGGTAAATCAACAGTTGCAGACCAAGAAGCAAAGTACTAAAAGTGGCTACAAAAAATGTGCCTCACTTTAGAAACTGTTGACACGAATATTATATTTCTAACTTAAATGTTGAGCTGATACTAACGCACACACTTACCCACACAGGTACAGGTTGGGAAGTCTGATTGTGGGTCTCTGATCGGAGTATCCAGCAGGTTCTTGGTAGGGGTGTCTAGATACCGCAAGGGGGAGTCTAGAAAGCCTTTTAGAGATGGTGAGGAATTTAGGCCATCCTTTACCGGTGTTCCCTCCTCAGAATAGCATGTTGTGGATAGTACTGCTAATTCTCCGGAAGCTTCGAATTTTATTCGTTTAGGCAGTGGAGAGTCTTGCATTCCCAATGCATGCTCTAACATTTTTTGCTGCAGCTGCTGCTTGTCCAAAATGGTCTCCTGGTTCAGAGAAACATCAACGGGCATCGTATGTTGATGGCCTAGAGAACCCTCAGTAGAAGGCTGACTAACTGTTAATTTACTTTGGGTATCTGATTTACTGTTGCTTACTTCCATTTTCTGATCTGAATGAGGTGTGGTGTTGGCTTGAGGAGCAGGAATTGATTGAATAGACTGGGTGGTGTTGGATGATGTACGACTAAGGTCCTGAGGACTGATTGGTTTTTTTTTCTCTTGTGTGGGGGCTGGAGTGGTGTCCTCTGTGTCTTGACTTGTGGACATGTCTGGGGCCAAGTTTTCAAACTCAGCCTCAAACTGGCGAATCAGTTCTTCGTACTTCGGATCTATGTTAATGAGTTTCTGCAAATGTGAGGTGTTGGATGGAGTTGCGGAGGTCACATGTGTGGCATTGCTGGTGTTTGTGGAGGTTAAACTGATGCCTGCATCTTCTGATTTTGTAATGGCTGCAGGAACCGCAGGAGTGGACATAGAGTCCATTAGAGCTGGAGCGTTTTCTGTTGTAACAGTGGAAGAAGGAGTCGGCGAACTGTTGGATGTGGATACCTGAGATTGTTCTGGGGCAGGGAGACCTGCAGCAGAAGCTTGAGTGGAGTTACTGAGGAGGGCCAAAGGGTTGAGAGAGGATATTTGCAAGTTGGTGAGGGATGGGGATCTGTCCATCATGTGAACTGGTGGTTTTTGTGCGGCGATTTGAGCCTGAGGGAGGAAGGTTGGCATGGAGGCTTTCTGCTTGTTCTTCTTGATGATTATCTGTTTGGGCTTTGGAAGGGGAGGACCATTAATCATTCCACCCATTGATTTTATAACAGGAGATCCTTGGGTACTTTTCCTCTTCTTTGGCTCCTGTTTGACTGGTAGAAATGGCAAACCTTCGGCATCCATCTGTGGCCACCATTTTTTCAAGTTTTGGCAAGTCATTGGTGCACGGGGGTCAGGTGCTCCAAAGACAGAGGAGTTTGTAGAGAACAGGTTCCTCTTGTAATGAAGGTGCTGTTGCAGAGCTGCCTGAGTGGAGTGACTTATGGCTGCTTGGCCAGGAGACATGGGATTTCCAGAATAATGCTGACCCTGCTGTTGACCATTAGACATTTCATAGTGTCCAGTTGAGGCAGTGTGATGACATTGCTCAAACGAGTCTGGCTCTTGTTTTATCCTGCCCTGGACCTGAATTCCACCATTCTGATTCAAGCTAAGCTGCTGAGTGATTGGAAGCTTAAAAGAAGCATTTTTGGACTTGGTATCACTAAGCAGCAGTTTAAGCTCTGACATAGGGTCTGAGCTATTTGGAGGCGCAGTTGCAAAGTGAGAATGGGGATCAGACTTCTTGAACATCCATGAATTCCTCTGTTCAGGTTCTCTGCCAGAGTTCTGCCTCCACTGCTGGGGATTAGGACTGAAACCTTGAGCTTTTCCCTGACCTGTTAAGGGAGAGGTAGAGGATGGGAAAGGAGAAGCATGAGCTGGCTGGCCCTGGGACTGGGGTCTATGGAGTTCATACGATGCTAGGGCCTGCTGGTTGGCATTTGGCCCTGGAGGGACAGAATGGGATCGTGATGAGTTGTCGGTAAGAGAGGAAGCGATTACATGATGTGTGATGTTATGTTTGATTTGGTGGTTATGGAAGTTATTTCTAATCAATGTCTGACCTGGACAACTGACTGTTTGAGGGCTTGATAACTGGGTCAGTGCTTCTATCGCAAGGGCAGTCTGAAGACTGATGTTCTTCTCCTTGGCTATGGACAGCACCTGGGGGGAGCAAGGAATAGGGGGTTTGGAGGAGGGCACTTGGTCTTGGTGAGAGTATTGATTAACATCCTGCTGCTGCTGCTGCAAAAATGAAGAGGACATTTGGTGAGCACCATTCACTGGTTGGCAGGTCTGCTGTTGATGCTGCAAATGGGGCTGCTCCAACTGTGGGGCCTCATCAACTGTTTTGTGAGATCCTTGATCCCTTTGAGTTGCTAATTTAATTTTCTTCTCCAACCACTCCAGGTAGTCCGGACAACCAGGACCATCACAGTTGCAATTAGGGGGCTTGTGCCCATGCTTAGCTTGGCTCAGTGCTGTCTGTAAGACATCAAGGTCTTCCAGAGGTCCACAGCTTGATTCGGGAGCTCCTGCAGAGGCTCTGGAATGGGCACCATCAGCACAGGTTTCTTGGGTGAACTTCTCATATAACTGGGCTGTAATAGGCTGCAGGACAAGGCAAGATGAAGAGGAAGAAGGAGGCAAAGAGCTAACAGTAGCTGAAAAAGCCACCAGATTCTGGGCATCTTCTACATCTGCATGGTGGACCACCTTAGCAGTGGTTGTATGACTACTGTTGCTCCAGCATGATTGCTCCTGTTGGTTGTCATTGACCTTGCTATGTCCTGGCACCCTGGACTGCCTCTCAGAGACACCCCCTGCCCTCTGCTTGTCTGTTTCCATAGATGTGTCATTGTTGTTATAGTAGGGATTCACCCCATTGGCCAAATCTAGGCTCAACGTGCCTTCCTGGAGGCGGTCATGTGAACCAATTTCCATCTGGCCTCCGTTTGTGAGGCCATCCACTGTAGTGACTTTGTGAACAGTCTGAAAGACAAAAATGGTAAGCAATGGTAAGTAAAAAGCAGAGCAGCATAATAAACTAACACAATGAAGGGCTTAAAAACAAAGTAATGAGTTGATCCTGTCCATGTATGCCCATCACAAATAGGGATTTACTATTTTTTAACATGTCTTGTACATCATCAAAAGAAGGTCAAAAGGAAAAATTCTCTTTTTCTAATGAAACAGTGGAAGAATCACGGTTTCACGGTTACATTCAAACTATTACATACTACATTTTGTGAAGGCTGTAAAACAGCTGCCAAATCATCCACCATAGAGCAGTTATACATTAGGCACACATCGAGTACACACTTTCACATGTAGTAGAACAGTTGGACACTCTGCTTTAGATCAGTTGGGCTATGCAAAGCAGACAGTTGGAGTGAAAGTATAAAGAAGCAAAATGTGGCAGAGGTTGGGCACTTGATACACAATGATAAAAGGTGAGGAAAAAAAGTTAACTGACATTACCTGTTTAATTTTAATATTTACATCTAACAAGACAAGTAAGGCACAAACTTAATAATACACCTGGCAGATTAAGAATCAAGAGTATTTTCATTCAAGCAAATAAATGTCTGTATCCTAAGAACTGAGACAAACATATCTTTAATGATAATAAAACTATGTAAAAGGTGAATTAATTTTGGAAAAAATATGTATACCCTTCTCAATAATTAAGACATAAACTCTTAAAGTATTACAGCAATCACACTAGTACTGGTCTATTTGAGAAAATATATGAATGTTAATTTTTTAAATTGCAATAAAGATACCAAATATAATTGAAGCTCATTTTTCAATACAAAATGGTCACACTCCATGATCTTTGACATCACGTACGATCACGGAAGCCAGTTAAACGTTTTCCAAATGCCTGAGCTGATCAGTGTGTGGAAGCATGGCATGTACAATTATCTTCAATCATGAGCTTCAAGGGTGTGATTCTGGAAGACCTCTTATTTAGCCCCCTCCCTAGATTCTCTATAAAATTAAAGTTGAGAAGCAGGATGATCTCCTCCAAAAATGTAAAATTACCTCTAGTCAGAACAAACATGTTGGTAAAAATTATAAAACTTCTTTCTTTTTTTTCATTCTGAACATACCAGGGTATCAATGTTGTTATGCTGTTGCAGTAATAGAAAAAAAATAAAACAATAGCATTTGATTTGATGAGTTTGAACATTTTGTATCAACATCATCACATTAGTTACAAAGCAATAGTGAGTGTAGACTAACACAATTTTTTTCTTTTCTTTTTTTTTAACTCAGATGACATGAATTCTCAGTAAAACAGTTAAACATTTTGTACAAATGTAGCCCTGTGATGAAATATTACTTTTACTAATTGTGACACTCATATTAGGGGTTAGTCATCCACTGAACAATTATCTATTCAAGTTCAACTTGATGCTCTTAGTTAATATGTTACATCAATTACAAATTAACAGTATAAACAGAATTTAAACCACTACTGGCCTTCTGGTAGTAGGAGACACTGATAAGGTGAGAATGGTTGGCACTTATTATTGTGTCAATTGCCCTGGAGGCCCTCCTCTTCCTCAGTCAATCTTGATTGGACCTGAGTGTTTTAGGAATAAGCAGCTTCCTTTAACAGCACAAGGAATTTAAAGGGATATTCAAACTGAGATTTATACTGATTAATATATGCAACTCTGCCAATGTTATAGTCCTAAAAAAAGATATCCTCTGTTCAGAAGTACTAAAGTAAATCTTGATAAATACATGGGGGGGTCCTATTTTTCAGCAACTGGTAATGTGTGTTTTTACAGCTCAGAAGCTGATTTAATATCTTTAAAAAGTGAAACTAATCATGAGCTGATCAGTACAGCCAAATATCTAACTTCCCCTGTAACTTGAAACCAGTAAATCACCATGCAGATAGAGCCAAGTTTGAAAGAGTTTCATTTATATTCAAGACTGTTTTTGCAGTCTTCAACAAAGTCTAATTTCTTTTAGATTATAATCTCCAAGTCTTGAGGGCCAGAAAACAACTATAATTCAAGGGCAGGTTCAGAAATCATTGACAGAGTTTGTGTTGTAACTGAACAGTGTATTCCAACATGCTTAATGGCCCTTGTGAAAAGAAAACACTGGCAGAGTTACTAGTTACCTTGGCACTTGTTACTAGTTACCTTAGTGGAATGACAACAGACTGTAATGACATTCAATAACATCAATTGTCTGGAAGGTTTTGATCTACTTTTAGGTTTGACAGCCCTGAATGGTATCAAGCCAGCTGGAAACATAAAAATCCAATGAATGATAGTACTGGCAGGTCATGCAAGCAAACACTCTGTTGTGTGGAAGTTCTCCTTCACCACCTTCTTTGTTCATACAGGGATTAGATTCAAGATTGTTACAATGGGTTTACTTCTTCATCCTAGCTTTTAGTCGATATACTCTACCTGAATTCCCATGTTCTTATGTGCCACACGTTGTCTGACTAGGAGTCTTTGTATAAAATTGGGTTTTCTTAGTGTGTTATTGTTATTTATTTACATCGTCAGTATGTTCACTGCTTGCTATCCACGTTACTGGTGCTCTCTTTTTTATTGTACATGTATTTTCTAAGTCTTAAGTCAGTTTAAATATAAACTTCAGATCATTCTTTTTGTTTCCAATTAGTGACACCCAAATGAGTGTGCTCTCACACACTGTGTGACATCTCCTGCCAATATAAATAACAGCAGGATTTTTGGAAGTAAATCTTTTAATTATAGTCATTAAACAGAGTGCACACTGGCCACACATTTGTGATCAGTGTATATATAATGTCACTCTTAAAGTATGCCAAAAATTCATAAGTACTGAAGAGGTCCTGTATATTTACAGTGCAGTAATACCAAAATCAAATAAACATTATTTTTCTAGTTCAAATATTCCCTGACAGATAAACTCAACATAAACTGAATTAGAGGAACATTTACAAAGAAATTAACCCCCAAGTTCGCACTGAAGATCTAACAGCCAATATAAATGTGAAGTTAGATGGATTTAGGTAAAACAACTATTATCCTTTCAAGTAGGGTTGGGCCAATACCGATACCAGCATCGGAAAGACTCACCGATACCGCATTAAAAAAAGAATGTATCGTATTGGCAAGTACCTCTGCCTAAACACAATCCGATACCATGAAATTTTTTGTCCTGCACAGTTCTACCACATACTGACACATGTTTTGATAAAATCTAGCATGATGATGGTTTCACGTTGCTAGAATATAAAATTCTATTGTCTAATATGCAGGAGTGAAGTTTCCAGAGGTGGTACAAATGCCGCTAAATTTAACAGTAGCAAGTTTATAAAGCATTTGGATTAGCATCGTGTTAAAGCCCAAGTGGAGTTTGTTTCCTTAAAGGATATGAGCAGCAACCGACACAGTCGGATCAGTACTTGGTATCGGCAGATACCTAAAGCCCAGGTATCTAAATCGGTATTGGACAGAAAAAAAACGGTATTGCAACATCTCTACTTTCAAGTCCATCTACAACAGACAGAGGATCTATCCGTGTCTATGATAGCAGAAGTCAGTCTGACTTCCAGTGTCCCCATCATTTGAATATTATCAAAATGAGTCTTTGAAGTGGCTAATTACTGGACAGGCGGTGTGCTAGTGTTTTTTGAATCCATCTTCTGCGCTTGGTGTCTGCTGGGGGTTCCTGGGTGGGTGACGAGGGGGGAGGGGAGGCGTGGCGGCAAACAGCCGGCATGCAATACGTGAGAGGCCCCATGTCTGTACTATCAGCGGCATCAAATGGGAAAGAGTGGGGGCTGGCAGTGTGCGGCAGTTATGAGAACTGCAGTGTGTTGAAACAGGCTGACTGCAACACTGCACAGCCTAACATCCCACAACCATGCACTGTCAGTCACACTGACACTCTCCTTTCCTGTTTTTCTGACAGTTCCACGCAAAACCAGAGCTGCTGGGGTTTAATTCGCTTCAGCAAAACAGTTTAGAATGAAGGGACTTCACATAACCAGTGTAGTGAATCATAAATTATTCAAATATTCATAGTCTAAGATTTAAGGTTTTTCTTTTCTAGGACCTTTAACAGAAATGTGCTGACATCGACTTTGATTTTCACCTATGATGTTTAACTGAATGGACAGACCACGTGCCAGATATTTATACCATAACAGAGTCGAGAGTCTTCGTCCTTTACAAAATACCTCCCTCTATTTTACTTGCAAACACACAGAAACCATTGTGCAGACTTGACCCATGCCACAGAGTACTACACACACACACTCACACTTTTTTTCCCCATCCAACCGGATCAAATGTAGTCAAACCTGGTACACAAGACAAACTGGGATCCATTTAAACAAGGTTGCCAGGTTTGTTTGGGAATGCAGTAAATGCAGTTTAACTGACACTTCACAAATAAAATGGAGGGAGAAGACAAAGCACTGGAGAATACTAGTTGTGGCACTGAGGGGGTTAAGTTCAGCTTGTGAGTAGACAGCTGAACCTAAATCCCACATACACAACACCACCCCTTACTTCCCCCCACCCCTTCCTCTGCTGGCGTGACGAGCAGGAACATGAAGCAGAGACCCTGACAAAATTAAGCTGGCTAAGAGCCTTAAAGATCCACAACACATACTTACACCGTCCTGGGCGTCCAGATAGAGCTGCCGGAAGAAAAGCAGAGACCAGAGGAGGAGACGGAGAGGGGCATGAGACTAGCTTGCCGGCACAGTGGTCCACAAGCAATCTGTCCTTGAGGAGTTGTATTCCCTTTTTTTATTTCCTTTTTTATTCCTGTGCAGCAAACAGACGCGGCGAGCACCAAAACACGCATGCACGCAGTCACACACGCGCACGCAGCCAGCAACCCACGCAACCCACACCTCCCCCCGGCACAGCGCGCACGTTTCTCATTCTCTTGACTCTTCTTAAAGCCAAAGCATTCTGTTCTGTCCTTTTTCCCTTCTCATTATCTATGTCTGCTCCTCCCTTCCCCTTTTCAATATCCTCTTTCTCTCACTTCACTACACATGCAGTCGGCTTCTCTTCGCAGCCCCCACCTTCCCCTCTCGTTGCTGCCCTCCCTCCCTCTTGTGCAGCCTCCCCCTCCATCTCTTCTCCTCTCTCTCCTCAGTGTGTGCTTAGTGAGAGGCCATTATCTGAGCCGCAGCAGGCACGTACAATCCAATGGAGGAGTGTGCAGTGAGCAGAAACACAGAGAGCAGTGGGGGATAGTCACTGGTAGTAGCAGCCTAGGAAACAGCTTGGTGCAGCAAAGCGCTTACCAATGAGAACACCTCTCTCTGACTATATCCACGCCCTTCAGTGCTGGTTGCTCTGCAGCTTTCGATGGCATCACATCGCAGGCTGCCTATCTATCTGCCAAAGCTCTAAAATGACCATTTCGGCTTTGTCCAAGCTCCTCAGCTTTTGATGGCCGAGGCGAAAAAGCGGCGGCCAGGCGGATAGATGATCTCAATCAGGAGGAAAAAAGGAAAAGCAACTGTATTTTCTTTAACATCATCTGCTCTTTCTCAATGTGATTTTTCCCATTTCCTGCCTGAATATCTAGTTTCGCCGAAAATAGATGGAGTAACATCGACATTCTGCGTGCTTGTCAATTCCCCATTTCTTGCAACCTCTTCAGTCTCCTACTTCTGGCTGAAAACAAATCCTATCATTTGAGGGTACCTGCACAAGACGACTAAGGTAGATAAAGAGTAAGCTTTCTCGTTGGTGGATGGGGCCCATCTTCAACGATCCAAAGGATGCAGCCGAGGCGTTCCTTGGATCAGCTGATACTAAGTCCATGCGTCAAAACTAAGTGAGGTCAACTAATCCATCCATACTGGGGACAGAAAATGAAAACCTGACGAGAACGTTACCAGACAATCAGGTAAAAGAGCATGTGCACTCCGCAACAGACAGGAAACATCCGACGACACTCCAACAACAGCGAGTCGGGGAGAAGGATGATTCTGGAGGAAGACAGTGAGGGAAGTCTGTAGAGACAGGCTGGTCAGCTACGACTTTGACTTTCCGTAATTAGAAAGAAGAGCTTTGCAGAAAGAGGAAAAATGGACAGTATCAACAGCTAGCTGCCATACTAAGAGAATTGTCACCAGTAATCAACCAATTACATTTGTATATACTGACAACCCAAAGCTTATGCCCCTGCAGGTCTTCCAACCTACAATAACACACATCTCATATTGCGCTGCCTTAGCTTCACTGTCATTATCATTTTCAGCCTCGTCGTGACAGCAGGATGTTTCCTCTCGTCAACTTGCTGACTGATAGGCCTTGTCGTCCTCTCTTCTCTCCCACATTGCTGGAGTTTTGAGAGCCGATTTAACCAGGAGGAAGAGGTGGAGAAAAAGGAAGGACAAAGCTGTCTCCACATGCAGATCGCTCAGAACCCCTGCTTGGTGCTTCTCTTACATTACTCAGGGTGTCAACCACACTCTGCTATGACTGGATTAACTTCAGTTGTCTATCCTTGCTTTACTTATTCAGGCTTTCCCAAGATTTGTTGGTCTCCCCTGATTTCTCATTTTCTCATGCTTTTCAACAGCTTCCGACTCCCTTTCTCGCTCAGTTCTCTTGTCCAGTTTCCCGAGCCTGCTCTCCTCCTAGTACACTCCACTGCGTTACCGCTCCGACATTTTCTGACGCACCCGATCTAAACTGAACACCGTCTTTCCCGTTGTTGCCAGACGTACTGGTATAAACACACACAGATGAGCATCAAACCAAAAGAGAAACACGGCGCAGCCGAAACTGTCAAAGGAAAGGAGAGGAGAAGTAGAGCGCTGGGTCATGTGACCACCGTTTACCAATCAGCAAGAGGGAGAGCAGAGAGCAAGAGAGGTGGGAAACACAGTCATTGCAACTGCCTCTTTGTCACCGATGTCTCCCACCAGGATGTCGCCTCCACCACTGGGTGGGCATAAGTAATATTGGCTCAACTAGCCCACTCCACGCTATCACCAACCCCACACACCAACAGACACTTGAAAACACCCAGCCGGCTTATGATCGCTCACTCACTGCCTCAGCTGCGGTGACGCAGCATTTCTAGCTCAAGGCTTGACTTAACCCCTGTATCACATGCTCTCCACCCACAGCCTGTTGCGAACGCTGAACACAACAGGTCCTTTTTTAGTCTTGGAATGCTGCACTCTTATCAGCAGATTGTCATGCCATTTGCAGTTTAATTGGGAAGGAAAAAAGGACATCAGCTTGGATAAAAAAGCAAATTAAAGTCAATATAAGAGAATAACATCACATAGCGGAGGGAGTTTCTATTTTATATTTATATAGATTTAGAAACAGGAGCAGTGATCAGGACTTTCAACAGCACAATCCCCAGTAAAGGCTGTTTCACACGGTAGGATTTTAAAATGATAAAAAATCTTGGATACGACAGTTTTGGTCCTACAGTTTGTGGTGTGACTGGTAAGTCAACGGAGGAGATAAATATCGATTAGGCACTGGCAACAATTTGTGGACTGGTTATAACAGAAAAAAAAACAAAGTGTTGATACAGGAGTGGACAGAACAGGAGCAGGAGTTCTACTTGCTATACAAAGATATTGAGGTGAATTTTATTTATTTTTTCCCGTGGAAACGTTACACACTTTGCTTTGACTTATGTAGGTTTCTATGCATTTGTGGACTGCAGTCAAGTGAGTCAATACGTAGAAACAATAATTGACACTTCCAAGGGATATTGCTGCCCATCAACTCATTTTCTGATTGGCTACAGCTCACACTCAACAGACTGCATGCTTGTTTGTCCTCACAACACATCACACACACTACCATCGGGCCAAGACAATCCAGAATGCTGGATATCCTTAACGTCCTTCGGGGAACAGAGACCTCTTAACACACCACAGATATAGTCTTTTCAGATGGATATGTACATGATTGTGGTATTGCCAGTAAGTATGGATTATAAAATGAATAGATAAGGAAAATCAAAAAGTAAAATAATAACCATTAGAAATTAATAAGTCTAAAGACAAAATGATGTGAATGGCTTCATGAATGTTTTTCTAATGTAAATTAGTTTGATTATCAATCTTTACTATTTTCTGATTGTGTTGAGCCAAAAGTCTTGCTTTATTTTCTTTTTTTTTCTTCCCATAAAATAGTAAATTGTAATGTCTTTTAAATATTTTCTTTTTTATTAGAGTGGAGACACACGATAGGCCCATGCGGGTCTCTTGCCTTTTCCCAGCAAAAAAATTATTTTATAGTTTCTTCTATGCATATATTTCAGTGTATTTTGTTATCTGCTAAAATAAAAAAAATTACTAAACACGCCACACACGGGAATATCTTTAAGGATTATCATAAGGACATCCTGATAATTGGGGCGTTCTTGCTTGTCGGCAATACACGTGTATTGTATTCAACTTTTTGCAATACGTACCATACAGATGCACCCCTGTAATCAAACAGAGCAGCCCAGCCTTCTGCTTTACAGCCAGCGACTCTTTTAACTGAGAGCAGATGCTGGAATGCCGGCTTCAATCGTGAAATCCCCCCCATTAGAGAACAGGTCGGCTTCCCAGTGTAACAGAATGGCACGTTGTCATGGTAACCGTTTATCCACCTCCAGTTGCATTGGTGGTCATCAAGTGTAAGTATGTTCACTAGTTTTAGATTATTTTCAGTTCTCTTAAAATTGTAACTTATTGTGTTGTGGACACTGTACAATTACCGGCCTGTCAGGACATTGAGTCCACAGGTTTGCAAAACAAAAAAGAAAAGAAAAAGAAAACGACTAAAAAGCACTTTTTTCCCCGTGCCTGGGTGCGTTTTGTACAACAAGACTTTTGTACACATCTGCTTTGGTTATGCAAAACGTGATTATTAGTGTCGCTTACTTCAGAACTAAGGATTACCATTCCAACGATGTGATGTAGCATAACTTGGGATACCGAAGCAAAGATCAGACACATGCAGTTTTATCAGGAGTGCTTTCAGAGGCTGCTTTTTGACCTGTAGCAGCCGGGAGACACAATCACAGATCCATCAGAGGCTCAGGTCTACACAGAGGGGATCTGTGCTTTGTAAGTCCTGTTATAAGAATGATATAAAAGAATAGAAGTACTTTGACATTTAGCTTTTTCAAGAAACAGTAAAGCTAGCTTGCTGCACCCAGGCTAATAACATTAGCCTTACTTAGCAATGTTTGGGCCATTAATTCTTCCCCCTGGTCTGTCTCGGCTCTATTGGGCAAACAGCAGCAGGCTCATAGCCATATGATTGCGGTCCATGTGTAGTAGTAAACGCTTAATGTTTCTTCTGTGTCAGAGTCGGCATTAAAATCCAAAGTTATCTATTGATCGAGCTGACAGGTCTTCACGACCAGTTTGGCCGAGGTTAAATGCTTAAATGTTCTCAGAAAAGGATCCAAAAGACTATTGCAGAGCTCTATCAGCGTACGACTTCATCTATTGATGTAAATGTAAACCATATGTTATAAACCACAGGCAAGCAAGTTCTTTAAGCCTTATATCCTGCTGCTATTGTTTGAAACTTCCTTTCAAGTAGGAGAGGAAGTAGTTCTTGAAGTTCCCTGTTGTACTGACAGGTTTAGAAGTCAATGATAATGTTGTTATGATCAGACTACAACGTTTTTAAAGCACCATGTCCAAAAGCTACAACTAAACTATTTTTTAGTTGACACTGATAGTAAGGCTGCATTTTATAGCCATGAATTTTCTCATTCTCTCTCATGTTAGCAGACCTGTTGTTGTTAGCTGTCCCAAATACAAAGAGGAAGCTGGAAGGTGATCAGTTAAGTTACTCAGTTACTGCTCCAAAACTGTGGAATGATTTACCCTCTCTTCATGTTTTTTAATCTTCTCTTAAACCTTACATTTAGTCATGTGATTTTAATTCAGTTTGGAGAGTTGTTTTTCACTGGTATTATTAATTCATCTGTTATTGCTCTCTATATAATTTTACTTTTTTTTTGCATACTTAATAGACAAAAAAGTATGCAAAAGCATAGGGAACATGTTAAATTGTTCAGTTTTATCTTTATTTGTTTATATTTGCTCTCCGTGTTTACCTTCCAAAGCAGTTAATTGAGAATATTTGTGGTTTTACTTTAGTAACAGTATTTCTTTACAGCCAATTGAGGTTATATTTTGGGAACAAATATGTTTATAAATGAGTCTACAAGGAAAGATTTATTAGCATGAAATTTTGAAAAACATTGCTATGCAAAAATTAAGGGCTCAGGCAAGATCAAAGGTCTAAAGGGCCAATATAGGCTGGGACCCCCATTAAGACTGCTGGGTATCAAGCTTCCATCCCACAACTAGGGTGGCAGTGTTTTGAGTTCTTATTAGAAAGTGGTTTTAGTGACAGATTGGCACACGAATGATTTCAAGGCACTGTGTGAATACAACAATGAGCAAACAATTAGCTGCCAATTCATTACAATAGGCATCTGATTGGCAGGATCCTATTGTATGAAACTGAAGACCAATTTCACAGTTTGTTGAATGACATGGAACTGCTTTTGATCCTCTCTAGTGCAAAATCTAAGACATTTAGACTGATTAAACAGTCACACAATAAGTTTACGCTGAACAGAATTTCTTTAAAACATACTTTTCCAAATTCTGAATTATGTAATACATTTTGTAAAAACAGCAAAAACGAGCATGCTTTATGGTGCGTTCACACCAAAACGTCAGAAATGCGCTTCATGCCCCTAGTTGGACACTTGAACATTCACACCTCAGACGTAACCCGCACCATGTCAAAGAACCTGGCCTGCCCGCCCAGTTGGAGGAGTTGTTGTCCCCCGTAGGTCCAAGCTTGACCCGCCAAGACACCAACTACTATGCTGAGCGGCTGTGTATCCGTGTGCAGTTAGTAAAAGTGCATGATGTGTGAGCGTTGTGGAACGTGCTATGGTGGAACCATTGACAAGTCTGGGTCATGCTGCAGCCAACAACTTCTCTAGAGAGACTGTCCGGGTAAAGGAACTGCTCACGGCCCACTTCTCGGCGGAGGGAGCAGTGCCTTTGCAGCCACAACACAAACCTATTAAGAGCTTTCCTGTCTAAATAGTTTAAACTTTTCAGAGTATTTTATATTTTTTATTCCTGTCTCTGTATAGAAAACAGCTGTGTCACATAGCTCGGGGTGATTAGCCACAGCGTTTATCAGTATTCACTCCAAGTCATGCTGATGCTGTGACTCCATGTCATTCACAGCATCACTGACACCTTGTCACCAGGTCCCTGATTGGTTGACACGGCATGAATTGACGCCAAAGTTCTGATTTTTCTTCTTCAGCAGTGGACGCAAAAACACTTGATACGCGTGAATACACAAAGTTAACCCAATATTGAGTTTAATTTAGTGAGCTGGGTATATCCGTTAGGTCAAACTGTAACCCTTCACGTTTTAATGCCAAACTTAACCCATATACAATTTTGTAACAATAAGATACACATGCAGAGAGTGAACACCTTTTTGAGGCCTCATCACTGCTTAAGAACACCTTGCATGAGATCACTTCTGGTTTATCCAGCATCTGTTCCTGTCCATATATTGCCAAAGGTTAAACAAACATTATAAAATCTAAAAACTAGTTTGTATTTCGTGGTTATGGTTAGGGGTTAGGGTTATGAGTGCTACCCTGCTGTACAGAACATGTTAATATCAGTAAAGAAATAATCAATGTATGACATAATGCAGCAGGCTGAAGATGTTGTACAGCAGCAATGTTTGGAGAGAAGTTGTTTGGCAGGCATTCTGCAGTCTCTGATTACAAGCCAACTAATCTGCCTAGTGAGTCACATTTACTGATAGTCTGATATGTAATTGCAATAAAAAAATGAATACATTCTGAAAAGTTTTTTACAGAAATAAAGGTAATCATCCTGAATCCTAAACTCTAAAACATGAACTGATTTTCAGATGTTATTTCTATAAAATGTTAACCGTTTTCTGTCAACATAATTCTGTCTTAATTTATGTCATTAAGATCTGGATCTGATATTAAAAAGTCTATCTTTAGGTCTAAAATAAACTAAGTTGACTAATTTTGGATATTTGTTATTGTGATTATTATTAGATGTGAAAAAAATGTGTTGCTTTAAAGTTCACTTTATTTAAACATTGACCCACAGCGGTTTGGCTGTGAACATTAATTGGCGGTTTGTTGATCTCCAGTAAATAAAAAGTATCTCAGTCTTGCAAAAACAAAAAATATATACATCAATAAATAATTCATATTTTTGTATTTTATTATTATTATTTAAAAGACGCAGTTTAAATTGCCTTCCATGTTTCCCACATGGTAAATGTAAAAAGGAAAAAAGTCAGAAATTGTTTTCTTTTCAGTTTAAAAAAAAAAAGCGAAAAAGAAAAGTTTAGTCAAATCTGGCTATAGACATCTTTTGAATGTCTCATTTCTTTTTTCATACCTATCTAGATCTGGAATAAACTTTACAAGCCGACTCTGTAAAACATATTTAATTATAACTGAACTGAATTAGAGGAAATGGATAGCAGATATGACTTTTGTTATGGACTTGCGTGAATAACCTGACCTGAACTGCACTGAGACTACTTCTTTCCAACACATGCACTGATAAATGATTCACCCACATCAGTATGAAGAAGGGCTCATTTCACATAAAACATTACTCAACATTTCTGGTCCTTACCACAATCAGGTCAGATTACCCTAAAAGTAAGAAAAAATAATATAATTGAATCAGCCAACGAGATGATCAACAATGAAATGAGCTAGAATTTAGCTTTAAAGGTCACTTTTCTTTAGATTATCTGTACAGGTTGAGCTTAGACTCCAAAGTTTTCAACAAGCAGAACATTGTGACTGCTGATGTTAGAACAAAAAGTAGCCTGAAGCCTTTCCTTCTAAACAAATTCAACTAAAGTCACCTCACATGAGGCCATGCCTTCCATCTGAAACTGATTCAATCTGTTTTCACTTTTCTCTTTGAAAATAAAAACATACTTACGGTAAAACTGCTGTAACCCGGCATTGAGAAAGAGTGAGCGGAGAGCAGAAGAGAGACCGATAATCTTCCATCGATCACCTCAACTCACAGAGAAGTCAAACTGTCATCCAAATGAGTCGTCTCACGCCCTCGTCTCTTTTTCTCTCCATTTCTCTCTCTGCCCATCTCTCTCTCTCACTTCTCTTCCTCACGCTCGTTTCTCAGCAGCATGGAGAAAATGTTTTGGTAGTAGGAGGGATGACTGAGAATAAAAGTCCATCCTGAGCGTTATGTGTTGAGTCGCTGTGTATGACTAAGCCTGACTCATCTTTCTCTTCTCTATGAAGTACTGAAACAAAAACTCTCACGGAAGGCAGTGTTTAAAATGTTACCAGCACATTGCAAATGCATGGAGAAAACAAAAAAAATCGTGAAGAAAATTTTTTTTTTGTCTTGTTAAAGTCATTCAAATATTACATGTTGTAATCTTTGGGTTTTCTTTTTAAATCTTTTTCATGAGGCTTTAAATGCCGCATCACAGAAACATTACAGTCATGTCATGAGGTTTTTCCCTCCTCCGGTCTCTTCCTGTCAGCTGACACTTTCCTCCTCTATCGCTATAATCTAACGCTGTACAGTCCCCTCCCCAAGCACATTGTCTTGCAGTCAAACGGCATCAAGGTCACCTGATCAGCACCCCCGCAACCTCCATTCCATCTGTCTTCCCACATCTTTTTATCTTTCTTTAACACACACACACACCCAACAAGAACATCCACCTCACTTGTTCATTGGAAGCTACCGGTTCCCACTAAAGGCTGGCTAGAGTGATTTTTCGGCACGCATTCAGCCAGCTCCCTCACACACACAAAGTAATAGATTGTTCACAGAGGGTCAGTGGGTTTATCGCTGGGTGGGGCGTCAGGCTGAAGGGCATAGTCGGTTTAAAAGTAAGAGCAAAACAAAGCCTTGTAGATGTGACGGAATAAATGACACTAATGTTGCTCTGACACTCAGCATAATGCCTGCTTTGTTTTTTTTGCCCCCTGAAACTGCCTGTTTGTCTGGTTTTCTGTTTTGTTTTTTTGCTATCAATATCTTTTCTGGCTCCTGGGAAGAGCGGCGTTAGGTTCAAGGTGTGTGTATCCAGTCTGAGTCATATCTGCTGACATTCGGCACGTGCAAGTCAGCACGATTCGCTCAGCTGGGGCAAGCCTGCACCTCTGATGCCCCCGCCCCCTTCCTCAAACCCTCACACCTCTCCTCACAAAGAGAAAGAGAAGGAGGGGATAGGGCAGGAGCAGGGAGAATACATGGAAAGGTGGTGAAAGGTGGAGGGGCCTGCTTGGGGTGGAGCTACAAAAAAAATAAAATTCAATTAATGAGCAGAAAAAGATGGGGGGTGTCTTTAGGAGGCAGCTCTTTGTGCTTGAGGGATGGGAAATGAAAAGAAGGAGCAGAATACCGTCGGGATACACATATCAGCCGCTGCAGGGAACCGTTGGATGTGAGACAAAGAGAGCGGCACAGGCAGAAGGGAAGCAGGTGGAACAGATTGAGTCAAAATGCTTTAAAACAAAAGCAGGTACAGTATGTACCACTGCCTGTCAGATAACTCTCTGTGAAATCTGATCTGATGATTGTTGAACTGTCAATAACATTCAGTAGCAGCTCTCTGGCTGGTGACACATGTTGGGCAAAATGAGGATTTTGAGGAACAGTATTTTGAAGCCCAACCACATGTTTCTCAGAGAAAAGAGAGAAAGCAAGAGAGCCCTCCCCCAGGCCTCCACTGTGGCTGCTTGCCAGTGTTGTCTCTCAGGACTGGGGCTAAGATTAGCTTCCCATATGCACCAGTCTGGCATTGCCGGACTTAAAGAGACCACGACACCACATTGTCCACTGCAACTGTGCGCCCATCTCTTTATAAAGCACCAAGCTCACAGCAGATGATAGCTATAAAAGATCTTTAAGAACTGCAAATTTCAAGCTTTCTACAGTTTCTCATATTCTGGATCAATCCTTCAACATAAAGAGGCTCCCCTAAACCCATTTAAATAAGACCCCAGCAATCAAGACTTTCAAGTGTGTGTTTCTATAGTAGGCGCTGAAAGCTCCAACAGCTGTTGCACTGTATTACATAAAACCTGGCGGTGTGTGCTAGCAGAGGGATTCAGGACTGTGTGCACCGAGCGCCCAGTGGGAGCAGCAGCGCAGGCGCCAGGAAAGGGAGAGTTAAAGAGCCAGAGCAACAGCTGAGGGCTCCTCCTCCTTTCTGTCTTTCCATTCATTTTTTATTAACTGCGGCACCAGGCGGCTGATGACCTCCCTCAAACATAAAGCCCAGGCACGACCAAAGACGCAATCTACCTGTTAGCCATTACTCATCTGATGCCATACAGGGTATTGATCCAGGTGAAAGATTCTGTATAGCTTCAGTCCCACCATTTGGGCAAGAAGAGATGCAAGCAGAGCAGAAGGGACTGTAGTGCAGAGGCTTTCTAGGCTTTCTATAATGTAATAAAATATTATTGATTAAAACAAAAAACTGTTTGAATGCATTTAGATAATGCATAATCAGATAATGCATTTCTCTGGGAGCAGTTCTACATGTTTTTTAGGGTGTCTCAAGCATTTAGGGGTCTTAACTTTTCCCGGGTTGTTGGGTGGTCCCTAACTCCCATGAATGGTCTCTATTTAACCTAGATGTAGGACTGGACTTTGACTAAGCTGATTTAAGACATGAATAAGCACAAATCTAAACCATTATTTTGCAACCTCTACATGATTTCTTACAGAAGTGACCTGTATTTAGATATATCCTCCTTTTTGTAAACTCTGACAGACTTCCCACTCTCTGCTGAGGAAAAGGATTCCAACATCATGATGACTACAGTGTTTAATGCTAGGGATGATGTATTTATATTGATAGGAAGTTAGAGCTTTTGACCTCAAGTCTCTTCTATGTTTACCGAATGAGTTGGTCTCCAGAGGGTATTCGTCTTTTTTGTTGTTGTATACTCTAAGTAAATACAATTAATTCAGCAATGGCTTTCTTCCTTTGAGCCCTAAATTGCGCTTTCTGATCAGTGTTTGATTCTTGTAGTTTAATTTTTATTTATCTATTGTGTTTAATCTGTTTTTATTCTATATTGCATCAATTTGTGTTTTATCTGTTTTGAATCTATATTGCATAAATTTGTTCCTTACATCGTCTTTTCTTATTGATTGATTTTGTCTGTTTTTCTCTAATCATGCTTCTGTAACCATGTATTTGGAATCATTATCACTGAATCATGTAAAGCACCATGAATTGCCTTGTGTTGAAAAAGTGTGCTATATAAATACAATTGCCTTGCCTTCTACTCAGGCATGTCATATATACGTTTTACAAATGTGTTTTAATATACATCAACCCTTACCAGACCAGCTTCCCTGTTTCCAAGAAATACAAGCTCCAAGGAATAAAAGCTCACACCATGAAACCTCCACAGTGATGTTGTATTAATGTTCAATGTTGGTACCTTATACAAGCTGTTTGCTTTGTTACTTACGTGGCTTACATGTAGGGGAGACACTGAAATCTCTGGCTGTAATGTAAAAACTTGAGGAAAAGCTCAAGAGGTATAAATAGTGAATAAAACAAAATACAAATTTAATAAAACCACAGTAAGATACATCAAATAATTTGAATTAGAGCTTAGATGTCTCACTATCACAAATCTTGAAATGTGTACCATCTGTATGTTTCTACAGAACTGTTTCAGAAAGACCAAAAGCCTTTTAGATCAGAGGAAACGATTGCGCTATGTGCGACGCATGTCTGAGATTAAGACCATCTATTACTTCACAAAATTTGTCAATGCAGGTGCGTAAGCAGGCTGCGGTTCTTCACTGAAGTGTGGAAACCTCACAGAGCAGCAAATACACCAAGACCTGCCGCTTAATGGAAGAGCTGATGTCAAACCCTCCATTTCCTGAAGCTGTACCATATAGCAAACCACTTACTACACACACATACGCATACACACATACACGTGGGGCTAGCTAGATTGGTCATGTGAGCACCGTTCAAATGCTTGGGCTAAAATTATAGCGATGATGTCATTAGACATTCTGTGTTGCCACGGAAACTAGGTCAGCGTTAACCCTTTACGAGCGAGGCCGGGGATTCCACACATATCATTAGTGAATATTCCAGGTGCCATCACTGCTTTTAGCGGCATATGCTGTGCTCGCACCCAACGGTGCAAAGTGTGAAGTTTATCACATGTATAAAGAGGAAATCCTGTGCATGGGCGTGGAAAGACGAGAGACTTTTTGTGAGTGCTGTGTGTCTGTCTTGTAACCTGTTGTGGTAAACCCATTAAATGCAGGTTGGTTTCCTGAACAGCACAGAAACTGTGCTGAAAAACTTAAAAGAAGTCATAAAAAACATGGCATGTCTGCGTTGCAACCACAGCCTTTTTTCCCTCGCAATGTTCAACTTGTTGAAGCTGTTGTGCAAGGGCGGAAAACACTAAATGATACCGTACGGGTGCTTATTTGGATCGTCAAAATGAATGCCTTCTGCATGTGGGCTGTATGCGGTGTTTATCTTTACACAACCAGGGAAATGTTTGAGTAGGAAACGGATCTTAATGAGGTAAACATTCCACACCGGGCATGCACAGCAACCTCTCCGAACAAGAGAGCCGGAGGAAAAAGAACGCTTACTTGTTAAACACAAGAAAGGAAACAGATGATTGTCTTCCCTGTAGACCAGATGGTGATATATACTTTAAAGATTAACGGGACTGTGCATATGTGGAGGTATATTAAAGCAGGCTTAGAGATAACCTGGATAACCAAAGAACTAAGCAGGACCTATTTATGATGTTCAAAAGGGAGGAACTCAGATTTGATTTCACCATAGAGATGAATCTCCCAACGTACGAGACGAAAGAAAGATGTTGGGAGTGCCAATGGTCGTTTTTGCCAACATCATGTTTTTCCAGTTATTCTTTTTCTCTTGTCACATCTCCATGCTTTCCCTCTTCACAAAAGACATGAGCGTGTCCCGACACAGCGTGTTGGAGAACACACGTTTCTCAGCAGCCGCACGCCGCAGATTACTACGCCCAGCAAACTGACACATACGCATGCGTGACCCACTAACTTTTACTCCCTTTACCTTATTTGACTCCCAGGAGAAGCAGGACGGCTTCCCCTCCCCGGCTCGTGAGCCAGCGTGCAGGGTTCCTCTTCCTCCCTCCTCCCTCCCTCCCTCCTTTTTTCCCGGTCTCTTGTAGTATCTACACATGCCTGGCTCTGGCACCAATCAGCGGGCAGCGTGGGACACTTCAAACTGAGGATGCCGCAGCGTCATCGCCAAGGCGCTCAGTCGAAATCGTGTGGACTTCCTTCAAAGAGTTGACGTGTTTGGAGTTCAGATGCTTTGGTTGATCTAATCCACCTGTATTATTTCTGGAGGATGAAATAATAAGCTCAGACATTCGCGGCACAGCGCTGCAAATAGTCGAATGCCATACCAACAGCACAGACCATCACAGCTTTGTCTGTGCAATAGTTGTAAAGTTAAAACAAAACCAATGATGTACATAGAGACAGAGATGAGAAACTCTTCACTGTGTTGACTAAGCTTCATGGTAGGTCATGAGTTAAGCCAGCAGGCAACATGAGAAGAGATTAGGCGCTTGGGACAGAGATGACAGACGAAGACACAAACACAAACCCAGTGACCTCTCGTACCTCAGCTGCTAGTTCAGGGGGTTCCACACAGCCTTGACTGATGTCTTCAATGTATTCCACCTTTACAGCCAGTTGGTGGGGGGGAGAGAAAATGGGAAGGGGAGGGGAATGAAAGATTAGCAATCAATAGAACAATGCGACATGGGACTGTTCTACATAAAGGTACCAACAACTACATTGACGCCAACCCGCTATTATTCCTGGCAATGAAAAAGCATGCGCGGAAATCTTTTCTTTGATTTTGGGCTTAGGGTGAGCCGGCATTTATGTAATGTCACCAGTACAAACGTCTGTGTGGGTTCTGGAAATACGCTCGTTTCACACCAGGAAATATGACAGCAGAGCATGCAGGAGGTGTCAGTGAATGGGATGTAAGATGGAAACACAGGCATATTTTTATTTTGCACGGCATGTCTGTTGTTTTCATTTGCCCCGGCTGTCTCAGTGTTCAATGATGTGTTTTGTCTTGAGCTGCTCCCCATTCCTGCTAGCCTACACACACACACACACACATACAGGCACACCCCCACACAAACAGATTTACACACACACTCACCCCTCCTTGCCTCCACCCACCAATCAATCCTAAAATAGTCTGGAGAGAGGAATATTTACCCTGCAAGCCTCGGAGCTGATTCGGTTCTCACTCCTCTGTCCGCTGACCGAATCTCCATAAGAGGATCTCCGGCTACCTCTCTCGTCCTCACCCCCTACCCCTCTGTCCCTTTCTTCTCTCTTTGAGTCTCCCCACTCTTCCTTCTCAGTCTTTCTTTCTTCAGCGTTCCAGCAACCCATTCAGGAAGCCATCTTGTGTTTTTAATCGGGTTTTACATGAGCCCTCGTACGCACGTTCTCTTCTCCCTCTCTCTATCTCTCGCTCGCTCGACAAACTCGCTCTCTCGCACTTCCCCCCTCCCTCCCGTTCGTCTCTCTTGCTCATATGCCAATAGGTCTACCTCACACACACGCACGCACACACACACATATCTGTGGGATTTTTTTCCCCCTATGTGACTGCTATCACTTCATCCTCCCAATCGGTCAGTGTTTTTTTCTTCTCCCCTACCGTATATTTGACGTCCCCCCCACTTATCTACAAACATATAGACTTGTGAACTAAAGCACACACACAAATGCACAGACCTCACCCGAGAGACGTCACACTACAGATAGCACACAAAGGCGGTCTGTCCACCAATCAGAGGCCAAGCTGGGCTCTGCTGCTAGGGTGAAAATGAAGGAGAGCAGACAGGGGTGTTGAGAGGAATAGTAGAAAGAGGAGGTTAAATAAAAAAGGCCCTGTGTGAGTGTGTGCGTGAATGTGCAGTGCAACAAAGGAGAGGCTGACATAAAGAGACAAAGTGAAGGTAGGTGGGAGGCGTGTGTGTGCGTGTGTGTATTGGAGGGAGGGGGGATGGGTTCACTCTATGCTTGTCAATTATCTCCTCGAACTCGCTTTCCCTAAACAATGCCTCTGGTATGTGGTATCGCTGTGCACCATCTGTTTAGGGCTGCCTGCAATAACTGGACTGGACTGCACAGTACACATACATAAACACACACAGACATATTCACACAGAGACCCTCTGAATGAGACCACCAGCGCCGGCCTGACAGGCGAAAAGCACAATTACACAGCAAAACATCTTCCCTGCTGACTCAGATGAAGGAAGGCGTCTTCACATGCTGCAGATTCGTATTTTCCGCAAGCGCTCTTGGCAGTGGTCCCAACAGGTTGTCAGCTGGGACCATGTCTGCATATCTGTGATCTGCAAAGCAAACGTGGGAAAACACGTCTTGATGTTTCACTTCCGGGGATACATGGACAGAGACTCTTTTTCTTGAGCAGTCTTTGTAAGAACAACAAACCGGGCATATCTTAGGAAGATTGGCTCTATGATGCTTATATTCGGAAAATGACAGACCATCTTTGATTTGTATCCTCTTTCTTTTTGTTTTTACCAGACCACAGTATACACTCTCACCAGAGTGGCAAGCGCAAGCCACAGAGAGTGCAAGGGGAAATTTTGTTTTGTCTAGAGCAGAGCAAGCTGCAACGAGGATGAAGTCAGCCCCCCAAAAAATAAACATCCCTGAAAGTAAAATGGGAAGTTTTTACTCTGACAAACAGTGCTTAGATTTAAAACAAAAAACAGCATTGCCGTGTGAAGGAACGACGCAGCAGTGACCACGACAGGCGAGAGTCAGCGAATGTTCAGGGAGGCCGGCGAAGACACAGCGGACCGAGGCCAGACGGACAAACAGCGAGAGGCTGACAAACTATGTGAGAACCGAAAAGAAGGAGGGAGCTGAAGAGTGGCACGGTGAAGCAAGGCAGCAGCACAGTGACGCAGCTTTTGTGGTGTCAGTCTGAAGCTCTCGTATGGCACGGGAAATCCCCTCCTCTGACGTCAGATGGACCACGTGTGTGATGTTTATGTGTGAGAGAGGAGTGGTTGTGGCGAATTGGACAGTGAGAGCCTCTAAATGCTTTCTTACAGGTGGACTGAGATAGTTCTAGTGCTTCGGCCGGAGCTACATGGCATGTTTATGGTACATGCAGATTTAGATAATACCCTATTAACATTTCCATATTGTCACATTACAAGTCAAAGTCGTTTTGCCCCATTTGTGGACTGAAAATTCTGCCTATTCTAATTTTCAATATTATTCCAAATCTTTCACATTAGGTGGCAGCCATATTTGAACATCAGTTGTCAAGGCTTGTCAACCTACTCTCTACTGGATATCAATCTGACCTTTGCTTTGACTGAAACCATTCTACTCTAGGTCTGGTTGTTTGTTTAGGGTTGTTGTCCTGCCAGAATGTGCCTCAACGTTTTGCAACCTCTAACAGGGTTGTGCACTCTTTTCAATTCAATTTCAATTCAGACTTTATTTGTAGCTTAAGGTAAATTTGCTTTACAGTAGATGGGTCATAACATTCAACACAAAGATATTTCCACATAAACATACAAATACAAACAAAAAAAGCTAAAACTTATGCGAAGAAAGGCTTATAGCAGTCAGATCAAACCAGTTTCTAAAATATTTTGTTCTGCCTATTGGCGTCCTGTATCATCCACCTCTCCTATAAAGGCCCAATTTGTGAATTACTAATAGCTGTCCAGTCAAAAGAGCTCCTGATTTCTGGAGATCCTTTCAGACTTAACATTCCTCTTAGCTGCTTAAAATGTTGTTTGTAGCTCAGGCTTTACATTTAAACTTTGCCCCTTAATGTTCTCTAACACAGTGCTTCCTATCCTTGGTCCTCAAGGCATACTGCCCTGCATGTTTTAGATGTTTCCCTGCTTAAACACAACTGTGCCAAATGAGAGCACCTCAGCAGAGGCAAGGTAGCCACCCAAAAATTTATTCAGATTTGCTGAAGCAGGGAAACATCTAAAACATGTCAATACACACTGAGGAACAGGGTTGAAAAAGACAGATCTAACAAACCCCTGAGGACACTTATCGTTGGAATAAATGGCACAAAAGTGGATTGTTAGGTGACTCCTAATTTAATTTTTTTCTTACAGTGTGTTCACACCAAAGTGTCAGAAACACCCCTAGTTTGACGCTTGAATATTCGCTCAACGCTGGTCCAAAGCAAATTGGACGTGCTTCAAAATATGTAATTTTGATGCGCGTCAAGCCGGTAATACACAACTTGTGGGAGGATCCTGTCCGGGACCGCTCCGTAGCAGTCCACTGGCCTCCTCCTCCTTTCTTTCCTTGTCCTGACCCTCTGGGGGCGGGAGTAGGGCACCAACTCCGACGAGCCCTGCATGTGCTGCCGTGGCTGCCGGTGGACTCTAGTCTTCGAGCTGAACATGTTACGTATTTGGCCTGGCCTCCATGGAGCTGGGCCTGCTCCAGCGGGGGATCAGGGACCTAAATCCTCAGTTGAGTGGCGGCGGATGGATCAATGGACACCGGCCCCTTGGTGCATCATAGAAACTGGCCTGCCTGCTTAGTCCTCCATGTCATGCTGGGACTCCATGTCAGTAACAGCATTACTGACACCACGTCACCAGGCTGCTGATTGGCTGACGTGGCATGAATTCATGCCGAAGTTCAGATTTTTCAACTTCAGCAGAAAACACAAAAACGCTGGTCATGCGCAAATGAACAAAATGCATCACATAAAGTGCCGTGCAAATTGACATGCGTAAAACACCTAATTCGCTAATCTAATGGACAAACGAGTCAGAAAAGCGTTTTCGCAACGTATATCTGCTTTTGACGTTACCTGGGACCCCCTGATGCGAGTCAGCGCTGTTACGTGATAATGATGATGTGTAATGATGTTGACATGACTACAACACTGGCTAAACATTTAGACTTCCTTTGTATTAAAAATTTGAAAACCATGCATTATTTCCCTTCCAGTTAACAACTGTGAATAAGTCTGTGTTGGTCAATTACATTAAATCCCACTGGAGCATTTAAAAGTTTGTTGTAGTGTCAAAAACCTTGAAAGAAAATGTGAAAGCGTTTAAAACATCTGAACATTTTTGCAAGGTAGAATAGGCAATAATCAGAGGAAATATTCCAAACTCTTATATATTTTCATATATCTATGAGGTAAAATGAGATTACGTTTTTTCGGTGTAACACTAAAGAATCGAGAAGAGCAATGAGTCCTGACTGAGGATCCTGACTGGTCTTAAATAATCCTCCAGACTCACAGAATCATTACACATCTTTATTATTCCTCAGTTCGATCAGGGGGGTTTCTATCTTAAGAACCCACAAACATTTAACCAGCAGTTAGTCTTGGCAGATTGAACACCTCATGTAAACTCATTCGCACCATGCTTAGAGTGTTAAATGGAGCCTTAAATGCATTGCATGGACTGCTGAACCAATCTTACACAGCACAAGGTGAAAACTGCTGTGACTTACACAGCAGTTTTTCAAAGCAAAAGATAAGAGAATGTGACTGGAAAGCAGTGAAGAATTTAGCTGCTGAATGCCCACAGATGTCAAAGGGCAGGGGTGGAAAGACAATGGGGGAAGGGATACAGATGTAAGCAACAAAACTTGGCTTCAGCACAGTTTTATAAGGGAAGATGTCCAGTTTCTAAAATGCTTAACAGTTTATCAATTTTAGGGGGGAAAATTATGTGGTTTAATTCATGGTTTCTAAAGCAGTTAGTGCTTAAGGCCTATCTTTATTGAAATTCTGCCATTACTGCCTGTGCACTAAGGTGTATTCAGTCTTACTCTGCAGCCGTGTGCAACCAGAGAGTGAACCATATGTGCTGACAAAGGATGCACATGGATCTTATTTGGGGGAACCATCAGACAAAGCACACAACATGCAGAAAATACTCAAGGTCCTTGACATTAACAACTCTTCAATGTTACTGTGAAAAAGTAGTGATACTGCACAATAATGGTACATACATGGATAGCAAACTTCAAACACATCCATTATATCGACCAGATTGCTAGAAAAAAAGTGAAGGAATTTAATTGTCTTTTGGTGTTTTGTTCACAAATAAGCACAGGATGGAGCAAGAAAATACCAAACCAATAAAAGCTTGAATGTTTTTTGTTATATAAAAAAGAGACCAAGATCGAAAAAAATAATTTCAGAATTCTGTCCACTTCTAATGTTCTAAGGCCACTGATACTGGTATTGGGTATCGGTGCTGTTATTGTTCTAAGGTATTTGTATCGTTATCAGTAAATTAACTGATGCCATAAACCAATACTTAAAATGTAGAAACTCTGCAATAATTTCACAGAAAATGTTTAATTTTTACTAAATCTTTTTGTTTTGTTGTAATTTTTTTTAATATTTTAATATAATATAATAATATTTTATGTTTTATCTGAATCATCATAATTTTTTGTAACAAGTTGAAAAAAACAAAAACTAAACCTGTCTTTCAATTCTTTGCATTTCTTTAATGTGGTAGACGTATCAGCATTGGTATTTGGTATCAGCACGTACTCAGATCGAAGTTTTGGTATTGTATCGGTAAGAAAACAGTGGTAACATTGCATCCCAACCTATAATGTTTACAACTTAATTGAACAACAGAATAAAGTCTGTGGGGACTAGGGGGGAATCAAAATTAGAAGACTACAATAAAATGGTTGCATATCACACTAGACGTTTTTGTTCGCTGTGATTTTGACCACCTTGTTATATATTTTTACCGGTCAATTTTTAAGATGATGACATATTCTATAGTTTTTTTGTTGTCGTTTTTTTTACTGTAAAAATACAAGCAAGCTGAACAAAGAACTACATATAAAAATGTAATTAAAAACAATGCACCAAAATAAAAACAGTTCACCTGCTCACAACTCCGTCTTTTTCGGATGGACCTTAAATATTCACCCATTTGTGCAATCAAATAGTGGGATGGCTGCAGAGGTTATTGTTATAAGGTTTTGGATTTTTTGCCTCATACAGATGTCTTCTCATGGAGGTTGTGATGTTGTTGTGGAGGCTAAACCTTTGCTCTGCTGCCACACTGGAGACTGGAATTAAGCATCACTTTAGTCAAAGGTTGAAACAACGTCTCTCCAACTGAACTTTTCAGAAGTCGGAAAGACTCTCTGACCGAGCAGTTTCCTGACCAGCAAACTATCACTCCAACAGGAGGATATCTAGCAGCATGCACCAGAAGTTGGTACAACATCGGGCTCTTAGAAGTCATACGCTCCAAAGCCTCAGAAACTATTCAACAAGCTGTCTGTTCCTGGTTAGTGAGATGCATTCAGTATGGTGTCCGGGTTGGTGTCCATGATTTCATGGGAACCTTTTTTTGTATTGCTTCATTTACCTGTGCCTCTTTCGTAAAGTTGAACATGTCTGCACATATGCACCAAGTGGTCAGAGGTGGGAATACTAATCTGTCAAAAAGATGGACGGTCTTTAGATTTTTCTGTTGTTGTTTAAAAAAAATTGTCAAATACGGAAAATATTTATAAGTATAATTAAATATTTGGTTACAGAGATCCCTGTCAAATACGTGTGTATACCCCAAAACTTTCTTAAAACCCATTTTAAGTTCATTCCAGTATTCAATATTTTTGGATAGGAGTCTATCAGCATGACACATCTTGACTTGATGATATTCACCGATTCCTCTTTACAAAAGTGAACCAAATCTGTCAGATTACGAGGACACGTCCTCTGTGGTTCACCTTATAGATTTCCGATAAAACTTACACTACCGTTCAAAAGTTTGGGGTCACATTGAAATGTCCTTATTTTTGAAGGAAAAGCACTGTACTTTTCAATGAAGATAACTTTAAACTAGTCTTAACTTTAAAGAAACACATGTTATACATTGCTAATGTGGTAAATGACTATTCTAGCTGCAAATGTCTGGTTTTTGGTGCAATATCTACATAGGTGTATAGAGGCCCATTTCCAGCAACTATCACTCCAGTGTTCTAATGGTACAATGTGTTTGCTCATTGGCTCAGAAGGCTAATTGATGATTAGAAAACCCTTGTGCAATCATGTTCACACATCTGAAAACAGTTTAGCTCGGTACAGAAGCTACAAAACTGACCTTCCTTTGAGCAGATTGAGTTTCTGGAGCATCACATTTGTGGGGTCAATTAAACGCTCAAAATGGCCAGAAAAAGAGAACTTTCATCTGAAACTCGACAGTCTATTCTTGTTCTTAGAAATGAAGGCTATTCCATGCGAGAAATTGCTAAGAAATTGAAGATTTCCTACAACGGTGTGTACTACTCCCTTCAGAGGACAGCACAAACAGGCTCTAACCAGAGTAGAAAAAGAAGTGGGAGGCCGCGTTGCACAACTGAGCAAGAAGATAAGTACATTAGAGTCTCTAGTTTGAGAAACAGACGCCTCACAGGTCCCCAACTGGCATCTTCATTAAATAGTACCCGCAAAACACCAGTGTCAACATCTACAGTGAAGAGGCGGCTGCGGGATTCTGGGCTTCAGGGCAGAGTGGCAAAGAAAAAGCCATATCTGAGACTGGCCAATAAAAGAAAAAGATTAAGATGGGCAAAAGAACACAGACATTGGACAGAGGAAGACTGGAAAAAAGTGCTGTGGACGGATGAATCCAAGTTTGAGGTGTTTGGATCACAAAGAAGAACGTTTGTGAGACGCAGAACAACTGAAAAGATGCTGGAAGAATGCCTGACGCCATCTGTTAAGCATGGTGGAGGTAATGTGATGGTCTGGGGTTGCTTTGGTGCTGGTAAGGTGGGAGATTTGTACAGGGTAAAAGGGATTCTGAATAAGGAAGGCTATCACTCCATTTTGCAACGCCATGCCATACCCAGTGGACAGCGCTTGATTGGAGCCAATTTCATCCTACAACAGGACAATGACCCAAAACACACCTCGAAATTGTGCAAGAACTATTTAGAGAAGAAGCAGGCAGCTGGTATTCTATCGGTAATGGAGTGGCCAGCGCAGTCACCAGATTTGAACCCCGTTGAGCTGTTGTGGGAGCAGCTTGACCGTATGGTACGCAAGAAGTGCCCATCCAACCAATCCAAATTGTGGGAGCTGCTTCTAGAAGCGTGGGGTGCAATTTCTCCAGATTACCTCAACAAATTAACAGCTAGAATGCCAAAGGTCTGCAATGCTGTAATTGCTGCAAATGGAGGATTCTTTGATGAAAGCAAAGTTTGATGTAAAAACAATCTTATTTCAAATAAAAATCATTATTTCTAACCTTGTCAATGTCTTGACTCTATTTTTTATTCATTTCACAACGTATGGTGGTGAATAAGTGTGACTTTTCATGGAAAACACAAAATTGTTTGGGTGACCCTAAACTTTTGAACGGTAGTGTAGGTCTGGGCTCTAGCTGGCTATTTCAAAAACGCTCCTCTTCATTTGTTGAAGCCACTGTTTTCTGATCTACACTCATGGTTTCTGTCACTGTTAAGACTTAAAAGAAGGAAAAACAACCATAAACCATGCTGCTGCAACCACTACTTCAAGAGAAAAGAAAAAAAAACAATTCTATCTACCTTTCATTTTAAATTCTTAGTTTGGTTATTTGATATTTATATCTTGAACGAAATCCAGTTACAAATGCATTTTGTAGCTTCAGATTGTTTCTTGAGGTCTTTCTTAGCAGATAAGGAACACAGACCACTGTCTAAAACTTACAGGAGCTCCAATAATGGGTTACCATATACTTCCCCTTTATTTCAGACATCTTCATTTATTACATAAAGGACTCATGTTGGAATGATGAATTGTTATTAATACCAAACAACCCTGAGCCAAAACATCTGATAACATTACTTTTTATTTAGCAAAGCAAAAAGAATAAGTTCTCTGAACGTGTAAGTAACCTCATGTTAGATTAGAGGCTTTTTTTGGGGGGGGGGGATTTTCAGGACCCATCCTAGCTCCAAGGTGATTCATTTTCATTACTAAAGCACTGTGTAACAGTAGAGGGTAAACAATTTGAGTATCAAGTGGAGGATTATTAATTTACATCCATGGGAAGGAGAAAGTACTCCCTGCTCCAGCACTCAGGCTCCTGCTATATATTAAGCCTTTTCTTAGATCAGTTTTTGTGGACCTTTCTTTTGAGCGAGACTCCAAATTATTTGCGGAAAACCCACCTATTTATAGAGTTTTTGTGGAGTATACAGTGAGGAAAATAATTGTTAAAACACCCTGGGATTTTGCAAGTTCTCCCATTTAGAAATTATTAAGGGGTGTTTCCATTATGAGAAATCACACTGTATGATTTTTAAAGAATTTATTTGTATTTTATTGCTGCACATAGGTATTTGAACACCTGGCAATCAGCAGGAAATTCTGGCTCTCAAAGACCTTTTACTCTGCCTTTAAAAAGTCCACTTCTACTACAGTAATAATCTAAATTAGTAGCACCCGTCTGAGCTTGTTAAAGACACCTGTCCACCCCACAGTCAGCCAGACTCCAACTACTACCATAGGCAGGACCAAAGAGATGTCAAAAGACACCAGAGACAAAATTGTAGACCTTCACAAGGTTCGAAAGGGCTACGGCGCAATAACCAAGCAGCTTGGTGAAAATAGATTAACTGTTGAAGCATTTGTTAGAATTTGGAAGAGGCTAAAGATGACTGTTAGTCTCCCTCTTACTGGGGCTCCATGCAAGAGCTTACCTGGTGGGGTATCACTGATGATAAGAAGGGTGAGGAATCAGCCCAGAACTACACGAGAAGAGCTGGTCAATGACATGGAGAGAGCTGGGACCACAGTTTCAAAGGTTACTGTCGGAATAACACCACAACATTATGGTCTAAAATCATACATTGCATGGAAGGTTCCCCTGCTCAAGTCATCACATATCCAGGCTTGTCTGAAGTTTGCCAGTGACCATCTGAATAATCCAGAGGAGGCATGGGGGAAAGTTGTGTGTTCAGATGAGACCAAAATAGAACATTTTGGTCTAAACATCACTCGCGTATTTGTAGAAAAAAGAAGGAGGAGAACACCATCCCTACAGTGAAGCTTGGGGGTGGAGACATCATGGGGGTGCTTTTCTGCAAAGAGGACAGGACGACTGCCCTGTATTAAGGAGAGGATGGGGTCATGTATTGTGAGATTTTAAATAAAGACCTCCTTCCCTCAATCAGAGAATTGAAGATGGGTCCTGGCTTGGTCTTCCAACATGACAATGACCTGAAGCACGCAGCCTGGATGACCAAGGAGTGACTCCTTAAGAAGCTTATCAAGGTTCTGGAGTGGCCTTGCCAGTCTCCAGACCAAAATCCAATACAAAATCTTTGGAAGGAGCTAAAACGCTGTGTTGCTCAGCAACAGCCCCAAAGCTTGAAAGATCTACAGAATATCTGTTTGGAGGAGTCGGATAAAATTATGCTTTTGACTGTGTGTATTAATGGTATATTTGGTGTCTGAACAGTTAAAATAAGCAGATACATGTGGGGTTGTTAAGAAAGGGTGTCAAATATTGACTTATTTTAGCTGTTTGCAGACAGTTATGGCTGGAACTCCCATAACTAGGGGTCAACTGAATTAGCTTTATCTACTAAGAATGAAATAATGAAATAATAAAATGTGTTGACCGTTTATTTAATAACTTAAGGTTAGATTTAACCTTGTAAAGATCAATTTGGATCATGATGTCATACATGAACCTCAAGAATTTAAAGAGGGTATATATATATATATTGCAAGGACTTATCTTTCGGGCAAGAATCTGATGATACGGTATGTATCACAACAGGGGACAAAATACAATATATTGCAATACAGTAGGTAAGACAATATCTTGAGATTTTTAAAACCGAATTTAACTGTAGAAAAACTATCATAGCATTCTAAATACTCCAACCTGTTTCATACATAACACATCTAGTTTTATTACTAGATCTAACTGATCCACTAACTACCAGTCATACTTTTAATTTTACAATAACTGTCATCATTAATGATCTCATTCAAATTCATTTTAAAAATAATCGACACATCGCTTTAAAATATTGATACAATATCCTGTCGTAAAATATTGTGATATAGCTGCGCATCGATATTTTCTTACATCCCTAAACAAACATTATATTGCCTCAAATACTGCACTACATTCAACCACATCCATCAAGAAGCTCATATAACAGCCTGGGTAAGCATGCAATAAATATAAGAATGACTCATAGCGTGGCTTTTATAGTGTTCTTGGAAGCTCACAGCATTCAATTTAATACAATGATGACAAAGTAACTTTCTAAGACTTAGTTGGTTTGGTAGAAAATAACGGAAGTACACTTAGAAGGGAAGATTTCTATAACACTAAATTTCTTTTCTTTTTCTTTTTTTTACAAGTGTATTATCTATTGGAAATCATGTAGCAAAAACATGATATTAAACTGTAAAGACGCCTCCACTTGAGAAGCCAGTCAGTTAAATATCTTGCTGCCACTTCTAAAGCCTTTGAACAAACAAGACCAGCCAAACTGGAAGAGCAAAAACAGCAACTCAGCTTCTGTTTTGGCTAAACAAACACCATATCCCAATCTAACCTTAGTATACAATCTGTTTGAGTATTAATAGGTTCCGTAAAAGGCGAGTGGATGCATTTACCCCTCTAGGCACATTAGTGTCCCTCGTATCACTGTATTTTTCATTGCATGAAAGATACTTTTTGAGTGATCTTCAAGTCATGATCTTTAAGTCATTAAAAAATTTAAATGTGCTAAAAAATAATAAAAATAGATTTAAAAGTAGAAAGAAGACATGGAATGAATAAAGAAAAACAACTAAATAGAGAAATAATAAGCACCCAAATCCTGATCTAATCAAACCATGAGGCTCCCAAGATGAGCACACCCCCGCTGCTTATCGCTGCGTCTCTGACGATGTTTCATAGGCATGGCAGCCATATTGGATTTTGAGGTAAAGGTTGGTGAGAAACATCCATCTTTCCCTCTTGGATATCTGACTTTAGGCTGTTTTCCTGTTGTTATTATCTCTTCTTTGAGAACCAGTTTTTTAGGCAACGTTTACAGATGATTTATAAGTTTACATTTATTAAGGTTTTAGTTAGACTCTTCTGTAAAAGTGAGAGAAGGTTTTGTAAGCTGAATGGAGAAAACAGACTTGTTTTGCTGTTAACAATCAGCCCGTGCGGTGCCAGTATGGGTACGCTCCACTGGACATGCTTTTGTACTCTATTCTAGTTTTTCCTGCTCTCCTCATCCTTGGTTTTACAGTCCATCCCCCGATGGTGAAGATGCTGCTCCACGTCCATATACACACATAGACACACATGCACACGTCCATTAAAGCACAAGAGAAACGCTTTAGGAAACTGCACTCTCCCCCCTCCTTTTTTAGCACCTCTCTACCCACGCACATGCACACGCACACACAAAACGGCTAAAGGTTAACCCCCCACCCTCATTGGAAGCTGCAGAGGTCAAAGGACAAAGCGCAGGCAACGGCAGGAATTCTGCACCGCTGCTGCTTGCTAGCCCTCAGTCTCACCCATCCAAACACATTCCCGTCAGTGTACTATTAAATAAAACATGTAAAAAGACTAAATAAAAAAGCATAACCTAAAAGGTTTCTCTAAATTGGATAAATTAAATCATTCATTGATTAGCAGGGCACACAGTTATAATTTATGTTTTTAAACATTTTGAATCGTTTTTGCAATTCACAGAGTGTTCTATGGCTGCATCAATTGTGCATTTGTATTTGACTTGGCAGGAAAACTGCTTCCATCTGCTCTGGCACCATTAAATGGCAGCAGAAGCTAGTTCTGCGTGGTGGCGACAAGGAGGGGAAAAAACTACTATACATTTGCGAATACAAAACTTTCAGTTGTAGAAGGTACATTTTGGGCCAACCGCCATGTTTCTTCACATATTGGAAGAGTTTTGCACACTAGCAGCTTTGGCTCAGCCTCTGTAGAGCCAGCCTGAGAAGAAGCTGATCCTAACTTGCCAGTGGGAACACCAGCTAAAATTTGTGTGTCTAAACCGAAATCCCAGAAAAGATGTGTTAGATGCCTGGAACAGTGTGTAATGAATCTATGGAGAAGATGCTCTCTCCAATCAATTGATGTCCCCAGCAACAGTACCACAGGCGTGGCATAAAAATGTTACAAGGCCTCCAGCTAAAAGTTGACAAGATATTAGTCGGATAACGTGACACCAGGTTAATTACATTTCATCAATTGTTGCAATATCAATCATTTGGCTTTTGTTTGGCTTGCAGCAATCTCAAGTAATTTTTGTGTCAGCTGGTAAACTTGTGGAGTAGTTTATTATTTTTAAGACTAATAATAATAATGCTGAGAAGTCTACAGTTGTACCTTCTGCAAGTGCTGTTACAGTAAGAAGAAGTAGAAGATCCAGTGCTTGTATGTGCTACTTTCGTTTGGCAGTGGCAGTAAGACCTGGAGAGAAGACGGTGATGCTGGTGGGTGCGGACAAGGAAACACAGGTGGCACCTCTACAGCCAGTACAAGACTCTGTTCCAGAGCTGGACCACGAAATGTTGTGTGCGGTGCAGAGTTTAAATAATCCATATTTATGTTGATTTATGCATGATGGTTCACTGTTTATCTTCAGTACATTTTATAGTGAGCTACCGCTGCGGTAAAAAGATGAAGCGATTCAGTTAAAGTGATGTTTTCGGACTTAGAAATTAGTGCTAACTATTAGTGGAAGTAGCTGTGTACATCTTCACAATAAAAGCGTTTATTTCCTGTTGTGTTGAATTGGAGAATCTGCTGAATGTTTACTTTTGGAAAATGGTAAATTGTGACATTAGATTACCATGTCTAAATTACATTTGATTTATGTGATGTTTAACAAAGACTGCTGATATCCAAATATTTTTTAGGTTAAGTTTATTCATTTGGTTAGTTCTACCTCGATTTGTTATTATTTTTCATTTGAGACCACATTGTGAATGTCATTGTGGAGGTCAAAACAAAAAAATTAATTGATTTCCCCTATATTTAATTTAAAAAAAGTGCAGCTGCATCTAGGTTTGTCCTTTTATTTACACTGAAAATTTTTTTTTTTTTGTCATATTTAGGAATAGTGATTAATTCACAGCTACCCTGTGATTAATTAGATCAATATTTTTAAATATTTGACTGCCCTACTGAAAATAAAAAATAAGAGGGTTTTTGGATGAAGTGTTTTCCATTCTTTAAGAACCGTTTTAAGCACCGTTTCAAAAGTACCGGTTTGGCACCGATATTGGATAAAACCTAAATGATATCCATCCCTAATCATGGGTTGTTTTTTGCCTGTTCCTAAGGCTTCTGTATGAAGGTTTTACAAAGAGACTTTTCGCAACGCATCCATAATAAATCCTGGACAAGATCATCTACCTCTCCACAAAGTTATGAACAGGTTACGAAAGATGGATTCTTATAAGGCTGCCTTTTGAAGTGGCAGGAAACGGTCCAAAAATCATTCACAGGGTGTCATTCTGACTGAGCCTTTAGAAATAAGTTATGTTGAAATCAGAATTGTCTAACATTGTATCAGCAGATTACCACCCCCTCTGCACACACATTGATACAATATTGTTAGAAACAATAATGGTAGAAAGAACAAAGCGAAAGCAGATCATACCTCGCCTGCATCATCTTCACTCCGTCTCTTCTTCAGCTGCTTGCATTTACGCTCTTTGCAAATCTGCTTGCATCTCTTGCGGTTCAGACAGTTTGCGCAGGTACCGCAGTTCTCTTTGCGGAGACAGGGAATGCAGGTGCCACATTTCTTCCTCCTCTTTTTCTGGAGGTCAGCTGCGACCTCAGTGGCGGCCTCCAACGAAGACAAAGAGAAGAGTCCTGCCTGCTGGTGTTCAGCCTCGATGTATTTGCTCAGAGGGGATGTCTTTTCGAAACATTGTCTTTGCAAATAGAGAGACTGAGCCTCCTCCGTGTCCTTTGAAATCTCATGCACGTCTTCAGGTGGGGGGCATGGCCCTGCCTTGGACCTGGGCATGATGGCTCCCCTGTCTTAGCTTCACTATTGCTAAAAGGTACAGAGGCTTAAACACATAGATAAAAACAGTTCAATGTAAAAATATAATTTAAAATTTGAACTTTGTATCATCTAAAATGGGCTCTAGGATTTGTTTGCAACAGCTGCAAAATGTCAGTCCCTAAAACAAAAACAAAAATAAAAAAAATGGCCAGATGGAAGAATGTTCAGTCTAGATAATCAAAGAAAGCTGGAGAAAGTCACAGTCTTTCTAAATGTGTGGGGTGGTACCAGAAGAGTTGGCTTAGTTTTCATGTTGTCTTCCAGAACAACATAAGAGCATTACTGTGTTCCAAGTCGCCCGGGTGGTCCTGGAGGATCCGAGCGCTAACTTTGAGTCTGGATTCCATCTTTTTGCTTCAAAGAAAGGCTTGGCAACCCACCACTTCGTTGGGCACACTGCTGGTGCTTCAAGGCCTTGTCTACCCAGCCTGGGTACTGTCTGGAAGTGTGCAGAGACCACAAAGGAACACAACAGTAAGACAGGACATTTTAAACTCTAACTAACCACAAAGAATTCGCTGGTTCCACTTTTGCCATCACATGATGTTAGGACACAAAATCTCTACTGGTCACAGCCTTTTTGTCCACACTGTATTTGTCTTAGAAGCTATAGTTTTAACCACATTACAATGAACACACATACAAACCCTTGTGACTCCTGTCTGGACATCGTCTGGTTTTAAAAAACAGCTGTCGGGGGCTTTGAATTTAGTTGGCTCGGAGCCACACAGTGCTATGTGCACAGTATGAGAAGATGTTGTTTTCCTAGCAGAGTGCGCATGGACGGGGTGGTTGTGTCTCCCTGAATGAAAGAGGGGGTTGATAGGCTAATGCCGGGAAAGGTCCCCTTTTGTTTGGAAGGGTCGCGCACTCCAGTCAAGGATCAGTGAAGGGAATTGTGTAAAGAAAACCCCCTGTTTTATTTCTAAGTCCTGGGTTCAGGGCTTGCAGTGCAGCCAGTTTTCCTTGTTTTAAAAAGTTTTAGGAGTAATTTAAATGTTGCGCTGGGGAACCACCACCTGGACAACTCATAATACTAATCTTTTGGTGAATTATTATTCAACTTTTTCATAGCTATCATCTAATCCATCACCACCATTGATAGAGCTTCTTAACTGAAAAAAAAAACAAAAACAAAAAAGAGTAAAACCTAACTGAAGACCCCTTTTTCCCCGTGTGTGTGTGTGACAGTCTGAAGGCTTTATGTTGCAATCAGTAGTTCTTCTTTCCCTTATCTAACTTGTCCCCAGCATGTCCTGTAGAGTAATCCACTAAATGCACGTCTCTCACCAGTTTCTGTGCGGAACCACCCCCGCGTTTTAGTTACCAGGTAAAAGAAGGAACCTTAAACTTCCTCCTCTTCAAGCAGTTCCACTCCAGCAGTTATTTTGCCTCTGCACATTTAACTTCAACCGATCGTAATGAGCAGTCCAAATACAGTTACTTTGTCCCTTTGCATGTTTCCTCTTGTGTTCATTTTATCAATTTATTCACCAACTGCTGAATAACTAAATCTTGAGGTGCTGGTCATTTTCAAACCCACTGTGCGACAATTTGTACCCACCACACGAAGGTTTCCTGCCTGCTTTGACAACCATTGATTTTAAGTTATCTCTCAACTGCTCTCATTAACTTTAAGGAATATATTGAGCATAATAAATATTAATAAAATAAATACTATCTAGCAGCAGGAGTTTGCTTCGAGTTTTCCCAAACAGCCTAAAAGGAGTGGAACCCCACCTATCCACATTGCGGTATTCATTGTTTTTTTTTTTCTTTTTGTGGACTGCGTAGAGCATCACCTCCATATGAAGCCCATAAGGTGGGGACTAAGCAAAGTTCTATATGTAAATACTGAGTAGAGAAACTTAGAGGAAATTAAAACAATGTAATTTATGTGAGGGTTACAGTAGGTAGTTAATCTTGTTAGAACTGCATAGGCTCATCACAATTAAAAGTTAGGGTTGCATCTAATTTACGATTAAATCACTAATTGTCTACATTTAACCATACTTTAAACATCTTGTTTAAGTATTATGATTTAAAGTTTAGATGCTAGTATAGGAGACTAGCTTCTTGAGCATAGAGGTGAAGCGTTGTGGGCATTGGTAGTAATGACGCCACATCGTTTTCTCTACTACATCGTCATACAGTAACATAACCTCCCTTGCAACATTATCGTCACATTTTTATTTTTTTTATCAATGTGGAGTTAGACTAATTTTACGCAAAACTGTTATCTGACCAACAGTGTGACAAAACAACCAGCTACACGCTGACTCGACGGTTTGGGGTATTTAACAAGCAGTAAATCAATGAGCACGTGGTCTAATCTGCGCGCGTGTACTAAAGTCGGTGATGGGCGCGTAACCCCACCTCTGTCGCGGCGGTAATGAGCTCCCCTCTGCTACTGTTGTTATGATTACAGTAGGTCCACGTGCTCTCCGACAGAGAACCCTGCAGGGGGTGCATGGCAAACCCTATACACATCAAAGCAATGCGATAAAGGCCAACAGTCCACCCTCAGATTTTACATTACGATACCGCCAGTTATCTGCGCGCGGATACACAAAACCTAGTTAAGAGCTGAGTGAGGGCACGCGGCTCATTACTTCAGGTGACAAAAATAGCACTTTCACTGTTCACAGACTGTATGGAATTGACGTCTCACACTGCAGCGGTGCTCGGGTCACTGTAGAAAAGCTCTCACGCGTTCACATTTATGATTCTTACTCCATTCTTAATTGAAATTCGAATATTAATGCACCCTTTTATCTCATGCTACTTACTGTAAGGTGGCCAAGTTTTTTTTACTTCCCATAAAAGAGGACACTTGACAAATTCATGAAACACATCACTTCGTTTAGTTGAATACTTTTGATTTCAATATATTTCATGTGTTTCTTCTCACTATGCTTAGAAGAAAAAAAAAAAATTTTCGATCTGTAAAATAAATGTGAAAAGTGGACATTTCTTCCGTAAAGCGGACAGTCGGTCACCCTAGTCTTCACCGTGGTTAATTGGTGCCATTCACGCTAACATTTAAATATGGAGAGCTTAATGTTATAAAACACAAAAATGTTACTTACAATAAAAAAAACACTTACCATTAAATGTTTTCATATTTCTCCTCACATCAGTTTCATCCTGTTGAATGCCTCAGCTCAATCGATATGTATATATTTTCTTTCTTTTATTTAACCATAAAAAAACTCACTCATGAAGGGGGGGGGGGGGGGGGGAACAAGGAGAAAAAAGTTGGAACCCATATGACAGAACTCTACCTTGAGGCTGCTGACCGGTTGTGGTCACTGGTCAAGAGAGTGAGAGGAAAGGTATACGATATTTTGGAAGGGGTTAAAGTCATTAGGAAATTATGGAGTGGAGTCCTGCCAGCCGGAGCAATTTGGGGGAGGGGTGACGTCACGCGGAGAGATCAGGGTCCGAATGGCCTCGTGAGAGCGGGGGAGAGGGGAGTGGTGAAGTTAATCAGTAGAGGATCTGAAAGAGATCTTTAGAGAGTCCGGACACTTTGCATGGTGGCTCTTATGGAGAAAATGTTGGGGTATATAAAAGTGAACAGTAAGGCCATGTTCACTTTCTTAAACCAGATGTTGCACCATGACAGGAAAGTGGGGGGTTGTAGGTCAGGAGCCTTTTTTTTTTTGGACATGTAATGACTCAGTGTGGTCAGAGGAGGGGGTGTAGAGTCTATATACCACAGCATGCATTGTGGTTTGTCCAGTGTGTCTCTGCCCGGTGACCTGTCTAGAGTGTAGCTACTCCCTCACGCCTGGTGATTGCTGGAGAAAATTGCCTCCTTATCCTTATGTTGGAGAAAACTAATTCACAGTAATCCAAACGTTTACAGAAACCCAGCAAAAACTGAATTATACTGCATGTTTAGGATTATAAAAATGGGACGGTCCAATTTATGGGTGAGCCTATTGAGACAGCAGTAGGAACACAAAATTCTGCATGCCAGCATGAAGGGAGCCGAGTGTGGAAGCAGAGGCATGAATCAATCACCTCCCTCTATATACAAATATGTCTAAAAGCTCAGTTGCTGTGGCAACATTAAGAATGTTTTACTTCTATGCACACACATTATGCAGTTTTCCTGGCAGGGAAAAATATGACAATAAAAAAAACATTTAGTTCCTAAACGAGTAATTCTCAGATCAAATCAGGTTTCTTCAACATCGTATTATAAAATAAAAACCAGGAAACAACCGTTAAGATTGAGGAGAGTTAAACATTCATGATTTAATAACAGCATTCAGACATGACAGCTAACATCATTGTTTAATAAATAATCATTAGAACTGAAAGGAGGTGGCGATGAATCTTAGGTTTTCTGTGATACTTAGAACAGCTTCAGTCGCTATTCCCCTCCCATCTCATTTTTGACAAGGACATGTTGGTACCAGTAGATGTAAACGAGCATAAATGAGGACGGTTCAGGTGTGTTCTTGTACGTCAGGATACGCCAGTGTTTAAGACAAAAAAAAACCAACAATGAGTTATCGATGAGATGAATGAGAAAAAGAACAAAATAAGGATCAACATTGCAACAGAAGGATAAGAAATACATATAAGTAGCAGTGAGGACACTTTGGATACATGATGACTGAAGGATCTGTTTTAAAGCAGCAGAGGTTTCTTTTCTGTGTGGATGGGTCCCCTCCTTGCTGCTACAAGAAGCCCCCCCCCAGCGGTCTCGTGGTGGTTTGGTCCAGCAGTCACAGAGCAGCAGTCTTTACGTTCGGACCTGGAACTTGCCAGCCTTCGTCATGTATTTGATGCCTTTGAAAGGTTTGTACTTCTCCCCGTACATGTCCAGCCGGTTCACCTTCAGCCCTGGTCAGGGACATGAACTTGGTTCAGATGCATCAGATCCATGTACATTCAATTTCTAGTTCGACTTAAGAGTGGTTCAATAAATTCCAAAAACAATCAATCATTGGAACTATATCTGACAATTTGTAAAGAATATGGGGGGAAATGGTGCATGGATTCAGACCGTGTAACTTAAACAGGAAATGGTGCGTTCAGGTACTGAGACTAGGTTGTCGAAATATCAAAACAACTACAAAGTGATTGAAGCATGTTTTATTCTTATATTATTTTATGTTTTTTACTTTATAAGTCTAAGCACTCAATGCGCCTTCCTATGCTACTTTACTTACTGAAGGAAATCAAATCAGATCTCCTGTCAGGCCTTAATAAGTTATAGAACAATATCAAATCAAACTAACTTCAGAAATGGAAAAAAAGCTTTTTTTTTCCTGCTGATTACAATAAAAAAAAGCCACATACATATTTGTATTTATTTGCGTGACTAAAGCGTAGCATCAAAGTATCGAAACATAATTTTTGTGTACTGTTACCCTCACTTGTGAAGAACCAATCGATCATAAATCCCAGATTGGCAATAAAAAAATAAAAAAAAAGGTATAGCATCTACCAAAAGTATTGAGTTCTTTGGTAAAGAGGTCTTAAAAATATGTAACCCAAAAATGCTCAAAATTAGATGAACAAAAACTAAAGAAATAAGTATCTACTGGAGTAAATATTAGACAAATATAGAATTTGACAAAGATGTGAAAAAAAATGGTTTCATAATAAAGTCTAAGGTCATTAGATTTTTTTATTTATTATTTTCCTTTAATTCAATTCAGTTTATTTATATAGCGCCATTTCACAACAGATGTCATCTCAAGGCCCTTTACAAGAAAAGTTATTACAATACAATGTTTAATCTAGGAATTAGAGAACCACAGAAGATTGCGTCGTGACTTCTCAGCAATCCCTCATCCTTTATAAATGTATCAATATAAAATATTATTCTATTGTATTTTTTTCCCAAAATAAATGTTACTTTTAAGCAATTTTTAAGTAAGTCCATCAGTTATTACTACAAAATGTCTTTTTCACTAAGTCAGATTTATCTCATAATTGTGTTTGCCATGTCTGTGATTAGAATGGTGAAAGAAGCCCCTGTGGCAAGTTAGGTACAAATCAATAAAAGCTCTAATAAATAAGGCAGACCATATTGAAATTATTCTCGATTTAAATGACTGTTTGTATCTAACCACCAACCAGGGATTCTTCCATCATTCTCCTCCAGCTGAGCTGGATGACACAGAAAACATAGCAGCATTAATGCTGCGGTTGTGTTAGCCAGCACTAGAGTCTTCAGTCTTGGCCCCTTGGATCATTTAAAAAATATCATCCAAACGATTCCAAATGGCATCGTCTGATAAATGATTCCTCTCAGTTTGATCTGCCAGAGGAACCGGAGCTTTCCGAACTCCTTGCAACGCTGACTTAGCATGTTGTAGCTAAGCTGTACAGCAGGCTGCTCACAGTGAATGTGAATCGCCAACCAGGAAGATGAATTTCTAGGCAGCAACCAATGAGCGTTCAGGTCCCACCCACTGAATCTGATTGGCTGATGAACTTGCTGAAATGTTTTGTTTTGGAATAAATAAGCCCCTAGGAATAAACACAATTATGAAATAAAAACTGACTTCGGAAAAAAGACATTTAGGATTAAAGACTGAAAGAATAAAAAAAAAAATGTCTGAAATTTTTTAAATCTGTTATTGGGGAAAAAATAAAATTGAATGTTTTATATTAACAAAAATATTTTTTATGAAAAAAATGCTTCATATTACTGAGCCTAGAATTCTGTATGAATTACATTGTTTCACAATTTCATCGTGACATCATATATGTCTGTTATGTATTCATGTAGCTGTTTATTTCACAATGTTTGTTTATTCAAATAATTTTGGAGTATTTTATCTTACCATATAAAAGGATTAAAATAAATTAATCTTGTGAAATTTCAAGCTTGTATTTGTTATAATCTTGATGATTATGGCTTAAAGCTAAACCTCAGAAAATAGAATATTACTTCAAATCAATAAAATAAGAATTTTAAATAAAAATATGTTGGACCTCTTAGAATCATGCATATATACTCAGTACTTAGTTTTTGCCCCTTTTCCATCAATTACTGCCTCAATGTGGCATGGCACGGATGCTCTATCAGTCTATAGCAATGCTGAGGTGTGATGGAAGACCAGGATGCTTCAATAGTGTCCTTCAGCTCTTCTGCATTGTTCCATTTCTCTTGGCAATGCTCCACAGATTCTCTGTGGGGTTCAGGTCAGGCACAGTAATCCCTTGATCCCTGAACCACGTTTTAGTGCTTTTGGCAGTGTGGGCAGTTACCAAGTCCTGCTGGAAAACGAAGTCAGCATCTCCATAAAGCTCATCTGCTGAAGGAAGCATGAAATGCCCCATCATGTCCTGCTAGATAGCTGAGTTGACTCTGGACTTAATAAAGCCCAGGGGACCAACACCAGCAGATGACATAGAACCCCAAATCAACACAGACTGTGGAACCTTGACATGGGGATTTCAAACATCTTGGATTGTGTGCCTCTCCATTCTTCAGACTCTTGGTTTCAAAATGAGATGCTATATTTGCTCTCATGAGAAAAAAGGACTTTGGACCACTGAGCAACAGACCAGCAGTGGCTTGACCAGAGGAAATACGACATCTGAAGCCCATGTCCAGGATCCGTCTGTGTGTGGTGGCTCTTGAAGCAGTAACCCCAGCCTCAGTCACTCCTTATGAAGGTCCCCAACACTTTTGAATGGTCTTTTCTTGACAATCCTCTCCAGGCTGCGGTCATCCCTGCTGCTTGTGCCCATTTTTCCACCACACTTTTACCTTTCACATAACGTCCTATTAATGTGCTTAGATACAGCACTTTGGGAACATCCAACCTCTTTTACAATGACCTTTTGAGGCTTTCCCTTCTTATTGATGAGGTCAACGATGGTTTCCTGCACAACTGTTAGGTCAGCAGTCTTCCCCAAACTTGTGATTCCTACTGAACTAGACAGAGTGCAAGTGTTTTGAATTAGCTGATCAGAGTGTGACACTCTAAAATATTGAACCTTCTTATAGTAATCAAGTTTTCTGAGATTTTAAATTTGGGGTTTTCCATAACTGTAATCCATAATCACCCTAATTATATCAAATAAAGGCTTGAAATATCTCACTTTGCATGTAATAAGTCTATATCTTATATTAGTTTCACCTTTTAAGTTGAATTACTGAAATAAATCAACTTCTATTTTATTCTAATTTTTCAAGTTCCACCTGTTTCCTGTAAGGAGGGTGTATATAGTGCATTTGGCACCCCCTAGTGGACATAAAGTAATATTTGTGAAAGAAATAAAACCAAATCAGGTGGTTGTCAGCTGAGAAACACTTGGATGTGATTGGACAGAAGGTTTTTTTCCTGAAGGGAAGAAGTGGTGAACTTACAGAGAAGTTGAATGCAAACACTTTATCTCTAAAATTGAAAGAGTCTGATCAAGAGATCTGTGCATTCCTGAAAATGTTGTACACTCAGGCTGCAGTTGGTGTGTGTGTGTGTGTGTGTGTGTGTGTGTGTGTGTGTGTGTGGTGTGTAGATGTGTGTGTGTGTGTGTACCTGAGATCGCCATCTGTTGGATCTTGAACTGGATATTAATGGTGGGATTCTCATCCGGTTTAGAGGCTCCAGCCTGCAGGTTCATGGTGCCTTTAAGACTGGGAAGCTTCTGTGGGTTGATCTTTCCGACGTCCCACGTTAGCAACTTCCATGCGCAAAAAACAGATGAAAAATATTTATAGAACAACAAAATGAAAATAATATGTGACTGTTCTTTATTTACAACACCTTCTTACAACAGAACACGGGTCTGCAACCTTTACAATCCAATGAGGCTTGTTATCCTCAGTCCAGCAAAATAAAACTTGTTCAGAGCCACAAATGTTATGAGGTTTTTTTAAAAAATAGAAAACTTATATTTTTTTTATAAATATTTATGTCACGAAATGTATCATTTGAAGAACCCCATTTTATTTGCTTTTAGACTTTACAATAAAGAAAACTTAACTGGAAGAGAGAATAGATACGTTTTCTCCTGGGGATGTTAATAATGATTTAAATTGAGGGGGGGGGGGGACTTAATGATTAAAAACATTAAAGAATCTTACAAACTTACATGAATCCAAAAGCTAAAACCAGAATTTGTTATTATCATTTTAGAGACATTAGTGGATTATCATCTTAATGCTGCGTTCACACCGCTCAGTTTGTCTGCGTCATGCTACGTACCCAACGTATGTAGTTTGACGCATGTATGTTGAGGCTTGCAATGCTTGCTTCTGAGCAAAAAAAGAGAGCGTGGGCGGGACTTCCTCTGTTCCCGCACGCTCTGAACTATGGCGGATAGTATCGAGAGAGTGGCTCAGCTTTATTTGCAAGGTAAAGCTAGACAAACTCGACATCGGGTGCATCATCACCCATTCTTCAAATGCGTTCTGAGTTTGGGGAGGAAAACCGTTGGCTTCAGGAGCTGCTTATGGATGAGGTTCGCTTTCAGCTGTACTTCCGTCTGTAGGGCGCCCAATTTTATGACCTGCTGGGCCGCATCGGAGCACACCAGGAGCGCTCCATGTAATCATTAGGCGCGCCTGTCCATATGTCTTTGGTAAGTGTTCTTTCTGATTTTTGAAATCTGCGTTTGTTGAAAATGTTTTCACTGGTCCCGCTTCATTCAAGATACGTGTATAGTGACATAACTAAAATGAGACGCTTTGATTGGTTGATGCACTCCGTCAAGTGCGTCACGTCCCTCAAAAGTTCAGCTGGCTGAACTTCTGCGTTGCTTGTGTTCGCTACATTGCTGCATGCAACGCAAGTAACGCTTGAAAAGTTGACGGTGCCAACGCACACAACGCACCGCAGAGACTATGACGGACCTCTGACGTACTCGACCGTAGACTTTACATGTAATCTTGTCGCAACTGACGCTGGCGTCTGGGGCGGTGTAAACGCAGCATAAGCCAGAGTTGGGAGCCATTATGGAAGGTCCAAAGAGCCTACTGTCAGGAACAAAAATAAATGAGCACACTTGCATAATTTTTCAGTACCTTTGTGACTGGGTCAAAGGTGTACGTTCCCTGGGAGGGGTTGAGGTTAGCGTTGAGGACCCCCCGCGGCAGCTGGCTGCTGACTAGGACCGACTCCACGGCTTTCCCCATGGTCTGTTTGGGGCCCAGAGTCAAGTCAAAGCGACCCTGGGAGCTCCCCTCGCGAAAGGTGATGTTGTGCTTGACGTAAACGGGGATGGCCACCAGGCTGTGGAAGAAGACGCAGGCCAACACATCACAAGACTTGGATACGAAGGCAGGATAGGAGTTTAATATTTAGAGCAAACCGCAAACACATCCCACAGAGATGAAAACTGATGGGCAAAACAGAACTAAACAAAAAGAGACATGTCAATTGTATGTTATTGGGGTTTTATGAGATAGACCAAAACAAAGTAGAGGATACTTAAAGGGAAAGAAAAATTACACTTGGTTGCAGATATTCTTCGTTTTTTTACAAATTTAAATGGGAAACATGTTGCACGGATATATATTTAGTCCCTTTTACTCTGAAAAACCCAAAACAAAAATCCAATAAAATCAACTAGCTTCAGAAGTTTTCAAATATGTGCTGCTAGTATGTAATTTAATTCCAGTATAAATCTGTCGGCTCTGTGAAGGCCGAGAATTGGAGTACATTAGTGATGAAACCGCATCATGGACACAAAAAAAACACTGCACAGAGGGCAGGGTTAACGCTCTAGCATATGATCTGATCTGGTACTCCTTTATTGTAAAAACAAGTCTGTAGTTTGTCTTGCATCACAAGACTATTCTTTACCAGCATACACTGTGTACAGAATCATTAGCCAAGGGAGCATTTTCTAACTCCAAGCTGGATATACAAAAGGATTTAAGCATAGTAGGTGGGCATCTGTGTGTTGTAAGGAGGTCATTACTCTATATCAAGATGGCAAAATATTAGCAGTACTCATGACAATGGAATTCTGCTTTATTAGCAGCTTCTACCATTTAGTCAAAATTAGTCGAATAATCAGTCAAGCAATGAGTGATTAATCGATCATCAAAATAATCATTTGTGGCAGCCCTAGTGCTCAGTGTATGCAATGTTCTATGGTTTCCCCCTCATCACCCGGAAACAAAATGGAAGGATGGCGGAGTTCGCAAGTCCAATGTGCCATGGGAATCTGGCACTGACGTCATCGTTTTCGAAACTCCCGGCTTTGCGTTTACATGACAACCTATCACCCAGCGTTGTCAGAATTCTACACTCTGGAACCCGTTTTTGAAAGGTCGCGTCTTTGCCCCCCCATGACACCCCGTTCTCAGGTAAATGAAAGGCCGAACTGCACATAAAAAAATGTCAGTTTTCCTGAAAAACGTAGTGTAAATTCCCCTTAATATGGGGAAATCGTGGGATGTGTGTGTGGGTTTGGGGCTGTTAAACAGTGCAAAAGACTGGAGTAGAGGTTCTTATGTCCTTTTCCTTCTGCTTCATTGTTATAAACTACCTTGTGTTGGTCTAGCAAAAAAAAAATCCAAACAGAACTCTGTAAATATGCAGCAAAATGTGACAGAAATGTTTGTACAGAATACATACTTCTGGGAGCTGACATGGTAGGACAGTAGCCGAAAGTTTCCATCGGGAGGGATGAAGGAGAGGATTCGCTCAGCTTCCCAACGCTTGAACCGAACACACGGGTGAAAACTGACATCGTCCAGCAGCCGAGGATTCTGGGGGGAAGAGGGCGGGAGAGGTGATGAGGAACGGTTTCCCTACTGGCAGAAAACTACAAGCTCGCCTTTGACAAGATTTTTTGTTTTTTCAAAAAAAGGACAAAACACACCATAAAAGACAGTGTCAGGTCAGGCATGCCTGTCAGTTTCACGCAAGCGTCGATAACTCCCTGAATCTCGGCTGTGATGGTCGAACCTGTTGAGAGACACATCCTGAGTGAACCGGAACTAAAAAGTGAACGAAAAGCGCTTTCCATGAACCAGCTCTCCAGAGCGAAACCTGATTTATCGATGATGGCGTCGATCTCCTCCACCACATCAAAATAGGCCTCGTTGTTGGTGTATTTGACCCCGGTGCGTCGCCACGGCACCACGGAGAGCTGGCCGGTGGGGAGCTGCTCTCCAACATTGGTACTGCCTGGAAAAACATAAAAATAATCATTAGCGGATATATAATAATATCTTAGAGGGCGATATAGACATGAAAAGTGAGCTTAAAACCAAAGAAAGACGTTATGAACTACTGATCTTCAGTAGCTAAATATAAGGAAAGGAATGGCGGTCGGAAAGATGGCCTCTGATTGGACTCTAGATTGACTAAACTCGACTCTGAATTTGGTGAACACAGCTGAAGGCAAATAGATAAAATCTGGAAACACTTGAGACACTCCCTAAAAAAAAGTTTAGAACCGCCTAATTTATCAGTTCAAACACCAAATAAGCCATAACATGCGTGAATAAAAACTGTGGAAACTGCCTTGGCACTTCCACAGAAGTTAAGATCCACGGTCTTCCTTAGCTCTGCTTTTGGGAGTTCAGCCAATCGGCGGCAACATACTTAATTGGAAAGGCCAGGATTGGCGCTTAGCAATCCATATGGCCAGAGTTATAGTGGTTTTCTTCACGTTTGATGCTCCTTCCTTCGTCCTGGAGGCATCTGCCATTTGTCCCCTCCTTCTTCTTCAGTGTTTTTACACAAAACCTAAAGTAACTTTTTCTGCCGGTCTAAAATCACAGTTTTCTCTGCATCAAAATGTGTCTTTAAAATTGACAGACAGCATATGTTTGATTTATGGCTCATTTCAAACGGGATCAGATAATAACTTTTACTGCTCCATTGATTCTCATACATTTTTTTGGCATAAGGGGACCCATGGACGGAAGTAGAAGGGCGGGCCTTAGGCTCCCTATCTTGGCTTTTCAAGTTGCATTTGCTTTCATTATATTTTTTACTTCTCAACGAAAACATTTGCTAATGATGTCGAAGGAGTTGGAGTTAAATTCCGCAGAAAAATAAGGATACACAGAACCGCAAATAGGAAGGTTGCTCATGATTGTGGTACTCAAACAAGCCCATATCATCAGCCCTCCGCCACCATGCTTTGCAGTTAGCGTGGGACGCTTGGGTCGACGGCATCCGTTTTTCTTTTTTCTTTTTGTAATCAGGCTGAGGCTTAAGACCAGATATCCCACAACTTTGGTCTCATCTCTCCTGAGACTGTTATATTCAGAATTAAGTTTACAACACAGTAATACCTGTTCAAGACTTTATCTAATTATACCATCATAAACTATGCAATAATGGACTATTTTTAATAGATGACAGAAATAGTCTTATTTATTTTTTCTTGAATCAGATACCAAAAATGTCTTGTTTTTATTATTTTTTTAATTTTCGTCTCAGGTCAAAAATATGAAATGGAAAAAACAGCCTGCGGGACCGAATTTGAGTTTAATTTTTCATTACTCTGGTTTACAGGGATTGGAAGTTGTACTGATTGCAAAAGTAGATGCCCTTTTTTTTCCTCCTCATCCACCCTGACCTGTGTCATCCCCCCTTCATCTGCATATGAGAACGCCCATATATGGCTTGATCCAACAGCCGCCTGATCCTGTGATGTCACTGTCGTGTTTCTATCTTTTTCTCTTGGATGGGTTGCGTTGAAATTTAACTTTGATGTACAACCGGTTACAAAGTCTGATTCTGATTAGTGACACCAAATGTTCTGTTGAACACGTTCAACATATCATAGTGTAAACATGACGTACCTTGACTCTTACAGCAGTGAAACATGTTTAAAAAAATGAAGCAATCTCTACCATATACTTCACAAAAAAATGTTTTATGTTAAAACTGTTTTGAATGCACAAATTTAAACTCCATTCAAGGAGCCGCGAAAATTATCTTCATTAGGAATATTATTACTGCTAGACTATTTCCCATCAGAGTCTAGTGACTCCCAGGCTCCCTTAGGATTCTTCTAAGCAGACCTTCTCCTGCATGGAGTCCCACTGCTGACAGATTTGCAAGAGCTTGCGGCCACTCGATAGTCCTGCTCGTCACGGAATTACACCAGGCAATGTTTGCAAAATTAGCTGCAGGAACTGAAATTTCTCTGTGTGTTATGCTAAAAAGGTCCATAATCAAATTAGGTTATGGTTTTGGCATTGTCGTGGTTGCAAACAGAACCCTCTCTGGGTTGCGTAAACCCAAGAAATTAAATATTAAAATTAAATATTTGGTGTGCCGTTCTGTTTTTCCAGTTTGTGTTTTCTTTTTATTTTGTATCCAAATCAAAAACAGTTATTTAGATTTTTGAATCTGTAAAGAACTGAGTGTTTTAAGCACATTTATGCAGCGACGACTCAGGACTCCTCCTCCACTGAGGTTATTGCTCATCTCTTTCTGCCCTGGTGTCATATTAACCCACGACAGCATTATTCCTGATCAACAGGTCTTTCTCAAGTCTTGCTTTTACAGATGTGATCAACCTTGCTGATAGTCGACTGATCTGGTCTGCCGTGGTTCTCTATGCACACTGCCCTGCATATTTAAGATGTTTCCCTGCTGTAACGTGCCTGATTCCGATGACTGCCAAAAGCCTGTAAATCAGCAATGAACCGAAATCAGCAGGAAAACGTCTAAAACATGCAAGGTACTGTGTCTATTTGACTAACTTTCCTCTCCTATTGAGGGAGTCAAACATGAACCTTTCTCTTTTTGTTTAATTGTCCCTGTAAGATGTGTTCGAGGACCTGTGATGGTGTTGACCATTGTGCGGAGGATGGTGGGCGGCTTAATCAGCTCTTTGAGGATGTTGGACTCCGTTGCCAGGGGGAAGCCGTTGTCCAGCATCTCCTCCAGCAGCTCGTAGACCACCACCACGTTATCCTTGATGGCCGCCTCGGTACACACTCCGAAATAATCCTGGAATAAAGCAGCGGAGAGAAGCACGTGCGCACGGCCAAGTGTGAGTGAAGCGAGCCGTAGGTGGAGAAAAGCCGAAAAAGACTCCAGAGGTGTGTGTGTGGGGGGTATTCCTGACCTGGAAGGTGTCGACGACTCGGTGCAGGAACTCGATGACGAAGAGAGGCGGCACCTCGCTCTGGATGACGGCTACGAAGTAGATGCGGTGCCGGAGCACGCTGATCAGGTAGTGGTGCGGCGTGGGGATCACCGGGGGAACGTTCTCCGGCTCGGTGGCGCGCTCCTGGGCCTCAAAGAAGTAGTCGCACACGGAGCGGCTAACCACACTCTTCCAGTGTTTCTCCAGGAAAATATCCCCGGAGGCATTTATCAGGAACAAACTGTGGATCATCTTGACTGGAGAGGCTAAGGGGAAAAGGGGAAATTTTATTTTTTGTACCAACAAATGTGGAGTCCCTCAGGGCTCCATCCTTGGGTCTCTTTTATTTAATATCTACATGCTCCTGTTAGCCCAGATTATAACAACTATTAACATTAGTTACTATACTAACTGTGCAGATGACATGCAGCTTTACATTATAATGTCACCAGGTGACTTTGAACCCACCCAAACCCAAAATGAACTCATTGAGGAAATCTGTATCAGGAAGTCCAACAATTGATTGAATATAATCATAATCCCCAATTGTAAAATTAGTACATGCAAAACTCATCTTAAAGGTATAGAGGATGATTTTTCTGAATTTCAGGAAGTCTTCTCTGAAAAGTAACAATATAGACATAGACAACTACTAGCAAAAATCCAATTCTTTTGAAGCATTTCTTTTCTTCTCATACTCTGAAGACACTTTTTCTCTTGCGACTCTCAGACATATTCAAAGGATCCAGTGAGAACTGTGAGGTAGAATGAATAAACGGCGTAGCGCACTACACCTAAACACCCGAGAGCGCGCATGCACATCCACACTGTCAGAGTGATTGACAATTAGGAGGACCAATAGTCTAGATGATCTACCCAGAAGAAAACGATCCTCCCTCATACCTTTTAATTCACTGCAGTTTATTTTAACCAAAAATGGCTTTTTTAAAAAGGCAATAATGGAAAAAAGTATATTTTGAAGGTTTTGCATGGCAGATTGTGTTATTCTGGATGCAAGACTTGAGAACAAATTTTAATTGGACGCTTGTGGGTGTTAAATAACTGATATTGTTCGAGATAGTACCATTCTGTCTGACATGAGGCGTGAATCGCAGAGTTGGATATTATTTTGCATTTCCGAGTGGCTTGACAAAAATGTTTACGGCAATGGATTATTTTTTTTTTCTTTCTTTTTCAGTGACGCAGCAGTTTTGCAGGAAGCGTAAGGCTTGAAAGTTTATGGAACAAATCAACCAAACCACTTTATTTAAGAAAAAAAAAAAAAAAAGTATCTTCGAGTATGAAATATATCTCCCAGAAGATGCAAACATGCCCCATTTCTGTGGGAACCCCCCTCCAAAACAAAACTTGGCCATAAGCTCTAGAGGACCATAGAAATAGTACCCTTAAGTTTACTACTTTAGTCAAATCAGTTTTAATCAATCATTTCTGCCACAACCGGCCCTTTGAGAACATTCAAGATCTTCAAGAAATTTGTTGGATACCCCTGCTCTAAAAAGTAGCCGTTAAGAAAGATTGTGCAATAAATCAATCATTAAATACATAGGACTATGGTAGAAAGGTGTAATGTAGGTGCATGCAGAATAACTCCTATTAGCTGCCTTGTGTGACGTCACCAGAGGCATGCCTCTTGGGCACATAATTTATCTTTATATAAAAAGGACAATAAATAAGAAAAAAAGGAATGACAAACAGAAAAAAAAAATATTGTGACACCTTATATGGGTGTTGAATTACATCTAAGGTGAGTTGGGTTGATTTTACAAACAAATCTGACGTATGGCTTTAAATGTCAAAGCCTTTAAATATTAAAGCTACTCTGCCAGTAACGCAGCAAGAACAGCAGAATTTTAAAACCAGTTTTCCAGCTAAAATCTACTTTTCGGAAGAGTGTAAGAGGATACTTATTTATTTTTCTCGTGAGGGGGGAAAAGCCCTCCTCTCCTCACATGACACACTTCTGCTGTCTGCGGGAACATGACACCGGATTCATTAAACATAAAAGCTATCGAGTTCGGGGCGGATACACCTGAAGTCAGTGAGAATAGCTACAATTCCCATAAATTCTCAGAAAATAAAACTGTCTGCAGCGAACAAGGGGCTAACTGTATCTGTAATGACAAGAAAAGGAAGGCCTTCATCCGCACACATCAGGATGCTCCCTCCTCCTGCCTCCGTCTAATGACAGCAAAAAGACTCCGTCAAACGGGACCCGGTCAAAAAACGAGCTTAGAGTTTGAATAAGACATACATTAGCAGCGGAACCTCTCAAAAACTGCCACTTACTTACCGAAGTGATAGTTTCTGCCCCTCTTGAGTAGCCCCTTCGCCTTTTCTCCCAATGAAAGATTAAACAGCCTTCGCCGCTTCCCGTTAGGTGGAGCAATAGATCCTGAAAGCTGACAGGATGGAAGTGTAGAGTGAGCCAATCACAGGCCAGAGTGAGCACAAAGTCCTGCCTACTAAAAGTACCAGTAGGTCAATAATACGGAAGAGAGTAGTAAGAAATTTGGCGCTGATTGGCTCATATCGATAAACATTAGAAAACTGTCCACGGATTGGTTTACAATGTAGCTGGTCTGACATTTTGTTTCCAATATCAGATTTCATCTTGTGGAGTCGCTCCCCATTCAAACAAACAGCGCTTGTCTTTAAGGAAGCCATTCAGCAGAGAACTGCAAAAGTTTCTCAATCCGGGACTCGTCTTCCTGTTAGTTATAAAGATGATCAAATGTAGCAAGAAGAAGCATGGAGCAATTTTGAACTGATTTGACTGATCAATTTTTGAATGTAGGTTATAGTAAAACGTAGGGATGCACCGATACAGATACTGGTATTGGGTATCAGCACCAATACCGTTCTTATTTAGCCTACTGTATTGTATTGGTTAAAGTTAACCGATACCATAAACCGATTCTTAAAATGTGGATACTCTGCAATACTTAATCAGAGAATGTTTCTATTTCAGTTGAAATTTTAGTTTGGGGCTCATTTGTATTATTTTTTTAAATCTAATTCACCATCATTTGTTGTAACAAGCAGAGAAGAAAATAAAAAATTCATTGCAATGTGTGCTAGATGTATCATATTGGTTTTCGGTATCAGCAAAAAAAGCTTCAACTTTTTTTTGACACTGTTCCCAGTCATTGGTTCTGATGTTCACAAAAGTTCTGGTTGGTTGCTGATTCTTTCAGCTGTGATCAAAGGTCATACATTAGACATGAGCAGCATGAAGTCTGGATATGGTTGAAGATTTAACAAGCACTCCACAGGGACATCTAGTGGTAGGTGTTTGCCAAAGCATTTGGGTGAACTGCTGAGAGATTTGTGAAGCTATCGAATAATCGTCCCTCTGACTGAAAGAACCAGCAAGGTCAGCAGAATCCCTGTTTCATAATTTTCCTGTATGCCTGCTGGCACCAAAATCATAGTAAAACCTATGCTTTCTCTTCTCACAAATGTTTGTCAAGTAGAGGTCACTTGCTATAACATTCTGAGGATCAAGTTCTTCAATGCTTCTGTCTCATATGCCTCATTATATGCCTCGTATAACCTTGATTTTCTGAAAAAGTCTGATTTATGAAATGTGCGGTGGCCACTCGTATGCACGCTCCTCCGCAATCACGTGTTGATAAATCCCACTTGTGCTACTCAGGTCCTCCTCCCTGTTCACAGTCATTTGCCTACAGAAACACCCCTAATTGAACAGATTTGGGAACACCCATAATCTGTCACATGCAATAAATCCTTGTGTTCTTCTTAAAATAATGGCTAAAAGAGTGAAAAAAGGAATGTCAGTGACACAGAGATCGAGATGAAACATAGGTGGGGCAATAAAAAAGTTGTCATGATGAACAGACTAAAAAAAAAAGTCAGTTAATACATATTAATTTCACCACTATAGTGTCTGGCAGTTAATGCGGTCGGGACAGCTGTTCCTGTTGGAAATAAAAGGGAAAAAAATGGTTCGATATCAAACTGAATACAATAAAACGTCCCTCAGTACACAGTTGGAACAGATCTAATACAAAGGGTGCTCTGATCATCATATTTGACACTTGTTTGGCCATGCAGACAAGGCTTGTGCTGCCATCAGTAAGCAAGGAAAAAAGGACAATCTCCTTCACTGATAAGGGCAATTTAGTTGTCACGGTGCAGTTTACAAACCATTTAATTACAGGTGTGACAAAATCCCGTTAAGCTGAAGCGCTTTGATGTAACAAATAAGGGGATCTGCGCATTGAGAGCTCAGGTTGTGGTGACAGGATCTCCATACATGATATCCCCCAACATTAAATTATGTATTTCTTGGCAAATTTCAAACATTTCCTGAAAGTTTATTGCTAATCCGTCCATAACTTTGAAGTTATTTTGTTATAACATAGACGACAACATGAGCTCCTTGGTGGAGGGGATAAACTGCTGAGAAAAATAATCTGTCAAACTCTTTCAATGTTGCAGTTCCTCGGTTCTAACAGTAGATGCTGTGCGTACGAACAATCAGAACTTTACTAAAATAGGAACATTTCTACACACACGTACAAATTGATAAATACCACACAATGCGTAGAATTGTTCCTACGCACGGATTGATGTGCGTAAGTACACTTCATGAATGAGGGCCTGGGATTTATCATTGCTGTAGCTTACTAAAATATTAGGTTGATTAGCGAGACACTTTGGCTGTGTGATTGGGGTCATTGTCCAGTTAGAACAGAGTAGGGTAGTAAATAATTACATTTACTCAGTTACATTTACTTGGGTAACGTTTTGGGAAAAATTTAGGTTACTTTTAAGAGTAGTGTTGCTATGACTTATTTCTTAGTTTTACTTACTTTATTATAAAGTATCGCTACTCTTGAGTAAAGTTTCTGGATCTTCTACCCGCTGTTTAAATTCACTTAAACAGAAAACATATAACCAAAAGTAGCCTACACCACACACCCACCTACAGTTTAGTCTTAAGCTTTCCAAATCTAATCTGTCTGTTCAGCTTGTTGAATTTCGAGGTCAAGTGAATATAATAAGTAATACTACAAACACCATTAATTGTCACTGGAAGTACTTTTAACCTTATTCTAAGATATCTTTATTCATCCCTGCTCTAAGTATTGGTATATTGCTATAAGTTTACTTAGAAACGTCTTTTCTGCTTATTATGTAGGCCTAATTATTTAGTTGTATTTTTTTTAAGTCTTTGAAATACCAGAATTTGCCCATGACCGAATATTTTTGTCTGATGACTGAATTTTACAAATATTAGGATGTTATTCTGTACTCAAAAATACTTTTTACCAAATACGTTGTTTACTTAAGTACTTTTTTGGACATTTACTTTTTACTTTAGTAAAAATGTTGAAGTGCTAAGTATTTCAGCATAATTTGTGCATCTAGGCTACTCTACCCACCTCTGAGAGCCATTTTGCACCAGAGCTTTGACTTCCTGGACTGACGTCTTTAGATATTGCTTGCTTGAATATTTACACAATCTTATTTCCTGGTGATCTCATTCATATTTTAAGAAGAGCACGTGTTTAGTTTCATCAGGCCAGGTCTCAAAAACTGAAGGTTGTCCCGGTGTGGATGTCCAAACTGCAATCTGGCCATTTTTTTCTTTTGGACTGTGGCTCCCTCCTTGCTGAATGGCCTTAACGCTCATGTCGATACAAGACCCTTGTCTTACCAGCTTCAGTCAGCAGCTACACTTTACATTTTGTGCTGGCGTCAATTTGCACATTTCAAACTAAAACATGTACATCTCCCTTCTGAGCAGTCTGATGGATGGCCATTCTCCTTACATCTATGCTTGTAAACGTCATCTTTACTAATATGAGCAAAAAGAGGAAATTGCAATATAAATATGTGGTTTACGTCTATAGTTATGGAAATATGGAACAAACACGCTAACCATAGCATAAAAGCCAGCTCGTGGCGGTTTGAGGTAATGACCAATTCTTAATGAAAAGAAACACGAATGGCTCAACATAATTTATTTCCATTTTATGTTAAAATGTACAGTTCTTGCTAAGAAAGAAAGAACAAAAAAATAAAACAAATGAATAAATTGAAATACATACAGGGACAGAGTAGAGAGCTGAGGTGGCTGAGCACGACTCAACCTTCACTGTGTGCTCTGCTGTCACTCCGTCTCTTTATTTTTGCGCTCTCTCTTAGCATACAACGCAACATGTACAATTACAAAGGATACAAAAAGGGAAGCAATATAAACAGACAAATATACCGAGCTCATTTGTACATGCCTCTTAAATGTAAGGAAGTCCTCCTATACACACACATTAGTAAAAAAGAATAACGATAAACAAAACAAAGAATGCCAAGTGACCTTTAGATATCTGTAGTCCTTTTGTTTAAAATAGCATTAATATACTACACAAAGATAGAAAAACTCTAGAGATGACATGGAATGGAGAGGTTAAAGGCATCTTAAAGTCACTGAAAGTGATCATTTTTCACTTTCTTAGTAATTATCGAAGAGGTGAGCTAAAAAAAAAGTTTTTTTTTTGTCTTTTCCTGAAACAGAAGTGGTGGGAAAAAATGACAGTACCAATATCAATGTCAGAATTTCCTTTTTATATTATAGAAAAAACATCTTCTCTACAATTGTTTTCTAAAGACAAAAAGAGTCAGCTTGTGTCAAAAAAGAAAGCTGCCCAGTCTGATAAAATTCAGAAACCAAATGACAAAAGAAACGAGTACAGAACAGAGCAATACATAAAAAAAAAAAAAAAAATAATGAATGAATGCATGTAAGAAAAAAAAAAAAAAAACACCCAAACTCCTCTTTCAACTTTGAATACTGGTACACGGAGCGACAGGGTCACCTGTTCACACGCCTCGCATCTGAACGCCATTCCCGACAGGGAGCGGGAACGCTCACTTCGTCTCTGACCCTGCTTTAACGTAAGTGCGCCTCAGTCGGAGGGGCCGATCCGAGCACTAGATCGGGCACTTTAGGCACACCTTTCAGAAAGGCTGGAAGTCTGCTGCCATACGTCTAGTCAATGGGAGTGCAGAAAGAAGACACTATAGCTAAATAACCGAAAGGTAAAGAGGCGAGGACAGCTTCAATGAAGGTCACTCTGCGTTCTATAAGCTGCTTAAAAAAAAAGAAACAAGCTGACGCTGTACAGTCAGTCAGTGGAGTGTGGACAAAAATGAAAAAAAAGAGCTGAATGTTGGATGTTCCTAAGCTTGCCACCGATTGGCAACAGCTAGGATGTTACGTGTGAGTGAGTGTAGGGAAGTACCAGAATATTTACATCTAAAGTGTTCCCAAGTGGCAGCAAACCAGAAAATAATGCTACTTGTTTCTTTTATGGATATATAATAGACAGTAACACACTCGTCTCCTCTGTCTTTGCCGTGGGATTTTGACTTTTTTTGGTACAACACTGTCCATCTGGGAAGACGGGAGACTCCGGAAAAAACAACAAAAAAAACACTTGGGACGGGAACGTCGGACATTCCGTCAACGTTCCGACCGTGCTGCCTTGGAGACACTCGACCATCTCGGAGAGGCCTAGCGTGTGTGTCACCGTTTCAGAATGCCACACATATAAAGACAAAAGCATATAAGAGGTCGGACTGCACACAAGTATTCCAAAAAAAAACAAAAACAAAAAACGAGAAAAATAATATTTAACATTATGTTTAACAAAACAGTCCACTAACAAGCTTTCATGATCTCTTTTTTAAGATAAGGCTTCCTATATCAATTAAAAGATTGTGTGCATGGTTGGGTATACTCAGGTAACCATTTTTCATTTCATTCAGTAAGTTGGAGCAAGGAATTCCTGTATTGTCTCTGAGTCATAATTTTTTTTGTGGTCGTTCTTGACCTTCTCGTTTCCCTCCTGCAGGTTTGACAGGCAAAGGAGGAAACGAAGCCAAGTTCACCTCCTCGAACACCTGTTCCCCCCGTCCCCCCGGGGGGGGGCCTGGACCAGTCCTGCGACAGCGCTGAGGTCCCAGCGTACACGTCTGAACCCAAATCCCAAACACAGCCAGCTGGAGGGAGAACCCGAGCCCAAATAAAAACAATAAAAGAACTGGACAAAAATGACTGCACAGAGGAACAGGAAATCCAAACACGCTCCGCCTCAGATTGCCTAGACTCCCTGCTGCCTGTAGAGGCAGCGGTTCAGGCGAAGGGAGTGATGGCCGTTTAAAATACAACGAGCATGAGCTCTGGTCCCAACGTCTCCGTCACCCGCTCTCTGCTGCTCATCTGCTCATGTATGGGGACTGTTTTGGGACTCCAGCGTAGCTGTGGTGGGAGGGGCCCGTGTACATCATGTTGCTATGGTGATTGGGCTGCATAGGCTGCTGGGGGTAACCCTGCCCCCCCATCATGCCCATCTGCATTTGCATGGGGTACTGAGCTGGCTGGTTCATATAGGGGGGATTGCTGTGGTAGCCACTATTCATCATGCTCTGTGGCATTCTGTAACCCGCCGACATGGCGTTCAGAGGAGTCATGTTCATAGAGTTGTACGCTGCCGGCGTGGCCATGAGGTTGGGCATCATGCCGCGCTGCACCGTCAACGTCCGTGGGGCGCCCTGCATGGCCACGGCCCCCGAGCTGCGGCCGTAGAGCTGCTGTTGGTGCGGGGCCGGCGCCAGCTGCTGGGCAGCTTTGGAGCGGATGGAGATGTGGCCTTTGACCGTCGCCATCTGGCCCTGCAACCGGTGCGACTGTGGCGGCCCGAGACTAATGTTAGCAGCTGGCATGTTGCACTGGAGCTGCAGTGAGCCCAGGTTCATGGAGCCGGAGCCAAGGTTGGCAGGTGAGGTCATGCTGGGCTGGCCCTGGGGAAGAGTGTGGGGTGAGGGGGCCAGGCCCGGATTGGACAGGGAGACGCTGGTGGCGTATGATGTGACGGAGGCCGAGTGGGAGTAGGGCATCGCGTGGGGATCCATGATGGTGTTGGTGAGCTGCTGGAGCTTGGCCAGGCTAAATGTGGCAGTAGACTGCGGGTAGCTCCCAGTCCCAAAGTCCTGGCCCATCCGCTCGTAGAGAGCCCTGCTTCCTCCCCCACCTCCACTTTCTGGGATCTCCATGATCATGGGTGTGGAGGCGAAACCGTTGCCCATGCTGCACTGGGACAACGCCTGCTGTTGCGGCGGGGGTGCTGAGGGTTGGGGCTGAGGGTTAGGGGTTTGCTGCGGCTGCTGAGGAACCTTTTTTTGGGACTGAGGCTGCTGCTGGTTGGTGCTGGGAGGCCTCTCGATCACACCGCAGCTCTGAGGGGACTTGATACCACAGCCGGGGGTGTTGGAAGGTGGTGGAGGAGGTGGGGGCTGTGGCACGGTACCGCCTACATTACCAGCTCCTGGTCCAGCTTGTTGAATCAGGCTACAGCTGCCCATCCCCAACTGGGACCCCCCACCGGCTGTGGACGATGTGAGGCTGGGAGCTTGCACAAAGGAGCAGCTGTTTGATTGCGAGGATGACGAGGACGGAGTAACTGAGGTGGAGGAGGAAGAAGATGATGACGATGCTGCAGAGGGTCCAGCCACAACACCGCCCGACATTGCCCCTCCGTTACCCCCATTCCCTGTTCCATTGCCCCCGCCGCCCATGGTGGAGTCGTAGCTGCTGGGGTTGTCGTAGTTCTCAGTCGTGCTCTCGATACTGCCCAGGTCGCTGAAGCCGCTGTCCACCACCTGCTGCGAATGGTCCGACACGGACGGCACGTCCATCATGGGGGATGTCTCCATGTTCTGCTGGGACGGGGCAGACAGCGAGCTGGGATGTTCCGGAGTGATTTGGGTGTAGCCGCTGCCGGCGCTCCCACTACTGCCGCTGGATCCAGTGGGACCTGGCGTCCCGCCGCGCTGTCCAGCCGGTGTCGTCTCTGCAATGCCAGAAGACAGCCCCGGGCTGTTGACAGAGCGGACAGACTGGTTGGGCAAAGGAGGCACTGGGGGGTTGGGGAGGGGGCTGCTGTGTTGCGAGGCTCCACACTCCTCAACTAAAGGCAGGACCTCCTCCTCGTTCTCTCCCGTGTAACTCTGCAGGGTACGGCAGGCGGCTAACGTCTCCTCACAGTCTTGGTAAGCCCCGTGGTGCTGCTGTGGCTCTGCCTCTTCCTCCTGGGCTTCGCCCTGCGTCAGGGACTGCACGGCCTGCATTGTCTCCAGGTCCAGCTCGTTGGAGTGCTGATGTGGGTGGTGTTGGCCCAACTCCTCCTTGTACTCAGAGTGCTGGCTGGGGTGGGAGTGTGCGTGTTGGGGCTCCATCAACAGCGTGATGTCTTTGTCGTCCGGGTGCAGGGACTCCAGCTGCATGTTCTCAGGGGGAACGGACATGGCTGTGACCGTCTCCACTGCTGCCGCCGCCGCCGCCGACTCCTCCTGCTCCCTGCGCCGCTTCTCCTCCTGCAGGGGGTCAGCAGAGGGAGGCGGAGACTTGGCTTCCTGCACCACCTTCTCAGCCTCCACCTCCTCCTCTTCTTCCTCTTCCTCCTGCTTGCTGACGCAGCTTGGCACCACGCTGTTGTCCATGTCTAAAAAAGCCTCACCACCTTGAGGTTCTTCTTTGACTGGAGGAGAATTGGCCAGCGAGGTAGGCTCATCCTCCTCCTCTTCATCCTCCTCTTCCTCTTCATCGTCTGAGTCTTGTCTTTTGCTCGCCTTGCAGCTATTGCCCTTGTCTTCTAAATGCCCGTCGCCTTCGTCATCGGCATCATGCTCTTCGCTCCGCCTGCAACCGGAACCTGGTGTGACGGCTGTTCGCCTGGTGACGCTGCTGCCTCCGCAGCCCATGCTTCCACTTTCCTCTTCCTCCCTGTCTTCATCATCCTCCCCATCCACCATCTCCGTGTCCTGAGTTTGTGAATGTGATGCCCGTGGTCCTGATGCCGAAGAGGAAGAAGAGGGGGAGAGCAGAGGACGGGATGGGGGACGGCTGGGCTTTTCTTCCACCCATGCAGTTTCGGTGTCCTCATCGTCATCGTCTGGCTCGGAGGTGGGAGGAGGTTTGGGGGCAGGCTGCGGTGGCTGGTGGAGGGAACGGTTCTTTGGTGGCCTCCCTCGCCTTTTGGGCACTTTTTGTTCAGTGGGTTTAGGGAAATAGTCGTCGTCTTCGTCTGAGTCTTTTTGTTTGCTATTTTCGCTGGTTCGCAGACTCGTGGTAGTGTGGTCTCCCACCTGGAGCAGCTGAGAATCATTGTCCAGCCGCTGCCTTTCCTTCTCCTGTCTCTCAGCCTCTTCTCGCTGAAGGTACCAGCCACGGGGTTTGCGGCCAGGCTTCATTTTGATTTTGGGTGTGTGCGATTCTCCACTTTGGACCTGGCTGTCATCTTGGTTAGGCTCACAGCCAGGGGGTTTTCCAGGTCCGCGTTTCGTCCAGTGCTGTGGTTTGCGGCTCTTTCCTTTTGGCCAGCCCTTCTTCTTCTTGACGGGAACATCGGGGTTGACCATCGGTAACTCTGAGGGCCTCGCTGCCAGAGCAGATACAGGTTTCAGCACGGATGTTAGTTCTGGGAAGGCAAGAAAAGAAAGTTCGAGTTCCATAAGGAAAACGCATACCAGTATTTGAGTTTGGCATACTAACCCCCCTGTATCTTTAATGAAAATTTAGATTGCTTACCATCTTCCTCTGAATCAGAGATGTTCGAGTGGCGGGCTCTCTTGGATATTGGCTCAGACAATCTCAGAGCAGATCTGGCTGGGGGGTAGCGACGCAGTGGGTGGCCCAGGGACATTTCCTCAACAAGTCTGGGCATTGGCCTCTCAGAGTCCGAGTCTACAAAGGGCTCATCCAGCACCTCCGTAGTCTCAGAAATAGTCTCCGTCACCACGCTGCTTTGTGGGTGACTGCTCCGACGAAAACGAGGCCTCTTTGGCGGCTTCTAGAAAGAAACAATGCAATTAATTTAGACAAGCATCTGAATCTTTGTCTAAAAAGGCAACTGCAGTTTGTAGGGCACTAAAACTAGAGTTGCAACAGTCAGCAGCTTTTCTGAGTTCTGATCATCAGTTTTCCACTGACTGTTTCTTTAAGAACTAGAACTTCATAAGCAGATAAGTGAAAAGGTTTTTTTTTCCTCCCTGCAAGAAAGAAGCAACAAGTTACTTAATAGGCAACTTGAATATGCTACTTTTCATGAGAACAGACATAAATCACGTGGGACGCCCCAGGGCTCCATTCTGGCACCTCTTCTTTTTATATAGGTGAGGCACATACATACTCCACTAACACACAGTACGTTTACATGTACATCTTAAAAGCTTTTCAGAGTAGTTGGACTAAGGGTTTCCTCTCTGTTGAGAGCCGATTCCCCGTTTACATGTCACTCAGTTTCCCAGTTTACATGTCACTCAAAATCTAATCAACTCCACATGGACAGATGGCGACGTGCACCCCTTTGTGTTATCATTCTAGCGCTTAGCCTCAAGCAGCACACAGATAGGAGGAAAACCACCAGAAAGGGTTTTTGTGCGTCTGTGTCTGAGTAAAACTGTGAAATGGGCTGGACAAACACAGGCAATGTCCAAATATAAATATATATTCAAATCATTTTATAAGAATGTGGTGTTCCATGCATATGAAAATCGAGGGCCAGAAGATGTATGATTGCTGTTAATATTAATATCATAGAAATATATAATTATTTCATTACGTTATTATTGTAGTAATGACGATTATTATTATTACTAAAGAGTACGTTCTTATTAGTAATTTCATTTTATTGAAATGATTAGCATTATTGTAGATATATAAACAGTGAAATAATATACTGCATATGTATGTATGTACATATGAATTTGTTTGTTGTATGTAGCAAAAGGGTGGGATTGAATAAGCGCTGGCTTCTTCGGACTCCCTTTGAGCTAAGACTTTTTTTCCCCCATTCTTTGTACAACTCTTGTTTACAGTCTTATTTGTAGTGTCATGTTCAAATAAAACATTTAAATCAATCAAACACACAAACAGGCTGGTGGGAGTGAAGCAGACAGAGCACCGATCGGCCGTTTACGTTCGTCTTAGCTGCCATATTGTTCTTATACTAAGTGTTGTTGAGAAATATGATTTGTTCTTTTTACCATAAGTTTGTAAGACAGAAACAAATCAACAGACCTGAGTCACATTAGTAAATACAAAGAAAAGTATATACATTTAAATTATGTTAGTAATTTAAATGAAAGGCTTTTGTTGATGGTTTTTAATCTTTTAAACATTTTATGAGACTTTATAATATTAATGGCTTAAACCTTTGGTTGAGGTTGTCAAAGCTTATTCTAATTCAGTTCAGCTGCTAAAGCTAATCAGCTACTTACCAGTATGTAGATGAAGCAGAGAACACTCCAGCCCAATCCATTCAGAGCTGAAGCCAGTAGGTCTATCGACCAAAGTTGTGTTTTTTAAAGCGTTTTTCGCTTCTGAGGTTGGGGAGGAGAACCGGAGGGACATTTTAAAAGCCACAGGTGTTGTTAGCAGCGTGACCTGGTTAAGTTTCCTGCATCTCTCGTAAGTCATAACAGTGATTCATAGCAAGACCGGGTGGGGTGGGGGGTTGAGGGCAGACAACTGATCGTAGTAATTTATTCGGTTTATTATTGCTATGTTTAGTGTTTTAGTGCGTCAAGGATCGGTTCAAAACGGGATGCAGACTTTACCCGAGCTGCTGAAAAATCAATCCGTAGTAACTTCATCCGCTGCTCACTTGCTGTGACATCTGACCGCACGAAGTTACGGCGATGGTTCGCTTAAGGACCATCAAAAAACTTGGATGCAGCTCAAATCATTTGATCCTTTTTGTGGTTTAAAAGGAGAGGGTTGGCTAATGGAGCGGCCTGGGTCTGTGTTAATGATTCATTTGGAGTAGGTAGTGACTGTAATATAAAGCTACGTGGCATGCTATAATGAAAAAATGAGGTGAATTTTTTTTTATATATCAAACTTTTTTATTTACCCTTTTTTTCTATTGCACCACATGTCGATCAATAGATGTGTGTTGCTATCAAATTGTCGTCCAGCCCTACTTTGTTCCATGTGTGAATGAGGAATCTTTTGCTATTTCATACAAAATTAGAAACGATTACACTTACTTCGTACTTGGGGCCCTATCACAAGATGCTGCCCAGTATGATCAGCAAGAAAGAATGGCAACCCACAATGGATGTAGAATCTCAGTCCTGCAGCAAATGGCAACCAGACTCTGGCCTCTTTTCAATTTAATACAAGCCCAGCTGCCTTCAAATTAAACCGTTTGGATTCTGGATATATGAAATGTTCCTTTTTCATACAAGAAATTGACTCAAGGCTTAAAAATTCTCCCTGGTGTTACAGGTCAAAATGTCTTCCCTTTCTTGCTTTAGGAGAGATCAATGCAGCAGTACTGCAAACAGATGGAGGGTGAGATGGTAGCAATGTGCAGCTGCATTCACACAGATGCTGACTGAGTATTTCAATATTTATTTCAGATCACACATATGATGGTAAATCATAAGCTTAGGGGATATTGTTCCCTCTCTTTGATCTGCTGCACACGCTTTCTCATGGTAAAAAAAACAAAAAAAACGGGACCTGCGTTTTCAAGCAGATCAGAATTCAAATGAGGGGACCAAATGAATTTTGATCCATTTGGAGAAGACCAAAAAGAGGGGGTAAGAGAACCGTCTTAAAATGTCTTTAGTGTGTTGTATTTACAATCAGTGCTGTTAGCACACGTAGCGGTACCAACTAGGTATGCACAGATACCGGTATTGGTATTGGAGCCGGGAGCGTTCTATTGTCCTGCATCTGTATCAGTTACAGTTAACAGATACCATGAACCAATACTTCAAATGTGGAAACTGCAATAATTTCACAGATAACTTATTTTTCACATGAAATGTTACTTTTGCGGCCATTTAAAAAAAAAAAATTCTAATACACCAATTGTTGTAACAAGTAGAGAAGAAAATAAAATCTGTCTTCCAATTTATTGTATTTCATTGCATCCCTAGTGCCTTTCCCTCACGGCTCACAGTTTATGTTATTCAGCACTGTTTGGATCGGATCAGTATCGGCAAATTATGAACCTCAGACATCTGTACCGGTATCTGAAACGAAAAAGGTGGGTCAGTGGATCCCTAGTACACACAAAGAAGGGAATTATCAAGGTTTTGAGTGGCAGATTACAGTGGATTTTGGACATAGGACTCGTGGAATTAGTATTTTACAGGAGGACATTAATTGGACCCCTGTGGGTGTAAAAACGTTTTTGTTCAAAATGGTTCAGTTTGGAGTTTGTGCTTCATACAGTAAGTTGCCCATTGTTTGCTTTCTGAGTAGTTTGACAAAATCGTTTAATGTGTCCTAGAATTATAGTTGTATCATTGATTGGTGTATATGTTCTTGGAATTAGAAATTTTTGTTGAAATTCAGACTGGGAGCTTGGACGTTTCTTAAATTCAGGTGAGTTGTGGATGAGAAAATTCTTATTTTTATGAATATCTCTAACTTTCAGGCGCCAAAGTGACCTAGACTTGTTAGCACTGCAAAGTTAGGCAGGCTTCCTTTAAAGCAGAAGAGAGATACTGACGCCTGGTAGCAACAAGCAAACAATATAAAAATAGTGGACATGAAAATGTTCGAGAAATTAGAAATTTTCTAATCCTCACAGAATTAAGTGCAACAATGAGTGGTACTGCAAGGCAGTATTGCACAAAGATCTTCTATACAGAAAAAGTCTTAAACTTTCTTATCGCCAGTCCGCTCCTTAAATGAATCTCAGCTTTCTCAACAACGCAAAACACAAAGTGGTCAAATAAAAACCGCAATGGCGCCTGATGCAAAGCTCAGAGCCAGATTTCTTGGTGCATCTCCACGTATAACAGCTTTAGCCAGTTCCTCACCTTGCATTTGAACCCTATTGCTGGCTTCGTGAGGATGGGTGGGGATGATGCTCTCTCCTCCTCGTCATCATCTTCGTCGTCGTCCTCATCGTCACTGCTTTCACTGAAACAACTTTTGTCGACAGACGGTGTGTCGTTTAACCTGGACAGGATGGACTGCGTGAGACCCTCTCCGGGCCCCTCTGGAAGTCTAGGCTTTGGGCCCCTCTTCTTTCTCGGCGGCCGCCCTCTCCGTGTCGTAGGGGTTATCGATGGATGTCTTGCCAAGTCCAGTGAGGGAAAAGCTGAGGAGTCTCCTCGTCTTTCGATTGAGAAAAGAGACGGCGGGCTGCTTGAGGAGGCTGCCGTCCTTCCTTCCCCTGCCGTCTCCTCGTCCTCATCATCTTCGTCTTCAAAGAGGCGGACCTTGGGGGGCCGTCCGACACGCGAGCTGTTTCTTATCTTTCCCCAGGGGCAGTTTTTGGGCGGACGCCCCCTTGGCCGACGCTCACCGTTTGCTGGCAGAGGAGGATGCGCCACGTCCAGAACAGACGGCAGAACGTGGACAGAAGGGGAAGCTGGAGAGCTTTGACTGATGGGAAACCCCAGGAAGTCCTTTGTTTCTTCATCCTCTACGCTCTGCTGCATTTGCCAAGGTGTTATTTGAACCTTTTGGCTTGGTTTGATCTGTTCGCATTTTACAAAAAAAAAAATAGAGAAAATAATTAATTCATTCAAAATTCACTGGACAAAATGACAGAAACCATATTAACTCCAGTATTTCATGTTTACCTCCTTATGAAAGTCTTCCTCTGCCCCTTCTTCCTCCTCCTCATCATCATCATCTTCCTCCCCCTCTCCATCGCTTTCAGATACAACTGTGTTCGTAACGATGACTGGGGTCCAGCGGAGACACTCGGGGTCAACCTCCAGCTGTCGTGGCCGAGCTTTGAGACGAGCCATGTGGTTGGCGATCGCCTTCTCCCTTCGCAGCAACACAAGCCTGCAGACGAAAGTCCAAAGAAGAGTGTTACAGCTTTTTTTCAGTGTTAACTATAGCCTAGTTTAGACTTCTGCGTCAGCTACGGAGCGGAGACACTCGGCGTCATCATCCGTTGGCGCAAGGGCCCTCAGAGAGGCACACAACAACGGACGGAGCAAAGCACAAATGTTTGTTTTTTTTTCAAATCAAACGCAACTGAGAGTGCAAATCTGTGATTGGTCAGAGATCATTTCACCACAGCAATGCTTTTGGGCACCAAATGTTTTTTTTACTGCAAGCCCAGTTTATCCAATATGGTCGTTTGGTGATATTAAACTGTAGAGGCTCCATTCTGGGGCCCCTTCTGTTCCATATCTACATGCTCCTACCTGCTAAATTAAATTATAATGACAAATGAGATTAGTTACCATAACTATGCAGATGAAACTTATGCTGCATTCAGACAAAGCCCATGCCAAGGGCTCTGCGTTGCATTGAGTACGTTGGTTCTGTCAACGACGCTTGCGTTTCATACGGCAACGTACCAACGCATGCGTTACAGAAGTTCAGCAAGCTGAACTTTTGACGGATCCAACGGAGTTAACACAGTGCTGCAACCAATCAGAGCGTCTCACTGTAGTTATGTCACTATACACGTATCTTGAATGAAGCGCGGGCCCAGTGAAAACATTTTCAACAAACACAGATTGAAAAAATCTGAAATAATGCTTACCAAAGACAGATGGACAGGCGCTCCTAAGGAGGAACAGTAAACCTGTAGTTGGTGCCCTGGTGGGAGATTTAAGCTCCGATGCGGCCGAGGAGGTCGTAAAATTAGGCGCAGGACAGACTGAAGTAGCACTGAAAGCGAACCTCATCCATAAGCAGCTCCTGGAGCAAATGGTTAAACTCCCCGAACTCAGAACGCATCTGAATAATGGGCGCTGATGCACCCGATGTCAACGTTGTCTAGCTTTATCTAGCTAATAAAGCCAAGTCACTCTCTCGTTACGATCCACCATAGGTCAGAACGTGTGGCAACAGACGAAGCCCCGCCCATGCGTTTTTCCCTCAGAAGCAGGCTATGGAAGCCAAAAAGTACATACATCAAACCTCATCCGTTGAATGCGTTGCCTGACGCAGACCAAATGTGCGGTGTGAATGCAGCTTTAGCTGTACATTACAATGGCACCAGGTGCCTAAGTCAATAATCAAGCAAATTAATAGCTGGATGTCCCATAATTTTCTCCAGCTGAACCAATTATTATTATTGGACAAAAAGAGGAATGATCAAGCGTGAGCGCTAAACTTCAGTTAATTCAGTTACAAACTACTGATCAGACCTGAAATCTAGGTGTAATAATGGACTCAGACATTAACTTCCAAGGTCACATAAAAGCAATAACAAGGTCAGACTTCGATCACCTGAAGAATATTTCTAAAAATAAAAGACCCATGATGCAAAGGGACCTTCAAAAACTCAACCATGTGTTTATCTTCAGTCTGAATGATTAGGGCAACAGTGTCCTCACAGGTCTGCCTAAAAGCTCAATTAAAGCCAGAATGCTGCTGTTCGCGTTAACACTAGAAACAAGAAAGTAGAGTATATCACCCCAGTTCTAAATTCCTTACAATGGCTGCAGCTGAAATACTTTTTTCTTAAATGGTTGAGCTCCAAAATATATTGAAGACCTGCTGAAGCTAAAGCAACAATCAAGACCACTCAGGTCCTCCAACTCTAGTCTACTACCATCTCTAGACGTAGAATCAAACATGGAGATTCAGCTTTCAGTTTCTATGCTCCTCAAATCTGGAGCAAACATCCCGACAACTGCAAAGCTGCTGAAACAGAGCTGCTTTAAATCAAAACTTTATCCGTTTAGAGCGGATGAACAATTATGACGCTTCACTGCTATTTTGCTTTACTTTTTTCATATTTTCTCTAACGTTTTATTTTTCATGCCTTTCATGCTTGATTCTTAATTAGTTTTTTCTTTCCATGCTTTTATCGTATGCTCAAGTTCTTTTAGTTCTTTATCACAGAATAATTTAAATTAACTTCAATTACCTTGTTTAAAGCATGCTATACAACTAAAACCGCCTTGCCTTGCCTTGCCTAGAGAACAACAAAACATACCACCGTGCTTGTTTAACACGTGTTTTTCGTCTTGTCTGAGCAGCACTTCTAGTAAAAAGCTTTCAAGCACAATCAAACTTGCTCTGTCAGCCATTACTCCAAGAGTGGAAACTACTTCAGTAGGGATATTTATTAGCAGGAATCTGGTGATACAATATATTGCGATATATCACAAAACTATGAGTAAAATTATTTTGTGATTTTTAAAACAGAATTTAACTGTAGAAAAACAATTATTTCTAAACACTTCAACCTTCAACACATCCAGTTTTATCAGGTGAAAACAACCACCAACTAGTGGTCATACTTTAAATTTTACTAAAAAAATGACTGTCATTAGTGGTTGCATTCAAATTATTTAAAAAGAAATAATCGATACATTGCTTTTAAATATCGATACATTATTTCAACATATTGGCATATCGATATTTTCTAACATCCCTATACGTGAGTAAATAAATTATCAGCACCCCCTGCTGTCCTGATGGGGAATTACCTACCAACAACGTTCTAAGTATATAAGGAAACCGTCTCCGTAAACAGGTGTGTGTCTGAGTGGAAACTTGCTGACAGAGAAGTATAAACCTTACACCAATCAGCTGATCGTAGCAACAAGGTGGCACATCATTGATTTAAAAAATATGTTCTCTCTAACTTTTAGCGTGAGCGCTTCCTGGCATCCAGACCTCCTCAAAAATGAGGAAATATGCAGACAACAATGTGCTGAAACTTGGAAATCAGCAAGTAGCCTCTAACCACTTAAGACATCTAAAGTTGTAAGGTTTTAATTTGAACCATGGTCTCAGACCTGTCTCCTCGCTGCTCCAGCATGTTGAGGCTGTGCAGGGTGGTGGTGATGTCCTGTGGGCAGATCCCTGTCTTTTTGCTGAGCTGACGTATGGTGAGCTGCCGGTCGCGGACCTCGTGGAGACACTCCAGTACCACGCTGCGCCAGTACGCCATGTAGGATAACCGACCGAGGTCCGACAGAGGCTTCTCTGGTGAGCCCGGCTGTCCTTCCCTCTTTGACAGCAAGTAGCCTTGAAAGACGAGGAGAGGAGCGCATTGAATGTGTTATTTGCAAACGCGATGGATACAATTACAACGTTTCATCACTGTGTTTTGTAAGTGCTTACTGAAGTCAATGAGAAAGCGCCCGTAGCCCTTGCGCTGGTATTGTGGAAGAATCATGATGCACGATACATTGTACTTCTGCTGACAGTGTTTCTCCTGGAGAAGGATAAAATAACAAATTAGCAGACAATATTTGGAGTAGATGTACATCAGGATTTTGATTGTTGTTCTTGCGGAGGTGGAAAGCAGCTTCAGTACTTCTACATATTTATGTCAGACTGTAGGGCGGGTCTACAGGGATTATTTAATTTAACCTGGTTCAATTTTTACACTACAAACTGTGTTAACACACCTTTGAACTCATTCCCTTTTTATCAAGTCACGACCACACACCTCCATGTATTCTTAAGCCATCTTATGGGGTAGATCAACATAAGATAGTGAAGTCTCTTTTCTGCAAATATCTTAAGTGTGGAATGCATTTGACCGGTTCATTCTAAAACATGAGCTGGGGCCGTATTCACAAAGACTCTTATCTTACCACTTGGTGTTACTCCTAACTCGCCCTAAAAGGTCTTACGTAGGAGTTGTCGTCTAAAACCTATTCACAAACGCACTAAGAGCTACTTTTACGTAGGACAAATCCCTAAAAGTAAGTTAAGAGTGACGTCCAGTTGCTATGGAAAACGTCATTTAAATAGACGGGCAGCAGTGTGATTGGTTGTTGAATGACACGTGTGAAAATCAAGAAATGGAAAATTTCAATGTCGATTAAAGCGTAATTATGAACAGCGCAAATAACAGAAATAATGCACGATGAAATCTTTGTGTAGACCACGAGACTGACACTTTATGCAACTTACACACAATAGCCAATTACAGAGTGGGTAAAACGAAAAAACGTGAAATGTATCATATTACCCTGCCTAATGCCTGCAGATAGCTGGGATAAACTCCATAATTGGCCACATTGGCTTTAATTCGATGCAGTTGCTGGATGTCTAATGGGAAACGGATGAATTGTTGTCGACAGAGCGCTTTAAGAGTTTGTTGGATTGATCGGCTGATAGATGGTTGTGATAGACCCAAGTCGTCCGCGTTGCAAAATTGCATTTTCCCTGTGGCTAAATATCTTAGTTTCGCTAAACATTTAATTTCTGGACTGATCGGGTTGTTACGTTTAGTTGGAGACGTGATTGCATCCCGCACCACATCTGCAATAAACGATTTAGTCTGTATCGACAACATTGTGTCTGGCTGCAGCCATTTGGGAGTCTTTGTGAATAGGTCTTAGGAAGTTAGGTGTCCTCTTGACTTCTTTTAAGGACTCCCAGACTTAGGAGCTACTTTTAGGCCTAAAAGTGGTTGTGAATTACTTTTATCTTAAGAAACTAGGAGTCCTAAATTTAAGAGTGACTCGCCCACATTTTTTAGGAGTTACTCCTAAATTCGGCAGTGAGAACCTACTTTTAGCCCTAAGATTCTTTGTGAATACGGCCCTTGGACTATTATCGTACTGGAAGAACCTCTGTTCCAGTCTTAAGTCTTTTTCAGCCTCTAATTTTTTAAAAATTTCTCCATATTTAAGTTCCACTGATTTTCTCATGCACTTTGGTAAGCTTACCTTTCAATGAAAAAAAAAAACGTAAAAAACACCCCCCACAGCATGATGCTGCCACCACCATGCATGGAGGATCGTGTATACAGGGTGACGTACGGTGTTAACCCAGAGTTCTGTTAGTCTGACCAGAGAACCTGACGTATTTTGGTGCATCTCCAGCAGGTCTTGAACCAAACCGCAGATCTGTCTTCTCTTCCACGAAGGTCAGCTTTGTAAAAAAAAAAACTACAGATTTACTGGTCAAAGATTCCCCTGCAGCCCCTCCTGAGTTGCTTCCTGGTTACTTTTCAGATTGATACCCTCTCTGGCCAGACGGTTTTGTTTGGAGTAAGTTTTACCATATTCAGCTGATGGCTTGAACACTGTAAGGGATGTTCTTTTATAACTAAAGCTAACTTAAAACTTTAGGATTAATTATTCGCAGCTGAATTCTCTCGAGGTGAATTCTGACCACAATTTTTGGCTTTATTTTAATTAGGGGTATCGAAATAAAAAGGGCTTTTCTTTATTTTCATTTCTAAACATAAAAAAAGCTTTCTAATTATGCTAGCATTCAAGTTTTTTGTGGCTGACAAAGGCTGGCGTATTGCCAGGAACCGTATGAGCTTGTTTATGCACCAGTTTAACTGTGTAAATCTATTTACCTTGTTAAAGTGACAGAGTGTAGTTTTTGCAGTACATCTTTGAAAATAGCCATTAAAATATTGTGTAATAATAATTATGTAAAGCACATTAATTGCAAAATATTGGCGATATTGTAAAATATGACTTTAAAAAAATCAGTTTTAAAATACATAGGCGCGGGTCCTTATTTTCTTTTAGTGAGTCTTTACTTCTACAAAAGCCCGGGCGGACAAAGCGCACAGAACAAGCCCGCTATTAAAACACTGATTTACCCTCAAAATGCAAAAAAGATTCGCCATAAACACATTTTTACCTCTTCGCTAGTTCCAAGCGATGAAAGAGAGACTGACGTGCTCGTTATGTTGCTGCAAATAGATAATTCTCAGGAAATTGAGCCTTTGAAAACGGCAGTAGTTGGACCTCCGTTGTTGAGTTTCTTACTCGAAGACACAGATACATGCTTGTGACAATTCAGGTATGCACCGCCCCCTACTGGCCGAAAATTACACACTGTGCCTTTAAAGGATAACGATATGGAGAATACTGCCTAAAAAGGTAGGAATAACTCTGGTGGTTGGCCTGGGATCATTTTAAAAATATAACCGGATAATTATAATTCCATAAATATGATTATTCCTCTCAATTCAATCAGCCAGAGTAACTGGAGCTGGTTGAACTTCCTGCAGCTTAGAGCTTTGACTTAGCATGTTATGTGAAGCTATACAGCCAGCTGCTCACTAGTGAGTCAGGACAGGTATCCATGAAGAGTAATGTTGAAGCACCATCCAAGGAGCATGCAGGTCCCAACCAACTGATTGGCTGATCTGTTCTTGTGATAGAGAAGTGTTCTTCTGAAATAAATAAGCTGCTGGGGGGAAACACCTTTATGAAATAAAATCTGACTTTGTTAAAAAGACGTTTTGGAATAAAAACTAATAAAATAAATAAAATATTGACTTTTTAACATCCATAGATGTATTTTTAAAGGAAAAGACTAATATTTAATAATAATGATGAGATTAGAATTTTATATAAAATCATTTTTTCACAATATCATTGAAACATATATATATATATATATTTGTCTATTCTTCATTTATTAATTTTGAGAACTTTGGCGTTCCATAGGTGCTCTGAAACCCACATACCTTGGAGAAGTAACCGACAAGATGGCAACCTTTGCTGTCATTCTGTGTGAGGACGTAGAAAAGGAAGGGCTCTACATCGTAGTAAAGGGTCTTGTGGTCCAGGAACAGCTTGGCCAACAGACACAGGTTCTGACAGTAGATTGTGCTCACGTTTCCATCAACCTGTGGGACGAGAGAGAAAACAGATTGTTAGAACTTTTGTTAGAGCTACAGCAGAGAGCCCCCTCTCTCTAACGGTACTGATTAAGACCAGATTTGAATTCAGCAAAGAGCACCGAGTCCCGTTCTCACCTCGAACACAGAAACATCGTCCTTCCTGTAGATCTCATTGGCAGGCGGGTGGAACCAGCTGCACTTCTTCATGTGCTGGTAGAGGATACTGCGGCTCTTCATGTAACGCAGGCAGAACTCACACAGGTAGAGTTTGGGGAGTCTAGAAAAAGGATGACAGATGTAAAGTTGGTGGTTAGCAACCCATGGTCCTTCAGTAAAACAAACGAGCATCCTGGTCCTGGCTTGTAAGGAAAATCAACTGGAAACTGAGCTCTCTTAGTAACAGCTGTGAGAGCGCAGCCCCAGTTTTATGTAGGGTTAGCTTACCTGCTGTATTCCTGTGGATACGGAGACGAATACCAAGTCTGGATTTCAAACTTGCCAAATTCGATGACGGATGGACAGCGCATTTGTGGGTCAGGGGGACCCGTCACACCAACTTTCTGTGATGGAAAATGAGAAAATTTAAGGTCAGCTTTGCGTTTTCTTACAGTCACAACCGTCGATCGTTGATCAGATGGACATTAGAGACGGATCAAGAAACCCTGGTGGCCAAAGTCAGCCAATTTTGCATCTGACCAGGGAATACCAGTCTGATCAGAGGTCACCTACCAACAGGTCATGGGGAAAGAAAAAGACTCTTCAGAGTGGAAGTTGTAACCAAGTAAAAAGTATTAAGTTAGCTACATCCAACATCGAACAGATGTTTGAAAAGGAAGCGAGAGGGAGTCGCACGCTAGCATTTCCTTCATGAACAGGAAGAAAGACTTCAGCCAATAACGGGAAGGAAGCAGAACATAATTAATTGCTGTTTTATTCCTCCCTTTGATCAATCCAGTTTTATAATTATTGCATGAAAGCTTTTAGAAATATTGATGATCTTTTGGAAATTTCACAGTTATCACAAAATGAGAGATCATAATTGATTTAGTAATCACAATAGAATAAAAATATCCTTTATTGTCCCTCATTGGGGAAGTTTAGACCAAACAACAGGAACGTAGAAAAATATTAATAAGAGGCTGTACAGTAAATAAAAAACCTGAATTTACAACATTAGAAAATTATAGTTTTCATTCATCCAGAAAGCAGAAAGATGCTTCTTGTTGCATTTATAGTTCTTATAGAAATGTCTGATTTTTAACAACGGGTTAAATAAGTTAGAGCTGCAGCGATCGGCCCCAGAATTACCGATCTGATCATACAGACACATGTTAAAGTTCTATTGGTGAAGGACGCACGTTCAGACACGCAGAAACATACATGCAGGCGTCGTGCCGACACCAAACCTCAGCTTTGATCCGTTCCGTCTCTACAGACCGTGTGACGAGCCCTGCCTGCAGTTTATGAGAATCATGAAGTCTTTTTTCCAGATTAATCACTCTTCTTACAGCCAAATAACGGCTCAGTCAGCACCGAGCAGTTCAACCCCCGTGTGGCTATTCCTATCAGAATCCAGGATTTATTGAGGTGTCTACGATGCTGGCCAAACTCCCACCGTCTCCCAGGTTTACTGTGACACATAAACTCAGCACATAAAGCAGAAGGATTTATGCCTCGCCTCGTTATCTACTGTCTGACCTGTCGGCCACTGACCGTAAACTTTATGAGCCTAACTAAGAAGTGGGAGTGAATGTGTTTACACACAGCAGCTCCGTCACAAGAAAACAGTTCAGGCAAAATCAGGGCACCAACCCCCCCGTAGTTTGACCTTCATTAGATCGCGCATTCATGATCTCCGCTCTGAGACCCGTGTGTCCGTCTACGGAGAGCTATGCGTACCTGCAGCGCCAGCTCCTGGATATGTTTGAACAGCTCGATGTCTTTTTCCGTCAGGTTCTCATGTCCCGGCAGCTTGTCTTCGTCCTCCCGCCAGTCGCTGCCGTCCTGATTGTCTGCAAATGGAAACGACGGGCCAGCATGAATGCAAACCCAGCGACATTTCCACAAAGACGAACAAATACACACGCTTTCCTGATGAGAAAACGACTGAAGTGGATAAGGAGGCGTTTTATAGGTAAAAGGGTGGAATTCATTTCCAAACAAAGATGGGGAGAGAAGACAGACTTTGTTGAATCAAAGTTAAGATGCAATTTTCATACTGAATATTTGACTTTAACAGCAATAATTTCACAAGATTCAAGTACCAGTAAGTTAACTGATGATGGTTCTTTTTGTTGTTTTGTTTTTAAATCAATGCCCTGAAAATAATTTGTATCAGCATCAGTGAAACATTAAAAACAAAAAAACAGAAGCTAACTAATAAACTGAAAGTTCATTGGTATGCTCATCCTCACCACCGCCGTCGTCGTCTCCTTCTCCTTTCCGACCGGCTTTCTTCCGAATGCGGCACTGCTGCGAGTAGTCCACCACCTCCTGCCGCGCCTTGCGGCCCGCCGGCGACGGCGTGAAGAACTTGGTGAGTGCGTCGATGAGGCCCTTGGTCTTGCTGTTGAAGTGCAGGCTGCTGTTGGACTGCTCGTCGTCGCCGTGCATGGAAAACAGCAGCCGGTCGTCGCCGGGGTAACCTTCGCAGGAGGAGCTGGAGGACGAGTTGGCCGAGGTGGAGCGCCGCCTTCGACCTCGGCCTCCCAGCTTCTTGAAGGGCCGCCCTGGTCTGTGGGGAGAGGGAGGTTCATTCAGTGTTCGGCTTCCTTTCACTTGGCAGGCATCAAGCTGGAGCTGAATGACTGACTCACTGAATGACTGACTCACTGAATGACTGACTCAATGAATGACTTACTGAATGAGTGACTGACTCACTGAAGGACTGACTCCCTAACCCAACAGATAACACAAAGAAAGCAGTCGGCCTATTAAAGAAGTCTGCTGTAGAATAAAAAAGTGTTTCAGAGAAATATTAAGACAACTAAAACCTTCATTAAATTATTAACTTTGTTTTTTATTGGGATTTCATGTGACAGAAGTGTAATCCATAGAACCCCACCAACAGCTACTGTTGATCTAGCACAAACATCCCTGAAATAAAGTGATTAGACAATGATTTTAATGTAATTAAACTTGAAGGACCCAGAAGGAAGTGTAGTCAGTATTTTGCAGCCGGTCTCCACTCATACCTGTTCTTGGGACGCCCCAGCGGTGCGTTGTATCGCCGTTTGATCTGCGCCGCCTTTTCATGTAAAAGTGTCTTTCCCTTATTCCTGGGTTGGCAGATCTGACAAATCCACATGCCTGAGAAAGAAAAAAAGGGGGGGAGGAGACGATTGATTGAAAATGAACACAGCACATTTGTTTAACCATCACAAATTCTGTCTTTTTTTATCCCTAAATTTCATTTCTATATTTTCATGCTACAACAGACAGTGATGTCGGTCGCTAGTGTTGAAGAAGAGCAACTGGATTCCCAGAGGAAGAATTGTATTTATGTTCACAGTAAACATCAGAGCTGATTAGAGTTAAAGACTCATCCAGTTCGGTTCGCCCAGTTTTACACAACCATTACGAATTTGACACAATAACATGAATTACTGGAGGCGTGATGTGGATCTCCTTTATGCACTGAAATGGCTTCCATATGGAAGGCTGTATGCAGTGAGAGAAACATTATCAAGGAGTTGAACAACAACTGAAAGTTGCATTAGCAGTGTGATGAAGCCATGTTTGCTTCTGATCCTGGTTCTTTACTACAGATACAAGGATTAGTCGGCCGGACGTCTGTCGGAAATTCAGGGTCATTTTACTGGATCTTATCTGACGGGGTAAATCTGCCGCTCTGCTCCTCTCAGCCGTCGTGTCTCCATATAAAATTGCCACTTTAAGGATAATGCTATGACGTCCGCCTATCACCGCTGTTTCCATCGGCGCCCAAAGCAGCAGAGAATAACAAACCAAATGGAAGAAGCAGCGTTTGTTTTACCATGTTGATATAAACTTTGTCGCCAGCAACATCCAACTGTACAAAGCCGGCTCTTTTTTCAACCTATCAGCATGAGCTGAGCACAGGTCCCGCCCAGCGACTCTACCAGGCCTCGAGGCTGGTACTGTACTCTGTTGGTTCATGAAATGGCCCCAGTATCAGTGGAGACACGCGCACACCATGAAGTTCTGGTAAATGTAACCTCAAGTTCAGAGAGTGCTAACTGCGCCTTAAATCAGCCAATTTTGCTTTGATCATCTCTGATATGTGGGTTAATAACTGGAAGAAAAAAAGATATAAAAATGAAGGAAAACACTCTTTTTCTCTTTATCAAATATCTCAAAACTAAGATTTCCCACCAGTCATGGTGTAAAATGACATGAGCAAAGGTTAGGGACTTGTTTTAATGTCTGAATGGAAATAATCTTAATTCTTCATTTTCTGCTCTCTATCATCAAAAAGTCTGCCTCACGTTTATTTTCCTGGTGTCTGTAGAAATAAGAACAATAAACTGCTCAGATCTGAAAGATTCGAAATCAGTGTTGGCCTGGGAAAGCCTGATTGCTGCATCTTATTATTTACCTTTCGGCATCCGTGTGAGAGGAGGATCACAGCACTCCATGTGGAAGCCCCGGTCACAAGAATCACAGAACAACATGTTATCCTGCAAACACAAATATCAACACTTCAGAAGTGCTTTAATGGGTTACTCCTACTACTTAATCTACACTCAAAAGGTCAGTATGGCTCTTTTTAGTTATATTTGCAAGAAGTTGGAGGAGAAATTATTTAATCAAATGTTGCTTCGCTTCTAACAACGAAGGAGAGAAACAATGCGGCTGCAGAATAAAATAGCTCGGCACCACAGATACGTTTATCAGCGGCGCAATCTGTCGCTGAGTGAAGATGATTGAAGCGAGCGACGCCGTCCCGCTGCCAGGCCGCCATGTTTGTTGCTCCACTCACCGCATTCTTGCCTTGATCCTGACAGCTGCTGCAAGTCTTGCATTCGATGCACTGCCACCACAGAGCTTTGACTCGTGCCGTGAGCTCTGGGGAGAACTTGAGACAGGACGGGTGGCCTGCAGGTAGACACACACACAGAAAAACAAATGCTTTAACATTTTTGCTGTGACTGACAGCTGACACATATGCATGATTTTAAAAAGATGAGGGTTGGGGAAAAAAACCCCACTCTTTTCTGTCAAACTGTCAGTGCAGCAGGAAAAACACCAGAGGGCCGCTGCTCTGCTTACCTAGAAACTCTCAATTTCTAGTAAAAAGGGAAAACTAGAGAAAATCACTTTTCCTTCATAGGGAGAATATAAAAGTAAAACAAGATTCACTTGCTTCAGATATATACATGCATCCTGGTTCGGTGTGAAAAAAAAGCGCAAAAAAAACACTTTTGAAACAGGAAACAAGAGAAAAATGGCTAAAAATAATATGTATATAGATATATATGGCTCTACAGGGAACTCTTATTCCTGCTGGGGGAAACTGAAAACTGGTTCAAGTTTGTATAAATATTACTACAAATTTAAGCGGCTGTTTTTCTTTCCCCACACGCTTTGGGCCCCCTCTCCTATACAATGATTGAGCGATTTTTAGTAGCTGATGGCCTCCAGGGGGCACTCTATTAGGAAGCCCAAAAGTGAGACAGATGTGTGGGGAAGAAGACTAGTTTTGATTTAGATCTGTTACAGACATTGAAGAAGACATCAGTGGCTTTAAACCACAAGAGGAAGATAAATATATACATTTTTCTGCTAGGATGAAGTACGTTTTATTTTTTGAACAAGACATGTTGCAGTCATGTTGTGTTCATGACACACCTGATTTTCAGGCAGAGCTTGGAAAATAAATAAATAAATAAATCTTCCAAGTTTAGTCTGTGTAAATGTTCATGTTACAACATGGAAATGTGTGGTGTCAATATGTAAAAAAAGAAAAGAAAAATTACTTTGAAGGTTTAGAAGCTGTGTCTTATATTCAGGTGTGCTCTTTAGTCTGAAAATTATGGTGAACTGAACTGAAATGACTACCAACTGTTGATTTCATGATTTCTTAACATGAACCTCCCTCCTTTTATTAGAACATCTTTACCAGGTATCGATTAAATTACAAGTGTGCTGAAACAGGGAAACTTCTAAAACCGTATTTCTTCAAGTTTTTACAGTGGGTACCACTATCATGACCAACCTAAACATGCAGCTTTTAACTATAGGCAATTAATAAAGGAGGCTTATTTACTCCTAAAAAGGATTATTTATTGGTAATTGTTGCCAGTCACGGCCACACTGTGCATGAATTGTACATTTTTAATTTATTTTATTTTCAAAGAATATTTTAAGCTTCCAAAAAAGTACCACTAGGGAGAGCTTGCGTACCACTGGCGGTACCCGTACCACAGTTTGAGAATCATGGGTCTAAAACATTCAGAAGAGCGGGGCTGTGATTGATTCTTAACATCAGAATGGGTTTTTAAAGAAAGATTTTTTTTATCTGAATAAAATATTCAAAACCACTGCAGAGTGTAACTATAATCATCAGGAGTTCCGATCAGCACTCACCACTGTTGCCACAGTCAGCGCAGGAGATGAGCTCCTCTGGCTTCTTGTCTCGGTTCTGCTCCTTGGTCCCCAAACAGAAGCTGCAGATGGGAATGGGCTCTGCCACAGGCTGGGGGGGGGGGACAAAAGGGAGGAGAGTTCAGAATCAAATCAACAGCTTCACCATGTAGACACAACAACAGCGTGCTGCCACGGTCGATGAGCGCTGCTGCATGTATTAGCTAGCCAACAGCAGACTGATAGTCACACCGACGGGGCGGCATGGCCGTCTGCCTGAGCATCACCTTCAGGATAATGAGGAGCGCGAGTGCTGCCGTGACGATGGAGCTTGTATTATTTATGTGGCGCGCCGTCTAAGAGCCTGCTGCCATGTGTCGGAGTCTCAGCTGATGACAGGATGGTAGAACGCTCCGTTCGCTGGAGTGGTTCAGGCGGCTGCTCTGAGTCCACATCTGGGTCGGCTTACTTAACCGGCCAGTGGTCATCAGCCCTGCTCCGCAAGGCACACCTCCATGCATTTTTAAGACGCGCCCCTATATTTTAGCTTATTAGCATAAAGTATGTTTCATTGTCATATAAAAAGCTATACATTAATAATAACTTTATTCAACTGTACATTTTTTTTCTAATACATTGCAACATGTTAGCCGGTTTAATTAATTACATCAGATCAATGTTGAAGCACCGGCATATAACCAACTCTGATCTCATTTAGTTGAAACATTTGCTTTAAAGAATAAAAAAATAAGTAGGAGTAATAATAATAATAATAATTTTTTTTTTTTTTTACAATTTCATTGTCCAATTATACATTTTGGGGATGGAACAATATCACTTTTTTCAAAACGATACTTGAATCTGAGGACCAATGACGATACTTCTACCACACAATAAAAAGGACCACCAAACAAATTTCTAGTGACAAATTAACATTTTAAGAGAAATTATTGGAGTTTCCACATTTTAGGTATCTGTTCATAGTATCCCTAATATATTCTAATGCATCCCGATATCATTCTTATGTAAGGCATACTTAAAATGTGGAACTGCAAAAATATCACAGAAAATATTTATTTTTCACTGGAAATTTTACTTTTGCTTTAATTTTTCCTAATAATAAAAAAGAACTCTAATGCACTATTATTGGTTGTAACATGCAGAGAAGAAAATAAAACCAGTCTTCCAATTTATTACATTACTGCGTGTGGTAGAAGTACTGACATTGGTACTCGGTATCAGCAAGTACTCAGATCCAAGTATTGAGATATCTGTTCCTCACAGCACACAGTTTATGTAAGTCAGGACTGTTTGGATCGGTATCGGCAGATTCTCAACCTCAGATATCTGTATTTGTAACAAAAAAGTGGATCAGTGCATCCCCTTCCCCAAATATATTCATGTAGACATTTCTATCATGTTTATTTAATTATTAACATTTTAGCGCTCCATAATTTACAAGCTCTGGCTGAGCTGCAATCATCTGAAACAGGAGTGTTAAAACACAGAAGCATCTAAAGCATGCAGGGCAGTCTGCATAGAGAAACAGGCATAGGAAACACTGCAATAAGGAAACTTTAAATATGTAACAAAACACACTCAAAAATTGCAGAATGATGTATGACTCGTCCAATAATGGTGGAGAGTCTGCAGAGTATTAATAACGCTGGTGTGTGCAGAGTTGAGAATGTTTACGTTGAGTTTGGTTTCACAACCACATGAATTAACTGACAACATTAGGTTTATGTGTTTTATTAAAAAACATAATTTGTATTCTAAAACAAATACTGTTTAAATATGATGGGGCCAACTCCCTTCTATTCTTTCAATAATGTTAACACTATGATTTATTAGAATTCTCATGCTTTTGTTTCAAACAGATGTTTCAAAATACTTAATCATTTTAAATTAAAAAACAAAACAAAAAAACACCAATGCTTAGTGTGGGTTTAAAACGGAGGCCAGATGTTGCTTCTTGGCCTCTTAAAGGTCTCATTCACTGAGGAACTGTGTGATACTTATTCTTTTTAAATAATGCCATACATAAACATTCTCTCCAACCCCCACTGCCTGCATTAGTCACGAGTGACTCAAAAAGCCAGACCTTTCTACGTCACAGAGAAAAATAGGATTTTAGCTTGGCTTGTAACCGACTGACCGCCCACGGGAAGTCTGAAGCGGTTTTGTGGCCAGGAGAGAGCAAAGCAGGCTCTGTCGGTAGAAGCCAACAATTATCAACTGCCCAACATGGCAGAAACAGGTGGTGCATTTTTTTACCCAAGAAAGAGAATCTGAGGAAGAAGCAGTTGGAATTTATCTTTGGAACATCACCAGGAACATCACCAGGAAAGTAATTCAAGGATTTGTTCGAGGTCAGCGCAAGAATGGTGTTGCTGTTAGCCAATCAGAGGAGAGACGTTTGAATATTGCAAATAATGAGCAAGACTTATAATCCTGTCTTTTAGCCCCACCCACTCCTCTGATAAACTTCAACCTCCTTAAACATGAGCGTAGAACTTTTTTTGTTTCATCCATTTAGGCTAGAGAGCACAAGATTTATTGATATAAAAAAACAAAATGAGGGAATGAGACTTGAATTTAACTAACTAACTATAAAAAGGCCAAAAAGGGTGATGTTAGTATTTGTTCTGTTTTTTAAGCAATATCTACAAAGAATATCTACAATAGAAGGTAACCAATGGAAAAAGGCTTTTATTTCGAGAACGGGGTCAGCTTGCCACATTCTACAAAAAAGAGGGTTTTCCTTGTAAAAGTTGTTGTAAAAATCTAGAAATTGAAGCAAAATTTCAGTCATTTAAGTTCAAAAACATTTTAAAAAACATTTTTTTTACATATAAAAAAAAATCCTCTTTTTTGTCACTCCAGACATTTTATTTTATAGCAGTGAGGACAAAAGTGGCCTGAATTGTAAAGGTTGCTGCCCCCTGGTTTAGGAAAATTAATTATTACTAAACATTATTACTGAACATGTAGGAAGCAACAGGTAGACTACCAATTAAAATTGTTTGTGAAAGTAAAGACAACATAGGACCAAATGAAACAAGGCGATGACTGGAATCGACCAATATTCAGCTGGACGGCCCTCAAACGCTCTTCTGCTGGTCAGACGATCAAACACTCGATAAAAACAGTGGACCACATGTAGCATAGCTGCTACTGAACGACTAGCAGTTAGCATCAGAGAGAAGAGCTGGAAGCAGCACAGACATAGAACAAGCTAGTTCAGGAGGTGATTATAAGTCGAAACATGTCAGTGTTACAATCATCTTGCTAGAGTGAGGCTCACAGCAGATAACAGGAAGGCTAACGGGAACACTGCAAAACGGCTTGGTTTTATCCGTCATTCCATGTCCGTCTTTTACAAAAACATGCAGGTTGGAACATTTCTGGTAAGCTCACACTCACCATTATATTAGGAATACATACAGAGACCACTGTATCAATTATGTTGGTCAATGTAAGAGAAAATAAACAATCCTGAAGTTATTCAGTCCTGGAAAACATTAACTGTTATAAGTAACTGCTCTCCAAAACTCAATGTAGAAAGCACCTTTGAAGTAGGGCTGCACAATTAATCGGATTTTGATCGTGATCACGATTTTGGTGGCCACAATTAAATGAACCTGATCGTGAACGATATTTGCATTCAAAATGCGAGCTTCACTGCGAGCCTCTTCATCATACACTGCCTCAACCAATAGTCTGCCAACCACCAGGGGGCAAACTCACGGCTAACGCTTCATTAATCTGACCAAATAAACACCACGACACACAGCACTCATAATGGCTGCACAGGTGAAAAGGAGTATTTGAGCGATGTAGTAGATCCAAATCTCCATTATGGATCTGACCAGTAAGCAGAAAGTTCCTGAAAGTGTATTACCGCCACAGTAAGCAGCCGGTGGATGCTACGCTATCCCACAATGCAACGGACGCCCCGAAATCATAGAAGAAGAAGGACCTAGCTAAAAATGGCTACAGACGAACTGTCAACCATTGACACCGCCGCAGTTTCGGCAGATAAATGTACGTGAAGCGATGTTACTGATTACTGTAATTGTTTTTTGACTGATTAAACAAAATAACGGCTAGAGGAGGCGGGACCACAGGTGAATGTAACGTAAACATCTGGGTCAACAGAAGTCATACGGGTCAAAGGACACGCAAAATGGTGGAGCAGTACGTCCGATTTCATGCCTATTACGCAATAGTTTGCTATGCAGTATTTACTACAGTAACAGGTGAGTAATAGTTGCTACGTAGCATATAGTAAATATTAAGGATTTGGATGCAGAGAATGTCAAAGGCCTTTTCTGTATAAGCTGTAATTGTTTCCCATAAATTGCACTTTGAGATTGCACTCTGCAATAACATATTTAGCTTGTACTTTTAAATATATATATATTGGAGTTTGTTTTTTGTTAGTTTTTTTTGCATTATTAATCATCTAATCTAAAGTTTTATTTTTCACCAAAAAATTCTAAAAGTTTATAATTGGTGCAATAAAAATAGATATTTTACAGGACTGGATGAATGATCGTGATTAATAATCGTGATTACAATATTGATCCAAATAATCGTGATTATTTTTTTGGACAGAATCGTGCAGCCCTACTTTGAAGATATAAATATCCCAAAGTGCGGCCTTAAGGGGCTTTTAAAAAGGAAGCCAAGGAGGCTGCTGAGCTCAACAGCAAAAAGGAAGAGAGTTCCTAACTCTTGGAGCCACTGAAGAAAAGCTATGATTTAGTTCAGGACGAGACACAATGGTGTTAACTAGCTTTATTACTTACACAGAAAAGACAAAACAAAACAGTAAACCAGGGATGTGGGGTGGGGGGGTGGGGGGGGGGGGGGGGGGGGGTGGGTGTAGTTGTGATGAAGATTTTATTTTGTGTTTGGGAAGGGTGGGGTTATTTTAACCTGTAAAGCACTTTGAGAAGCTTTTGTAGTCGGAAAAGCACTTTATAAAGTTGAATTTTACAAACAAAAATATCTTAAAAATATACCCTGGATCTGTCATATTTTGACATTTTAGGTGAGAAGAGAAGAAGCTGAAAAGTTTGACGTAAAATGTGTGCATAGTACGAAAGGTATAAAGTTCTAATTTAAAAAAAAGTAACTGACTCTGATCTTTTGCAATATTGGCCAACAATGACAGGGGCTTGAAGTCGGACATCCCCATAACCAACCTGATGACAGGAAAATGGATCATAATGATCATAAAGATTCCTAAAATCTTTCATGCACAATACCTGATAACTGCCTCTAAATTCTGATTGCTGCATCTCTACATTAAAAATGTTCTCAAATCGACAAACTACAGTGAGTACAAGTATAAAATCCTGCTACGTAATAACAATTACTTGCTGTGTTGTTTTTAGTAGACTGTAGGAGCAGATCTGTATTTAATGTGCTTCATGTGCGCAGGGCTCAAAAGCAGACTCTGCAGATAGTGTCACAGAGGGGAGAAAGTGTCAAACCTTTTCCAAAGATTAAAATAAACAGCGGCAGAAAATATTCATTAGAAAAATAACAAAATAACTCTAAATTCTGGCTCAGGAGGATATCAGACAGTGAGCATCCGTGCAAGAGAATCAAAACTCATGGAGACTTGGAAAAGCCGCACAGCTCTATGGGTGGGAAGCAATGTGGTACAAAGAGACAGCAAAAGAAGTCCAGGACCTGGTGTTTTTTTTAAAGCTTGGTTTGAAGCAAAGCGGCAGAGAGAGAAGGGCACGAGTGAAAATAAGTTGCACTACATCTGGAGCGAGGCTTGCTAACAGCAATGTGGAGGGAGAGCTCTAAAACAAAGGGAGGTAACCGTCTTCCACAATCTGGCGACATTAAAAAGAGGCTCTTTGATCCCTTCACTTTTATGTTAGTCCAATTCCCACAGTTTGAATGCAGACGTCTCACGCTGGAGCGAGCGCTTCTTTTCCAAATAAAGCAACAAAAGATTTCAATAATAACAAGCTGAGTCCCGCTTCAAAAATGGTTCCAATTAAGGCAAGAATCCTGAATAAATATCAGCACAGAACCATTTTTAGTTAGTTGTTTTGTGTCGTCTTCTTTAACAGCATTACATCATACGGAACACATTTAACGTTGCACAAACATTTTTCACATTCCCAATTAAACATGTTAAACTGTCCAGAGACTGTGAGGATCGGCTGATGAAGCCTTTACTCAGATTCCTTTATGAAAGCCAGACACCACAGCCTTTTCTATTAGACGGTTTCAGTCGTCTGCAACAGGAAGCAGAGGCTGCAGTAAATGATCGGCTGGATTTACATAAAGGAGAAAGTTGATGTTACAATCAGCTATGTAAATGTCACTGTCGACAGCCTGCAGCCCATCGATCCCGAAGCTCGTCTAGCAGACATCGTCTAGCGGGGACGATGTTTTTCGCTACGAGGTGCTCGTCTGGAAAAGTCTCTGCAAATTCTACAAGGTGTTGATAGCGACCTGTAATGCTTTCTGTTGGGATTTTATGGGAAAGCAAAGAGAAGAGTGGAAACTGTGAGGTAGAAGGAAATATTATATGTGGTTTACAGATTAAAACTGACCCGCGTGGCTTCGGTTTGTATTTAGTGTTTAGTTAAATACTCTACGTTTTTTTACGGTACTAAAACTAAGATCTTTTAACATAAAGATTTGAAAATTTGGGAAGAAATCAGATACTGATGCTGCTGCTATGAACATCGGTTTCTAATACTGAGCCAATACCAATGCATATATATTTGCTGAACAATATATTTCAAGTTTGTAATTATTGCAATATATCTGTGGAAAAAGCATGCCAAGAACAAATGATTTGGACAGCTGTTTGCTGTAGCACCACCAAAAGCAGAAAGACTTGAACAATCCAACCAAGGTACAAAAACATTCATTCATATTGTTGCATGTTTCCCCAAATATCCTTCCCCCATACCGTACATGAATTCAGATATAGTTGAAAAACAGCAGATTTAACAGCTGAAAGTGAAACTTCTGCTAAATGTGAAGGAAGGAAGAAAAATGTAAAAAAAGACACTATTGAGTCATTTTGGTCCACTTTTATTCTACATATGTAGGTGGAATTGCTCAAACGTTTCTACTAGGGCTGGGCGGTATACCAAAAATTTACAGATACCGAACTTTATGAGCGCTACCGAAGTCATTTTGCCTGTGCCGGGAATATTCGGTATGTGAAAAAATATCAAAATATGCATTTTAGTTTAGCCCCTGCCCCTTTGCTTTGAGTCACGTGACTACGCAGCCATGTGGCACAGGGAGGGAAGCGCTCTCAGAGAAGCTCTGGCGCCGCTAATGCAGCTACTGTGTAGCTATATTTAGCAAGAGTTTAGACTTCTCTACCATCTGGTTTTCAGAAAAATGCGAAAAGCGACGAATAAATTAAATTTTTTTATGAAGTTATTGGATACTCAGACTAATGTGGAGCACATGTGTTTGTTACTGCAGCCAATGCAGAGCGTTTGTAGCTCAACAGCTCCACCCGAGACGGAGCAGATATTAAATCCGCTGTTGTTGTTGATACAGCGCTTGAAGCTGCCGCCTGTTCTCACCTGTGCTCCGTTGTAAAATATTTTCTGTCTAAAATAAACGACTGCACACTAAAATCACTGATTTCACTCGGCCCCTGTAACTTCCTCACCTCATCTGGTCAGTGTGATCACTTCTGAGTTTAAACTGGACTATTAAGAAATACAGAAAGGAGCTGGAATCAAACACTGAATTAAAAAGCGTTTTGAAGCCGTTCAATAGTAAGGAGCGAATTATATTTTAAAGAAGATTAAGCGAATTTGGCCACCACCGGACATTTAATACAGAAAATGACATGATTTAAGAAAAAAGAAAAGAAAAAGGGGGGGGGGGGTCGTCAATGTCATCGTCCACTTACAGTTATCGAGGTTAAATGCTCAACATACCGTGTTATTAATTTTAGCTCATATCGCCCAGATCTAGTTTCTACGATATTTACTATAGACTGAATGGAAGATTGATGCGCTACAGAAATCCTGACAATAACTGTTTCTTCTGTGTAGTAATTGCTGTCTGAAGGTTAAACAACAAGTCCAGTCTACATTTCTCTCTTTTTTTCACCCATTTTGAATAATTAATAATTGGTCAGTGTAGTTATTTATTTTACTAACTTTTAATATAATTAATACTCTGCAGTACGGCTGGATGATAATTCGATAGCAATATATATCGATCGAGACGTGTGGTTCGATAGAAGAAAAAAAAGTTTCCCCTCATTTTTTATTACATCAGGTAGCTTAATACAACAATCATAAGGCTACTCAGCTCTGTCAGCCACCCCTCTCTCCCTCAAACCACAAAAAGGATGAAATAATTTGAACTAAAACAGAATTTTTTGATAGTCCATAAGCGAACAATCACCATAACTTCGCTGTGGTTAGATGTAACAGCAAGGGAGCAGCGGAGGAAGTTGTTCCGGATATATATTTCAGTGGCTGAGGTAAAGGTTGCGTCCCGTTCCTCGACGCACTAAATCACTAAACGTAGCAATAATAAAACTACGATCAGCCATCTTTAGCAGGACTCCCCTCTCCCGGCTCGCTGCGAAACTGTTACAGAGAGACACAGGAAACTTACCCAGGTGCTAACAACACCTGTGGCTTTTAAAACATCCACTCGGTTCTGCTTTTGGACCTCGGAAGCGAAAATTGCTTTAAAACTGAATTGGAATAAGCTTTATCGACAAACTAAACCAAAGGTTTCAGCCATTAAAATTTTTCATTAAATGTTTAAAGGATTTATAGGCATCAAAATAAGCCTTTAAATTATTAACATAATAAAAAAAATATACACATATATTCTGTGTCTTAAAACTTAGTTATGATGAAAAGCTCAAAAATTAATTAAATTCTTAGTTAAAATTAGTTCTTTGAAGGACAACAAAATGACAGGGGGAGGCACTTAAAAAATAATTTTTTACATTTTATGATATTTATCTATAATTATCGATATCGATTAGGGCTGAACGATTAATTGCATATGCAATTAAATCGCGATTTGGTAAAATGCGATTTCCTAATCGCAAAGGCTGCGATTTGACTTGATGTAAACATATCTGCTAAAGTCACGTGACTTGCAAACAATGCAGGGAGAGAAGGAAACGCTGCACTTTAACCAGTTATAAAATGACCAAAAGCTTAACAGAATCCAACACTACACAATATTTGGTATCAAAGAGGAACAGTACATCAGTTGTGAGAAATTATATCTGCTATGAAAACGTTGATGCTGCGCAACGCCAGGTATTATGTCGAACCCGTCTTGGTATTGTTGCTGCCTCACGAGGTAGGCTACAGTAAAAACCTTTATCAACACCTAAAAACATCACACCACCATATATGAGAGTTGCACTGCTAACCTGACCGCCACCAGTGTTTAAATTTCCAGTAAACAAACTTCGAGGCGACAGGGATCGCTGACCGAGCTGTTTGAAAGAATCGCTCCTTAGGAACATAAAAAAACGGCACACTGAAATAATTCGTGCCATAACGGGTTTTATAGCCAAGGGTTTACTTTGATAAGCATGATGAATAAGCTAGAATTCAATCTCTCTCACACATTTTAGCCACATTTTACCTGCGCTGTATAAAAAATGCCGACAGAAACTTAAAGCCGCACCGAAAACAGCGGAGTATTTTGCAACAACTGACCTGAGATCGAACCGCTCTACGGAGCCATACCAGAGTCTGAAAGTGCATTAGATCGGTGGAGGATTAAAAATCTGAGCTTGTTGCTTCAAGCATGCTACTTCCTGGATAACCACACGGAGGAAAACATTGCAGCCGGAGGGAATTATTAGCTGGGATCAAAAGGAAAAAAACCTTCATTGCAGAACGACACCGATGACCATCGAGTGTGATGATTAAAAGTAGATAAAGTTGTTAATATTTGCATTTTTCTTAAAATAAGTAAATGATCTTATGGAATAGAATAAATTATGTATAAAAATCTGTTTACAATATACAATATTTTTGATTGCATTAATTTAAAAATGCATGACAAAAGCCCCACAAAAATTATTGCACATTAAATCGCGATCGCAAAATTGAAGAAAAAATAAAAATAAAAAATAAAAAAAAAATAAAAAAATCGCAATTAGATTTTCCAAAATCGTTCAGCCCTAATATCGATCAATAGGACTATTCCTTTATCGATATGCTTTTTCTATATCGTCCAGCCTTACTCTGCAGAGCAAAAAGTTATGATTCGAGAGTTTGAAACTGATAAGGTTCAGAAATGTTGAGCCGCTACTGTAAGTAGTGAAACCTTTTAGCAGTAAATAAGGCGGGAAAAATGTTTCCACATTGGCCGTAAAAAAACTGAAAAAACAAACAAAAAAACAGATGCACAACGGGTATGGGTCAACCATGAGCTCTACATATCAGCATAAGCATAAGCATTGTTTGACTTCTGACTTCAAAATGTCAAAATCTGAAGAAGCAAAACAAACCAAAAATGTCTAACTTGATGCTATGGATGGTTTCTGTTCAATTCTCCCTAACAGATTAATAACAGTGAAACTCGTTAAGTCCTAAGGTCGTGCAGCAGCAGAGCAGCAGGTTGGCTCGTTGTTTTGACTGGGAAGGGACGAGAACAACAACTTGATTTATTAGGTTCATTTCCTTCTGACTCAGGCAGCATCCCCCCCCCCACCCCCAATGCAGCACAACACCTGAGAAACTCTGAGAAATATGGTGGAAGGAGCAGTAAACGCATGACAGACGGCTGAGGAGGACAAGGATAAGAAGAGGCGTAAGTTAGGTTAACGAGCTTTCTGATGTTTTCCCTCAATTAATGGAGAATATTAAGCTGCCATTCTGCACAGGTGTGCAATTAGTTTGAAACAAATTCTCCATATGATCTGAAAATAATCATTGAGCTCAACAGAAGAAAATTGAGGAGTAAAACAAAGCAACACAATCTGAGGGAGAAATGGAGGCGAGCAACAGGGAGGAAAATAAAGAGAAACGGAAATAAGAATCCAGAGGGAAAAAACGGGGAGAGACTGAGAGAAAGGTCTTCTGCAGCAGCATGTGTATCGGCCTCATTCATTCCTGTTGTTTAACTACACGGCTTGACTGGGAGAGGAGTCAAAAAAAAATAACAAAAAACACGAGCTGGAAGCTGATGAGCGTCAACTTTCACGCACACCAGCTAAAACGAGGCTCCGATTACAGGCCGCCGCTTTAAACGAAACCAAAGCAGAAACTAAAAGACAACGAGAAGCTAATCTTCCTCCTGAGGCAGGGACCCACAAACTGAACAACACATATTCCTCCTGGGAGCCGTCTTTCCGTCATTTCTGCCTTTTTCCACCCTGGACCCCCGTTTGATTTCCGACATTTCACTGAAGGTGTGCGAGTGCGGGATCTTTAAGCTGCCGGCTGAATGTTTTTGCAGGAGATCCGTGGCGACGGTTAGGCAAGCGGCCGCACAGAGAGGGAGCTCCCAGTGAACCTAAACCCGTCTGGGTGTGTATTCTCAAAGAAACGAGTTACCTGCCAGACACAAACGGTCAGAGAGCGCAACCTGCTCCCACCCACAGTCGCTCTTCAGAGTCTACACTCCCCTGCAGACATGCCTGCTTTCTGGCATTCATCAAAAATTACAGCCATGATGAATCATCTGAAAAGGTTTTCCCGTCATTAATGTGACATTGACCCAAACATATAAAGCAATATATAAAGCACATAAACACAGAGTAAATGTGTACCCCTTTTAAAAAGACTGAACGCCGAAACAGGGGTTCCTTAAGTTCACACACAGAACACCTGAATATCTGAAATAAAGTCCTTTCTTAGCACAATTTCCTGGAAATGTCCTGGGGTCATGAGGTAGTCGTCAGAAATGAACCTAAATACCAAAAAAGACGAAAAACAATTTGCATTGTAGAAATGTTGTAAAAGATTATTTTTTATTAGATACAAAATAAATAAAAAGCTACGAGACTGATTCCCGGTGGGGGTGCTCATATCGGGTCATCTTAATCTGTAAAGCACTTTGAGATACAAATTGCTAAGAAATGCGCATTATGAATAAAGTTTGATTGATTGCTTGAATACATTGGTTCTTAATGCTGATTATGTTGTCATTGTAACGCATTATTATTGGCTTGGTAAACATGTTTGAAGCATAAACCAATAGTCAGGGTCATGACCCATTTACATTTTTATTATTTGGGTCATAAAGTTGAAAGTTTGGGAACCACTGCTTTAGCGAACTCCTTGGTTTGCAGGGCAGTTGATGGCTTTTGCTATAATACTCTACTTGATACATGTACATCTTGACTAGAAAATACTGTGCCCCCATTCCCTCCTAGTCTGCTTCTATACCTGCAGGACGGCAGAGAGAGGGAAACCTCCCACACAAAACAACAATGATAAAAAACAAAAAACCAATCAATATTAACTGGGAACCACAGAACCACAACCCACAAGTAGATCCGTAAAAAAACTTAAAAAACAGCGTCACTGAAAGGCTCGAGGTACTGATTACTAGAAGAGTATTTGTGGTAACCCTCGACCCAAAAGACTATCTGAAAACACCAGAATCCCAACACCTGTGTGTTTTAAGAGTATGCTTCTGCATATAAGGTTTCTCCATGAGTGTTCAATAGTTGGTGTGACCCCAGATTCACACTGGGTGCAGAACGGCTGCAGCCCAGTACCTGAACAGCTGCTGCATGGACAAAAAATAATCAAGTCCAATAAGAGCATTGACACCAGCTGCGGTCCGGGGTTTGTTGCGGAGCCCCCATCAATGTTCAGGGTCAAATCTTTTTTTTTTTTCTGGATGCCAGAAATTAATGATGTTAAAGAAATTCCCTGAGCCTGACAGGAAGTGGGATATAACCCAGCAAAGTTAAAACCAGTACAAGCAAGTGAGTGGGTCAATACAGGCTCCTCTCTTGCCCCATTTCCACTAGTGCCAGTACGATACAGAATGGGACGCTTTGGTGTATTTCCATTACCTGCGTCCATTCCGAGCCGACCCCTTTTACTGGAGTAACTCTGCCTTGGTTCCAAGGTTTGGTTCAAAGCGAACTGAAACGCACACCTATGGACTGATTGGTCCGGTAATATGATATCCCTCTCATGCCTACACAGCAACAGTAGCAGCTGATTGGTCTGGGGTTGTTTGTCTCAGAGGAAGCTATAGTTTAAAGTTTCAAATAAGCAGCAAATTACAGTTAACTGCAAACAGCCTAAAATTAAAAAGAAAGTGTGAGTATATATACTATTGAATCCATATCTTTCGTCATGTTGGCTTAGTGGCCAGTGTAGGTGACTCCCGTTCGGTCGTTCTGGGTTCGCGTCCCTGCCACTGCTGTGCTTAAAGGTCTTTTCACAATACGTTCAAGTTCACCGATATTCTTCCTGGTTTCAGAAAAGACCTTTTCCAGATTTGTTTTTAAAACTTTTTAGATGTTATTTATTTATTGTTTTAGGTTTTGCATTTCAATAAATTAAAACTAAAAACACAATTTTAATGGCAAATCAGTACTTTAAATTTGAGATTTTTCAATGCACTATTTCTTCTATGTATTTTGTGTAACTAACTTTAAACAACAGCCTTGTTCAGTCCATTTACCATTTTGGAGGCAGGCTGGGCAATATGGCTTAAAAATCAAATTTTGATCAATTTCTTCCTACCTGATGAAATTGCAAGTGATAAAACATTTTAAAAAGCCTGCTTATATTGCAATCACCCTGTCCCAGATCTGACTTGAATTTACATCCAACTAAAAACAAGCTGCAAAATATCCTTTTAAGACAAGATAGCTAGATTGACATCAATCTGAGCTATGGAAGTCCAAGTAGTACATTGGTTGATAAAAAAATCTTAGTTTTCCGAAAATTAAACCGTCAACAACAGAAGAGAAGGCAGGAAGGACAGAACAATGAGGGAGGAACTTTTTGAATTAAAAAGGAAAAAACGTGAGCGGGAGGAAAAGCATAAAAGGAAACCAGAGAAAATGGAAATGTGTTGATCCTGTTCTCGTATCCTTCCAAGTAAACATGGAAGCCTGATTTCTGCTGGCCTTGTACAATGGCTGGGCAATACGGCCTCATATCTATATTGGGATATAATCTAAAGCATGTGTGGTAACGATGTGTACTTCAGTGTATTTTTCTTTATACATGTTGAAAGAATGTATGAATGCAATATAAAGTACATTTCTTGTGCAATATGCATTTGAAGAAAAAAAATAATTTCTTTAAAATAATGGGAAGGATCTTATCTACAGACATATAGCTGCATATTCTTGGAGCAGAGAAAAACGATTCGGTTCTATTACCTGTTGCGTATCCACTCCCCCCCCCCCCACTACTCCATAAACACGCCATGACTTCATGAAGTTTCACGCTCCCCTGTCTTCCATCAGCTCACCATAAAAATCTCAACTCTAACTGTATTTGAGGTTAGCCAGGAAGCACAAATCTTAATGGCAGCATCTACTGCCGGTAGAGTGTGGAGCACTTCCCCAGCTGCTCCACACATTGGCTCTGGTGGCGGCGTGCTGAGCTGCTTGAGGTTAGCCGTGCGTCGGGTCGTGTGCAGATGAGCTGCCAACGCCGGAAGGCTGTCGGATCTCTCTCCGCCACCATCTAAAAAATGCTGCATGCGTGTCGTGCTACAAACTCATAGCTGGGTTTAGCGCTCGACTTTGACTAGACCATTGTTTTGATGTAAACCGCACCAGTGCAGCTCTCGCTGAATGTTTAGGGTCGGTTCTCCTCTGATCCACCTCAGGTCTTTGGCAACTTTTCTTCTAGTACTGCCATCTTCTTAGGAAGACTCCCATCAACCTTAGCTAGCTTCCCGACCCAGACCAAACCTCGACAAAAATAAAAACACCTCAGATTTCATCATTCTTATAAAAAGATACAAAAAAAGCCTTTCCCTTCACAATTACCTACTATGTGTTGGACTATCACAAGAAATCTCAAAATAACACGGTATAGTTGGTGAATAAATGTTAGATACTTCTGTAAGGAAGCATAAAGAGACTTTTGCTGAGAGAAGAAGCGCTGCCGAGGACTAGGACTGGACCATTAAAGAAACAAAAGCACATCAATAAAGGGACTAGTCATATTGAAGGATATCCATGATTAGTAATAACATGCAAAAAAATTAATATGCATTTACAGTGCAGCCCTGGTCATTTTATGAAATTCTTTAATGAACTCATTTTATAGAAAAATTCAATTCAACCCTTTATTCAAGCATCTTTTTTCTTTTAATCAGGACTGAAGATTTGCAAGAAAAAAAATAAATCAAGTTCAGAGAGGTAAGTGACATCAGTAAATACTGACAAAGAAATGAATGATGTTCTTAACCATTATTGATTAAATGTTGATTTTGTTAGAAATGTAAATTGAAAGCTTATATTGATCCTTGTTTAGATCTTTTCAATGCTTTATGACCCGGCCGATAAAGCCGATTCTGCTTGTGTTCTTCCACGCCAACGTTTCTGACCGTATTATTTCCTGTGTTTTAGTTTGTTCCTTATTTTTTTTAAATTTAGTGATTTAAGTGCGTCGCGGATGAGTGCTGCTTAACTACTGTAACTTTTTCTTGGGACACTTTCCTCCGCCTCTGTGACATCTTTTGCAGATCGTGTCATTTGTTCCGTTTTGTGGTTTTGGAGGATGGAGAGAACATCGACCAGTGTGAAGGTGTCCGCATTTATGATTGGTTTGGAGTAATTAATGATTGTAGTATAAACCTATTCGATAGGCTATGAGGAAAAAGGAGGGGAAACTTATCTTGAGCATTTATAACTATCCGTTTTATTCCTATCGCACCACCGCACATCTATCAATCGATATGGTTACAATCAAACCACCTCTATCCATCCATGATGGGGGCACAAAATAGCATGCTTATCACCTCTATAGAAAAGCCTTTTTGTTTAAACTTGGCTTGTTAAAAACAAGAGTCAACTTTCACCGAATATAGTACTGTATACCAGTCATATACAGTACAGACCAAAAGTTTTTTTGAGACACCTTCTTATTCAATGAGTTTTCTTTCTTTTCATGACTACATTGTAGATTCTCAATTAATGGCATGAAAACTATGAATGAACACATAATGTGTTGAATTACTGTACGTACTTAAACAAAAAGGGCGAAATACCTGAATACATGTGTTATATTTTAGATTCCTCAAAGTAGCCACCCGTTGCTGTGATTACTGCTTTGCTTTCTCTTGAGCTTCAAGAGGTAGTCGCCAGAAATGGTTTTCCAACAGTCTTGAAGGAGTTCCCAGAGATGTTTAGTACTTGTTGGCCCTTTTGCCTTCACTCTGCGGTTCATCTCACCCCAAATCATCTCCATTGGGTTCAGGTCCGGTGACTTTGGAGGCAAAGGTTATTTCACACTTTTTTGTTAAAGTATTACATAATTCCATATGTGTTCATTCATTGTTTTAATCCTTCAGCTAGAATCTACAACGTAGTCATAAAAAATAAAGAAAACGCACTGACCAGCGTTCTGCATGTAAACCATCTGGACCCCAGGAGTTAAGCGTTAAAAGATGGGAAATATTACAGCAGATTGGGGCTGTGAGGAGGCTGAGCGGGACAATTAAAAATCTAAAGTGTGAGGTACAGTGCAGGAGCGCGTGCGTGTGTGTAAGCCAAAGCGTCAGGTTGTTCACACGTCCTCGCCGTGACACCGTCTGAGAACTCTGATTCACCCCGCTCCAGCTGTTAGGGAGAGGGCAACCGGCGGGCAGGGAGATTGCTTTCACCCATTATGATTGGATCAACAACACAAACACACACACACGAACATAACCACAAAGACAAAAGCAAAAAAACAAGCAACTAAATAAATAAATCCACGTTAAGTCCATCCCACCTAATGGCTGGAAGCTCCAAACTACTAACAGCCGCTCAGTGAGGCAATGAGGTTTGCCACCTATATCCCTGTGACCCCTGGTTGACTTCCCTCACCCGTTTGACTCCCCCTTCATGACCTGGCAATGGCACCCTATTAGGGGGAGGGGTGGTGGTGGTGGTGGGGGGGGGGGGGGCCGATAGCCAGAAATAGGGTCTGGGATTCCTTTTGAATAGAATGGCCCTGATGCAACCATCAGTGTACTGAATACACAAATCGCCCTGCAAATGGGGTCAAAGCTAGTGCTCAGCCATTTGTTTTGCCCCCCCCCCCAGCCTTTGCACACACACATACAGTTTCCTTTGGAAATCATAACTGGCAGCAATCATGCGAGGCAATGATGCACCGCTAGAAAAACCGGCAAGCGGAGGGGAGTGATTACGCAACAGCAATCTCTGCCTTTTGTGTGCACAGTTTAATCTCAGTGACACATATGCCACTTACACCAGCACAGGCAAACACACACACACACACACGCAAGGGCAGGTTGACAGCAATGCTGAAAACACAACCGAGCAGCATGAAAGGAAGGGAGGGAGCATAAAAAACTAAACTAAAGATGGAAAGAACGTCCTGAATGCTGCAGTAACTTCTTAATGTTCTCCTCAGGCTGGAGGGTGCTAGATGCTACCAGCTCGTTTCTGCAGGGTTTTAATGGTGAACAAGCAGGAGGAAGCTAACCGCCACCTGGCTGCAAACACATGTGAGTTTCTTGACCAATAAGATAAAAGAAATCACTTAAAATGTTGCACAGATTTACAAATCCCACCAGGTACCTGATAAACTTTCACATCTTTTTTTTTAAACGGGTAAAATCCCTCAACCAGTGCTTATATCAGTATGTTTGTCCTATGAGAACCACAGAATCAATGGTAGAGTTAATTCTGCTCACTTTCACACCTAAAAAGAAATCTCCTGGAACAACTTGCCAATTTTCTGATTTCATCAGATATTTTTCATCATAACTACAAACTAATCTTTTGTCTGTTTAGCATCAGAGATGTGGGTTTGGTCTGTAGAGGTTGGCTGTCTGCGGCCAAGCAGGTCACTGTGTTAGACAGGCCAGTGCGCTCTCTGGGCTAATCCTTTTCTCGCCTGTGTTTACACGTTCGTCCGGAAGCGGCTTCACCAGGAGCCCGTTTGGCTCACGCCCCCTACAGAACCCAGACAAAGCTCGAGGCAAGCCAAAAACCCCACAGCGGCTGGAAGTGGCCCCGAAGCCTCCAGGTTTTAACGACGCCGTCGGGGCTGCCCGGCTGGACCGGCATTTAGGTTATCGCTGAAGGAAAAGCCGACGGGTAGATTTGAGACGCCGGAGAACGTGTGATAACGTGGGATCAAACTGTACGGGCGCGTCTCTTAACCTTCCGACTGGAGGCTGGCTGCCCTCTCTGATCAGGTTACAGGGGTGGGTGTGTTCCCTCTCTCCTCTGTCGCCTGCATGTCTGCCTCTCCCTCTTGTTCGGTCTCCCTCGCTTTCCTCTCCCTCTTTCTGCTTCCAGAGGCCAGAACCTTGCATCATCCAGGCCTCGCCCTCTGGCTCTGCTACAGACCACCTCCTTTCTCTCCCTCTCTCTCTCTGTTGTCCATGTTACTTCCTCACTTTCCTGCTTTCCTTCTTCTTCACGTCTCCTGACGGGGAGCAGCCCTGCAGGAGGCTGGGAGTCACATGACTCTTCACCCCAAGCTCATCTTCCTGTTTTAAAAGGGTGAAAACAAGGCCGCCGACGTCACTGCGTAGGACGACAAAACGTGAATAAGTCGTTGGGATAACGCCGATACCAAAAGCCTCCGTGTTTTTAACCCAAACATCAGCGACGAGGACGAGTCACATCCCGCTCTATGGGCCAACTACAGAATAGCTGTAGTTAACTTTAAAATCAGAGTTACTTCCTTCTCATTAGTTAGTCCCGCTAAAGCCTGACAGGCTTGGTCGAACAAGTTTGAAACCTGACAAATCCCGGTAGAGTGACAGGTAGGGCTGGGCGATATGGCCTCCAACTTATAGTACGACATAATCTAAAGCAGTGGTTCCCAAACTTTCCCTTCTCTGACCCACAAAAAAAAACAAAAAAACATTTAAGAATCCCATGACCCCAAATCTGGATGGATGAAACAAGCATTTTTCAGATTCACTAAAAAATGGGTACTTTGGCAATAAAACCAACATCAGAAGCCTATATGTTTTTCTTTTATCAAGTCAAGTCCCTTTTTTTTTTTTTCATCTTTTTCTCAATTTATAGAATAGAAGACTTTGGGAAGTGCTGATCTAAAGCATATAGGATAATATATATTGCGATATATCCTTTTTTCCTATTTTTATATTAGTCAAAACGACTGCTTATGAGCATTCTTACTTTCCAGTACAGCAGAACGACTTCCAAAAGGTTGAGAATGCCGTTGAAATTTACTATGGAAAAATGCATTTAAAAAACATAAAATAATTTTTCCACACACAAAAAAAATGTTTTACTCAAAAATTCTCACAATAAAAAAAGACAGATATTTCAAATTAAAAGCTAAAAGTTATAAAAAGTTCAAAAATGTCTGCTTTCCTGGTTACTCATTCATTAATTTAATTTCGCACACACAGAAACCTCACATTTAAATTAAAAGCGATTCAAAGTTCAACAGGTTTGTTTTCCATTAAATGAAAAACAACAAAAAATGGAAACTTGCAATATCTAGAGTAATGAAAATCACTTATCAGTATTTATCTGCCTTGCGTAACTGGTACATGGTATGCAGGCCTGGCTTGATGACATCAGACTGCGTAACCGCGATACAGTCAGAATCTCTCGACCTTGGGCTAAATTGATATAATCTCTACCATGTACCTTTTCTATTGCCGCTAACAGACACCGGTTCCCATTCCTGCTGCTTCCTCAATGGGGTCAGCTGAGGATAACGGCCTACTAACCCACAGCTGGACGCCGGGAGCCAACAGCGTTCCTGTTCTGTGTGACTTAAACATCGCTCCAGTCGTCTTTCAAACCCCAAAGTTACAAAGTCAAACAACAACAAAAACGGTGACGCGACATGAAGAGAAGCACAGACTAAACGGCTCTTTGTGTCTGGTGTTACCTTGTCCTTCTCGTGAGGCAGCAACCGCACCGGCGGCAGCGACTCCAGTGACACCCTCCCGGTCCCGTCGTCCTGGGAGACGGCGCGGCTCACCAGCTGGAACGCCTGTCCCTGCTTGAGCACGCGCCCGTGCGCCACGGCTCGCTTCAGGGCCACCCTCAGCTGCTGGTGGAAGAGGCCTGCCCCCACGGAGCCGCTGCTCGACAGGTAGGCCGCCACGTCCGCCTGGCACTTGAGGAAGCGCTCGATGTTCTTTAGGCTGGAGCCGCCGGGTTCGTGGAGCCCCTCCAGCGCCCGCTTGATCAGCTTGTTCCAATCCAGACCAGGTTTCCTCCCAGAATGCGAATGAGACGCACCGCCGCCACTATTGCTGCAGCCACTACCTCCTCCTCCTTTTCCTCCTGTTGACGCAGCAGCAGCACCTCCTCCTCCTGAGCTGCTGCCAACTTTGGGCTTCGGCAGAGCCAAGCGTCCCGGATTATCTGGGTCTTTATAGGAGTTGAGCCCCTTGTTGGTGACCTTGAGGATGGTGCCGTCCTTGACGCTGAGCTCCAGCTGCTCCAGAACCGTTTTGCGGTCCAAACCGTGGGACATAGAAACAGCATTGCAGATGCGCTCCTCCGACGGTCGCTGCTTCTGCTTCTTGACTTTCTTAATGGCCTCTAGGATCCATTGGGTGTACACTGGGTTCGCCAGCTTCACCATGGCTGCGGCCGGGCCAGATGCAGTGGCCCAGAGGCCTTACTGCAAGGTCCACAAGTGGGGGAAAAACAAACCGAAAAAGAAAAAAAAAAGATAACTATGTGGCAAGTAAACACCTGGCCTGCGCCGTAGCGCCGCCGCCTCCTCTGTGTCCTCGACCAGCTTACTATCCTTTGTCCTGGGGCCGTACAGAGAGTCCCTCAGAAGCTGAGTATGAGCAACACGGAAAAGAGCAGCTGATCATAGCACAACCTCCCCCGGAGCCAACCAACTATCTGGTCAAATCTGGTCCAGCCACCGCCCACTCCTAGCCAGGTAAACGTCCCTGGCAGGAAGCAGGGGGAAGCGGAAGAAGCAACAGCTCCCTTCACAAGTTCAACTCCCACAGTGCACAAGACAACAGGGTAGATGTCTAAGAGTGGGCGTTTATTTATTTTTCCCCCTTTCAAAGTGTTAAAAAAACTGCAGTCAGTTTTCTGCAGAAAAGTTCTTAGTGTGAGTTGGCGGAATTGACACAGGAAACATAAAATTTGTGTTACAGTGTGGAGGGAAACGAGTAGAGATATCAAAATCCACGTTTTCTGGGGGGGGGTTTCGCTAAAGACTCCATTTGTTCTTTCCTCTATCTTCCTCTTTCAGTGATGTGGGATTCTCGTGTCAGGAGTGGAGGAGATTTCTCACCGCAGGGAAAAAGTCCGTTCTTGCCCTCTGTGCCTCAACAGCTGATTAAAACTGTATAAAACATGGAAAGATAAAACAAAGTTAGAAAACAGGCAGCAGACGTTTGAGCTGGTTACAATTAAAACACAAGCACAGCAAATAGATAACGAAACAACGAATCAAGGTTGATATAACTTTGAATCAGGCGTTAACTGACAGCATACTTATTCTAAATGGTCTGCAGCCCCCCATCAAGTAGCTCATCTGCTGGATTTGATCAAACGGTGCAGCTTAAAAACCTGCTGCAGACCAGATGATTTATTCCTCTCAAAATGCTGAGCTTCTCCAGGGTTCCTGCTTCTAATATATCCCATCCACTGGCGGCAACTAGAAATGAAATGCAAGTATTACGTTCACTTCCCCACTGAGTGGTCATGGTGGGATGTCAAATCAGTGTAAACCATGCTTTCTCTTTGATGTAAACAATTCAACGCTGCGTACAGAGCTGGGATGCATGTAAACCTGCTGATTACAGAGAAAAATCGCCTCGTTACAATCACTTTATGTGCCAAACAAGAAACGTCGCCTCATACAAAGGCGTTACACAGAAATATGCATCCCAGGGCCAAACAAAACAAACGACATACTCCTCAGACCTGGACAACCAGCTCCAGCCACCTGGTCAGCTGGGTTGCTAAATGTAAACACAGTGTAGTCAAAGGCGCACACAGCTAGCAAACATTAGCTTGGAGGCTAGGTCAAAGACCGGCCAAAGTCAGCCGTTTCCTTGTCAAAATGTGTGTTATTTGAGCTGAGTTGTTCTCTGTTAATCGTATACTTTCAGTCACACACGTATTTGCAAACAAGGGTCTTTAGTGAACCGCTGCTGTTTAGGAAGCTAACGTTGGCTAGCCAGCGAGCTACCGTTACCACATCGTTACTAACGTAACTCGCTAACCCAAGACGTAAACAGCATGTAACAAGAGGACGGCTAACACACTGGCACAAAATACAAACACACCATTCCCGCTTTGGTCGCAATGTTCAGCAACACGAACGAGACCAACAACCCGATTTTTCATGTCATTATACTAACTTGAGATTGGGGCCTTTATATAAGAGGCACAATGCAACTTGCAGACGGCCATCTCGGTAAGCGGGCAAGTGCAACACTGAAGGTATCTGAGCGGCGGACTCTGCAGCATTATGCTACGCGGCCTAGTTCTCCTGCACACAGCCCGGGCGAGCAGCCTCTGCCCGCTAACGTATCGTCCCCGCAAAGCTGGTCTCCACCTAGCTGACTTCCTCCCTTCACCAACCGCCCTCTTGTGTCGCTTCAAGCCTGCGGTGAGGTGGAGAGACAAGGCCGCCACAGCGGAGCGCCTAGGCCTTTGCTTTCCCCTCCTCTCTTAGCCCCCCCTCCACCCACCCACCCACCCACCCACCTCCGCTAGCACCATCCCTCCGTACCCCTCTCTCCCGCTACCTCTCGCGGTTCCCCTGAAAGCCAAGGCTGGTCCGGTTCTGGTTTCCGAGGGAAGCTCGGGCAAAGCTTACTCGAAGAAAAAAACAAAACAAAAACACATCTCCTTAAACACAATCCGACTTCCGCTGCTACTCACCGGAATTTAGTGTCGAACCTCTGCGAAGAAGGTGCCAGAACCGTGGGGAACGAAGACAACAACAAGGCTAAAAATGCAGCCAGAGGACCAGAGGCTGTAGAGCCGACGCCATCTTTGAGTGAAATAGGAGCACGGCTGTTGGGGGAGGGGGGAACAGTGAGCCGTCAGGCAGGGCCGAGGGACCGTCTGCATGGTGCGAGGCGCAAATCCAGAGGAAGAGAAATCCACTGCAAGGCGCGGGGGCGACGTGCTGTTGCTATGAGAGGGGTGTGGATAACGCCTGAGCACATGAAATGGAAGAAAGGGACAGATGGTGGTAGTGTTGGAGGAAGAATGAAAAAAAGAGATGCTAGGTGTTCATGCAGCAGACATGCAAGGGAGCGTCTGCCTTTCTCTTAAAAGTTAACGTTAGAGGGTATTTAAAGATCAAAGTGAGACAAGCTTCCTCACTGCAGTGTATTGTAGAACCTGTGCATGTTTATTTAACTGGGGTGATGAGATGTTGCAGTGTGCAGGTATTTGCTCAGTAAACATGATATTTATCTGCGAGTGGAGAGTTTTTTTGATGATGCATTGCTGATCATAGTGCAAAAAAAAGGTAAAATACAAAATATGCACAATATCTACTACTGATCCACAAAAGTCTATTCGGTATTAACACGCCCTAAATCAGAATACTTTTCAGAATCCATAAAGAACACTTTTTAAAGTGTCAGTTTAACAACACTAATCTGGTGGCAGATGGAAATCGCATTATGTAAAACTATAAATATAATGATCTCACTGCATTTGAATCTGTGCCATGCTCGATTTAATTGTAATATGTTTTGAATGTACCCACAATCCATCAAAGAGCCCTCAGACTAGTTCCATATTATAATCCTCACGTAAAGATGAGGAATCTACTCATCTACTTACAAACAACAGAGCCACTTAAAACTATGTTAGAAGCAGAATTAATTTTATTTATTAGTTTATTTCCTATAGCGACAAATGTTTGGTATCAAAAGATACAGACCATTTCTAACATAAGCTCATTTATGATGACAATCTTTTTTAGTGGCAATGACTACATAAGAAGAAATAATATGAGGTAAAAAATCTAAAATTAAAACTTGACACTAAAATAAGACACCACAATATAAAACAAAAATGAATAACCTCGGGGGACCTTATGGGGAATTGCATTCGTAAAGTACAGGTTCTACGCACACAAAGAAAAACTTTCCATGCTTGAAAGTTATGCTAACAGAGTCATAATTATAGCTTATTCATTAATTAGTTTTACTTGTAGTCCCTTTAATTAGTAAAGATATTCAAATTTCTGAGTGGGAAATATCAACTGGACTTTTGTTTGTTGCTACTGAGTTACTTTGACTTTCAATATGGCCGCAAATTACATCAGCAACAGAACGTAGTGTTTTTGTCAATTTTCTGTCATAATGACTCATCACTGTCACATTTTGGACATTCAGGCCTTATTCAGGTGTTAGTTCCTGATTGTTAGTAGCAATAATTAAGTCTACTGTATACATCCAGTTACAGGTAATTTGCTCTCATGTCTGTTTTTTTCCTCATCTAAATAAATACACCAGCAGGTAACAGGTTTGTTAACACAAAATTAAATTTGGCTTCTCCGCAAGTCTGCTGAATGCAGGGCAAAAAGAGCATAATCAATCAGTCAACCAACCAATCAGTCAATCAAGCACTTGATCAAGCACTTTAAACTCCCATAGTGACAAAAGTGCTCTACAGGGTTAAAGGTAAAGCACAATCAAGAAATCAGGTAAATAACTGGTGCCCCAAATGAATTTCTGCTGAGGGCCTCATCAAATCTTTTGCCGGCTCTGACAAACAGCTACACGGTACATGAAATATTTTCTCTGCTCAGACACGATCAGGACATGTTGATCTAAAATGGTTTAAGTCGTGACTATGACAACATAACTTTTATGACTTTGACCTCAATATCCATGCAAGTGGTGCATTTGTCAACCTGTACTGTGTGTATTCAAGGCTTCCAACCCAGCAGTGGGCACTAAACAGTTGCAAAGTTTGCTTGTAGCTTGGGCAACCTCCAAACATAAATTATGAATACTTTTCCTTATTATCACTGTCTCAAATTTAAAGCAAACACAACAAAGGATGTGCATTTATGATGAGATAATAAAACATGTATTACCTCAAAAGCGATTAATCTGCAGTGAATACTTTTCAATAACTTTAATGAATCTTTCCACTTATTTGTTTAATAAAATACTGCTAGTGGTTGTGCTGCTTCGCAATGATACCTATGTGGATACAGTGGCACCTGTTTTGGGAATCTGGCAACTAACTTTATTTTCTATTACGGTGTAAAACCAAAGGCTCCCTCCGTGCAAATTAAATTATCCCGGGCTTTGTGTAAAATGATGTGTACAGCAGTCCTCAGAGACGGATTGCGGTGCCTTATAGGGAGCAATTAGAGTTGATGTTTTCCCATGTTAGAAGAGTCTTGTGAGATGGTGAAACCCTGTCAACACAGGCGGTGATCATAAAACCGGGTAGGTCACACTTTACCTCACCGTTTACTTCCTCATGAACGGATAAATCACATCCCAACGACAGGACACTAATTATAATTAACAGCGGTGTTATTACAGTGATAAATAGTGTGAAGTGTTAACAGTTGAGGGGCTATTAGTGCACCTCCCGAGGACTCACATTACATTTAGTGTACAGTAGGCAAGTAAACAGATGGACAATACTCAGGAGAAGCTCCCACCACAACCATCGTTGCTGGCCATGAATAAATAATGCTGGTGTATCATGATCCACAGCAGAAGCCGTGTTCACCGCCGCACCACAACAGACAGAGGCTGAGCAGAGATGGCCATGTGGGTGGTGGGGTGTACAGGTGCTGGAGTTCTCTTCTAAATCTGCCAATTGGTCAATGTTTACCAGCGTTTCTCACCTTTAATGTATGTTTAGACAATCCGAGATGCTCCCTGTGTGGCAACTTTAAGTAAAAATACCACAGTTTCGATAAATTCGAACTAGAATTTAAACAATTTATAACATGATCCAAATGCTTCTTCTGAAACAGCAAAGCGGCTCTGGTGCTGATAAAAAACATTAGTTTTACAGTTAAAATTCATTCATTCATTTTCAGCAATTTATTTTTATTATGTTTTTGACTTACATCCACCAGAATATTTTTTTTTTAATCGAGTAACAAAAGCAGACCAAGCTGTAGTTTAAAAACTTAGTAAGATCTATAAAATAGTTCCCTTAGTTTTTTACACTTTGACTATTTTTGTTATAGACAGGAACAAATTAGGGATGTACCGATACCGATCTAGATATTGCGGCTGATACCACTCTTATGTACTGTATCGGTAATGATTGTAGTTAACCAATACCATGAACCGATACTTAAAATGTGGAAACTCTGCAATAATTTCAGAGAAAATCTTTATTTTTCACTTGAAATTTTAGTTCTGTGGTCATTGTTATTGATATATTTTTTTAACTAATTCACCGTCATTTGTTGAAATAATCAAAGACGAAAATAAAACCTATCTTCCAAATCATTGCATTTTTTTGTGTGTGTGGTAGAACTATTGGTACTCGGTATCGGTTGGTACTCAAATCCAAGAATCAGTATCGTATCGGTTTGAAAAAAGTGGTATCGTTGCATCCCTAGAAGAAATCTTTATAAATAGCTAAGATTGTCTTTCCTATAAGCATGGGACAAATTTAGCTTCCTTCTTTCAGCAAGCTGACCAGCAGTGTTTAGTGACAGGTGTGTGTTTCTGTTGTTTTATATTGTTCTATATTTCATACAGGATCTACTTTCTCTTGTATCTCATTCAAAGATCTTTTAACAGGCATGGAATAAAAATATTTTATCCGTTTTCTTAACTGAGAAAAGGTTGAGATACTACGTGCTGATAGCTAGCCTTTCCCTGTTTTAGCTAAAACACTCATTGACTCTTCTTGCAGCCATCTACCAGCCTCTAAACACCAGGTTGCTCAATACCTCACCTTCATCTGGGAGGTGTTTGGGGGTTTCTTGCATGTTTCAAGTCAACCCAAAACATCTCGATGTGATCAAGATCTGATCTTTGACTTCTCCCAGGACTTTCCATTTCCTAATTTTCAGCCAGCCATTGGTGGATTTACTACCACTGTATGTTTTGAGTCATTGTCAATGTTACACACTTGTCATGGTGGCCGAGTTATGGTGGTGGTAGAACCCAAACAGTAGCAATACCAAGCTCAGAACAACACTAGTGGAAATTTCTTTTTATTTTATTAACCAACAGTGTTACTAACCACATGCCAAAGGAAAAAAAGACAGCTGAAATACAACTGAATCTAAATTGGGAGAAACCATTCCAGGGGAGAAAAAATACCGGCCAAACTCTGCAAGATGTAAGCAAAAACAATATTTACATTAAAAAAATAGCCTATAAAATACATTATTTACAAACCAAAGCAGACTGAAAATATTTTTATTAATTTCAACAATTATCACAAACCTAACAGAAAACACCATATGTGCAAAACTGCCCTCCCGATAATCAATTTCAAACTCTGGTCCAGGCCCAGAACTTTTGAGGGTTGTGCACAAACCCCAGGGAACCTTTTTTATTTTTTTGCACACATACACAGAGAGATTGAGAATGATAGAGAAAACTTTTCAAAAAGAGCTAAACTGATATATTATAATTATTTAACTGTTTGTTTTTACATTATAGTTCATCCGTACACATACTAAAATATTAAATCATTAATAATAATCTGTTTAACATTTACAGAACAATGCTAAAACGTGGCTTGCCAACAAGGACACTTCCAAAATAAAATGGATTAAAAGTTAACATAACTGACGCAAACGGTGAAAATCTCATTAAGATAAATACAACTTTGACTAAAAATAAAACAATTCTTTCTCTGTCGGCTTTTCCCTTCAGGGGTTGCCACAGTGAATCATCTGTCTCCGTTTTAGTCCTATCCTCTGCATCCTCTTCCCTCACAACAACAAACTTCATGTCCTATTTCACCACATCCATAAATCTAATTTTTGGTCTTCCTCTCTGCCTCCTTCCTGGTAGCGCCATCCTCAGCATCTTTCTACCAATATAATTGCCATCTCTCCTCTGAACATGTCCAACCATCTCAGTCTCACTTCCCTGGCTATATCCCCAAAACATCTAATATGAGCTGCCCCTCTGATGTACTCATTACTGATCCTATCTATTTTCTTGTCACTCCCAAAGAGAATCTCAACATCTTGAGTTCTGCAACCTCCAGTTCTGCTTCCTGTCTTTTCCTCATTGGTACGGTCTCTAGACCGTACAACATAGCTGGTTTCACTACTGTTTTGTATACACCTTTCCCTTCATTCCTATTGAAACCCCTTTTATCACACATCACGCCTGAAACTTTTCTCCACCCATTCCAACCAGCTTACACACTCTCCATTGCTTTGTACCATTGGACCTGAGTACTTCAAGTCTCTACTTTCTTCACTTGGACTCCCTGTAACTTCACTGTTCCACTTGTGTCTTTCTCATTTACACAAATGTATTCTGTCTTGCTGCAACTAATCTTCATTATTCTCTTTTCTAGTGCATACCTCCATCTCTCTGGCTTTTCCTCTACCTCCGCCATGCTCTCACTGCAGATGACAATGTCATCTGCAAACATCGTACTCCATGGAGACTCCTGTCAAGCATCATCTTTCACCAAAGCAAACAATAAGGGACTCAGAGATAGTCCTTGATGCATTCCCACCTCCACCATAAACTCCTCTTTCAATCCTACAGCACACCTCACTGCTGTCTCACAACTCCCATACATGTCCTGCGCCACTCGAACATACTTTTCTGTCATTCCAGACTGCCTCATCCAGTCTTCTCTTGGCACCTTGTCATATGCTTTCTCTAAATCTACAAAGACACAGTACAACTCCCTCTGATCCTCTCTGTACTTCTCAATCAGCATCCTTAAAGCACAAATTACATTTGTAGTACTCTTTCTTGGCATGAAACCATACTATTGCTCACAAACACTCACTTCTGACCAAAGCCTAGCTTCCACCACTCTTTTCAACAGCTTCATTTTATAACTGATTAACTTTATTCCTCTGTAGCTGCCAAGGTTATTTACATCTCCCTTGTTCTTAAAGATCTGCATTAGACCAGTTTTCCTCCTTTCCTCAGGCATCTTCTCAGTCTTCATGGTCTTGTTGAAGAACCTTGTCAAAAACTCTACTGCCACCTCTCCTAGATACTTCCATACCTCCACAGGTATTTCATCAGAACCAACTGCCTTCCCCATCTTCATACTCTTCAAAGCTTTCCTCACTTCCTCCTTACTAATTTCCGCTACTTCCTGATCCACAACAGGCACCTCTCTAAAATTTGATTCTCATTTTCCTCATTCATCAGTTCTTCAAAGTTCTCTTTCCATCACACTCTTGGCACACGTCAGTACATTTCCATCCCTATCCTTGATCCCCCTTACCTGTTGCACATCCTTTTCATCTCTATCTCTCTGCCTCACCAACCTATACGAATCATTCGATCCCTCCTTACTTTCCAGCCTAGCATACAGGTCATCATACACCCTGTGTTTTTCCTTTGCCACCTCTACCTTCATGATATGCTGCATCTCCCTGTACTCTTGTCTGCTTTCCTCAGTCCTCTCAGTGTCCCGCATAGCATCTTAGCTTTCTCTGTATATGTTCCTGGACTTCATCGTTCCACCACCAAGTCTCCTTATCTTCTTTCCTCCTTCCAGATGACACACCAAGTACCCTCCTACCTGTCTCCCTAATCACATTAGCTGTAGATGTCCAGTCATCAGGGAACACCTCCTTGGCACCAAGAGCCTGTGTCAACTCCAACCTGAAAACCTCATAGCACTCTTCTTTTTTCAGTTTCCACCTCTTGGTCCTCTGCTCTGTCTTTGTTCTCTTCACCTTTCTCACTGTCAGTTTCATCCTACAGACCACCATCATATGCTGTCCAGCTACACTCTCACCAACCACTACTTTGCAGTCCCTAATCTCCTTCAAATCATAATGTTTACATAAGATATAGTCCACCTGAGTGCTCCCATCTCCACTCTAAGTCTTCCTATGTCCCTGCTTTTTTCAATTTATTTATTTATTTCCACCCTTTTCACAAAGTATACCGCCATCTGTCCTTCTTTGTTCCTATCCTGGATACCAAACCTGCCCATCACTTCCTCCTCACCTCTGTTCCCTTCACCAACATGTCCGTGAAAGTCTTCATCAATCACCACCCTCTCAACTTTCGGGATACCCTGCATCAAATAATGCAGTTCACTCCAGAATTTCTGCTTCTCTTCTAACTCAAATCCTATCTTTGGGGCATAAACACCTATAACCTTTATCATTAGTCTAAAATAACTAATAAAACTAACTACAAAAAGCAGATTTGCTATGTCTACAAATAACACAAACTCATGCCATGCTGCAGAGTTGATAATGGTTAGCTTCTATTAGCCGAGTTGCTAATGGTTAGCCCATACTAGCAAAGACGTTTTCTGCTCTCTCCTGGCAGCAAAATCAGTACAGCCTTCTGTCACTGTGTGACTTCCTCCCTGTCTGCGTTACTCCTCGTCTACCTGTGTTTGCCTGTTAATTATCGGCATCTGCTTCCTGTCTTTCCTTGATTACCTTCCCGTTTTTTCCCAGCCTTCTTATGCTGCGTTCGAGAGCCCATCCAAACCAGTTTGACTTATCCTACCTCTAAATAGGAAAAGTGCACTGGAATGCCTGTCGAAGTGGAACCTCCTACCTGCGAACTCGGGGTAGTTTGACGTACCCCGACTTCACCAAAATTAAGTCGGAGGATAATGGCGGCGCCCACGGAGTCTCACATCGTGAGATGTAAAACTTGAACGAATAGGTTATAAAGGTGTTGTTTTAGACTCTGTAATTTTAACGCAACTTGTTTTTCTTATTATGGTGTGAATGTCGTTATTATCTGTTAGCATGAAGATACGGAAGCCCGGCGGTCGTCCATGTTTTTTGTTTACATTCCACTTCAATTGCCTCGTATGCTTAGAAAGTTAGTACATTTCAGGTAGGAGAAGTCCCACGTCCCACTGGTTTGGATGGGCTCTCGAACCCAGCGTTATACCCCACTATTTCCTCAGTCCACTGTGACATCATCGTCTACCCTTCCTCCTGTTAGCCTTGTCAGCATCCTAGCTTTTTGGAAACATTTTCAATTAAATGGGTAACAATTACTTGAAGCCACTCTCTCCTTCTCTGAGTCCATCTCTGCAACCATGACAACTTCTTATGAACAGTGGCAAGTCAAGGTGAGCTAGACCATTAATTAAAATTTTTCCTGTGACGCTGAAGGGACTGGATTTATCTATTTCATTTCTGTGGCCAATGCAGGCAATAGAGATTAGATAAAAGGTTCACAGCAGCATGCATATGATACTCAGAGTGACTGATCATATTTTAAAAAGAACATGTGTCACTCAGTTTCTCAGTGAATATATTTAAAGTCAAGTGCAGAAGATATTTTAGGATTTCTGAAGACTTCAGTTTGCATCTTACAGTCTGCTTTCAGGTTGAACTTACTTGGGATGCCAGAACTGGGTATATTGGCAGTTGTTTTCTATTACTTGTTTGGTTTTAGTTTCCTGTGTCTTTAAACAAAAATCTCATCTTAAGAAACTTCTGAGTCTATTTGAGTTAATTGGTGGTACACCTGCAGATGCATACAAAGGCACACCCCAAACTAAACCTCTTTCTTTGAAATTATTAGAAAATAAACAGAAGTCAACTAGACATCAGGAAAAGAATTGTGGACCTCCACAGGTGCAGTTTCCAAACGCCAGAAGGTCCCTGTCATATTTCAGTGGTTAAAGGACTCAAATGGAGAGCGGTGTCTTAAGTTGGAAGTTGTTGTTGGATTGTCGATGTTTGTCCACGTCTTGCCTCACCTCAGTACTCTTCGTTACTGTATTCTTCGAGTTTGAACTGGAAACTAATAAAGAAGGACAGGGAATACAAGGGGGTTTAAATACACAAGAGAAATAATCGGGGAGACAATCAGGGAAACTCGATACAGCTAGGGACAATTAAGAATACAGGGAGAGATAAAGATAGGGACAGACATCATCCTGGCTGAAGCTGGGAATACGGTGCAACTATTCACAGTAAAATGAGTCCTGTACCACCGTGAGCTGAAAGGTAACTTTGGGAGGAGAAAGCCATATCTTCATAACCACCATAAAAAAAGCAAGACTGCAGTTTGCAGTTTACACTTAGGAACAAAAAATGGAATTTCTGGAGAACTGTGGCCTCACAAAACAAAAATGGAAGGGTTCGGCCATAATGATAAACGTTATATATTTGAAGGAAGGATGCTTTGAAGCCTTAGAACACCATCCTGTCATGTTGTCAGGCTGTTTTGCTGCAGAAGGAAGTGCAGCACTTCACAAAACAAAAGGCATCATGGGAAAAGAAAGGGATGTAGACATATTGAATCGACATCTGAAGATGTCAGGCAAAAAGTTTAAGCTTGGGTGCAATTGGATCTTAAATTACAATGATCCCAAGCATACCTTAAAATTAGTTACAAACTAGCTTAAGGGCAACAAAGTCAAGCCATTGGAATGGCTTAATCCCAAAAAAAGGAAAAAAAAATGTGGGTGGCACTGAAAAAGAGTGTGCAAACAAGAGGGTCTACAAACCCGAACTAACTCCACCAGTTCTGCCGAGAGGAGTTGGCCAAGATTACAGCAAATTATTTTAAAAAGCTTGTGGAAGGAAAGCTGAAAAGTCTGGCTCCAGTGGAACAGTTTCATGGCAATTCTACCAAATACGAAGGAAGTGTATGTATTCTTCTGACTTTGATGAGAAAAATAAAACCATAACTAACAATTGTCTCTCTATTTACTGTGACATTTCATAAAGACAAAAAATGTGGTAATATTTATTGGTATAAAACAAACAAAAATTTTTTTTTTTATCTGATTTGATATATTTGGAAATATTTAGTTTCAATTGTTATTATGCTTCACCAGAAACATGGTTTTTATGCATTTTATGGTTAATTTTTATTTATTTATTTGTTTTTTTAGTGGTTATTCATGTTTGTAATTTCTTAAAATGTCCAAAATGCTGTTAAATAGCTGTGTTTCCGAATGAATCATCTGTTTGGGTGATAAGGGAGATTTTGAATGTTGGGAAGAAGCTTGAGTATCTGGCGAAAAGTCATGAATGCATGTAGGGAAGATGCAAGTCCGTGCAGAGAGACCCCCGGCCTGTTATTTGAACCCAGGACCTTCTGGCTGCCGACTGCACAAATGTGCAGCCACAGAGCACAATCAACTCATAAAAAATACATTCGCCTTTTAAATACCAATCCTATGATGTCTAACAGAAACCTAACAATGGATCTTCATTGGGTCATACAGCAGGACAGTGATCCTCCTGAACATAATTAACACATCCATAGTTCTCCTGAAAAATAAAACCAAAATGTTCTCCAAACATTACATAACTGTAATCTGAGGCTTGGAGAAATGAGCCCCTTGCTTTATGTTGCTTCAAACTTTTAAAACCATTGAATTGATAATTTAGCTCAACACTGTAGTAATGTTTTCTTTTTTTTTTAACAAAGCAGAAGGAAATTAAGGAAATGTATCTTGTGTAGCTACATTAATTCAGTCCTTCAGAAGCAGAAGAAAAAATGATCATTTGGATATCTGGAAACAAACTTTTATTGATGTTAACCATTTTATTCTCTCTACTTCTGAGACTAGGTTTAAAACCTTCCTTTTTGATAAAGCTTTTTAGAATGGCTTAGGTCATCCTGAGTTATCTCTGTAGTTATGCTGCTATATAGTCTGATGCTGCATTCAGACCCCAGGTTTGTCAGCGTCAGCAACGTCAAGATTACATGTTAAGTCTATGGTGGAGGCCGTTGGAGGAGCGTCACGGTCTCTGCGGCGCTTTGTGAGCTTTGGCTCCGTCAACTTTTCAAGCTTTTCCTGCGTTTCAGGCTTCAAAGCTCATAATGCTAGCAACGCAGAAGTTGAGCTAGTTGAACTTTTGACGGTCCTAAAGCTGTTGACGCAGTACGGCAACCAATCAGAGCGACTCACTGTAGTGACGATGCCCGACGTCGAAGCTACCTAGCCAAACACGATCTGCGAGTCTTTAAAACATCCAGCAGAGAAAGACCCGCCCACGAGCTTTGCAAGCTTCAGCTTAAAAAGGTATCTCCTGTGTATATGCGTCAAACTAGTCACTTTATGAGCGTTGCGTGACGCTGACAAAGACTGCAGTCTGAACTTCGCAATAGACGGTTGAAGGACAGACTGACGACTTTTACTTACTCTTGTCTTCAGCTGCTCTCCAACTGGATTATTTGCTGTTGTAACTGAAGTTCTTAAATAAAGGGATGAGACAGGATGCCTTCAGATTCAGGAGGTTTTAATACAGACTTGTTGATCAATCAAGGAGGTATGGCGTCATACAGAAAGTACAGTACAGGCCTGAACAAGTTTGGACACACCTCATTCAATGCGTTTTCTTTCTTTTCATGACTACATTGTAGATTCTCAATTAAGGGCATCAAAACTATGAATGAACACATAATGTATGGAATTACTGTACGTACTTAAACAAAAAGGGTGAAATAACTGAATACAGTGTGTTATATTTTAGATTCCTCAAAGTAGCCACCCGTTGCTCTGATTACTGCTTTGCATTCTGTTGAGCTTTAGGAGGGAGTCACCGGAAATGGTTTTCCAACAGTCTTGAAGGTGTTCCCAGAGATGCTTGGTACTCGTTGGCCTGAGTACTCTGAGGTTCAGCTAACCCCAAATCATCTCCATTGGGTTCAGGTCCAGTGACTTTGGAGGCCAGGTTATTTCACACTTTTTTGTAAAAGTACTACATAATTCCATATGTGTTCATTCATAGTTTTGATGCCTTCGGTGAGAATTTACCATGTCAATAGTCATGTAAATAAAGAAAATGCACTGAATGAGAAAGTGCGTCCAAACTTTTGGACGTTACTGTATGCAAACTGACCTGCCTTCCAAAACCTGACCCAGACTTATAAATATTCAGTCATATAAGAGACCTATCAACATTGCATCAGATACATTTTCTTCAAAATAAAATAGCAGACTTTCAGGCGTTGTCAACTTGATAATGAAGGCATAATCTATCTGATGTCAGGGTGTCCTCGGACCTCAGAGGAGGTTACTATGCCAACCCAGGATGTAGGAATTTAAATCAGTACATTTGACCTGACCTGGACTCATACAGTGTCCTATAATCAGATTGGTTACCATATTATAAAGAAAAAAGCACACAGTAACTATCAGTATTTAACAATACCGAGAGCACATCATTCCTAATATTCCATTTTCCAATAACATAGTTATTTCAACTGTTAAATTTATTTTTTCTCTAAGTGTTTTTCTCTCCATAGAAGCTCGACCTGGCCTGACATCCTGCTGAGTGGCTGAGCCGGTTTTTTGGATGATTCTCCCAGTAAATTAACGTTCTCTGTGTCCCGCTGTCAAGGTTTTACCTTCTTTAACATAGAAAGTACTCTTACATCCCTCATTCTAAGGAACTACTGTCTTCACAAATCCCCAGTCGGTTGTTGCAGATGGCCGCTCACACTGAGCCAGGTTTTTATTCAACTCAAGGTTTCTTTCTGTTCATTTATTTCACTTCAAAATTCATAAATCGTTTATTGATAACAGAGGGAAATTAAGTAAGCTGGAGCTTTTTGTCGCCACTCTCGCTATAGCTTGCTTAGAATGTGGGATTGCTGTGAAGTCAACGACACAACGCAGGCGGCCGTCTACTGTCGTTACATATTTGTCCAGGAGTGAATGCTGTAAGTCAATGACTAGGTGTAATCTTCAGGGTTTCCTTAGATAGAAAATTTTTTAACTGATTGGAATGTTTATATAATTGAATTGAAATAACTTGTAAAAAAAACCTGAACTGCATCTGGTGAATTAAAACATCCTTGAAAAACGGGCCATTTTTCCATTTTGTATTTTTCAAATACACAGGTCAATGGAATGGAACCTTCTGCTCAAGACACTTGATTCGTTTTCAGTTTTCTGAGACGAGAAGGAGACGAGTAATCCTTAGCTTCCTTTTATCCCCTTAATCCGCCCTTTTCATTTCTCCACTCTGAGCATCCACCTGCTTGGGGCCCTGAGCCCCCAGCGAGCCCCGTCCGTGCCCACCTCCCCCTCCCACACACACTCCTTCCACCTGACGCACAGCACTGGTTTCTGCTTCTTCAGCCCTCCTCTGGTTTAACAGCTGGACATTTGCCAAACTGAAGTAATCAGAATTTAAAATCAATATTAATTCACCTGAGCGTGTTGTTTTTGTTGCTGCTGAATTTATTAATTGGATGTTGGATATAAAAGAAGAAACCTCTTCCCAGATTCATATAGAATATGGCGGGAATAACTTCGCCTTTAAACTCAATAAATGAGTCTGTTTACAAATTCAATTTGAAAAGATGTTTTCTCTATCACTAAGACCTCCTGGAACCCGACCAAATGAATATTGAAGTTGAATCCTTGGCAGCTCTGATTTCTTTCTGTATAGTTAAAGTTTTAATTAATGAGGTCCGAAGTGCTGGAACTCATCAAATCAGTCTGGTGATATAAGAAGGAAAAAAAGAAGTGGTTTCTTTTTGCCCACTTGTGTATAGTGTAGTTTGTCTTCATAAAAATAAGGAAATATGAATATGTGTGCAGCTGTAAGTAAGCAGCAGTCAGTCAGTCCAGAACATCATGTATGAGTTCCTGTTTTTTCTGGCCCAAGGCTGCAGTGCTGCGCTCAGATAGCCAGCCAGTGTCCGGGACTCCCTTTTTTTCTGTGTGAAACCAGCAAAAGCTTCCTGCTGGGACTGGCTGGTTGCCAGGTCCCCAGACCCCCAATCCAACCCTACCAGCCGTCCCACCCCATCCCCCCCCCACCCCGAAACGAACTGAAACACACAACGGAAATTTCCAGGGCCTGTACGCCTAGCAGCAAATCATCACCTCCACCCGTCCGCTAACACCCAACCAACTCCTCTTTCCTCCCTCCCTTCCTCCCCCGTGGCCCCTACTCTCTCCCTCTGCCATGAATCCACAGGGACAGAGAGCAGCTGGAAGGTGAAGTGCAGCTTGCTGGCGCTGAGCTGAAACTCAGGCCAGACACCTCCAATCTGAGCCCCCACCCCACCCAGCCCAAAACAAAAACACAGACCCCTTCACTTTTACTCGGAGGTGCTTCGGAGGACCGCGGAGTACACTTCTGCTCCGCTGGAGTAGCAGAGAGTCATGGAGGGAAATGTAGAGCACCACTTTGTTTACCAAGTCAGTTGTTCTCCTGAAGTTAACTGCTGTTTCAAGTGGATGTAGATTTCAGAGCTTGGAACAAGGCCGTGACAGTGCAAATAGCTCGGAGCAGTAAGTACAGCGGAGGAGGAACTGCCCGCTCTGACAGACAGAGCTGAAAAGGAAACACCCACGAAACATCTGCTTCTTACTACTACAGCCACAAAACACCACCTATCCTACATAACCAGTGGGTCTAAAAGTCGAGGCTGACATAAAAACCCACAGATTTAAAAGGAAACTAACAAAAAAAACAACCAAAAAAACCCCAGGAAAGTTGGAGGATAGAAATGTGCAACAAACAAGCAGGTTTGGACAAATTTCAGGAGCAAATAGATAATAAAGGATGACCTGAACTTGAGAGAACATGATGGAGATTTGAGAAATTCAGTGAATGTTTGACATCAACAAGAACAGTGAACTGGGTGGTTGACTTTTGAGTGTAGTTTAGAGTGAGACCGGGATTTGGGTGGGGTCGGTATCAAAAAATGTCAGAGGAAGCCATTTCATTAAAATTCCACTGTAATGTACGGCACACAAAAGAGGGAACACATGGCACCAGGTTTGTCCTGTTGATATTCACCGGGGCTGAAAGAGGAAGCTGACCAGCAGGTTAATAGTAGCTCAAGAGATCGAAATTGTTGTTTTGGGTTTATTACACATTACAAATAAACTGTTGTTATGTCCCTTATGTCCCCTGTTATGCCCCAGAGATGCACAGCTAACTAAGCTACCACAGCATTTTATATTTGCCGGACGTATATTATCCATACCTCTGCAATTTCCCCCGTATTTTTCAGCTACAACCTCAAATGGAAGAAGTTCAAGACGACGGTCAATCTCCCTCGGTCTGGAGCGCCATGCAAGATCTCCCGTCGTGGGGCATCAATGATCATGAGGACAGTGAGGTTTTATTAAACTTTTTAAAACTTACCTTTACCTGCCCCCTGCGACTTTATTGTGAATGATTTTAACAGTAGGCTCAAATCTGCTCTTGACCTGCTGGCTCTACTTAAATTTGTAAACATCCATTCAAAACATACAGTACCACGGAGAAACGAAGCTCTTAAAAAATTAAAGAGGAGCTGCAGGGTGGCAGAAAGAAAATGCTGGAAAAATAAAATCACAATAAATCATCAGATATACATAGAACATCTCAAATCATACAATAGCGCTTTTAGACAGTCCGGAAATACATACTTTTCCAGAATTATCTCAGAACATGAAAAATAATTCCACCATTGACAATATTCTTAATAATTCTTCTTATACTTTTCAGAAAACCCTCTCAAACACTCTTTGTGAGGAGTTTGCAGAACACTTCAGAGGAAAGGTAGACACCGTCAGATGTAATATTTTATCCTCTCAAACTAACATGGTTTTAGACAAATCTGAGTGTCTGCCTTTACCAGAGGAAACACTGGACTGTTTTGTTCTGGTGGATGCTGGGACCCTTGATAAAGTTTTCTCCTCAGTGAGGCCCACTACAAGCGTTTTGGACCTGATTCCCACCCGTTTTTTAAAGCAATTTTATGGTTCTTTTAAAGACAAGAATTTAAACTTTATGAATTGCTCCCTTCGGACGGGGGTTTTTCCTGCTGCCTTTAAAGGGGCGGTAGTGAGGCCCCTGCTGAAGAAGAGCAATTTAGATTTCAATTATTTAAACAATTACCGACCGGTACCAACTTACCATTTTTAAGCATAGTTTTAGAAAACTTGTTTTTATTCAACTTAATGATTTTATTAACACTTATAATGTCCTAGATAAATTTCAGTCTGGTTTTAGTATGAGACGCACCGAGACGGCTCTTTTAAAGATTTTAAATGATTTTAGACTAAACTTTAATACTAAGAAGGTGACAGTGTTGGTTCTCCTGGATCTAAGCGCTGCCTTTGCTACAGTAGACAACACTATTCTTTTAAAGACAGACAGACAGGACTTTTATGGTAAATTTAGATACCCCTACCTCTAAGGTCCACAAGATCAGATCTGGTTCAGTTTTAGGCCCAGTGCTATTTAACCTTTATATGCGCCCTCTTGGCAGTGTCATCAGAAGACATGGAAATAACTTTCACAGTTATGCTGATGATACACAGTTGTACATCTCCATGACACACGGCCAATGGATGCACTTTTTAACTGCATTTTAGACATCAAATCCTGGTTGGCAAAAAACTTTCTCCAGCTCAACCAGTTCCAGGCATTGCTCTCCCTCTGCTAACTGTGGGAGGGCCCTGCACTGAAGCTCAAGCCTCCTTCTTGCCTAAGGAGTGGGCAGGCCCTTCTTTTCACCTGAGGGGCGCAGGGTTTCCCCATCTGGACATAGCGCGTGGAATGATCATGTTATTCCAGCCAGATCCTCCCCAATTCCTCAGGCCCCAGGCCAGGAGGAGGCAGTATACAGCCCGGAAAATGTTTTTGTGGGAGTAGCTCACATTAGCTACTGTTGTATTTTACGTTTTCGGGGCTATTTTATATCTTTAGTAAGCATTCAGAAGGTAAAAGTCTGTTTTATATTATGCATGGTTGTGAAACACATCCTTGACCAGTATTTTAATTGGGCACCTTTTGAGGAACACCAGAGCCTTGGATAATGTTGGGAGTATGTGTGACCTTTGAGGACCTCTGAGACAAAGAGTTTTATTGCTGTAAAAACAGGATGTCTGTAGATTAGGGTGTTGAGATAGAAACTAGGAGTTTTGCTTGGGAGGACCCGGAACCATAAAACTCAGAATGAACTTTGGACCCAAGAGGAGGACACTTCCATCTTATGACTGCATAATTCTTGACAACCAGTCATTGTCAAGACACTGTTTAAAAACGTTCTGATTGGAGCAGAGTCCGAGGGAGAAGATCAGATCTGGCGAAGTTTGGATGTCTATAAAAGTTATGACATGAAAACCATTCGTTGTCAGATGTCTTTAAATCTGGCCCAGAGAAAATGGGGATGTTGCAATTTGTTAATCTGTTTATTTTTTATTTATTTATTTATTTTTTTCCTAACGTGTCCTGTCTAGCAGTATCTGTTAATCTGTTTAAAATAAAAATGAGAACTGGAAATTGGCTCCATTTGTCTCTGTTTTGAACATGCACTGAATTATTTTTTGATAAAATTTAATTCTACACTACTCAAGGAAGCATGGGAAGAACATGCAAATTCCACACAGAAAGGCCCATTCGCCAACCCCACCCAGGGTGTGGGTGCTGATGATATGGAGGAACAAACACACCTTCAGCCCCCACAGCATTCCAGGCAGGAATCGAACCCAGGATCTTCTAGCTGTGAGGTGAGCTGCGCTACCATGCTCCTCGAGAAACTTTTACCAAAACTACAATCATTGTCTTTTAATCATTTTTTACAAGTTAAGAACCTCAGCGTGATTTTTTTGACTCTGAGCTGAGTCTTTTATTCCACACATTAAAAATATCACTAAAATACAGACGTGGACAAAATTGTTGGTACCCTTCATTAAATAAAAGAAAAAACTCATAATGGTCACAGAAATAACTTTAATCTGACAAAAGTAATAATAAATAAAAATTATATAAATGTTGACCAATGAAAGTCAGACATTGCTTTTCATCCATGCTTCAACAGAATTATTTAAAAAATAAATGCATGAAACAGGCCTGGACAAAAATGATGGTACCCCTAGAAAAGAATGAAAATAATGTGACCAAAGGGACATGTTAATCCAAGGTATGTCCACTAATCAGCATCCTAGGTGTCTACAATCCTGTAATCACTCAGTGGGCCTATATATAGGACTCCAGGTAGTCACTGTGTTGTTTGGTGACGTGGTGTGTACCACACTCAATATAAACCAGAGGAAGCAAAGGAAAGAGTTGTCTCAGGAGATGAGAAAGAAAATCATAGACAAGCATGTTAACTGTAAAGGCTATAAGACCATCTCCAAGCAGCTAGATGTTTCTGTGACTACAGCTGCACATGTCATTCAGTAATGTACGATCCATGGGACTGTAGCCAACCTCCCTGGACGTGGCTGCAGGAGGAAAATTGATGACAGATCAAAGAGACGGATAATCCAAATGGTAACAAAAGAGCCTAGAAAGACTTCAAAATAGATCCAAGCTGAACTTTATGCTCAAGGAACATCAGTGTCAGATCGGAACATCCTTCGCTGTTTGAGCCAGAGGACAAATCATAAAAAAAAAACAGACTGGAGTATGCCAAACTACATGCTGACGAGCCACAAAGCTTCTGGGAGAATGTCCTGTGGACAGATGAGACAAAAATGTAACTTTTTGCCAAGGCACATCAGCTCTATGTTCACAGACGGAAAAATGAAGCATATCTAGAAAAGAACACGGTCCCTACTGTGAAACATGGGGGAGGCTCGGTTATGTTCTGGGGCTGATTTGCTGCATCTGACACAGGGTGTCTTGAATCTGTGCAGGGTACAATGAAATCTCAAGACTATCAGGGGATTCTAGAGAGAAATGTGCTGGCCAGTGTCAGAAAGCATGGTCTCAGTCGCAGGTCACGGGTCTTACAACAGGAAAATGACCCAAAACACACAGCTAAAAACACCCAAGAAGGGCTAAGAGGAAAACACTGGCCTTCTATGAGCCCTGATCTCAATCCTATTGAGCATCTTTGGAAGGAGCTGAAACGTGCTGTCTGGAAAAGGCGCCCTTCAAACCGGAAACAACTAGAACAGTTTGCTCATGAGGAGTGGGCAAAAAGTCTCATTGACAGTTACAGGAATCATTTGATTGCAGTGATTGCCTCAAAAGGTTGTGCAACCAAATATTAAGTTGTGGGTACCATCATTTTTGTCCAGGCCTGTTTCATGCATTTATTTTTTAAATAATTCCGTTGAAGCATGGATGAAAAGCAATGTCTGACTTTCATTCGTCAACATTTATATAATTTTTATTTATTATTACTTTTGTCAGATTAAAGTTATTTCTGTGACCATTATGAGTTTTTCTTTTATTTAATGAAGGGTACCAACAATTTTGTCCAAGTCTGTAGATTTTTATCACCCAAAGAACATCACTAGAGTCTGCCCAATTTTCTCTCAGGCCAATACAGATATGCTAGTGCATGCTTTTATCACCAGTAGAATTGATTATTGTAATGCCCTGCTTTCTGGTCTTCCAAAAAAAGACTACATCAAGTTTACAGCTTTTACAAAATTCAGCAGCTCGTGGCCTGATGAAGTTGTGATGATGATTTTATTTTGGATGTGGGGTCATTTTAACCTTTAAAGCACTTTGAGAAATTGAGAAACGATGTAGTTGGAAAAGCGCTTTATAAATAAAGTTTCATTTGACTTCAAACAGGGCAACTAAGGAGTGGCTTCGTAGGAAGCATCTCAAGGTCTTGGAGTGGCCTAGTGAGTCTCCAGTCCTCAGTCCAATAGAAAATCTTTGGAGAGAGCTGAAGGTCTTTTTTACCCAGCGACAGCCCCCAAACCTGAATGCTCTGGAGAAGATCTGTATGGAGAAGTGGGCCAAAATCCCTGCTGCTGTGTGCAAACCTGGTGAAGAACTACAGAAAACGTCTGATCTCTGTAATTGCAAACCAAGGTTTCTGTACCGAATATTAAGTTCTGTTTGTCTGATGTATCAAATACATGTGTCATGCAATAAAATGGAAATAAATAATTTAAAAAATCATCCAATGTCATTTTCTGCATTTTTGTTTTAGATTCTGTCCCTCGCAGTTAAAGAGTACCTTTGATACAAATTACAGACCTCTACATGCTTTGTGAGTGGGAACACTTGTAAAATCAGCATAGTATCAAATACTTGTTCTCCCGTATGTATGGTTTTTTGTTGTTGTTGAATGGCAAATGTAAAAAAATCCAAAAAGGATATGGACATTTTTGTGGATCTGTATAGTTGACACCAACTGGTTTAAACCAGCACCTTGTTAGTTCTATTGTTCTATGTGTTTAAAAAAATGTAATCTGTCAGCAACAGGTTGCATGCAACTTTTTCAATCAAACAAACTAAAACCTGCTCTTCCCCAAACATCAGACTTTTCCAGTTAACTTTTCTCCAGTCTGGGCTTCAGGTTTCCTTTTATTTCTTCTCTTCCTGTGTCTGTCACCCACACCCACCACTTTTATTCTTCTTTTTTTTTACAGTGCTTTTACACTACTGCTGTAACATGAGCCACTGCTTTGTGTTATTATTCCCAGGCGCTCTGTGTGACAGCCTCGTTCTCCCAGTTGTTTCCCAGTATGAGCAGCAGCAGTTTGACATTGAAGAACAACACATACACATGAATTTTGATTCCTATTGTTTGATACGATGAGGACAGGAAGGAAGTTCATTAAACCTGATGGCCGGTCTGTAATTAGCGGCTCTTTGTTTGGGACGTTGGACGTGTCCAACCCTTGTTAGACCCTCAGAAGGAGAGTTCTGAGGTCTACTCTGTCTGAACAACTGCACCACAGAAGGTTTCTCTGCTTTCTCACAACAAACAGAACCCATCTCAGACGCTGCCTTGTTTGGCTCTCCAGACCTCCCACATGACAGGCACTTTCCCAGAGTGTTAGCGTGTTGTAGTGCAGCAGTAGCAGCAGCTCTGCAGTGTTTGCAGAGCAGGATGCGCCGCAGACTACAATACCGGCCTCCGAGGCTCTCACACACACACATTCCTGTGGGTCTGTTCCTCAGCGGAGTTGGTGCTGTTGGAGGTGGAAGGGGGGCTAAACTCTAAAGCTCAGTGGGCTTTGTCCACTTCTCCCCCACCTCCATGCTCCCCCTGACCTTTTGTGTGCTCATTTACTCCAACAACAAGCCGTTCTCACAGCAGAGCATCAAGACCTCTTCAATCTGCACCATTAGCAGCCGGGATCAGGATTTATGTCAGAAAGGACGTGTTGGTTCATGCCAACGGGAAAGCGAGGGAAAGGCGGCCGCTTGATCTAATCAGAGCAATATGTATTAAAAGCCGGTCACTTCACAGTCATTTATATTAATGATGCCACTTTGGTCTCACTGCGGGGTAATGGGATCAAAAAGTGTACATTCCCATGAATAATCTACCCTCCATGGTGGAACTAAATTGCATTACAGAGGCAGTAATGATCTGCAGTGTTATTATGTAAACTGTGATGAATCAGTTATTCATTTAATACTGTCTCTAATTGAATAATTTGATTTGTGTGCACGAGTAAGGATGTGCATATTTGTCTCCCATCCCCTGCCTATACGGTAGCAAGAGGCGACAGATGGAGGACACTCTGTAATCATGCTGGTTTAAATGAAAGTTACAGATTTTCCTGAGAGACGTGCAATAATGCGACGTGCTTATACGTATCACGGTGAAGGTGATAAACACCTCTGGTGTGTTCAGATAACAGTGTCTGGTCCAGATGGCAGTGACGGAGGAGTCTGCTGTGCTTTCCATGTGGAGAAAGACAACAGTGAGTGCGAGCAGAGAGTGATGATGATATCAAGTTTCATCCATGCTGGTTTTTCCACGTGAACGTTTGCTGCCTGGAAACAGTAGAAGAAGCTCTGCATGAGCTCAACTTGAGAAGTTTTTCATTATGTATTTATTTATTTGACAGTGAATTTTTTTTCTTTTTTTCCTTTCAGTGGAACAGCTGTTATGTACGGGACTGCAAACCATCTTTGGCTTGCTGTTAAATGTTTCACAGCTCTGATGTGTTTAATCCACTTCTTTTTACAGTGCCATACACTCCTTAATTTTTTTCATATTTTGTCTTGTTACAGCTCCAAACTTTATTGGACTGTTTGGGGATTTTAAGTGATAAGAAAAACACAAACCAGAAATGTTTGCAGTGCATTTGTATTCAGCCCTCCTGTGTGAGGCTTTCTGTGTTCCTGTCATGTGTCATGCTGCTCCGCTGCACTGCCCCTCCCGCTCCTGCTGGCAACTGATTGTTCCTAGTCATGCTGCTGCCTACACAAGATCCTGCTCTACACTCACTCAGTGTGGGATCCTCTTTCATCATCCTTTTACCTGTCTTCGAGTGATCCATGTCCTTTTTCCTGATCATATACCTGACCTATCTTCCGTCTCCTGACCGTCACATCTGCCTGCGCCATGCAAATACTGTTGCAAATACTTACTCCTTACTTACTCCTCATGAACACTGGACCTGTCCTGCCTTCTCTGCCTGTACTGTTGCTGGTCTGGACTGTTTCCCCATTGAGTTTTGGATTATGGACACAAAAATCCCTGATTATTTCATGGTTTGTCTGATGAAGAAGATCTGTCTGTCCACATCAACTTACTCTACTGCCAGAGTCTCTCCAATCTGTGACATAATCGGTTCTACTTTCCAGCTTATACTCTTCTACTCGGTACAGTCCTGTGGGTGGAATAATCCCAAGTAAACAAACATACTCTTAGCCTGTAGTGGTAAATTTGAATATAGGCTTGTCAAGTCTCTAAATGTAAGTTAATATGTTAACTTAGGTTCGTGAGCTGGACCACGCCTCATATTCAGTATTCTCTCACTAATCTACTCGGATCCGACTCACCTGGCATCTCACACTTGAATTCCATTCCTAATTACTCTGTGATCTATTTAAACCCGAGCACCTAGCCTTCAGCGTCGCTCAGACTGTGGTCTTGTAAACCCCACCCTCCCTCCCGCTGATTCTTTATCTCGTCTCAGTATTACATCCCCTTTTTACTATTCCCTCATCCCTTCATCCGCTCCCTCATCCCTTCATCCCTTCATTCCTCATCCCCTCCCTCATCCCTTCATCCCCTCCCTCATCCCTTCATCCTTTTCATCCCATCGTCCCTTCATCTCCTCCGTCATTCCCTCTCTCAACCCCTCCCTCATCCTTTCATCCCCTCCCTCATCCCTTCATCCCTTTCATCCCACCATCCCTTCATCTCCTCTGTCATTCCCTCTCTCATCCCCTCATCCCTTCATCCCCTCCCTCATCCCTTTCATCCCTTCATCCCCTCATCCCTTTCATCCCATCATCTCCTCCGTCATTCCCTCTCTCAACCCCACCTTCATCCCTTCATCCATTTCATCCCCTCCCTCATCCCCCCTTCATCCCCATCATCCTTCCATCCCCTCATCCTTTCATCCCCTCCCTCATCCCTTCATCCCCTCATCCCTTCATCTGCGTATCTGCTCTTTCAAACTCCAGCTCTAATATCTGTTTCTTTCAGGTTCTTTGTCTGGGGGGTCCTTAGCAGGCTCGAGAAGAAGACCGACTTCCAAAGACTGCACCCCCACACAGAGTCTACAAGCCTACATCAGTGCATCCTTCCAGACACACCATCTATCTAACCTTGGTCTATAAATGAACTAATCAAAACTAATCTAATCTCTGTAGGCGTGGTCCATGCTAATGAAAAAGGATCTCAAAGGAAACCACCTCTGCTAGGTAATCCACTACTTTCTGTTTGGACATTACCACCTGTTTTTACTACCAGATACTCACCTTCCTGTCAGATACAAAGAAGAAGCTGCAGTCCATTTTGTTCATTCTAGATGTTGTAACTTGTTAATATTTTCTTATGTGGTTTTTATGTGGTTAATATTTTCTCTATATGTGGTCTGAGTTCCAGATCCGTTTCGTGCATTACTCATTACAATCGGAGTCTACATCTACAGTTCCAATATCTTGCACCTTCATCTTTGCATAGTGGCTTAAGTTCAGTCAGACTGGATATAGAACATCTGTGAACAACAATATTTGTGTCTTGCCACAAGTTCTCTATTGGATTTAGGTGTAGACTTTGAAGTTGAATACAAGAACACCTTTTGATTTTAATAATTCTATTGCAGTTCTGGCTGTATGTTTAAAGCTGTTGTTCAGTAGGAAGATGGACCTCCACCACAGTCTCAATTCTTTTCCAGCCATTCACAGTTTTGTCCTTCATTGCATACCCTGCTCGAGGTAAGCATCTCCACAGCATGATTCTGCCCACTACAATTTTACTGTTCGTGTTAATGTGCAATGTTAGTTTTCCACCACAGAGTTTTGTGTGGAGCTAAAGAGTGTAATCTTGGTCAAATCTAACCAGAACATCTTCCTGTACATGTTTGCAGTGTCCCCTAAATGGCTTGTGGTGAACTGCAAAGAGAAGTTCTATTGTTTTCTGTTGTTGTCAGTAATGACTTTCTTCCTGCAACTCTTCCATGAAGGCCATCTTTGAGCACAAATAATAGTTGTGCTCAAAAATAGTCCATACCAGTCCACAGATTCTCTTATCTGAACTGTGCAGCTCAGATGAGAGAACACGCAAAGGTGGACAGGAGGGAGTTGGTTGTATGGAATCTTTTTGGGGGAGTTAAATAAAAGGAGGTGAGTACATGTCTACTGTACATCTTTTACATTTTTATAAACAAAACCAAAATTGAATAGTACAAGGTTGTCATATTTCGCAACTAACCACTTTTTTTTTCTTTTTCTAGCACAGTGGTTTTCAATTGGGGGTAAGTGTACCCTTGGGGGTACGTGAGAAAATATACATATGTTTAAAAAGTAGCATCCATGTAAAAATCCTTTAAAAAATGTATTAATAAATATCTAGGGAAAATGTAAGTTTATAAGATGAATTTTATATTCAGTAGGAGGGTAATTATTTTTATTCTAACTTCCTACCAGTCCAAAAACACGACTATCAGGTTATTTGGGCTCTCTAAATTGCCCTTAGATGTACGTATGCATGGTTTTTTGTACTGTCTGTCTCTGTGTTGCACTGCGATGGAGTGGCGATGTGTCCAGGGTATACTCTGCCTTTCGTCCATTGAGCACTGGAAATAGGTACCATGACCCTCTAAGGATAAGTGGTATAGAAAAAAGGATGGATGGATTATATTTATGTGCACAAACCTTTATTCACGATCAAGTTAATTATTTTTTTCTATTTATATCTTTTTATTTCCAAATGGTTCAAGAGAGAACACTACAAATTAGCAGAGTTTTGCACATTTATGGAGTTTTAAATGGTTAATCTTATGGTTTTAAATAGTTATATGGTCACTATTTAAAAAATTCTATTTGAATCACTAGATTTTAGTGATGATAAATATTTCCAATACATTTAGTTATGGATTATTAACATTTAAAATGTTTGAAAGTTTCCCCCCCCAATTTTTTAATTTTGAACATGTTTAGCAGTTCCATAGTTTAATAAATGAATCACCGATGGCACAGTGCACTGTTTTAGGTCTTAAAAAAAAAAAAAAAATGCTTTGCGCTGGTTTGGGGGTACTTCTCTGAAAAAAATATTTTACAGGGGGTACATCACTGAAAAAAGGTTGAGAACAACTGTTCTAGCATATAAAATCCCTATAAAGTACATTGAGTTTTGTGGTTTATCCTAGACAAAGTAGTCTTAAAGATGGCAACATGGTGTGTTCAGCACATTGGAGTTTAAACTCACATCTTGAGTGAACGGCAACAAAATATTGCTGACTCCGAGAGATTAAATCTGAGGACATTGCTGCCTGAGAACATTCCAGACATGTTCCGGCATTACTGCATGTGGCACAACAAATGTCCAAAACATTTGGTACGGGAAGAGCGAAAACATGTGTGCGTACCGCAGGGTGTCACATGAACTATCATCTGCGTGCCAGGCAGAACCGAGGATGAGGGACCGTAGAGAGAGTCCGGATGTTCTCCAGGTTTAAAATGTTAAAACAGTCGTGCTGAACCTACTATCACAATACAGTGTCATCAGTTCATGTGATCCTTTGAAAAAGATTTCAAAGCTTTGCCACAGCTGTGGGTTAAAGCTTGTAGACAGCTAGAGTTTTAGTTAGAGGTTTTATTATATACTCATTGCTGGCATGAAAACAAAAAAAAGTTTGTTTTTTTATTGATTTATCTGATTTGTCGCTTTTAGGACCGGAACAATTCTCTGCTAAACAACTAGAAAAAGGACATTCATCACTGTGATGTCCCAGCTTCTGATCACAGCACTGTGTTTTACAGCAAATAATGCTTTCCATCTTTAAACAAAAGTGATGCGTTGGTTATTTTATACTGTACCTCTTCATAATGAGTTCTTTCTTCCTGTGAGAATAACAGTCTACTCAGAGGCAGCCATAGCTCTCCAGCGCCAGTGAACTTCCCACTTCGAGGTCATCGGTCCGATGCTATTCAACTTAACCCCGCTTTTGGCAGTCGGCACCGCTTGGCCCCCGAGGCTGTGAGTCCTTCCCTGACCCGCAGAATCCCAGGACAACAAAACTTCTTTTTTTTTTACTGGGAGCAGGGGCCTGGAAATCATCACTGATACTGGCAACACTCAGGGAGCTTGGAGGTCATCAATAATGACTCCATTTACTTAACACCGACCCAAACACCTGCTCATTTATCATGGCTGACACATGTCAGCCTGGTTCATTTCTCACACAGGAGCCAGTCAGCCAGTGCAGATCTTGATCGGGTCACCTACGGCACTCAGAGGGGCTTGTTGAACCGATAAGTACTCAGCAAACAGAGCCCAGTTAAAGTAACTGCGTAAGTGGTTCTTTTATATTAGCTGGATTTAAATGCAATATTATAAATGGATTAAAGATTCAAGCATGGCAGTCAGATTGAATCTTATTCTGGTTGCAGTCTGACAGTCAAATTCAGTACAGTTTATTTTGACATTAAAGTACCTGTGGCTTGAGATCATGATCGAATGCAAAACGAGTGCAATTGTTAAAATAAAAACTCAAATTTTCAAAATTTTCCTCGGCTGCTAAATTCTAGTTTTTTTGTGAGCTGCACCTAAAATAATATAATTATTAATAAAGATGCACCGATACCGATACTGGTATCAGGTAGCGGTACAGATACCATCTAATGTACATGTATCAGTATCGGTTAAACTTAACTGATACACAAAATGTGGAAAATCTTTACTAAATTCACAAAAAAGGGTAATTTTTTACTTAAAATTTTATTTTTGTGGTAATTTTATATTTTATATCTGTAATTTTGTCTTAGTTATGTTTAGTTAGTAAAGTCTGGTGCCTTTATGGTTCATTCAGACCAACCCCATGGGTCAGCGTCAGTTGCGGCTAGATTACATGTAAAGTCTATGGTATGGTAAACGCAGATTTAAAAAATCTGAAATAACACTTACCGAAGTTCCATCCACCATAGTTCAGAACGTGTGGCAACAGAAGAAGCCCTGCCAATGAGTTGTTTTTTCCATTATGGTGCGTTCACACCGCACAGTTGGTCAGCGTCAGGCAACGCATTCAACGGATGAAGTTTGACGTATGTACTTTTTGGTTTCCATAGCCTGCTTCTGAGGAAAAAACAACGCATGGGCGGGGCTTCCTCTGTTGCCGCACGTTCTGCACTATGGTGGATCGTAAAGAGAGAGTGGCTTGGCTTTATTTGCTAGATAAAGCTAGACAACGTTGACATCGGGTGCATCAGCGCCCATTATTCAGATGCGTTCTGAGTTCGGGGAGTTTTTTTTTTTTTTTTTTTGTGGGACTCTGTACTCAGCGTCCCACAGAGTACAGAGTCCACAGGCGGATCAGCGCAGGGTCGATCACCCGCCAAGAGGGGAACAGATGGAAGCCCCAGGGGAACACCCACCAGCCGCGATGCTGGGGCCCGAGAGATCGCAGTGACGAGCCCACGGGCTCCGCCGGTAACCGGCTACGCCAGGGCGGGCCCGGACCAGGAACCGGAGGCCACGGGGACCAGGGGCACCCCACCCCCCAGCAGGGCCCCAACCAGGGACCAGCCGACAAGGGTCCCCCGCCGCCGCCGCAGGCAAGGAGGACCCGCAGCCAACCGACGGACAACACACGCCGCCGCCACCCCGGACCAGTACCCACCGCCAACAACCCGGCCCGCCTCCACACATCCACACGCCAGGGAGCCACAGCGGATGTACGCCCTCCCCAGGCCGCGCCCAGCCGGCACCTGGACATCCAGATCTTCCAGCTCCAGGGTCCAGATCCCGCCCCACGTGGGGCGCCAAGATCAGGGGCCCAGCCAATGCCGGACAGCCCCACCAGGCGAACAGACCAGCCAGCTGAAGTCCTGGAACCGGCAGGAGGACTGGGCGCCAGGCACGGTCCCCACCGATCCACCGGACGGCACCAACCTATTCTACAACCCCGGCACCCCCATAAGAGGTGCCCCAGTCAATCCAAGGAGGACATCGGCCCGAAACAGCGGCCGCCCGACACACCGGACCACCCAGGACCCGCCCGACATGCACCAGGACCGAGCCGGGCCGCAACCGGGACCCCCAGCCCCATGCATCGAGAGTCATCATCAACCAGCGGGCAGGAGCAACCATCACCGACGGGGAGTGACGGGGAGGGAAGAAGATGCATCAGGCCAGAGAGCAGCCAAACACCCAACCTGACAGGTAGACATAGACAGACAGAGACACTCATACGTACCCTCCCTCTCATGTGTACACATTCTTACAAATACAGGACATACGAAAAAAGGACGCTATACCCTCATTCATACCCCCCATACGTACACTATACTCCATACTCCCAGGCCCAGGGACAGACGCCCAAGTAGAGAACCCTGCCCCTGCACCCAGGAGACAGACCCCTTTGCCCACCAGGACGGGGACAAGTAGACCGCCAAGGCCGCACACCGGCAAGAGCAGCCCACCAGCCCAGGGAGGGTTAAGATTAAGGAAGTCTAAAACTTTTCCTGGAATTTGTAAATCAACTGTATTGAGCCTAAATTTATTTTTTATAATTGATTTAATTTGTTGGTATTCTAAGAATTTATTCTTGTTAATTCCGAATTGTGTAACCAATGTATTAAAGGGGATAAAGTCTGTTCCATCAAATATATGCTCCAGGTATTCAATTCCTTTACAACTCCAGCCTGGAAAGTTAATCATGCATTTTTTTTGTAAGATATCCGGGTTATTCCAGATGGGTGTACGCCTGCATGGGACTAGTGAGGTCTTTGTCATTTTAAGAAATTCCCACCAAGCTGTCAGAGAGGAGCTGATATTTATACTTTTGAAACATTCATTTTGTTTTATATTTGAGCTAACAAAAGGTAGATCTGAAAGTTTTATCTTATTGCATAGTGTCTGTTCTACATCTACCCAGCACTCATCGATATAACTGTGTTTTACCCATCTTGATGTGTATTGGAGTCTGTTGGCTAAGAAATAATGACGAAAGTTTGGTAGGTCTAGACCTCCTTTATCTTTGGACTTCTGTAGTGTTTTTAAGCTGATACGTGGGGGTTTATCTTTCCAAAGGAATTTAGAAACAGAAGAGTCCAGAGATCTAAACCAATCAGGTGATGGTTTGCTTGGGATCATTGAGAATAAATAATTGATTCTAGGCAAAACCATCATTTTTATTGTAGCTACCCTTCCAATAAGTGATATTGGAAGGGATTTCCATCTTGCCAGATCATCTTCCACTTTTTTTAAAAGTGGGACGTAGTTTAGCTTAGATAAGTCTGCCAGTCTTGGTGAGATATGGATACCTAGATATGTAATATTTCCCGACCGGAGCTGTAAAGCAACAGGACTCTGGTAAGAACAGTTGATAGGAAGGACTGTAGATTTTAACCAATTTATGGAATAGTCTGAAACTCTTGAGTAAGATTTTATTAACTCAATTACCTGATACAAGGAAGTTTGTGAATGCTGTAGAAAAAGTAGTACATCATCTGCGTATAAACTGATTTTATGTTCTATTTTGTTGCATTGTATACCTTTAACATTATTATTTTGCCTGATTGCTGCTGCTAATGGTTCAATAAAAATAGCAAAGAGGGAGGGAGAAAGTGGACATCCCTGCCTGGTACCTCTCTGAAGAAAGAACCTTGATGATGTTTGATTATTGGTCCTAATACATGCTGTTGGTGAGCTGTATAATATTTTTAACCAGTTTACAAAAGAATTACTGAATCCGAATTTATTTAAGGCTGCAAATAAAAATTTCCAGTTAACTCTATCAAATGCTTTTTCTGCATCTAAAGATAATATATTGGTTTGGACGTTTTTACAGTGGGAATAATCTATTAAATCTATTAATCTACGTGAATTTGTGGAAGAGAGCCTACCTTTTATAAAACCTGTTTGATCCGGGTGGATTATTAGAGGTGTTATTTTCTCTATCCTTCTTGCAAGAGCTTTGCAAATTATTTTCAGATCCACATTGATAAGAGAAATCGGACGATAACTGGTAGGAGACATAGGGTCTTTTCCTGGTTTTAATAGAAGATTGATGTAGGCAGAATTCATGTTTGGTGGTATTCGACCATTTTCCTTTGTTTCCTGTAACATTTTGTAAAATGTTGGTGCCAGAATATTCCAGAATTCTTTATAGAACTCTGCTGGAAATCCATCTGGACCTGGAGCTTTATTATTAGGCATAGATTGGAGGGCCTCCTGGAGTTCAGACACTGTTAGCGGTGAATCCAGGGCCTTTGCTTGACTGTCTGAAAGTTTAGGAAGAGTTATTTTATCCAGAAATTGTACAATATCATTATTTGAAGGGTTTATCTCTGGTGTGTATAACGTCTCATAAAATTCTTTGAAAGTGTTGTTTATTTTTTCAGGGTCATATATTATATTCCCAGTTTTGTCTTTGATTGCAGATATAGTTGTTTTTTCTTTATTTATTTTTAACTGATTAGCTAAGAAGCTACCTGATTTATTACTATGTTCAAAGTTTTCTATTCTAAGTCTTTGGATTAAGAACTGCGTCCTTTTATTAATAATTTCATTTAACTCTAATTTTGCTTTCCTTATTTTACTTAAGCTCTCTTTATCCAGGGAAGGTTCTAATGATTTAATAGTTTCTTCTAATTCCTGAACATGTTTATTTTCTGTTCTCTTTTTATTTGATGAGAATGAAATTATTTTACCTCTAATCACAGCTTTCCCTGCTTCCCATAGAGTGGATGGCGACATACCAGGGAGATCATTAAATTCCATGTATGAAGCCCATTCTTTTTCAATATATTTAATAAATTCTTTATCCTTAAGTAATGATGTATTAAATCTCCAATTTTTATATTGAAGGGTTGCAATTTTATTTGCTAAATTTAAAGAAACAGGAGCGTGATCGCTGATCACTATAGGATGTATCTCAGTGTCTGAAATGTCATTCAACAGTGAGCTGCTGACTAACAAATAGTCCAATCTAGAATAAGAATGATGTACGTTTGAGTAAAAAGTGTATTTTCTGTCGTTGGGATGAAGCGATCGCCATGCATCGCAGAGTCCATAATCGCTCATGTACTGTTTAACTATATCTATGGATTGCCATCTGCGCTGAGTCCCTGCTGTACTGAGCCTGTCTATTTCTTCATTTAGTCCAAAGTTGAAATCTCCCCCAAGAACAAGTGAGCAATCCATGTGATTAGCCAGAACCGAGAAGAAAGTATGAAAGAATGAGGGGTCGTCAACATTTGGACCATATATACTAACTATACATAACTTTTGGTTATTTATAAATAGTTTTAATATTATAAATCTACCTTCTGGATCTGTAGCTGTGTCTATTACTTTAAAATTAGTATTTCTATTTATTAATATTGCTACTCCTCGTTGTCTAGAGTTATAGCATGAAGAAAATATATTAGGATACTCTGGTGTTTTTAAATCATTAGCTGTTGAACTTGATTTATGAGTCTCCTGTAGTAAGACGACATCTGCCTTCAGTCTTGTAAGATGGTTGAAAATCTTAATGGTTTTATCTCTGCAGCTAGCGCCGCGAATATTCCATGTTATAAATTTTACAGGATTCATAGAGCTAAGATAAACCTTAGATATGTACTATCGCCAAGGATGAATATAGGTGTAATTTTGGTTTGTCCATGGGGTTGCCAGATTGAAAAAAACCAGAAGCAGAGATAAAGCGAGGCAAATAATGCACCATACAGGTGTGTACAGAATGAAAGTATGATGGAAAAACATGAATATGCCATGATAAAAGTCTGTGTGTGTGTGAGAGAGAAAAAGGAAAAAAGGTGATAAAGAGATTTGGTGGTACAAATGTGAGAAAGATAATAGTGAAAAAGAAAAAATGAAAGAAAAAAAAGAAAAAGCAATCTAGTGCACAGCCCTGCCCCTACCCACATTAACAAACAAAAACAGCCTGCTGAGCTGTGCTTTTTTTTTAAACTATAGTTGTCTGATAAAGCTAATTCTGTCTTGGTTCTGTTAAATATGACTAATAAAGCCAAGGAGTAACCTGAGGGTCCCTAAACAGCTGACCGTTAACATACAGTTTATCCACACTAACCGTAGCCCTACAGCCCTCACTAATATGTTTTTTTCTAATTGGAAATAACACGCGTCTTCTGTCCAGGATTTCTTTCGGAAACTGATCATTAACGCTGTAATTCGTCCCCCGTAGCTCTCTCCCGCGTCCTTTGACTTGTTCTTTTTGTTTAAAATGTTCAAATTTTGCAACAATTGGTCGCGGGCGGGTGTTGTTGTGTTTCTTACCTCCGAGCCGGTGAACCCGATGGAAGGTTATGCTTTTAACCGTGTCGTCTGGCAGTTTCAGTTGGTGTTGAATGAACTTTCGCACGGCTACTTCAGCATCTTCCTCAGCCTGCTCTGGTATCCCCGAAAAAACAAGATTGTCCCTCATTGATCGGGCCTGGATGTCTAGAATAGACTCCTTGAAGCTTTTGTTTTCTCCAGACAGCTGCTTCATTCCCTCGGTGAGTTTCTTAACGTCTTCTTTTAGTGTTTGGTTTTCTGTAACTAGCGAAGCTACCTGTTGTTGGCTGAACTCCAGCGATTCCCTCAGAGCCTGAAATTCTTTATGAAGAACCTCAACCAGCGCGAGACGGGCGTCCAGGCTGGTTAGCTTCTTGTCTATTGAGTCCAGGATGTCGCCGTAGCTTCTATCTGGCGAGTCGGTGGATGTGCTAGCCTCGGAACGAGTGCGCTTCTGCGACGGTGTGCTCGTTGTTGTATCCGAAGCAGGTTTCCGTGACTTACCCATAACGATGTTATCAAAGCACTCGTCTAGGTAGCACTCCAGCGAATCCAATGTTTCCTCGTCCAGGTTGTTTAGAGGGAAAAAAAAAAGTAACTTGATGGTTAGTTTAGAAGCTGCGTTTGATTCAAAATGATTGTCTTATTTTACCTGGGTGTATACATTACCACATAACCGCCATGTTCACCTATGCACAGCTCTCGCGAGAACTCAGCAGCTCATCCTCTCTCTGAGTTCGGGGAGTTTAACCATTTGCTCCAGGAGCTGCTTATGGATGAGGTTCACTTTCAATGCTACTTCCGTCTCTCCCGCGCCTAATTTTACGACCTCCTCGGCCGCGTCGGAGCACAAATCTCCTATCAGGACACCAACTACAGGTTTTCTGTTCCCCTTTAGGAGCGCCTGTCCATCTGACTTCGGTAAGTGTTATTTCAGATTTTTTAAATTTGCATTTGTTGAAAATGTTTTCACTGGACCCGCGCTTCAGTCACGATACGTGTATAGTGGCATAACTACAGTGAGACGCTCTAATTGGTTGCTGCACTGGGTTAACTGTGTTGGGTCCGTCAAAAGTTAAACTAGCTGAACTTCTGCGTTGCTGCGTTGCCGTATGTAACGAATGTGAAGTTGACGGAGCCAACGTACTCAATGCACCGCAGAGACTTTGACGCACCTCTGACATACTCAACCATAGACTTTACATGTAATCTTGCCGCAACTGACACTGATGCATGGGCTTGGTCTGAATGCAGCATTAGTCTCTTCAAGAAAGGTATAAGGTGGAAGTTATACATATATATTCAACAATAGTAATGGCTCGGTATCGGGTATCGACAGATACACAAAATTCATGCATCGGGACTGAAAAAGTCGGATCGGTACACCCCTAGTGTAACTGCACAGGTCAGATGAAAAAATGGCCACGTGTCATATTGGTGTCTTTGAGTTTTTTTTTCTTTCTTCCTCTTTGCGTTCTTTCTCACTAAGCATCCTGAAAACTACAAATTAAAGGACATTTGGTTCAGTTGTTACATTTTACAGATCTCTTTAAGAGATTTCAACTGGCAACTTCTGAACAGTCTCAACTGTCTTAACTTTTAATGGATAACAATACAATGAAAGGAAATAAAGTTTACAAAATTAAGCCAGATTAACCTTCGCTATAAAGTACTGGAACAAAATGAACATTTACTGTGTGCGCCTATTGAACCATATGCAGAAAAAGTTTTTCTCTGTCTACATCTGGAGATCAAAACCTATAATCCCCCTTTGGTGCATTGGAATGAACAGTTGTCTGTGGAAAATCCCATTACTTGTAAACTATTTTTACAAGTGCATATTTATTTCCATGTATTTTCTTTCTGTACGACCTCAACAACTTTTAACTTTCTAATTTATTCATTGCGAGTGCACAGTTCTACAATTCAAATAAAACTCATTTACAAAACTCATTGACATTTACACCTAGTTATTAATAAGTGTTTCTTTGTAGTAAATTCAACCATCAAATACTTACGGAGAAATTTCTATTTTTCTGTAAGAACATTAGTATGTATACTGGTACAAAGTTTGTATGCACAGCTTGATGACATCATCAAAATGCACTAAACGGTAGGCCATTACAGTCAAAATCTCTACTGTTGGCCAAATTTATATAATTTGTACCTTAGAGTGATTCTATTGCCCACTAATATATCATAATCAGATAGCTAACTCAGAGTTCCTTCAGGGTCAATCTGCGGTCTCCTAAACAAATTATATTTTTATTCTATATGCATAGAATGTAATCTGATAAACCTAACTTCTGTCCCTAATAGAGGTTTAAGAGACAGTCCATGAAATATTTCCATTACAATTACACCTTTTTGATTATTTTCTCCTATGATCACAGAAAACCCTCGTGAAACATTTCTACTGACACTAATAATGGCAGAAACTACAGCACAGATGTAACGAGGTGAACCGGCGAAAAACTGAAACATAAAACAAGACACATCATAGAATCATTTAATAATCAGGCATAACAAATATTTCCGTTACAGCAGCAAAAATTTGGGAAAAATATGCCGCAAAACTATCCCAGAATTATGTAAAAAGATGGTGTCATAACAACCACGGATGCATCGATAAGATAGTGGTATCAGGGCCGATACCATTCTAATGTACTTATATTGGTTAGTTAACTAATATCATGACACGATACGTAAAATGCGGAAACTGCAATCCTTTCACAGAAATTATTTTTCACTTGAAACTTTAGATTTGTTGTGATTTGTATTAAGAAAATAAAATCTGTCTTCCAATTCATTGCATTTTTTGTGTGTGGTAGAAGTATCGGCATTGGTACTCGGTATGGGCAAGTACTCAGATCCAAGTATTGATATCGTATCGGTTTGAAAAAAGTATTATCATTGCATCCCTAATAACAACCCACTCATTAGCCCACATCATAATTTAATAGATTGTGAAAATTAATGCTAACTTACCAGTAAACTAAAAAAAAAAAAATTGCAGTGCATAATATTCGCCAACATTCCTCCTAACATGGGAACTGGGATATTAGAGTTGATAAAAGTAGCTCAGAAAAACAGTTAAAGACTGATCAGGTTGTGGCATGAAATGATTTTCATGTTTTCAGTCTGTTTCTTATCTAAACAAGCAAAACTCACTGAGACACTGGGAATCATCCTTAAGGACATCCTCATACAATTATAAATAAATAAAAAATGTACCACCCATGGCATACATGACACCCAGGTGTTAATCGCTTTCTGCATCACCCAAAGTGACAATGTTCATAAATCCCTCGCTTCCTCCTCTCTAACAGAGACCCACTAATGATGGAGCTGAGCATATGGTGAGCCAGCCTGCCCTGATGGCTCCAGCGTCGCACGTTTCATCCCTGAAGATCGGCTCAGCCAGACGAATATTCATGGAGTTCAGCGCCAACTGATACTGTCTGCCACACTGGGACTGGCTGTACGCCAGAAGGTAAACGGTCCATGTTTCAGCAGCAGACTATTATTTCAGTCAGGCACCACCAGATATGAAATGGTTCACACAAGAACATATAGAATTGTATTTACTTTTGAATGAATGCGCTCCTACAGTCTGGTACTTGGGTTTGTCTAATTTCTACCACATCACAATTTGAATTGGAGGTACGCAGAGTGTGGACCGGGTACCATTTGCGGGCCTTGAAAGGACTTTTAGTGTCCCGCCCCACTTCAATTTAAAAAGGGTCAAAATTTGACCAGCACAAGTATTTGTTGCAGATGGACACTTTGCTGTCATTTTTAGAGTTAAACTTTCACTGAAATTCTGTCCCTTTAAAATGAAAGCACAACACAAAGTTTTACTTTTTGATATCTACGTTTGGGTTTTTGTTTAATGCGTAATGTATTGAAAACTGGGACCACAAACATCCAATAACATCCCCTAAGGAACAAACTTGGGCACATGTATTCACAAAATTAGTCTAAATATAATGAACGTTCACAGAGAAAGACTGACTCATATTTCAGTCTTGTTTATATAAAAAAGCTTTTGTTTTTTTGAATGAAAGAACAAACAAACCCATCCCTGTTGATTTTTTCACTGAAATCTTGCTGAGCAAAAGGTTTGGACAGCAGTCTTAAATGGTTGTCCAATATCAGAGGTAGGTAATAACCAGTTACATTTATTTATCTTATGTATTTATTTAGTTATTTTAAAAAAAGGAACTTGCTACTAGATGGATGCTCTATCCACTTCAAGTAACTTCACTGAACCAAAATGTACCAGACTCAGACCTGCCGTTAATGGTAAAGCTAGACTTCTTGTTCAATTGTTGCATTGTCCAAATAGAAAGGATATTTTTTTCTGCCTGAAGTTATCTTGTAGTAATTGCTATAAATTTGCATATTTTGTTTATTTTAGTTTTTACAATACAAGAATTGATGGTAACTCAGTACTAAAGTACCCTTTGTAGGAAATACATTTTTACTATTATTTGAGTCATTTCTTGATTGGCTGCTTTCTATTTTTACTTTAGTAAAAACATATTGAAGAAGTGCTACTCTTGCCTGAGAAATTTTTTTTGGCACTCTACGAGGGGTAAGGCCAACATGGTATTACAGTATACAATACAGAATTCAGAATACAATACAGTATTCAGAAAGGAACAAAGAACATATTCTTTATGAAAAGCTCCACAAGGTCTGGTACCCTGCTCAACTATAAAGTCCCCTGCTGGATGCGGAACATCAGTCCAGATGATTCTCAAAGTCACCGAGCATCCTCCATGCTGTCTCTTCTCTGTCTTCTCAGACCCCCAGATGGTCGTGGCTGATGACCGCTTGTACAGAGCCACGTTCTGATGGAGGTTTCTTCCTGTTAATGGAGAGTTTTTCCTCTCCACTGTTGCTACATGCTTGCTCAGTATGAGGGATTGCTGAGGAATTGCTGTGGTTGGAGTCTGCATAATCCGGGCACAACCTCACATGGATGACTCATCGCAATCTGCTAGGATTCCTTACATAGAAAACTTTTAACTGATTGGAATGTTTGTACAATTGTATTGAAATGACTTTTGTTGTCAAGTGCCTTGAGATGAAATTTGTTGTGAATTGGCGCTATGTAAATAAAAGTGGACTGAAATATGTGTTCAAGAGCAGAGAAAATTTCTAGTGTGATGCCACTAGGTAAGGAATCACTGAAGAGAAAAGTTCACTTATACTCCTTGTATTGTTACAGCGTACATTAACAAGAGTCAAGGCAGAGAGTTCTCTCCAGTGCAGCGCCATCTCTATGAAGGGGCATGGACACTAATCTCCAAACACTAAACACATTACCCATAACTCTTTGTAGCATGCAACCGTGCCCCAACTATTTTTTTTATTTTTTTTTGGCCACAGTGGCCTTTGTTTTTGGTTGACCTTCCTGTTACATTTTCATTGACAGATCAAACAATATTGCTTTTCCATAATTATTCAAATGGATAGTAATGTAAATTAGAAGTTTAATGTGAAAATAAAAGACTTGTATTTTGAATCTTATTTGAATACAATCCACCAATCCATCCATCCATCTTCTTAACCGCTTATCCAATTCAGGGTCACGGGGCAGCTGGAGCCTATCCCAGCAATTATCAGGCGTTAGGCAGGGTACACCCTGAACATGACGCCAGTCTGTTGCAGGGCCAACACAGAGAGACAGACAACCATTCACATTCATTCCTAGGGACAATTTAGAGTGATCAATTCACCTATCATGCATGTTTTTGGACTGTGGGAGGAAGCCGGAGTACCTGGAGAGAACCCACGCATACACGGGGAGAACATGCAAACTCCATGCAGAAAGACCCTGGGCCGGGATACGAACCCATGACCTTCTTGCTGCAAGGCAACAGCGCTAACCACTGCGCCACCGTGCAGCCCACCCACCAATGCCAATTTTACTTTAAGTATTTATGTGAAATATATTCTATAAACCTTTGTATCCTGAAAGTCAAGTTCAGATCTCCTTCCTGTAATCTACTGTAGTCTGCTGAAATCTCACACCAGTGAATATACTGGAGGTAGCAAAAGATACCAAAAGCAGCCCCCCCCCCCACCATCACAAAAAAAAGACACAAAACCCTACAAAACAAAACAGGGTTATCCTGACTTTTGAATAAACTTTAAATGAATTCATACTGCCTTAATTATGTTTAATATTATATAAATGTTAATCTCTACAGAATTCAGCTTGGTACATTGAATCTATCCAAGCATCTCTTGAGCTGCTCTGGAGCCCTTCAGAGTGATCTTCCAGCCGAGCACAGAGGACGTCTTCAGGGACCTATCAGAGAGAGGTTGCTGCAACAGACTGCGTATCTTACTCTGGGGATCTAAAGCTGATGAAGTTTTTTCAGCTCCGCTGCTCCAGGACCAACACATCGCAATGAAAGTGTGGGCAAACTATAATTTTTTTTTTTTTTTTAATCTGTTAACTGCAAAAGGAACCGTAAAATTGCTTAAACAAGTTGAGGAACCTACTTTAATTTTTCATTTGTCATTATTTAGTTTGTAAAATTGGGGGAAAGTTACAACTCTTCTGTTCAAGAATTCTTGTCTGTCTTAAAGAAAGAAAGAAATGCTCTAAAATTCCTACGTCCATGTAACCCAGAGGCAGAGGTGGGATAAGGTGGATTTTTAGGTATGAAACAAACCGACAGAAAAAGAAACAGAAGCACGTTTGAGTCAAGAACGGAAAAGAGGAGCTTACAGAGACGGTGAAACTCAAGCAGGATTTCCCTAATTGGACATTTAGATCCAGCACCGTGGCAACTTGTAATTATATTCTAGGCAGTTTCATTGAGATAATCCGACATCTGCCTGAAACTGAAATCAAATCAACGCATGCGTAGTGAGATGTTTAACATTTTATCTTCAGAAATTGCATGAGTAGACTTTTTTTAAGGGAGTTTTTGTCCACTGATCCACATTTTTCTGCAAGACAGAGCAAATCTGTACATTAACAGGAAGATTTTCTCAATCAGAAATAATGCTCAGATAGGTGCTGCTCCTCCTCCAGACAGCAGTTCCTTCTGGTGTGGTAGCGGGTTAGACGTTCAGACTTGTCCAGGCAGTGGTGGAGATTCGTACTGGTATGCCAGTCTGTTTTTACCTTTGTTTTAGTTGCTACTTCTTCAAACAGTGTAATACAGCTACAGTGAGTGTTCTGTAGTTTTATCTCATGCATAATTATATGAATATTTAGCTGGGACGGGGCAGTGTGGTGTGCCAAGGTAGGAATATCGAGAGTTTAAATGAAGGCAACTGGACTTTTCTTTTAGCCTTGAAAACCTTTAGTTTGATCAAGAGACCTTTTCGGTTCTGAAAAAAAATAAAATAAAATAAACTGGGAGTATCGTAAATATAAGAATAAGATTAGGGACTTTAAGGCTAGCTGATGAAGTTATTGTTATTTCTAATAAGGGCATAAAGGTTATGTAATCTCAAAGCAATCTTGGTGTTGACAGTAAAACGACCCTAGTTATGTAATTTTGCGCTGTTTAGGTCACGCGCCTCAAGGTGTATATTTCAGTAAAACCTCTTGGCTAGACAACTCACCTCCTCACATGCTGCTCTGTGTGTGTCGGGAGACCCTGAGAACACCAATTCTGTTCAAGGTTGGTCTCATGTTTCACAAATGTGGTTTCTTTCCTCTCAAACCATCTGTCTTCCCTATCTAATATGTGTACATTATTGTCTTCAAAAGAGTGACCTTTGTCCTTTAAATGTAGATGGACTAAAGAGTCTTGGCCTGATGAGTTTGCCCTTGTTTTTTCAGCCATCCTTTTGTATTGTTGGGGTTTGAGTTTCTCTCATGTACAGCTTGGAACATTCCTCGCTGCACTGGACTGTATATACCATGGCACTGAACTTGTGTCTGGGTGTTCTGTCCTTGGGATGAACCATTCTTTCCCTGAGGGTGTTACCTGAGATGTTAATGGAGGTCCACTTTTTTTTTTTTTTTTTTTTTACAATTTCAAATTATAACTTTGAGCAGTATTAATCTGTTTTTGTTTTTTTCCAGGAAAATGTTCATTTTTTTGCACTTCTTCCTTGGAATAAGAGGATCCCAGGGTTGAATCGTGATTAGGGTCTTTTTCGTTTTCTATAGGTACTCTGGCAAATAAAGTGAATTTTAATTTATTGCTCAAAGTTGCCTTTAGATATGTGTCTCTTTTTTATTGTGTCTCTATATTGCCCAGGGACAGACTGGCTGTCAGTACAGTGTCCCATGCCTCTCGCCCAATAGCAGCTCCGCTGTATGGATAAGTTGGTATAAACAGCTGGACAGATGACAACTTCCACCTGAGCGTGTAGCATTTCATTTTAGAAGTCAGCTTTTCTCCACCTTTTTTTTTGAAAGGCTTCATATACAATTTTGTTGTCAAAATTCTGCAAATCAAATTTCATGCTAAAAAATGGATATAGGAATATGGATCAAGTCAATGACAACCCAGGCTACTATCTCCTGTCGCTACATATCGTCCAAGAGCGATTGCTGCGAGTCAATGACTTGAGTTGTAATCTTCAGGCTTTGTTAAGATAGAAACATTAAAAATAACTGGAATGCATGCATGACTGAATAGAAGTGACTTTTAAATGTTCCCTGAGAAGACATCTGTTGTGAAGCTGCTCTATATAAATAAATGCAATTGAAAAAATGGATGCAAATAAAGTCTGGAAACAATTTTGTTATTCCCCAAATCTGTTTTCTCTTTGCTGACTTTTTCATTCCTTTGAAATACATAAAATGAATTCCAAAACTTTTCCAGACTGCACTCTAACCAAGTTTATGTTTGGACTTCCATGGAATTTTCCAAGATGGTCAAAAATCATAATTATTGACAATTATAGAGTTGTTACTTTAAAACAGAGAAGGAAGAGATGTCACCCAAAGACAGCACCAAGTGTTGCTGTAATTTAATCCCAAAAAAACACATTTGCTTAAAAGTTTTCAAGATGTTGAACACCGTTATAAATAAGCGTCACCAATACAAATTATGAAGCAACACAACCACAGAATACAGAAACAAACTTAATTGGGAGTTATGCAGTTTTCCCCCCAGAGTAGATCAGTGTGACATGTTGCAAATCTTAGCATCTCTCTGAATTTTCAGGAGGGCCACACAACGCTGACTTACAGTAGATCCCATTTTAGTCTTCACAGCATATAAAAACATTCATTGATTTTACTCACTTCATTGAAGGTACCTTAGCTTTAGATGACTGAAGATGAAACAAATATTCTGTATATGCAAACGTCTCGTGTCCGATTGGAACAGATACAGATACTGGTATCGGCCCTGATACCGTCTAATGTAAATGTATGAACCAATATTAAAAATTTGGAAAATCTGCACTAAAAATCATTAAAAAAAAGATACATTTTTCACACGAAGTTTTTTTGTGGTAATTTTATATTTCACATCCTTTTTCCTAGTTTAGTTAGTAAAGGGGGGTGCCCTTAATCTCTTCAAGAAAGGTATAAAGTGGAATTATACAGTTTATTAATTCAAAATTGTATCGGATCTGTACCGGGTATCGACAGATACATAAAATCCAGTCATCGGTATCGGGACTCAAAAAGACGTATCGGGGCAACCTTACTTATTTTGACAGTTTTTTGTTGCATTTTTCAGAAAAAAAAGATGAGTATTTTTAAATACATTTTACAAAATCAAAAAAATGGCATTCTATACTTTCTTGAAGTTGCTCTGAAGCAATGTAAATGGTATGCGAGAATGATCAAAAACAGACATTTTGACAAATATAAACAGAAGAAAAGTATATATTGCAATAGAATTGAAACCACACATTGTTCAAATTATACTGCAATGTAGATCTGAAGCCATATCGCTTAGTGCGAGTTTAAAAAAAAAGCTTCCTGTTTAAATTCCTAACAGCCCAACATGTGGAATTTTTGATCTTTAATGCAGTGGATCCAACCCTGGGAACACCAAAGTGCTCAAAATTAAATGTATAAATAAAACATTATGGTATAAATGTCTAAATTAATATATAATAGACAAATATGCTATGTGAATGAAATTGTGAAAAACATCTAAATTCAGACAAAAGTCTAAGGTCATTTTTATTAAATATTTTTCTTTAAAAATGCATTTGATAACAGATTTCATTTTTCAGTCATTTTTGTTTAATTTCATTAGTTTTTATTCCTTTTTTTTCCCAAAAAATTGCATACTTGATATAGTTGTTTCCCCTATGGCATGGCATATTAAATATATATGTATATATATATATATATATATATATGAAAATGTGATTTATCCACTGAATTAGGTGATCAACCAATCAGTCACCTGCATGCTCATTGGTTGGTGCTTTAACGTTGATCTTCACGGATAGCTGTCTCACTTTGGCGTTCCATACTCAGTGCACCTGTATGTTATAAATGTTTTCCTTCTTCATAACCCCTGATTCAACCTGACCGCAGATCAACAGAATTTTTGAATTGGACTCTTCTGAATAAGGTGCTAAAAAAGGGAAGCATCTAAAACATGCAGACTGCCTTGAGGACCAGGTGTGGGAAACACTAATGTCCCTTACAGGGCTCGTCTCAGGCCTGAACAGCTGGATTCAAACTGAATTATATACAGGTGGATGCTGGCAGTTAGGGGACTTCTGAAGCAACTGGTTGAACTGGTTTTCATTTAGGTGTACCAGAGTAATGTGGAAGAGAAAAGTTCTATTAGAAAAAAAAGAAAAAAGGTAGATCATTTTATCTTACACATTTTGATGAGTTGTGAGCAAATTAGAAACAGTTAAACTGGTGAGAATACTTTAGTAAAGCACTGCATAAAGAACAGCAGCTGCATCCCAGACTAACATTTACCACCCCCACCCCAGTGAACAGTGCTGTTTTTTTTTTGGGTAAACACAAAGTAGTAGTCGCACTCTCTTCTCTGCAGCCCGGGTTCTGCGCTCCAGCAGCAGCTGTCTGGTGCAGGTCCAAACCAGTCACAGCTGTACGGCACACAGAGTCACGCTGTGACAGAAAACCAAAGAGATAGAAGCGTGAGGGTCTCCTGTTGTCGGGGGCGCCTTTGTTCCGCTGCCCTCCTCCTGCTGTCTTCCACTCCATAGGAGAGCGGTGTTGAGCTTAGAGATCGCTCCTATGAGCAGCGATAATGGAGGCCGACAAGCAAAAGAGCTCAGAAAGGGCAGACCAGCTTAGTACCCCTCAGTTACTAATTAACTAATTTAAACAGGCCTCTAAACGTGGAGAACCATGTGACTTGTGCTTAAAATGAGGCGTAAAATCAGCCATACTGTGTGTGGAACGCTGTGACACAGACCCAAATTTGTCAGTGCCCTCTTTTTCCCCGACCAAAGCCTATTAAAGAGCTGATTTATAAGTGGCTTTTATTTTCTTTTTCTTGCTGCCTGAACTAGTTAGGCGTTGAGGCGAGGCCCCAGAGGTCAATCCAATGAAGTTGTAAAATGAGATGTAACCCGCCTTCATGAGGGCCCCGGCGTCCAGGAAGGCAGAAAGACAGAGCAGGAGAGATTCACTGGAAAGAAATAGACTCCATTTTTCTAAGTCTCTTCCTCCCCCCAGCTGTCACCCCACTCTCCGTCCCATGGGGGGTGGGGGGGGGTGGGGGGTTGCCAGGGTGACAAGAGGCCACATTTCTTGGGGGCGTCGTTTTGGTCAAAGGACCCCATTGTCTTGGTGTTAAGCCGTCTTCGCTATGCCCGTCTGCCAGGGGCTTCACATTGCTCACACACACGCTTTCTCCCGCGTTCTCCAACAGACAACACACCCGACACTCACTTGTATAAAAGGTGCAGACGTCCGGTTGTAGGCTCAAACACTTGAAAAACTTAAATAAACTTCAATTTAGTATTAAAAAGAGGAAACAGTCGTAAGTCAAATATTAGATCAACAGAAGTTAAGACTTTGAAGATCAGAGCAAAAAATATTCCACATGAATTTTAGATAACTTTTGCAACAGGGACTTCCTCAGTAAATATTTTACAGCTGAAATTGGGAAAAACCTTCATGCAACTCCTCAAAGTTCCCACCAGATGGCAGTGTGGCTACGCTGCACTCACACAGCCCCACATTACGGCTCATGATTCTGTCCATCTGAGGGACAGAGGCGGCCTTGGCACAGACGCGCTACAGAGCCGGAAAGCTCCAGCGTCCTTCAGCCAAGTAACGGACTTGATGTTAAGGGAGGCAGTCAATTACCCAATGATGGATAGATTACAGTCACGCATCATTCCGAGGAGGGGGGAGGGGGAAAAGCCAATTTTCCGATGTGAACTGAATTTGAAACTCAATTTGTTACTGCTCCCTCTGTTCTTCCCAGATGGATGGATCGGGGAGCAGCTGATTAGAATCTCTAACCGGCGGACGGCGAGGTTCCGGGTCAATGCGTCTCCGGTCATTTTTGGCTGGTTTTAAAAAATGGAAATCCGAACAGTTGTTTACCGCTACGGTTTGTTCAGTTAAAGAGGAAAGGAGGTCCGAGGCTGGAGTGAGAGAGAAAAAACTGCTTTACTTGAACTGAGGTGAGCACACAGCTGGAGGAGCGGCTGTAATGTTTTACATCAACTCCATCTCAATAAATCCTTAATCATCACAAAGAAACACAAGAAGGAAAGTCAGCTAAAATTGAAAGATTCTAAGAACATTTTGTTTTAAAATCAGAGTCACCAGAATTAAGCCAGACCTCACTTATAAGCTGCTGTTTATGAGTGTTTGCTGTAATGCCATCTTCATCTAACCAGAGCAGGTATTGACTAGGAGATGCTTGATCCAGTGACCTCAGAGTCGGGGGGTGAAGACGCCTGATTACCAGCTGAGTGGGTGATATTGATTAGGAGGTGGCCAGCAGAGATCATTGGGCTCTTAGTGGATCGACTGACTTCGTTACTCGAGGGAAGCTGAATTTAGATCGAATAATTCACAAGGAACAAAATGGTCAATATTTTTCAGCTAATGTACAACAATCAGTCTCCTTGGAGAGATCAATTCAATTCAGAGAAACAGCTCGGAGATGCAGGAGTTGGAAGTTCTCTTCCTTCGTCCTGCGTCTCCTCAGGGAGGGCGGCGTGGACGGCCAGAGCGGCGCTGAGTCGTCTTTGGCGGGTCCTTCTGCGAGTCTCTTTGATGGATTCGGGGGACGTGCGAGGCAGCCAGGCCAGTCCGGCGGCGTGCTCCGAACTCGCCTGGTTTCTCAGACTGCGGCGAACTGAGCGCTGCCCTCTAGTGGCGACAGGCTTGAACACATCCTCGAAATTAAAGTCGGCCTGCCAGGGGGCAAGGTCCATGTTTGCTGCTCCTCCCTCCTCCTGAGGGTTGGTGGCGCCTTGCTCCAGCAGGGCCGAGCTCCTTCTGTCCTCTTCGGTTAGTTTCTCTGCTGGTTCTGTCTCGCTGGATTCTTCACCTGAAGGAGGGCAGCTGGAGGAGGGACTAGTCAGACTACCATCATACTCTGATTTGCTTGGGTCAGTGTTGAGAATATTAGAAACCTGGCCAGAGGCTTCATCAGGGTCGGCTTCATTCTGTTCACTGTTGGTGAGTGTTGATGGATCTCCCTGTGAAACCTCGAGGCTCAGAGAGGACTCTGCCTCAAGATGCTGCTCTGCATTTTCCTCCTGAAGCACCTCACAGTGGACAACACTGAACTTCCTCCTCTTCTGTCCTCTCCTGACTGCAAACCTAGACATCCTGTTGTCCCTGCCTGGACTACAGGTGGGAAGCCTGACAGAAAAGTTGCCCACAGCGTTTGCCTCTGTGTAATCCGCTGTATGTGGAGCACCATTTGTCATCTCAGGGTTGACAATATAGCCTTGATGCGTGTCTGTTGAGAAAAAAGAAAAAGAAAAATGTCAATATCTCTACTTCCACATTATCTGCAAAGAAATCTGACTTTTAATGCAGTGGAAGGAAAAAATAAAGAGAAAATCAGTGAAAGCGACTAACGATGCAAACAAGATTTACCCGCAGAGCTCTCGGGAGTCAGCTGTAGGGCTGGAGACTGCGCGATGAAGGACCGCCTCTCTGTGATGGGACTCAGGGCGGGGTTCTTGGAGGCGTACTCGCGTGATCCATACAGAGAGCGATCTACCTCCTTGTTCCAGCGGCGAGCCAATGAGGAGGCCTGCACAACGGTGTTGGGAGGGAGACCAGCAAGGTTAATCCAGCAGAATGATTCATACCCACGTATGCTGTGGAGCGAAACTATGTTATATGTCAAGCTGTTTTATTGGACACCTGTTAACAATGACGCTGCACAGAAGCCCATTTAGTGGACTCTAGTAGGAGACTCCACACCTATTGGCAAAACAGTGTATGTTAAGAAACTTCTACAAGCACAAATTCAGCCAAGAACACTAAATACATCAGAAATAGTATCAGGAAAGTTAGCTATTATAAGGGGCCAAACAGGTTCTGAACATGAAAAATCCCAGAAACTATTAATTATTTACTATTTAATCATATTTCCATATTAATGCGACTGTTCTGAGGTACACAAATATTTTAGAACCAAAACTGGTAAAACTTTCGGATTTTATTATAGATTGTGTTTGGCTTTAAACATGACCTTTACTCCTAAATAATAACCTCATTCTCTTTTATTGTTTAAGAGACAATATAACAAAGGTTTTTACTATATAAATACATTTTTTTTTCTAATATCTGTATGTGGACTTGTTCTGAAATATTGAGGCTGAGAGGGAGTAATCATGTACGGTTTACTTCTGTTGAATTAACATTTTTCTGAAATGTGTTTGAATTCTTACTAACCTTTGCTTCTTAGATTTGTCTATTTTTTACTGTAATTTCCATTATTATGCGTTTTTGCAATAAGGGATCTGCATATTCGGAATAAAGTTTATTACTACAACTACAGATGACACTACTGGCAGGATTGGGATATTACATCACTAGATGCAATGACAGCTTGGCTGGGAATGTAAAAGGTGCTAAGGATCCTAAAGATGCTGAGAAAGCTAAGGATTTACCCCCTTTATAAGCCTCAAAGACAAATAAAAAATACAAATTTGTGAAAAACAACCTATTTTAGCGTCTGTGCATCTTTGTGTTTGTCCTTAGCAGTGCTGACAGATGGTTGTAATTATGTTTGTAGATTACAGTTTATTTTGCGCTCATTCTTTTTATTTAATTAAATCATAAAATATATCTGTTGAGAAATTTTCCTTGTTGAAATATAAAGCCACCAAATACAAGTCATACCTTTAATTTTACAACAAAAATATCATCATTAATAGTTCCTTTCAAATTGTTACAATAAAACAAAAATTATACTTTGCTTTTGAATATCAATAAAGTATTGTGACATTAAATATAGTGTATTGAATTGTTCTTAAATCCCTAATGTAGAGAGCACAGGCTTTAGGAGGTGGAAGCCATGTTCATTTTACAGCATACTGTTCCAACTGTATAGTTTTCTTTCCAAATGTAGTTTTAGCCATTTGTCATTACAGACAAGAAAATTCTCTACCTGACAAATGTAGCTTTCAAGCCTACAGTTGACTGGAAACACTTCCAGAATGAGCAAGATAAGGTCAACCTCTGTAACGAAGAAATCTGATGACAGCAAATGGGGTATGGATCAGATATAAAACATTTTTTGAACAAGTTTTGTTATTTTACACATTTTTGTCAATGATTTGGTTTCTAACTTTGGTTGAGGGGATCAAACAGCTGTGAGAACAACTCTGTCCATTAATGACTGGACTTTTATTTTCCTACGGCACAAACTGGATGAAGAGAAGCTTCGTTGAATATTATCCAAGCAAATGAAGCAATTTAGGCCTTGCTTCTCCACAAAAAATTTAAGTATTAAATTACATTTTCTCTACATAGATATAGGAAGTAATAAATGTAGAAATGTATATTCCTGCTTAGGTTTTGATCCCTGGTTGATGAGAAATATATTTTCCACTTTGTAAAAGGGCAAGTTTTTAGAATAAAAAATATAGACCATTATAAAATGATTTATTTCATGCAAAACCATACCTCTGTAATATAAGCGACAGCAGCGCTCATTTCCAAGGCCAGGAGAATAAAGGAGGTTTTCAGATTATGGATCAACAGAGAGGAGATTGGGATAAGATTCTTTATATCTAGGCCTGGGCAAAAAAATCAATTGAATTAATGAATTAAAAAAATTTGTTGCAGGGGATAAAAAAAAAAGAAAATGTAAATAAATATTTTTTTCTTTTCTGTAATGGCATATTTTTGGCTCCCTGGAGCTTCGGTAGCTGAATTGGTATGAGTTTGCTGCAACAAAAGACCCCACACTGTTACATCTGCCTAAAGCCCATTGCAGTCAAAGGCAGCAGCACCACAAACATATTCCAACACCTGAAACCGAGGCATCCAGCCTAATATTAAAAAATGCCAGACTCTGAGACAAAAAAAAAACAAACAAAAAAAACACAGTGAGCAGCAAACCTCCGGTAAAAAACACGTCAATATACCTGAATCCTATGCACAAGTTCTTCTGCAGTTTGTACTTACGGCTTTGGGGGGAGTGGGGGGAATCAGAAAAAACATGTAAATCGAAAAAAATAAAAATAAAATCAAAAATCAGACATTTATTACTTTATTTTTAGGCCGCATTGCCTTGCCGCATTTACGTTGATACAAAAATGATGCCTTGCCATGTTGCATGCTGGGTATTACCATGGGAAACATTTATATTTCTGACTTTGGACAGTAAAATGGCTTTGTATGTTGTGCTTTTTATTCATTTAACAGAGAAGATGAGCAAATTTGTTGGAAAAATGGAAGAGATTGAGAAAACAATAAGACAAAAAAATGTACGTTCATTAAAATTAGCCAAGTTGTTACACCAAATTAAACGCTCAGATCTGATGGACTTGGTTTCAAATATATAAACGCAATTAGAGCTCAAGAACAACTGCTGTTAAATATAATGACATGGAAAATGTAACCATTGTTTTTGCTCCATTTAATAACAGACAGTCATTTGTGCTTTCATATACGGACACTAGTTTATGTGGATGAGCAATATTAAAAGACGTTTTCCCCACACAATATTCGTTCTTGGTTGGGTCACTGAGGTATAAAAATAAGCAGGGTATATAGGGCAACCCATTTAGACATTTTATTGCTCAAGCCAGCTAACACTGGGCATTAAAGCAATTTGATAAACGAATCAAGAAACAGAACATTTTCAGAACAATAATGATGGTAGGCTTTAACATTCTATAAGACAACCGATACTCCTGGCCTCCGCCAAGATTGACTGTAGTGCCTGTGTTAGAAACAGAAGTTCACAGATTCTAGACGTAAAAACATATTTTATTTAGGATACTGGTCGACCCTGAAGCGGCTCCTGTTTAGCTATCTGGCTGTTTTAAACGATTCCTCTGCACTGTGATTATCGGACTTCCATAGTAGAAAAGACCTTTATTTTCCAAGGTGGTCAAAGTCAGCTTTGGATACGTTCGCTGAATCTCTGTTAACAAGCTATAATAAATCCTTAACTGACGGAAGGAATCTGCTCTCATCCTTTTATTAAATACTTAATAAAAAATGCATCTCTTGTTGTTAGTATTTCATTCTTTTTTCTACCATTTGGTCAGCTGGCATGCTGTTTAGTAAAGTCCTTTATAAATAAACTTGATGTGATTAAGGGTATAGTCACACCAGGAAGGTCCGTAAGTTTGTTTTTTTTGGTTGAGAGCAAATGTTTTTTTCTTTTCTTTTTTTTGCTTCTGTTCCTATTCACACTGCAAGTAAATGTAGCAGGACCGTGTGCTAAGGTCTTTCAGCCATTGGACAGTTAAAGGCACAGTGTGTAATTTTCGGCCAGTAGGGGGCATTGCATACCTAAATTATCACAAGCATGCGGTATCTGTGTCTTCGAGTAAGAAACTCAACAACGGAGGTCCAACAGGTGCTGTTTTCAAACGCTCAATTCCCTGAGAATGATCTATTTGCAGCAACATGACGAGCATATCATTCCCTCTTTCATCGCTTGGAACTAGCAAAGAGGTAAAAATGTATTTATGGTAGGGGTGTGCTATATGACGATTTAAGACCGTGAAGCGGTCTACACGTCTGATGATCTGTCATTTTTGGGAGATCGTTTAATCCCGATTCACAGTTCTGCTGCTGTATTTCTGTGTGCGATGAAAAGCCTCCGCTCTCTCTCCCTGCTCTAAGCGAATTACCCCCCGCCCCTCTCCTCCCTCCCCCTTTGCATGTGCGGAACCTGTAAACTAACATGGCGTTGCCGCGTCTGAGAGCGTAAATGAAGTTTTCGTTCCGAAGTCAAAGTCCTCATCCGTTGAATGGAACTGGTTTGGTTTTTTACCAGACAAAAAAGAGCAAACAAACATTAATTGCAAAGTTTGCAAGGAAAGCGTGAAGGCAAGTGATCGCAACACCTTAAAGTTGTTTAATCACTTGAAGAGAAGGTATCCCAAACATTACAATGAGCCGTCTGGCAGCTAAAGCTATAATGCCGACTGCAGCAGCAGTGCCTAGCGCTTCTTCTTCTTAGTTCAGCAAGCGCTAGAAAAAATAATCATAAAACTTACCCCCTACGACACAGACAGCAAACTATTCCACGCATGTACGCTGAATGCGCAGAGAGTTGCAGGGAATATTAAGAATATGTTTGAATGGATGGAATAATAATTAGAACTGCTTACATTACGGTGCGCCTTCATTATCTTATGTAGCAGCAGCACTTTGTATATCGTTGTGTTTTTATACTACATTGTTATCACTTACGTTTCTATTAGGCAGCTTTATTTGTGATAAATAAATGAACCGTGATATTCTATTTTTGCCATTTCGCTCACCCCTAATTTATGGCGAAACTTTTTTTGCATTTTGAGGGGAAATCAATGTTTTAATAGCGGACGTGTTGCGTGCGCTTTGTCCGTCCGGGCTCTTGTAGAAGTAAAGATGTCATCTAATATGGCTTTCCCCTGAAAAGAGGACCCGCGCCCATGTATTTTAAAACTGATTTTTAAAGTCATATCGCCTATGTTTTGCAATTAATGTGCTTTACGTAATTATTATATAATATTGTAAGGGCTATTTTCAAAGATGTACTGCAAAAACTACACATCGTCACTTTAAGTAAGAAGGGTAAAAACCAGGAAGCCATGTGAAAATAGCTCAACATATTTTCTGTATTTGACCGGTTTTAAAACGATGATGGGAAAATCTGGGGGTGACGGCACGTTACAGAGGCTTCGGAGGGCATCTATGAATGCACACGTGCCAAAATAGACTGGTGTAGACAGATTTCTGCAGTTAAACTGATGCAAAACGGGTGCATCCATCGGCTCCTTGTTCAGAGAGTTATGTTGCATTCTTATCACTTCAACTGACCTTTCACTGAGCCCCGCCCCCCTTATTTATTGTTGCTAAGTCCGACAAACAAATGGTCGAACAACACTAGTGTTACTAAGCCTTTACCGTTACTGGGGATGTGAAGTGGCGTTAATACACTGTTGCTGAACGAAGTACAGCGAAGTGCAGCGGTGTCAGGCTTTCTGACAGTCACACTGCAGCTGCATGGAGAGAGCGCAGGTGTCGTGATGATGAAGCCGCTGCAGATATGATGATGATTTGGTGAGTTAACCTGGTATCAGCCAGATCTATGTTTAGCCCTGCCCCGTGTCGAGCCAACACATTTCGATCTGGAATCTCGGCAGCAGAAACTGTCTGAAAGAGGGTGATACTCTGAGTGCTCTTGCTGTCTGCATGCTGTTAAAAACATAGTTGTGAACTTAGTTTTGAATTGGATTTTAGGCGGACATTCGTTTTATTAAAGCGGACGCTCCGTCCAATCTTTCACCCAGAAATGCTTTAATAAAACGGCAGCGTCGCCGCTCGCTCCTGAAGGCGGTGGGTTTGGTTTTCAATAAATCTCCATATATCCCAGAAAATACCTGTGAGATCTACCTACAAAATAACCCCAAAATATTAATAGTTGCTCGACAACAGATGAACTTGACACACCAAGGTTTCTTATTAATATGTTACTGTAAACTAAGAGAGGGAGTGGGGCGTCCACACCTTTTTTATCCATTGTAGGCATCGCTCACGTTGTGTTTTCAGATTTGGGAATGGAAAAACACAACTCCTCCAGACAATCTCTCGGGGGTATCTAGAGTCCGATTTACAAACGCCGTGGGCGCAGTGCCCACCATCAGGCTTGGAGTCAAAGTTTGTCGGACCTGCTCACATAGTAAAGGTTGCTATGATGTGTTCTTGGACAGTGACCGTTTAGGGGGCGGGGCTGGCGAAATGTTAATTAGATAAATGTTCCTAGATTTCGAAACTATGGCGGAATTGGCACTTCAGCCTCCGTTATACAAAGGTAGAACAGTTCAGCTCGTTGCAGCGCATTCAGGCCAATTAAATATTTGATACGATGTGTTATGGTACCATTTGGATTATCTGTTTAGTTTGTTTGGATCAATATAAACTAAAATGAACGATGCATATGTTATAGTAAATAATTAAAAAAATAGCAGGAAAAGAATTGATTATGACTGGATTGTTTTTTTTAAACTATCGAAACTCAAGACTTTAGCGCGACTTTTGATACAGCCACAGATCTGAACAAAAATGTTTCAGCATCAACACTGTTTGATGCAACGTGAAGTGTATGAGGATAGATGGTTTGTGTAGAACGACATAAATTTGAATAGACTATATTGATGTCTGTAATTGGGCCTTAAAGGGGAATTCCCTTTATTTTTCAATCTGGACCTTATTTTTAGCTATCTTTATGCACTAACCTTGAGAAGTTGGAGCCAGTTTGAGCTGTTCAGCAGCATTTACACAGCCTGCCTTGATCGGCTGTATCCGTAGAACGGGGCAGTCCAAATGCCACTTGTAATAAGGTTTAATCTGCTCCAAACGCCGTAATTTTACCATGTTTATAATCTCCTTGGAACTACGAACACTTCGGAAGTGCTTCATGATAGTCTTCTGGACAGAAACAGGAGGCTATGAGCTACGATGGATCCAACCAGTCCTGGTACTGCAGCTCAGTGTGAAGCTAGTATTCTAAGCTAGTATACCCAAAAGCAGGGTAGCTTGTCAGGTTTTGTAAAACTTTCTAAATGAATGTGAGAGCTCATAACTCCTACAGTTACCAAAGCAATGATTTACAGTGTAGCGCTAAGCAGGAACGGATGTCTTCAGGTGGGTGTAGTACTTGCTTAAGTATAAATATATACACATTAATATCTTTCCCAAACTCGAGCAGAGTAGTTGGAGAGAGATGGAGCACACATCAGGTCTCTGACTGGCCTCCAGGGTGACGTGTGAAGAAAAATGTATCAAGCAGACGCAGCAGACCCACCTTCATCTTCCCGCAGGCCGACTTGGCAGCAGATCGCGTTGACCTCTTCACAGGTTCGCTGTCCTCTGGCTGCTGTAAGAACAGACAGTTGGCCTGAGGATACATCATATAAACTGTGCTTCCACCATGCTCTTCTACACACTGAGTGGAATTTTTAGTGTGTGATTAAGTTCATATCAAGAGCAATTAAACAGGAGATTAGATCGGAGCGGGTTACGACCCCTGAATTATTAAAAAGTTTATCTTATCTGACAGAGAGTTCTCCAAGTCAGAGCAAGCAGTGACGGTTTGCGGGGAAAGCAGACCTTTCGCTTGCTGGGTCGCGATCGAGGTTCACTTTCAGTCTGCTCTTTCTTCTGTGGAGAGACATATTCACAGGTTTACAGTCTAACTAAAAAATGCTTTACAACATTATAAAGATTTGATCAAACTTAAAATGAGTGTAAATAAAGTACATGCTATTCTCAGCTATGCATCACTGATCTGTGGCCGATGCACTAATGCAACTTTAGTTTTGATGCTACATGTTAACATCAAATATGGAAACACTTAAAAGATTTGCAACAAATATGTGATTTTCTTGGTACCTTCTAACTGAATTAGAGAGCTATAATCCAAATGATCAGATGAAAACAAAGAGTTCACAAGCAGGCTGCCTTTTTTAGAAAAAAATAATCAAGACATTTTACTAAGGACCTAATCTCATTTGAACAGAGTCAGACCTTCGCTCTTTTCCTGTTTCTGGACCGGGTCGGAGTCAGAGTGTTGGTATCTTCTCCGGGTTGCTTCTCCTCGGCTGGGCGTTCACACTCGTCCGGATGGGAGGTTTGGTGTGGATCTGTGTCGGATACTGAAGCAAATGTGTGAAAAAAGAGCAAACCGACTGAAATAAATGTTATAAAGCATTCCTTCAGCTACAGTTGAAAATGATTCTAATTTCATGCACTGTTATAACAGGATGCCAACAGATGTTTCACAGCACATCTAACTGCTAATACCTTTAATATGTGTAAAATATGCTGACGCTTAATAAGAACAGCAGATGTAGGACAGCTATGCATTAAAAAACACTAATCATATGCATCCTAAATATGATTTGGAAATATGAAATAAGTTAAAGCTTAAAAGGCTGCGAAAACACTCTATATGCACCTGAAGTCTGAAACATACAACTAGAGGCATGAGATCTAAGGTAATGGAGCAAAGAGAAAGCATCAAATAGGATTATGTCAAGGAAAAAAGTCTGCGAGTCACACTTCAAACTGGGAATAATAAAAGATATGGTAATATAATAAAAAAAAGCAAGTCAGGAGAAACAACTTAAACAACACCGTGAAATCACCATGTTCCTCTCTGAGGGCGGGTAGTTTAATGTTCGTGGCTGCGAGGGAAATGTGGATAGTTTACCTCTCAGATCCTGTGAGAGGGACTCCTCATGGAACGCCATGTTTAAATTTAATGGCGGAGCATCAAAAGCACACTCTAGAAATGTAAAACAAAAAAAAACACACATGGAAATAGCGGTTATAATAAAGAACAGATTTCAAACGATAACTTCACTAGTAGAAAGTGTTCTAGTGGACCTGCATCACTTGACACAGCCAAGTCAATCTCCTCCAGTGATGGAAAAACAACCTGAGGGGGAAAAAAATGTAAATGTCCATTTAGTTTTGTATAACATTTACACTATATATAATACAACAAACTTCACATATTTTAGTCAGTCTTGGAACCCAGCTGTTATCTGTTGTAACACCAAACAGAAACGTAGAATTGTGAGTAGATATCCACCTTTTCATCCTCACTGTCATCACTGGTCCGTGACGTTCTGCGCCTACAAGGAATCGTGAACGTGGGAGAGGCGCCGAACCCGGCGGGGCTGAGAGGCTCCAGCTGACTCTGCTGCGGGTCCGATTCACTCCTCTGTGGCGTCTTCAGCACCGAGCGCAGCTGTAAGCCCCCGCCCGGGGTGGGCGCTCGAGCTGGAGTGCCCCCCTTCCGTAATGGAGTGCTGGGGGGCAAGTTCTTATCGAAGAACTCGGGAGATAACGGACCCCCAAAGCGCACCTGCTTCCTCTTCTTCTGGCCTAAGGGCGTCTTGTTTATGTCGACTGTAACAAGGCAGCAAAAGGTTCATCTCAAACTTTTACGCTATTATTAGTGAATGTCAAGAACAAAGCATGAAGCATGAGGAGTTATGTACGGCCGTATTAGAACAGCTGAACTGGGATTGTGTGGAAGAGATTTAAAGTCAAGCCAGACTTGGAAGCAGTTTATCCTGCTCATATTCTCTGCTTGGTATCTTACAGAGTAGCCTTACAGACTGGGCTAGAGGTTAAAAAAGGCCCTGTGATGTACATTACATTAAACCTCAAAGGTTAAGCTTGAGCAAGATGAAAGACCAGCTCCCCCAGTGTGTGTGTGTGTGTGTGTGTGTGTTTACCTGCAGGTTTCATCTCCAGCAGACAAGGAAGTGAGGTGATGTTGAGGAGGTGGGCCTGCTGGGCCGGTGAAACAGCTGAAGGGTCATCAGAGGGAGGTCGGCTGGGGCTTTGGTGTTGACCGATAGCGTCCTGTTGGGGGAGAACGTGTGGGATGCTCAGTGAAGCTGGGTTACGTTTGAAAGAACATGTTGGAAAAGGAGTTACTGCGTACAGTGTGGATTTGCATTAGGCTGCTGCATCAGAGTCGGTTTCAGGATAACTTTTTAATGTCTGAGAAAGACGACAAAAACTCTCCACGTTGTGTGTTTTCCTAACCACTGATCAGACACAATCATATTAACACAAGCTGGCCAAACTTAATAATAAAACCAAGACCTTACAAAGATCAAAGGACCACTCGCCTGCTTATTAAACTGGAACACTAAGATCCCAAAATGAACTGCTATCTGAAATAGCTGGATGTTATTTGGGCTTTAAATTTTCTTTGTTTACTCTTCATGATGATAGAAGGGAAATTACTTTTATTCCTTTTTGGACACCATTTTAAAATAGTTAGGATTTCAATTATTTTATCTAAAAACAATTTCCATGTGACAGGTAGATAGGTACTGTAGATCAAATCCTTCACATTTTCCAAACAGAATAATATTCCAGAGCTTTTCAGATAGCTCCAAACCTAAGATTTCAGCAAGTCTGCCGACAGAGCAGAAAACGCGCCACTCCCAAAGACCGTAAAGAATTTGGCTTATGCAAAAAAAAAAAAAAAAAAAAAAAACAACAACAACCCTATAACCAAAAGTATTTATATTTCTATATATTTTATATACACTGCGCTCCAAATGATTATGCAAATGATATTAAAAAGCAGTGTTCCAAATGATTATGCACAACGGAGTTTAAAAACATTTTATAGACCATAAAGAACTAAAAAGGGTGATTTGATGAATTTGCAGCATTAGGAGATCATATTTACTGAAATCAAAACTATTTCAATCAAAACTATCTTAACAGGTCAAGTTACATATCAACAAAGAACACCTTATTTAATAATTGTTTCATAATTTTTGCATCCATGGAAATTGTGAGTTTTTGGAGAGCTTCTGGTTGTATGTCTTTGCCGGATGTCAGAATATCCTCCCAGAGCTTCTGTTTGGATGCGAACAGCCTCCCACCCTCAGATATTTTGCTTTAGGATGCTCCAAAGGTTCTCAACAGGATTAGAGAACATGGGAGTTTCTCATCCTTTTATGCTGATAGTCGCCAATGATGCAGAGGTATTCCTGGCAGCATAAGATGGTGCATTGTAATGCATGAAGATGATTTTGCTGCAGAAAGCACGGTTCTTCCTTTTGTACCATACAAAGTGCTCAGTCAGAACCTCCACAAACTTTGCAGAGGTGTTTTTTATACCTTCAGGGACCCTAAAGGGGACGAGCAGCTCTCTCGCCATGATTCTGACCCACAACATGACTCCAACACATCGTTGCTGATGTCGCAGTCTTGTTGGCCATCCACCAATCCAACCATCTGGACAATCCAGGATTGCAATGGACTCTGTGAACAGTACTGTTTAAAAATGTGTGTTCAAACAGTTCTAGGCCCACTGCAGCCATTTCTGTTTGTGAGCAATGGTTTGTGAGAAGGTGTATGCAAAATCCCAAGTCTCTGGAGGATCCCACACTTTGACGTTCAAATATCTGCCTGCTGCTTTGTAACGGCCTTGTAGCAGCTGCTCTCTGAATCAGATCTATTTCTTTTGCAGAAACCTTTCTCAGCGTGCCTTCATTTGCACAAACTTGTGCGTGCCGTCACTCAGCCACAAATCTCTTAAGAGTAAGATGATCAAGCGTAAGTTTCCGTGAAATATCATTCCTTGTCCAAGGCATTCAACCATTTCATACTTTTCAACAGCAGATAAATACTTTTTCCTCCCCATATTGCTTGAAAACGGGGGGGTGCTTAATAATGTGGAACGCCCATCTTTAGTAGTTGTTCCTTCAATTGGGCAAACTAATCATCACAGGTGTCCGAGATGGATTTCAGCAATCAACGAGCCCTGAGACACAATGCCATCCATGAGTTAATTGAAAAACGACATATTCGATCTTTATGAAACTTAAAATAAACTTTGCATAATAACTGAAACCTGGTCCAGTGAACACATCCCGGAGAGCGCACTACAGCTGCCGCGCTTCCAGCTGTTTCGAGCGGACCGCTGCGCGGAACTGTCTGGGAAGTCAAAGGGAGGAGGAACGTGTTTCTACATTAACGAAGGTTGGTGTAAAGATGTCACAGTGTTAAAGAGGACATGCAGCCCTCACCTAGAGTCTTTCTTCATAAACTGTAAACCATTTTATTCACCGCGGGTGTTCGCCTTGTTTGTGCTGGTCGCTGTATACATTCCACCGCAGGCGTGCGTAACGGAGGCGTTACATCACCTCGCCGACCAGATCACAGACGTGGAGAAAACTCACCCGGACTCTCTGCTAATCATTCTCGGGGATTTTAATAGAGCAAATCTCAAACTTTAACTGCCTAAATATAGGCAACACGTGACGTGTCCCACCAGGGACATGAACACTTTAGACCACTGCTACACCACAATAAAGAATGCATATCGCTCTGTCCCCCGTGCTGCTTTGAGACTTTCTGACCACTGCCTGGTCCACCTCATCCCATCTTACAAGCAGAAGCTGAAATCTGCTAAGCCTGTAGTAAGAACTGTGAAGAGATGGACAGATGAGTCAAAGATGCAGCTATAGGCCTGCTTTGACTGCACTGATTGGAGCGTCTTTGAAGCAGCAGCCTCAGACCTGGACAAACTGACTGACACTGTGACATCTTACATCAGCTTTTGTGAGGACATGTGTGTGCAGACCAAAACCTTCTGCACGTTCAACAACAGTAAACCATGCAGAATCACTGCAGAACTGAGACGGCTACGCCAGGACAAGGAGGAGGCCTACAGGAGTGGGGACCTGTACAAGCAGGCCAGGAACAAGCTGACAAAGGAGATCAAGGCAGCAAAAAGGAAATACAGTGCAAAACTGAAGGAGCGTTTTTCTGTCAACGACTCTTCTACAGTTTGGAAGGGCCTGCAGACCATTACCAACTACAGGAGACCATCCCCCCACCCTGTGGGGAGCCCCCGCCTGGCTGAGGACCTCAATGACTTTTTCTCCAGGTTTGAAACAACTTTCACACCTTCCACCTCCCCCACCATCTCCATCACAAAAGGCCTAGCATCACCCCAAACCATCCCCATACCTGACCCCCTGCCTGCGCTGATGATCTGTGAACAGGATGTGCGCCAACTATTTCAGAGACAGAGGATTAAGAAGGCATCAGGTCCTGATGGAGTGTCTCCATCCTGTCTGAAAGTCTGTGCTGACCAGCTGGCTCCCATCTTCACTCAGATCTTCAATAACTCCCTGGAGCTGTGTGAGGTCCCCTCCTGCCTCAAACGCTCCACCATCATCCCGGTTCCCAAGAAGTCCCCTGTCACAGGATTAAATGACTACAGACCAGTCGCCCTGACATCTGTGGTCATGAAATCCTTTGAGCGACTGGTGCTGTCCCACCTGAAGGACATCACGGATCCCCTGCTAGACCCCCTGCAGTTCGCCTATAGAGCAAACAGGTCAGTGGATGACGCAGTCAACATGGCTCTCCACTACATCCTGCAACACCTAGACTCTGCAGGTACCTACGCTCGGGTCCTGTTTGTGGACTTCAGCTCTGCATTTAACACCATCGTCCCAGAGCTCCTCCACCAAAAACTGTCCCAGCTCACCGTGCCTCCCTCCACCTGTCAGTGGATTACCAGTTTCCTGACTGACAGGAGGCAGCAGGTGAAACTGGGTAACTTCACATCCAGCACCCGGTCCCTCAGCATCGGCGCCCCCCAGGGATGTGTTCTCTCCCCACTGCTTTTCTCCCTTTACACCACTGATTGCACGTCAAGAGACCCTTCTGTGAAACTCCTGAAGTTTGCAGATGACACCACCGTCATTGGACTCATCCGTGACGGCGACGAGTCTGCATACAGAAGGGAGGTGGAACAGCTGGTCCTCTGGTGCAGTCAGAACCACCTGGAGCTAAACCCGCTCAAAACTGTGGAGATGACAGTGGACTTCAGGAAGAGACCCCCATCAACATCTCCTCTCATAATCACCAACAGGCCAGTCCCCACAGTAGAGTCTTTCAGGTTCCTAGGATCCACCATCACACGGGACCTGAAGTGGACCTCCCACATTGACTCTATAAGGAAGAAGGCCCAGCAAAGGCTGTACTTTCTGCGTCAGCTCAGAAAGTTCAACCTGCCTCAGGAACTGCTGACCATATTCTACACAGCAATAGTCCAGTCTGTCCTGACCTCATCCATCTCTGTCTGGTTCGGATCCGCCACCAGGCAAGACAGGGACAGACTGCAGAGAACAGTCAGGTCCTCAGAGAGGATCATATGTAGTGATCTTCCCTCCATTGAGGACCTATTCCGGGCCAGGGTCAAGAAGCGGGCCAGAAAAATCACCACTGACCCCTCACACCCTGACCCGGAGTCAAATTCCTTGTATGTGTCATACTTGGCCATTAAAGCTGATTCTGATTCTGGATCGCAGTGTATACTCCCAGTTGGACGATGTTAAATTAAGTATCTCAGCAATGAGGTGTGTACACTACAGGTAACCACTTTTTAATCATTCCTTTCCTCTTGAGAAAGCAGTTTGGAACATTGCTTCCGCTCTCTTACTGCCACAGTAGTAGTAGAAGACTAACATTTACTTATATACCCTAAGTCCCAACTTCCTGCACAGCAACAACAGGGATTTCTTATGCAGCATTCCAGTTAACCTTTTTGAGTCGGAAATCTCTCAGTTGTCTCGCGCCATGTCACAGAGACACGCCCCCATTAGGTCGGAAATTTTGAGCTCCAACTCGGATCTCTAGATAGTAGACCAAGTAGAGCGGGCAGCTCAGAAACAAAGATGGCTGCGCCCCTATTAGAGATGTATTTTCTTTGAATTTGTACTATGTTGGTCATTTCAATGTCGTTTTTTGAATGCTCTTACACACTACATTTCTGCTTTAATCCGGTCACCAATTTTTACATTGCACGGCCTTGCTGTGCGTGCAAAACAATGTACAGCTTTGTTTTTCATGCTGGTCTGCTGAAGATGCTATGCCGCTAACAATAATAACGATGCCTAGCCTGCCCCTTGACAGCTGCTACCCTCAAAGCGTCCATGTTCTTTCCGACTCGGAGTGTAGTGAGACAAACTGGAACGCTTTAATTGGGGAATTACGTCACGTTCTCGGGTACAGCAACTCGGACGCCCGAGTATCCGAGACAAATGGAATGCAGTGTAAGAATAGACATTTCCTTTTACCTTGTTTCTTTCTTCTCCCTGCTGAGCAACAATGGGATTTTCTTCTACATTTTGGTGTCATCACTTATATCCATCTTATATAATATACTCATGGCCCTACAATTACATTCAGAAATAAAATTGTTTGAATCAAAGGAGCTAGGTTTTTAACCGTCTGATGGAAGAAGCTTGGGCTTGGTTCCATTTTCAAAACAGAAATGATCAAAAGTCGGTTGTGGTGTATTAGATTGTTATGACGGATGTCTTCTCCTGTAATACTCCATGTGACTCATATTACAGGAGTTCCTCCTGTAATATGAGCCACATGAGGCCCAAACCTTCCAGATAATTTTACCAGATTTTTATAGAAGGCAAATCTCTGTTTCAGTGGGCTGGACAGAAAGGACGACCACTGTGTGGGTAATTTCAAGAACCAAAAGAGGACCAGCCTTGGAATGTAGTAAGATATGCCCCGGTAGAGTTGATAGGCGGACTTGTGCTGATTGGTTGTAACTCAGAGGGATGTGATAGACATTGGAAGAGTTGCTAGGGAAACAGAACCGAAGAAAAAGAAAACTAAAACGAGTTGATCGTCCATCGCTGTGCATAACAGCAGAATACACAGAAGCACGGCAACCATCTCTGCTTCTTTCATTTGTTTCTCTCTTATTGTCTGCTGTTGGTGCCTTTTCACAATAAGCAGATGTCTTAGCAAATTCCCTAGAGGATCAATTTTGTATGGAGACGTTGGCTGATAGGAGCGGGCCAGTGGATTTACCCTGTCAGCTGCCCTACTTCTAGAAATGTCCTGGACTTGTCTGGTGGAAACAGGTCTATGTTCTACTTTTAGAATTGCCTCAGTAGATTTAGGTCAGATTTATTTTTCCATGAGAGCCAAAACTTTTAAGCATTTAGATTATTATGGACCCTGTTACTGCGATCTTTGGAGTTTCATATTCTCCATTACAAACATCATTTTTGCAACTCTCATTGCTAAATTAAGCCAACTGTTTTCTATTTTTTCACTACTTGTGAATGGTCTGTTTTTTTAATGCAAAAATGCACATTCTGTAAATTGACCTGCTCGGTTGCACATTTCTCAAATCTGAGTATAACATTTTTATTTATAGCAACTGCACAGCATTTTAGCTTTGCCATTTTGTCCTTACTTTACATGTATTATTATTAGGGGTGCAACGGTACAGGTAGCCCATGGTACGGTCCGTACCTCAGTACCTGGGCCACGGTCCACGGTACAGTTCGGTATATGTTTTGTGCAGAAAGAGACTGCTTTTTTTAATCCCAAAACATATATTTAATTTTTTTGGGGAACAAAAGCAGAATGTCACAGTTAACTTAACCCGCCCACAGTTACAGGTGTGGGCGGGTGAAAGCCGTGAGAATACAACATAAACGAGCTGTAACCTACGTCTCTCTGGGATTACGGTTCACACACAGGGCCGCAGAATGTTTTCTGTATTTTACCGGTTCTTTAAACGAGAGCGCATCTGACCACACTGACACAGGTGGCGGATAAATATTCTTCGTGTGCCCGCTGCTCAAAGGGCATTTGTGTGTGCATCAATGAATGGAGCGCAGCACAGCTCCTCTTTGCTTTGCGCACCGCAAAGAGCGGAACCCGGCGCCCCCGAATGCTGGAGCCCTTCCGGGCAGAAGGCGCTCATGTCGGGGAGAAATTTGAGCAGCGCCTCACACCAGGGCTGATTTCCGAAAAAAGCGCAACAGACCCATGTACATTTTTTTTTTGCTCCTCACGGTGCTCCGTGATGCAAGCATTGTGGAGAGGAAGTCGTGTCTCTATGCCAACCAGCTGCTGGAGCGGGGAACAGCGAGCTGGTTGTTGCACCCGTGTATGGGAGCGCGGCGTAGTTTGGTGACGTCGGGCCGACAGTAACTAATTACCAGCACAAAATCAATGGTAGTACCGAAGTCCCGCGGTACAGGAGGACGGATTGTCCCGTGCAGTGCGTACCGAACGGTCCGGTACTTTACCCTGTCCCGTTGCATTCCTAATAATTTTACTTTATTCTGTTTTATATATTTTCTTGTGTGAATCTAAATGCTTTAGTAACCTGCCATTTTGCTGTTATTCCAGAAGTTACCCTCTGTGGGGAAATAGAGGAGGCTTCTATTCTAGACACTCTATTCAGCTGCTATGGAAACCATCCTCCAGTTCTCAATTCCTTAAGGTTATGCTGCCTCCTAAAATTGAGAGACTTAATTATCTTAGTAAAACGCAATCCTAATAGATGTTTTTCAAACAATGGCAAACATTTGTTGTCTTATCGAATACTTTAGTCTTTCTAGGCTGTTGTTGTGTTTCATATACTGACTTTTTTTACATAACAGATACTTCTGGTTTTCCATGTGTTTGTTTTTGGTGAGAAAAAGAAGCAAGCAAGAAAGAGGACATTTTATAATTTTGAAATGTGATAGTCATGACTGGCCTTGGTTCTTTACCAATAAAAACATTTCAAGAAAAACTTGACTTAAAGCTTTATAAAAAATGTTAATTTTTGCTTTAAGTGACAGTGTGTAGTTTTTGCAGTACATCTTTGAAAATAGCCATTAAAATATTATGCAATAAGTACGTAAAGCACATTAATTGCAAAATATTGGTGGTATTGTACAATATGACTATAAAAATCAGTTTTAAAATACATAGGCGCGGATTCTCCTTTCAGGGGAAAGTCATATTAGATGACGTCTTTACTTCTACAAGAGCCCGGATGGACAAAGCGCACGCAACACGTCCGCTATTAAAACATTGATTTCCCTCAAAATGCAAAAAAGTTTCGCCATAAATACATTTTTACCTCTTCTCTAGTTCCAAGCGATGAAAGAGAGACCGATGTGCTCGTCATGTTGCTGCAAATAGATAATTCTCAGGGAATTGAGCGTTTGAAAACAGCACTAGTTGGACCTCCGTTGTTGAGTTTCTTACTCGCAGACACAGATACCGCATGCTTGTGATAATTTAGGTATGCATTGCCCCCTACTGGCTGGAAATTACACACTGTGGCTTTTAAATCAAAATTCAAAGTCGGATTAAAATGATGATTCGAGAGAAAAAAAGATCTAAAATACAATAAATAGAACTAACGCCTTAACCATAAACCTTTTCTTTTGGAATAAAATAATCTAAAACAACCACTTTAGATTTTAATAACAGTATAAATAAATCAGAAGAGTAACTAAAAACTAAACATTCAGAAAAACCCAATGAGCTGATTTTTTGACAGACACCAAAGTTTTTATCAGTGAATCGGCAGAATCATTTGTAACGAGAGCAGATTAAAGTCAGTATTCTTTAGCTTCTAAACTCCAAGGCTGTAGTAGTAGAACAATATATCATTTATAAAAGTGTCCATGCTATAGCAGCGCTATTATCAAAAAACAGCTGCAAGGTACGATTAATATCTCCAGTCAGGAAACCTGAAGACAGATGAATCTCTGACCAGAGCAGGACACACTGAGCAGCCATGACAGGCAGCTTAACAGCAGAATTCTAGAGCGGCCATGGAAATGTTGAGAGCACTTAGACCTTTTCATCTTATATTAAGGTTGGAACGGGAAGGTAGGAGAGGGGAAAACCACTTAGAGCCGCAGAGCTGACACAGCAATATTTCTAAATATGGAGCACTCTTTCTAGTTCCCTGTGTGACTTCACATTTGAACACTTTTGTAGAAAGGCACCACTTGATCTTATTCTATTAAGCCCCACTTTAAAGTCGAGCAGCGGTGTAAAGAGGTCTCTATAGTCACACCTGCTGTGTAGCTGAAGCTAAATCAGATATTAATAAGTATTTTGCTCCTTCCTGATCCATTGGCGTACTTTCTAAGCCTGTGGGAAAAGACCTTTAAATACAGGGTTCACTCAAGTGGCTCAGTTTATGTTCTACGTGTCCTTTTAGATTTCTGTACGCTGGATGATCTGACTGCCAGAATGACAAGAGCTTGGTTTAACATGGGTCTACCTAATACACATCACACCATGCAGACAGACCCATTCTACACGTTTAACCTCCAGCAACAGATTTCACAGCAAAAAAGAACAGAACATGAAAGAAACCAATAAACCCAGAGAGGGAAAACAACAGGTGTCCCCCTTGACTTCGGCTTTTTTCCATAGCAGATGAAAGTAAGGGAAAAAATAACAGCTTCAAACCAAGCAGAAGTAACAAGATTGTTCCTGAAATTGCTCTCAAGTGGCACCAACAAGCCATGGCGGATAGACACGCTTAAAGTACTGGAGCGACGCTGACAAAGTAACATGTCACCATTGTCATGCCTCCTTACCCATGACTAGTATACAGTCAATTTAACACCAGATTGCTAGAACAATAGCGTCCAAGCGCTGGTTTTACTTCCTGGAACATAAACACGGGGAATGTTGCAGTTGGACATCACGGTTCTGAGGATGAGTGGAGGGTTCCCACTTAAAGAACATCAAATGGGCATAAACCTTCTGCGCTGAGAGTGTTTATGTTGTAACTAAAACAAAGGACTTCCATCAGAGTCACAAAACTGCACCTAAACCTAGCTAGGCTCGCTATCGTTCTCAATGAAAGTATTCGATCAGTAAACGATTATGGCACTTTTTTAGGGCTCATTTCATTTCCATTAACTGAAGTAGCCAAATTAATCTATGTCCCATCTTTTATTAATGTGAAACCAGACAGGAATCAAACAGATGCCCAAAGTATGTTTTATAATCATATTAAGATCATAATTGTCCGTGAAACCTGTTGGAAATTTGTGTTCAAACAGGGACGTGCGGCGCATTTCTGACGCTTTGGTATGAACGCACCAAAAGAGACAGCGCCTTAAAGGGCGAATTTAAGTCAGAAAATAAGGCTGTAAAGTTATTAACATTATCTAACATCAACACCTATACCAAGTGTTATCTTTTCCACCCTTTAGCAAAACTGGGGTGACATTTTTAAATGATATTTTTTCATAATTGCTGAGAGAATTTTACCCCATTTCCAACATGAGAACTAGTCAGGGTTGATGAAGAGGAGGAGGAGGACACAACCCTTGTAGGGGGGCAGGGGGCATACGCCCCCGAAAGGAAAGTTTGGAAGTTTTATATTTAAAAGCACCATCACCCCTACTTACCAGCAGACAAGTCAGCAGCGCAAAATGTAATAAATGTGATTTACTCATGAAATCAGCAGCACGTCCTTTCCCACCGTAAGCATTTTGGACGCATATCACCCGCGAAAGCGTTCCACCCAGCTGGTCCCCGGGGTTCACGAAATCGTAGGAGAGAGCAATTACATAAAGTAGGGCATAATGCAGGGGTGGGTCAAGGGGATTGGACTTAAATTTATGTTCACAAGTAGCATTCACTCCCAGAACTGAAGACATTTATTTCTCTCCATACCTTCTCCTTTTACATGTTCATGTAAGAGTGATCAATGCTATCAAATAAACTGGAAGATTCTCCACTTCAAGGACTAAATTTGTGTCATCCATAATAAAAAACAACAAATTAGACCCACAGATCGTCCAACTTCAACTCTGGGGTCGCAGGTTGTGACGGTTTCATTTTTCGTAGTCCTGTCTGATCTGATCTTAACTTCTGAGCTAGACGCATTTTAGAAGGGCTTCTGAGACGCAAAGATTTTATAAACTATATTATGAAATCAACCTTCGCCATTTGCTTCCATTGCTTTGTGCTAGGTGATATACCAAAAATTTACCAATACCAAAATGTATGACTGTTACCAACATCATTTTGCCCATGTCAGTATATTTGGTACTTAAAAAAAAAAGAGAAAAAAAAAGAGACGTGTTTTAGTTTAACAATTTCATCCCTGTCATTTATTATTAGGTTTTTTTCTGATTAAGGAGGTTAAAATATTGCAGTGTAATTAATCATATTTTTGCTATTAACTAGAAATAATGAGGTCACTTTAAAAAAGGTTGAATGCTAGGGTGTATTTTTATTAGCATCAAATTTGAAAATGTTTTGTATCGTGAACACCAGATAAATTAATGGGTATCAGAGTTCTGAAAGCCCCAAATTCCACTGATGTTATTAGGAAAGGTTCTGTTTGGACCTGCTAAAAAAAACAAAATTTCGATAAAATTAAGTTACCCAAATATGTTCTAGTGTATATGTTTGTTACAGTAACATTAGTAGGTTTTTACACACATTTTAAATCAATAAAGTTTCATAACTATGTAAATATCATCTAAAAGATTATACCAAAATAAAAAGTTACCTCTAAAATCAAACCATTTAAAAATACAGTTTAAAGTAAAGGTACATTTATCAAGGCAGAAACTTTTTCTACTCTCGTTAATCACAAGTCGCCTTAATATAATACTTCCATTGTTAACTTCAGAAGAGGAAATATTTACATCTTTACAATAAATTCCTAAATACAAACATCCTTAAAATTTGGGATCTTAAAATGGGCTTTTATCATTATTTATTTTATACGAAATATGAAAGACAGATTTTATTTTTTTATATAACACCAGGTTTTTGTTTTTAATGACAAAAAGTATGTCTGAGAAACAGTCAATCATAAAACTCATTTTTCTTGTTTTGCAGTGACAACCTGATAAAATGATATTTTTTGATGTAAGCAAAAAGTGGCTCTGCAAGTGAAGTGCGTTAAGAAAATGTGTACCTCCTGTTCCTGTGAGCTTGAGTGATGGCTAGAGATATTCTCCTCTCTAATCTCCACGCTACAGCCTTCCAGGGGGCCCAGGCGCCTCTTTCTGCTGGCCGTGGGTGTATCTGGTGGGTTGTTCTCCTTCCCTTCACTACAGCTGAGCTCATCTGAGAAGTTGGGAAAGAAATACAAAGAATAATAACACAAAAAGAATGGGACCTGGGGGCGCCACAATCAAATATAAATGAAATGTTATAACAACTAAAATGTCTCAAAACCAGAAATGAAAAAGAGTAACACCCTCAGAGGAAGGCAGATAAGCCTCACTTCAGCCCCTACTAACTTGGAAAGTGGCCCATTTACAAAGCTGACCAGGCTCAGCAGAAATGACTGCCTGGAAATGTCAGAGTGAGGCTTATACTGTGCAACGTATTAATCCACAGCTTTTGAACTGCGCCTCCAGACATCAGAAAGACATCTTCCTGGCATAGATCTCCATGGAGAAATGAAACTATTAATCCTGCAGTGGTGCGGCTGCCTCACCAGACAGATAATCTCTCGGCGAGATGCATCCTCCAGTGTCGCTGTTCTGCACTGGCGTCGGATCACAGCCGTCCCTCTCCGCGACATCCATCAAGATCTGGAAGGAGGCCATCTTCTGCCTCAGAGTGGAGGCGACCCGGGGAAACAAGGGGCTACTTCTGACAAGCTGAGGGTTGAGATGGCAAAAAAATATATATATATAATAAAATAAATACATCTAATCAGTGATGCAGCTTGGCAGCTCATAAACTTCTGACATTACCAAAGTGGTATTAGTGAGAGGGAGCACATCTATCACACGCTGTTTGCACACACTATACTGGAGTGGATGGTCTGCCCGAAGAGAGCCACTCCAACATTTCATTTCCTCACAGATAGCAGCAACACGGCTTTAAATCCAATTTTTGAAAAATTGCTCACTTCATTTTGTGACTCACCCCATGCAGACTGGAGAACTGGGAGCTATCCGAGTGAAAAATGCTCCCTAATGTCAACATTAACTTCTCTAACCACTTTTTTAGCATATTTCACTTCTACTCTCTATCAGAAAGCCAAAATCATGTTTCAAAACGTTCACTGTGTAGCAATTACATGATTAAAATGCAAACTTCTCCTTAATTATTAGCACATCAGAAGGGATGGGCAAATGTCATTGGTCGATAATTCCCAGCCCCCCCCTCTCGTCCCTGATTGGGTGGTAAAAAGTCTTCCTCAGCTTTGATGGAGGCGGAGCAGGCTGCCTTCAATAGTTTTTAAGTCAAGTTTGAATAAAAATCTGTTGAATACATTTCTGCTAAATGTGTAAATATAAAATAAGAAATATGTTTCAGGAAGAAATATACATGTAGATATTTTAAAAAAGTGAATACTGTACACTCATTTCAGAAACTAAAACTAATATAGATTGACTGAAATATTTAAAGTCCCTATTTTCTGTAATTTTCATGATTATGGCTTATGGATAATGAAAAATAGCACAAAATATCATTGCTAAAGAAGCTGGTAGTTCAGAGTTCTGTATCTAAACATATTGATAGAAAGTTGAGAGGAAGGAAAATATATAGCAGGAACAGTTGCATCAACAACAGCGATAACAGAGGTCTTGAGAGGAAAAAAAGACTGGACTGTAGCTCACTGGTCTAGAAATACTATTTTCAGATTAAAGTGAAGTTTCTTTTCATTTGGAAAATCAAAGTTCCAGAGTCTGGGGAATAAGTAGAAAAGAACCCAATCCAGGTTAACTGAGAAGTTTCTATGGCGCCATGTCATCTGCTGGTGTTGGTCCACTGGGCTTTTTGAAGTCCACAAATATGTCATGAACTGATTGAATATATGAGTTAATTTTTTTTTAATGAGTGACAAGAAAAGAAATGCAACTTTGAACCAAGATGTACATTTATAAAGATGTACTGTAGTAGTTACACTGTTCCTTGCCAGTCTCTTTGACAGAAAATTTAAACTAAATGGGGCCAAAATGTTGGTGTCATGGTCATTATGACACAACACCCCCACCCAAAAAAAACAAACAAACAAAAAAAATAATAATATGACCATGCCTGGAAAACTGAGTGACACGCACAGTTACAGACACAAATCACTCTTTTGTCCATGTTTTTTGAAATAAAGGAGGAAGCCTCCCACTATAATTAAAACAATCATTAATAAGGGAGTTTTTCCTTTCCACTGTCGCTTCGTGCTTGCTCAGTGTGAGGGATTGCTGAGAGTTAAACGACGCGATCTTCTGTGGTTCTCTAATTTCTACATTAAACATTGTATTGTAATAACTCTTCTTGTAAAGTGCCTTGAGATGACATCTGTTGTGAAACGGCACTATATAAATAAACTGAATTGAATTAATAGCTGTGACAGTCCAGAGGTTTATATCTATGCGACTAAAAGGCCCACCTTGAAACAGGCAATGACAATAAGGCTGTGCTATACGAGCGCTCCTGTGTGAATTATTCAGCACCAGAAACGTGCCCCTATACGGATGATTAATACGGACACAAAGTGACCACAGACAGTCAGTTTGTCAGGTTTGCAAACTGAGGAGCATCTAACCAACCTCTGGGGTGTGTGAGGCCGGTGGCGTCTTGGTCCTCTGCTGCGCTCTGAAACGGATGAGGGAATTGGTTTCCGGGGAGCCGCGGACACCGACGCTGGATCTCCGCCTGGCCTTTATCTGTGCAAGGCGAGACTTGTCTGGAGAAGGAGAGAGCAGTGATATTTGACTGGTATCAAGAGTTATAGAAATTCTTCTTTCGTAATTATGATGCGTACTCATATGCATCAGCGCATCGTTGATTCCTTGTAGATCGTTTAAAAAGGACATAATGGCTTTTGAGAACTTGAGACAATTTCCTGCGTTTGTGATGAAACCTCTGGTGCATGCAGAACTCAGAGCTACAGCAGAATCGCTGTTACACAGCAATGAACACCAATAAATGTGGGGCTATTGGCAGCTTCTTTTTAGAATACTTATATTTAATTGTATGGGGTTCAGCCAACTGCTTATGATTAATAAAACAACTATCTTTGGTAGCAAGTTTAGAGGAAGCAATGGATTGATTGATTGCAGGTTATATAAGTTTAAGAGCCAGTTGGACATTTAATATTCCAGTTACAATCACGTCATTCTTATATCGGCTCCATAAACCCTGATAGGGAACCCATCAACCGTACAACACGAGGCGGAGCGTTTTGTGATGCTGGTTTGTTGTAAAGCAGAACAATCAGTGCGACACTGAGCCAGCGCTGTTAAGACCACAGAAAAGGAATAAGAACCTACTTCCTGAAAATTACTATATCATTTCTTTCTGATTTGAATTGCAGGGCTCTGTGTAGTGCCCTGGAACTTTTCAACATTTTGCCAAATTTAGACTTCACACTTTTTAATTGGGATTTTACACGTCAGTGCAAATCAAAGCAGTGTAAAACTGCAAACATGAAGTGGATAGGGAAGGGATGAGGGGATACATGGTCTCAAAGCTTTTCAAAAAAAAAATAAATAAATATAAATAAATCCTAACTTGTGGCATGGATGATGTGTTTTCAGTGTCCTTAGTGAATACTGTGTGGAACCCCCACAACTCTTTGGGGTTTGTCTTCCAACTTTAAGTATCTACAGACTGAAGGTTTAGTCAGACTCAACGGAGAACACCTAGAGACGTCGAAATTCAAGATCCTCGAGTAGATTTAGGTCTGGACTTTGGGTCAGTAACATATTCAGAACTTCTACTGTAAACAGCAAATTCCCTGCAAATTGTACTGTGCTTTTTCCAAATCAGAGGACTCCAACGTGTTTTACACTACATTCACACACTGATAGCAGTAAGCTACATTGTGGCCGCCAAACATCCAAGTGTCTTGGGTGAAATGTTCTTCCCCAAGAAAACTATTGAGATGGACATAACTAGAGGTTTGAACCAACAACCCACCATTCTTTACAGGACAAATTCATTTGATCTTGAGACGCTGTCACCCGACTGTCTCGATGATTTTATATATAGCAAATCTGTCCTGCAGGAACTCGCAGGTTCTGCAGTCTAACAGCCTTCCTTCCAGTATTGCTCTGTATTTACACCATCTATCTTTAATGTCTTTACTGATGGGGAACGACAGCCTGCTTAGAGAATAACTCATGCTTTTTAGGCGATAGTTTCTTTTCAGTGTTATTAGCCATGTTCAGTTTTCGTCCACAGACATTCAGTACGTTTACACGCACATCTAAAATCAAGCTTTTGGCAAAAATCAAGCTAATGGCTGACCCAAATGGGAGCCTGTTTCCCACTTTACATGTCACTTAAAAAAAAATGATTGACTTGAAAAGCATTCAACTCTGTAATGCTAGGTGGGGACATGTTGGTATTCTTCTGATCGTCACAGATGGAGGAAAAAGAAATGGATAACAACAAGAACATTATTAAGTACTGTTTGATTGTGTTACGCTTGCTGTTGTTATTCCCGCTTCCATCATTCGTCACTTCCCAAAAGGGGGAGTGCCCAGGGTGCTAATAGCTCAGCTAAGATGTGTTGGAGTTTACATGCAGAGAAACTCCGTTTTATAACCGTCTTATCGCTCATTTAAGAGAATGCCAGGTCAGTTCGACTTCATCGGACTGAGGTATTCATTCGGATTTTATCTTACTGCAGATAAACGCACTGATTTTTTTGCATGAAGGCTACAGACATTCATATTTAATGAGATGTTACAAGTTTAGGATTAGGAATGCACCGATGTGAAAATTTGAGCAAATACCGATTAAGGCTGGACGATAGGACATTTTTTTTCTTCTTTAGTTATTAGTATATCACAATATAAGACAAAGTAATATTTTTGTCAATATTTTACATTCGCTGGTACTATTTTAAGATATCAGATGGTTATTTTTGATTTAAAGATGTATTGTCAAAACGTGAACATGTAATTGGACATTATACAACAGTTTTTGAAAATTGAAGTTAGGACATGTGCAATAAGGAATAAAAATAAAATCTTAGATAATTTTAATGCCAAACTGACTCCCTATATGAACCAATTTTTTTTCTCTGTTCTTAGAAATAAATTAGAATGACAGAAAATATTTTCTAAACTTTTATTTGAATCGTCCCTTCTTTGAGATGACCTGAATTCAGAACAAGATGGTAGGCCACTTTGAACTATAGAGACACCAGGGATGCATTTGTAATTCTTTTTTTTCTTCCCAATAGTCGATATTCCAAAAATGTATTTTCTATAAAAAGATTTGAAAAAAAAGAAAACCCTAAAATAATTTATATATATATATATATATATATATCGGCAGCCCTACTACCGATAATAATATTGCTGTTATGCTCAATAACCAACCCCACCACTACGCTGATATCACTTCTGCTTCAGCTAAACACCCCCCCAAACCCTGCACTGTAGCACTGTGGAAACATCTACACAATCAGCAATACGATAGAAATAATATCAGTTCTCAATATTGGTAGATTTTTACTCATTGAACAGACTTAAAAAAAGAAAAAAGACTTACATTGGCTAATAAAAATGTTGCTGCCGACATATTGCTCATCCCTAATTACAGGGATATTGCTTTAGAACTTACTCTGGATCTTTTTAGTACATAGATCACAGTAAAGGGGATGAATTATAAATTCATACCACAATTTTCAGATTGTGGCATGAATGTGGCATACATAATTTAGACAAATAATTTCATCCATCTTCACATCCACGAGCTATTTTGTGTGAAATGTATGTTTGTGTGAATGTGGCTTAGGGGGTAGGAATTGGTCTTTTAACTGGTGAGTTGATGGTTTTAAACCCAGGCGTCTCATGAGGAACAGAGAGCAAGAATTAGGTCTCACCATTTAAAAAGGGGACAGTATGCTATTGCTGAATTTGTCATTTTTGTAATGATTAGAAGAAACAATATGGTTTAAATCACATATAACTGGCCCATCACTGTAAGAAAATCTTCCTCAAATAACCCAGTCTACCTACCTTTACAGTTTGATGAAGATGGAACAAAACTGTCCATAGAGATGCCAAACTGCTGTGGTGTGAGCTCAGAAAAGTTTAACGGAGCTGAGATTTCCTTCATAACAGCAGCAGGCGAGTCTTCCTCTCTACGACACACGTCCTCCCGATCTCCCATTGGGGTAGCAGTGGTTGTCTGCTCTGTAGCCATCTGCGTGGGCAAAAGGTTGGCGCATCACGTAAAAGCAGCTAAATGCATATGGAGTTTTATAATGAGTTCTTCTACAAAGCATAGGAAAGAACAGCTTCTAGCAAAGCAGACGAAGCGCCCTTCCACCACCAAAACATAATTCCAAAATAACAAATACGTAAGATGCATTACAAGTAAACAAAAACACTGACTGCAGACAGGATATATATGTAGTTTACTAAAAACACATTCGTAGAAGCAAGGAGTTTGTAAAAACTACACTAAAATAGCAAAGCTATTAGCCAGTGCTACCTAGTTTTGACTCCTAAAAATAGTAGGCCAACTGGAGCTAGGACTGGCAAAAATAACTCACTGACAGTAAGCCAAACTCTTACCTTAAGCATTTAAGTTAAAACATGTGTAAAATGCCCTAAAAGTGTATTTATACACGGTCGAATAAAAGCAAAAAAAAGATATACTTAAAAAATGACGACTTCAGCATCAAGGGATTCAAATCCCCCTCCAGGGTTGAGCTAAGCGCCGCTGATGGATCCCTCCGCGTAGACGCTATAAAATATTTTAAACATCGCACTGGAAACCACAGATTAGACGTTTTACTTCATTTTTGAGTCACCAAGTTAAAGTACTGAACTTAAAATACGTCCCACAATATAAATAACGTCAAATTGTGCAACATTCAGAGGAACTATTTTACATTTGCTTAACGGCTTGAAAATGAAATCGTCAAATTACAAACTAACCAATAGAAACGAAGAGTTATCTACCACGTGATCATATGTAGCCTGAAAATAAGGAAGTTACTACATATAGGACCTTTGGCTTCTTTCTTTCGCATTAAATTAAATCAATAGTTCCCTCTTAAATAATTATTAGAAAATAAGGAATTGAAATCTTTACGTTTTGATGCTAAGTTATTACAATAGAAAAAAAAAAACTTTTTCACAGTGGCGAAACTTGTATTAACTCTAGAGCTCCCTCTGCTGGTGGATATGATTGCAACTGGCCTCCACCCTTTATCTTTTTTCTCAGGTTAAAACCATAGTTAAAAAAACCTACAGTCTATGGTTAAAGCCCAGAAAACTAGTGTCTCACAAGTGATCCGCAGAGTCAGAATTTGGGAAACATTTGGGAAATATTGTGTGTTTTTCTTCCTCTTTGTTTCAGTCACATTAAATAAAAAAATGATTCCCATCTACTGGCATACAGCCTTTTTTCACCCATTGGGTACTTGTTTTTAATTGATATAAAACAAAATAAAAGGTTAATTATTTCAGAATTGCAGTACTAATTACACATTTATTATGCGTTTTCCCCAACTAGCTTAAAAAGAGCTGCTTTAAACCTCCACAAAACTGCAAGCCCATACAGGTGAGTTAACTGCAGCACTGTTGGAAATGTCTGTAAATCCTATAACCACACACAAACAATCTGGAACACACTCAAAGCTCCTCCGTTTCTGAGGTTTTCAGTCTCTGTTCTGCAGCTGAGTACACTGAGATCAGATGCAACAGTGAGCCTTTCTCCACAGCTGGGACTTTGACCACATGAAACATCTGCCTTGTTGTGTTGCCACCAGCCAAGGCAATGCAAGGGAATTGGAGCCTGACTCCTGGTGAGGAGATGAAACAACCTATAAACAATATGAAATTAAATAATCAAACATGGGACAAAGTGGAGAAAAAAAAAAAGCGTTGACTGATATTACAACCGAGGTTAACAGACACAAATAATGGGAGAATTTATAGAGGAAGTTTCCAACCCTCATATTCCTGTCAGGAAATATTTCTATTTAAGTTTAATTTAGAACACTTGAAAGCAAGTATTTAATACTTTCCTCTCTGATCATTCTCTGTGGTCTCTGTCTGTAATGTGTGCAGGAATAATATTCAGAACTGAACTTGTATTTGTTTCAGACTTTCTGATAGAATAACAATTACAGAAGTGTAACAATGGTTTGCCACTTCTTTCTTTCTTTCTTTCTTTCTTTCTTTCTTTCTTTCTTTCTTTCTTTCTTTCTTTCTTTCTTTCTTTCTTTCTTTCTTTCTCAGAACATGTGCGTATGATCACCGTCTATACCACAATTCCTCTAGCATTTGTAGTTGGAACTGTTTTTGGAAACATATGTTTCAACATATGTAACAACATATGTTGTTAACGGCGTCAAATTCCTTATACAATTGCCATCCCACCCCTTAATGACATCTGAAACATATACTTCTCCACAAGTCATCAACTATTATAGTGTTCATCTTCATGTCCCATTCTACCTTTATATATATTGTGTTGTCTGAAAAATCCATCCTTTGTTTGTTTTTTTATATTTGAGAGACTTGATTTATGGTAGATGGATGGTGACTAGATAGGCGTATAAAATATTTTTCTATGCTTCTTCCAGATCTTTAATGTATGTATGATTCATGAATTATTGATTTTAAGTTTTTTCTGCTTTTGCTGACTTAGAAATGGGAGACTAGATAGGAGTATCCCTGCTATAGAGGTCTGTTCTATAGAGACCCATCCGGTCTCTAAGTCCCCATCAATCCAAGCCACCACTGCTCATAACTGAGCCGCCCAGTAATTAGATTTTTTAATTGGAAAGGCTTAGGCCCCCTTTCTCTTTTGCTGACACTAATACTTTTAACTTTACTTGTGTTTTCTGTGAATAATATTGAAATTTGATTTAAAACCTTTAAGTGTGACAATAGTAAAAAAGAAAGAAAAAAGAAAGCGGAAAGCGTTGCATTATTTCTTCAGCCCCAAAGAGTCGGTACTATTTGGCTGAGATTACAAGTCCTTTGGGGTTTGCTTTCAACAGCTTAGTACATCTAAAGTTTAAATTGTTTGCTGCAAAATTGTTCAAGCTTAGTCAGGTTCTGAGGATGAGTGATGGAGTACTCAAATCCCAACTGGATTTATGACTTGACTCAAGCAACAAGCCAGTTACTTCCACTTGTATTCATACCTGCGATATTAGGACTTATACATGGACTACGACAAGTGAAATGACTATGGTTGGAATTAACATGTAGCTGATGCTAATGTTAGCTTGTTATATTAGGTCAGATTACTAGACAAATGTATGGGTCACTTGCCGATTCATTGTTTTAAAATTTCCTTTAGGCAGGCCTTATTTTGCACATGCAGCTGTTAGCTTGATGATAGCATGGAGGCATTAACTGACCACCTTTCTTCACTTTGCTACTTTCTTCTTCTACTACTCTCCAGTTGCATTGTTTTCTGTTATTACGACTGTGAACTTGTCCTCAGTGTGTTTCTCTCAACAGAAGATACACCTGGTTTGGCATCCTGCTTCGGTGCAATGCCCTGTTTGATGCTCCCAGTAAATGTTAATCCTCCGTTTCCTGTTATCAACTTTTTATTTTCTTTAACATATGAAGTATTCCAATCTCAGTTATTTTTGTTCTTTCTGTGTCCCTACTCTGCAGACTGTCTTCTCAAAATCCAAGTCAGCGATGGTAGATTGTTGCTTCTATTGTGCTATAAAATTGAAAAGTGAATTGAATTGAAAGTTACAAGTCCTATCATAGATTTGCAATTCATGTAAAGTCAGAACTTTGACCAGACTGTTTCTACCCATGAATATGCCTTCATATAATCCATTACAATTATGACTGTAAAATTTTTGGTTGTTGTGATGGTGGAAGGTGAAACTCCAGCCTGGTCTCAAGTCTTTAGCAGCCTCTAAAATGTTTTCTTTAAATAATGTCCTGATTTTATTTCCATCCATTTCCAAAAGTTTAACCCCAGCATGATGTTGCCAACAAAGTATTTCTCAGGAGATTCGGGAGTTTTCCCAAACGGGCGGTCTGTTCTGAGACCAGTGGCCAGGAGTTATTTTTCTTTTCTTTTTTTCCACTCCAAAAGCATCCGTGGGTGAGCCACTTTGATGATCCTGTTGTGTGTCTGTGTTTGTGAGTGAGGCTTCTTCCTTTTTACAGTTTCGTTGCTACACACCTTCATTGGGCCATCAGTCTGGAAAGCAGCATTTTTACCCATGTTATGAATACTGCATACTTCACTATTACTATTTGGACTCGTCATTTGATTCAGAATTCGTGGTGAGCGTTTTTCATGCAAAGCAATAACTTTTTTGATTTGTTTTCAGATGAATATAATGTATCATTTCCATTTTTTTACCTGGAATGTCTCAACTCACCGCTGCCTTTTATTTGATCCAGAGATTGTTGTACAAAAACTAAATAGGGTTCCGAGTCCCTGATTTAAGATGTTTTTCTCCATTCTTTAATCAAGAATTCAGCAGCTGAAAAATCTCTGTCTCCTGGGTGCTCTCACTGCGCAACTTTTGGAAATATTCTAGCAATGTTTTAAAGTTGTGACGAGAAGTGGGTAGAGTACGCAAAAACTGTTCTCTTGTAAGAGTAGTATTACTTCAATATATTTTTGTTCGTGTAAAAATGAACAGTAACCATCCAAGAAGTTACTCAAGTTGCAGTAGGCAGTTACTCAAGTGAAATAGTAATATGTAAAAAGGTTTCTCAAGAATCCAGCGAGTAACCAATGAGAACATCAGATCTGCTCTATTAACAATATTTTTTGGAAATTATTTAATCAGACAAAAATACAAAATTATGAGTAAATTCTGGTATTATAAAGGGTAGAATGAAGTAATTGATCCATTTAACTTAAATAGATTTACAAAATAACAACAATATCGAAGAACAGATTTTTTTTAGAAAACAAACTATTACAAGTAATGTATCAATGTTATAACAAGTGCCTACAGTTTACAGTCTTTTTCTCACAGTTCTTCCACTGAATCAACGTTTGACTCAGGTATGATGGCTATGATCCCAATGCATTTATTTTATTTTTGGTCTCAGAGTATGTTAAAGAAAAAAGAAAAAGAAAAAACACTTAGAGATTTAATACTGTCTGACAGGAGATCTCTTCTTCTTTCAGCGGTCGCCACAAACTCAATCTGTCCCCAGCATCTTCCTCTGTCACAACAACCTTTCTTGTTCTACCTCCCTGGCAGCTCCATGGCAACATCCTTCACCCAACACATCCGCTCTCTCTCTTCTGGACGTGTCCAAACCATCTCAAAACTTTCCCCCGAAGATGGCTCAATCTTAACCATCTATTAAATACACTCATTCCAAATCCGGTTCATTTTATTTAAGCTGAATGAGAAACTAATTCAAATTCAATAAAAAATATTTTATTAATCCCAGAGGGTAATTAGACATTGTTGTATCTCATATAAAATTTTCTTTAAAGATTTTTACAAAAGATTATTATCAGCTCTGCCTCATGTCTCTTTGTCAGTCCTATCATCTCCAAAATATAAATCCAAGCACGTCTCTCCGCCATTTTTATTAAACTTCTTTTTTACTCTAACAGAATCGCCTTCTTTACGTTGGTTCTGCACTTCTTGTTGATTTGAATGGTGGAATCCTGATGTTCAAAGGCATCCATTTTCAGTAACACTGTCACTATTTCTTGGAGAACAGCATCTTATCTAAAGATAATGTACATGCTATACAGGCTAAAATGATGCCGACCTAATACTGAATCAAATGTTGAGCCACTTCCTCCAAAATTTGGAAGATGTAAGGGTCGACTTTTGTCTCTGTGTGCCATGCAGTGTGCGCTGCTAGCATTATCATCCTGTCACTCACTGCATATCGAAATTGAACATAGTCATCACTGAATGAATTATTCTGAATGCAGTTAGATATTTGCCTTAGTTCATAGGCTAATTCCTCCAGGGAGACCAGGTTCTCACAAGCTACCAGGTGGGTAGTAAGAAGTCTCACAGCCAGAGGCTTGGAATATCTGGGGAGCTGATTGGTTGATACTGATTCTCATACCAAATCAATCCTGATTTAGGCTATCCACCTCATTACCATATACAGTTGAGGGAAAAATGCATGCATTAAAATAAATAAATAAAAATTAGTTAATACATAAATATATATATTAAAATATTTCTTAAATATTTATAAAAAAAGTAAATAAATATTTATTAATTATATTTCTTCATATAAATGTTTTATTTCCACATTTATTTATTTATTCAATTATCAGCAACTGTATATTTGATTTTGTATTTCAACATGAGTTATTTTTAAATTTTGGGAGAATCAGTTCCCCATAGATAAAACCGGCATGTTCATCTATGCATAAATTGATTAATTCAATTTGTGGTAAATTAATTAAATAAAAAACAATGAATGTCTTATCTAGTTGTAATGTATTTGTTAGTCATAATATGAGTCTGTCCCTCCACAACAAACACTCAAACTCACCAAGAATGTCTATTTTTTATTTGTGTATTTATATACACATATAAAAATAAGGACATATGTACAATGATAATAAATATTGACAAGTTTGTACAAGGGGAAATAAGTTACTTCAGATATTTTAAAAACAAACAGAATAACAAGCAAAAAAAAAATAAAAAAAATAATTCAAATAATTTTGCAAGAACACAGCAGAACCTAAAATGGGAGAACGAATCCAAATACTTTAGAGCTGAGGAACGGCACATTAAGAACATTACACATGCATTTTTTTCAAGCTTTAGACCGGTTTTCCATTTAATTTTTTAAAAACATTATACAGTGAAAATAACAAGCCTGATTGTAAAAAGGAGAAATATTAAGACACAAACCAGTACCAGTGTAAAGAATTCATTTATTCTTTAGTTGTTTGCCTCAAGAGATTAAAAATAAAGTGAGCAGTTTGTTGATTTGCTTCGAGTCAGTGGCTTCTGTATTTGGATTTCTGGGTCTTAAAACACTTTACAATTTCAGCATGTCTTAATGTAGGGGAGATAAAAAAAGGAAATCTTATATATATATATATCCAGGAGATTGGTACTGACATGTAAACAGGAAACAGACGGCAGCTTCCTCGGTTTTAGACATGTTTTGCCTTTTGCTAGAGGGGAAGTTTAGCTGCAGATGAAATATGCAGGAAGGTTGCTGACACCAGCTCAGTGTAGCAAAGTGGACGGATTGCTGGGATTTAAATAGTGATCTGGAATCAAATAAAAAGTATTCAGGAATTTCAACAGGAAACAAAAGCAACTGCAGTCTACTTTGGCTTTTTTTTTTAGAAAGGTGAAGAGGCACAGAGAAAGTAAACATGTTGAAATACAGCCATGAAGTTACTGTACAACTCTTGAGGCGTAAAATGTAGAATTATTTCTTTTTTGTCTTCTCAAGAGACTCAGAGCCTCGAAAAAGTTCAAAAAGGCATGGAAATGTTTCACTTTTGTACAGGGATGTTCCTATCAAAAATGTGCAGTCCACTTGCAGAGAAAAATCATGCAACTCTAGGATGAAGTGCTGATCGCTGACGACCTCCTCAGTCGCAAGATTCTTTTGATTATCTCTCCTTCTCCCCCCATCCCTCTGTACACAGTGGGAACAACACAAGGTACTTTGCTTTCTGGCTCCTTTATGCGTTCCTCCGGTCTCCACAGGCACGTCCACAAAATACATGATGAAAAAAAAAGAAAAAATACTGCAAGGAAACAAATATAGGATGTTAATAGCAAAAAGCTATAATCCTATGCTTAAATGTAAGGATCAAAAATAGTTTTTTTTAACGGTTTCTTGAAAAAGTTTTCACATTACTTGAAAGTTTCTACAATAGGCCTTCACATCATAATTGTACCACTAGTAATTTTAAATTTCACAAATGAATTATCTTCCTTTCTGAAAGCAAACCTTTTAGATGTATGCGCTTATATATCCAACTAAGATGCATTTGAGTTTGTAAAGTGACAAAAGGTTATTATAAAAGATTTCCCAAGCCACTTTATGTGCATTCACATGATTATATTTTAAGCAAACAAACCTGTCTGTTTCTTCTAGGCTGGTAAAAGAACATTCTTATTTTTAAGAGTGGATTTAGCCAAAGGGTTCCTTGGGTCAATATGTTTTGATGCTTATCAGAATGAGACATTTTTTCTCTCAATGAAATTCACAATTCGCTCCCTTGAAGCCCCCGTTTATCTGTCACATTGCTCCTCAAGGCCTTTATCCTAGAATGCAAATGGAAATCTTTAAAGTGAGAGAGCCTGATCGAGTAGTGCGGAAAATAATGTACAAGAATTTTTTTTTCTCAATCATTAAAGGAGCTTTGGCAAAGCTGCAGGGAAGTAGATCCGAAAACTAGTGGAGTTGGTTAACCGTTATGGGGGTAAAAACTTGTAGCAATATAAGCTAATGTTGATATATTTCTCTCCATTTTATTTGTTCAAACACTAAAGGAAAATGAGTTCAAGTCATGGACAAATCAACCAAGTCACACTTGAGTGTTTGAGTTTAGTGTTTGAGTTCCAGTCAAAAAGGATTTAAAATTGAGTCAGAGTCAAACTGCTAGCATGTAAAAAAAACAAAACAGTAGCATGTGCAAAAATAATAAAACATGCTTAAAATACATCTGAAAACCATAAATAAATAACATGTCCAGTATAAACTTGAGTAAATGCTATAGTGACTTAAACATGGCTGAAGTCAGGATTTGAGTCCGAGCCCCAGACTCAAGTACGCTATCCCAGCCAAACCTTGAGGACTGCCTTTGGACACTACTGGGTTAGACTGGCTTTTCCAAAATCTAGACCAAAATCCAAATGAGAATTTATGGCAAAACTTGAACGTATGCTCACTCTGCATCCAGCCTTGATGGGTGGACTCAGAAAAGACTGACTGAAACTTCATTCAAATGTTATTCTAAAGAGCCTTGTACAATGGGGGTTAGTACAAAACTCTGCTTGACTTTAAGATTTTATTCATAGAAAATATTGATTTTTTTAAATTATTTTCCAAATAAATAACTTGGCTCTTTTGTACCAAAAATCTTTATTGTACTCTACATTCTATTTTTTAAAGAGAGAGAGAGAGAAAAGAAAATACCTTTAGCTTCTTCATGGCATCTTTCCGCCTGGGCCCAGTGGTTAATCAGCACAGCAGCAATCACTTTCTCAGTCGGTCGGTCCATTCCTCAAGTAACACTGTGAGTTCTTGTTGTGTAGGTGTGTGTTTCAGTGTCCTTCCACTGCATCGGTCCACAGTAGCCTCGGATCAGTCTCTAGGCTTCGGTAAAGGGGGTTGGGGTTCCATGGGCTCTAAGGGTTCTTCACATTCACTCTGTAGTCCTGGATGGCTGGGCTCCACAATAATCTGAACGTGTGTGTATTTACTTGAGTGTCTATTGAGTGGTAGTTTCCTTCTTGGCAGTGCAAGTTACCACCCTCATCCCAAAACACACGGGAAAAAATAATAAAGCACTTACTGAGACATCCACAGCCGTCGCAACAATAAGGTTTCAACTACATTCTCCGTGCCGAATGTCTTCATTTTAGTTTCAATATGCAATTAACTCTGCAGCTATTGTTTCGCTTGCTGAAAACTGAACAAACAAAGCCTTTCTTTTGCCTCAGAAGACAGAAATGAGAGTTCCAAAAAGTCAAAATCCAGACACCCATTTGGTACACACCGTGACTCCAATAAATGTCACGCAGAGAACTTTTGGAGTTGAGTGGATCTGAAGGTCACCCTGCAAGTCTGAGCGAGGAGTAACGTCATGTTGAGCAGTTCGCCCTCACTCTGCCTTTCACAGAGGTGAGCCATTAGTCACTAACAAACAATTTGAACACTGCTGTGGTCCATAATTTAGACAAAACAACAAAAAGATGAGAAAAGTCTTAATTCAAAAGCAAGCATCACATTAACGTGGAAGAAATGGAAAGACTCCTCCAGCAGTAAATAAAACATGAGGAGGAAAAATGGAAATTGACCAGAAAAAGTCTTGAGAGATTGTCCTTCATTTGAAAACTCCATCCTTATGTCTTTCCGTCCCTCGTTTAATTTCCTCTCCTTTTTTTGTCTCCTTTCTGCCCCACACAGAGCTCCTGCCACGGGGACATGATTGTCGTCTTGCTGGGAGATTAATTAGTCGTTTTTGTTCTTTTTTGTTTTGTTTAAACCACTCTCTTACTTCTGGCTCACATATATAAAAAAGAGGGGAAGACAGGCTTCCAGTTTTTCTTTTTAAGTGCATAAAGCATACAACGTCTCAAGGAACACAAGCACCCCCCCCGCCAAAAACAAAAAAAACAAACAACAAATATCCATATTTCCAGTTAGTCGCCCTTTTGCTAACTGGTCCCAGTACAGGGGGCTGAGCTCAAAGTAAAAAGAACGAGCTTTTCCCCATCTGAGGGAAAAGAATAACACCATTTGTTAGGGCTTCCATGCTTGAGGTGCTCTCCTCTGCGTTCCCCCTTTTTTTCTTTCCATTTTAAAAAATACAAAATGTACACGAGTGGCAGTTGCACAGTGGAAGCAGAGACAGTCACAACCAAGACTCTGTGTTGCCCGAAACACAGCAACTGTTGGCAAAACACGGCATACGAGTGTGTGTGCTGAACATGCTGGGTGCTAATAGAAGTCTACAGAGAGCCAAACAGTCATTGGCAGATTGAGACAGAGAGCATGGGAGTGGACAGCATGTCACTAAAAAGACAGAGAGAGCAGGCATCCTCAGAAGGAGGGAGGTAGCTTGGTTGGATTCCGGTTCCACCTCAGGGACTAAAGACGAAGGGGGGAAAGGCCTAGACGGATGACTCCTCTGGGTTGGCGTCAGGCAGGATGCTTCTCTGCTGCAGAGTGCGTCTCAGCTCCTCCTTGAAGGGGCTGGAGTAGTCGTTCCCACCCACGCCCACGCTCAAACCTCCCAGCCCGCCGCCCCCAACACCGGCCCCGCTAGCCCTCTCCTCCCCCGCCGTGCTCAGGTTGAGGCGGATGTAGCCGTTGCTACCGGAGCCTCGGATGTTGGTGAGGCTGAGCCGGCTTGGGGAGTGGATGGGCTGGCCGGGAATGGTGCTGGGCGACGCCGTGCTGCTGACGCTGCTGGGGCCCAGGGCGTGGCCGGGAACGATCTTCAGCGAGCCGTCCGAGTAGTAGTAGTTGGCGCCCGTCTCCCAGAAGCGGTCTTCGTCGCTGGGCATCTTGCTGGGCACGAAGGTGGGTGGCTCCTTGGGCAGGGTGATGGGGTAGACCAGGGTGCTCTCCAGAGGCTTCATGTCAGCTCCCTTCCCTAACGCCAGCTTCAGCCTCCTGCGCAGGTAGAGAGCCACTACGAGGAGGAGGAGGCATGCCGCTCCCAGAGTGATGACCAGCACCCAGAAGAGCCCCATGCTGCTGTCTGGGGCCCGGGCCTCCATGAACACTGGGGCACTGGCAACGACAGCCACCTGGAAGCGCTCAGTCTGAAACTTGACTCCCTGCTCCTCAGAGTAGCAGATATAGCGGCCTGCTTGCATCTGACCAGCTTTGGGGACAATCAGGGCTTTGAGGGTTCGGTCAAAGCGAGGTCCTCCTGCTTCGGGGTCTCCCAGCTGGAGCTCGCGGTCGTTGACCACCCAGAAAGGCTGGGCCAAGTTGGAGACAAGTTGGCAAGGCAGCACCATGTCAGACCCCACGACCACTGTTACATTTCTCAGTCGGGAGTGTTCTGCAGTGGAACAGAAGGGTTGGAGGGTGTAGAGAAGAAACGGCAGTACAGTTAGCCTTTTTAGGTCAGCCTTAATAGATCAGTGCATTCACAACTTTTCTCGAACTCATATCTGTGTATTGCTTTTAACCTTCACGTATCCACCAAAATGATCGCACATCTATTCTCATCTTTAAATTTCACAAGAGGGCCCTAGTAAGGTGTAACTCATGCTCACCAGGGCTAGGGATGGAGACAGGCTTGTCAAACTTTGCTTTTCCACGGCTGAACCTGTCCAGTGTGAGGTCTTGGGAGAGGGAAGAAGTGGACCTGGAATCGGAATGAATAAAAGGGAGAAATTTAGAGACTTGGAAGATATTTTGACACCTTGAATTTCAAGGAAAAGCAACACATGATTTATACATTTTTAACACAAAACAATCGGAAAAGTATGCTGCGGGTTTGTCTTCGCATTTCACAAGGGGGGCACTAGTGAGGCGTGGCTTATGCTGACCAGGGTTAGGTATGCATACAGGCTTGTCAAACTTGTTTTTTTTTCATGGCTAAACCTCTTCTAAATTAAATCCAGAGCAAACAACTGATTTCAGGAGTCATCTAATTAGTAAATAGACTCAACCTATAGACCGAAATACAGCTGTCCTGCGAAGACCATTGACCCCACAAGCAGCGATGAGGCTCATGATAACTCTGGAGGAGCTACAGTTGCCCACAGCACAGGTGGGAGAATCTGACAGGACAACTATTAGTCGTTAACTTTGCTAATCTGAAAGTTGCAAGATGACAGCATTTGCTGAAAAGGAGCCATGAGAGGCAGAATTTGCACGTTTTTGGAAGATGGTGATATGAACAGATAGGATAAGCAACTGGTCTACCCTTTACAGATTGCTTTAAAGTTGTTGATGTTATCACACTTTCAAAGCTCGCTACATTATAACAGCTCTAACAGTTGAAATTGTCTGTGTGTAGCTTAATAATTTAACACAAACAGTTGTTTACTGGGATTTAAAATGTATACTGACTTTATTCAGATTTCTTCTGCAACCCTGAAAGCTACCTCAGTAAATATGGGGTCTTTATTTACAAAAAGAATCAGGAAAGTTGTCCTTCTTAGAGAGCTGTCCATGACCTGCCACGACAAAGGACAAATCTGGGAAGGTGGACTGAAACCAAGTGGTGAACTATAAATCAAAACACCCCCAACAAGCCACTTAGCCACTTAGGTTGTTCCATGTTGCATTTGTATACTGCTAAGACAGACATCTTTTTGGAGAAAGACTGCAAAAAGATAAGTCTCGAAATTTGGGGTATTCATGCTTTCAAAAATTACATTCTTTTGAACTTTACTGACTTTCTCCTGACTCCTTTTTCTGGTAAAAGAATCTGACCTAACAGGATGTAGCTAAATCTAGGACAGTCCTGGAGGAAAACCTTTCCAAGGCTGCTAAAGACTTTAGACCAGGGTAGAGATTCGCATTCTAAGTAGGCAGAGATATATACCAAGTGTCTTGCAACGGCTGTAGCTGTAATTAGAGTGAAAGCGGTTTTATGTGGGATAAAATATCTTTCTCCTAAAATCCAGTAAGTATGTGACCTGGTGACCTTTAAGAATGTTGCAGAAGCCTGTACCTTAAGATAGGAATTACAAGAATCATTGTACATAGGTCAAGCCAACAGGGGGCAAACAAGTACTTGTCTCACCCTCGATGGAGGTCGATGCGGACGCAGGCCCGGCCCTCGTTGTCCCAAGCGCAGTAGGGGTCCCTGGCGAGCAGACAGTCTGGCTGAGACTGATAGCGGCTGCAGTTGGCCAAGGGCAGCTGCAGAACCTCAGAACGAGATCCAATGTACAAGTACTTCTACAAAGAAATGGGAGACAAAGAAGCAAGAAGAGGAAAGATAAACACAGAGAAGAGAGAAGAGGGGAGAGTGACAGAGTTATGGGTTAGAAGAGATAATGGGATAATCGCTCTCAATTACAATTACACACACCCTTCGACCCTCTTCCAATCCAGCCTGGTTTGCAGCCTTTTCGCAAAAAGCCGTTATAAAATATGTCTGGCCGTGGCTTAGCCCGCATTAATGAGATAAGCAATAGGCTTTAGCTCTGAGAACGTCGTGACCAAAGTCCATCGATTAAGTGGACGGGCCGCTGTGGAGGGACATGTGCGCGCAGGCTCAGCCGAAGCGGCAGAGGATCAGATCCACGCTCTGTAAAGGTTATGTAACTACTTTGTATGAAACAGAGGACGTTTCAGCTTCACAAGGAGAGACCCGATCTGAAGCAGGCAGGGCCGATGGAAACGCCCTTACTGCAAGTCTGATCTATTTTCTAATCAGCATCACTTCTCCTTCGGTTCAGCAAATCTGCTGTTTTAATATCATCTTCACACACGCTCTGACATATTTTACTGTAAATCTGCCTTCCTATGAACACACACACCTGATATGTTTTCAGAATTTTCAAAGGTAGAGCTTTTAGATGCTGATCTTAAGCTGTGATTTTTGAAGCAGGTGCTTCAGCCATTTTCTTACCTTGGAGTGGGAGATGGTCAGGCTGTCCACAGGCTGGGTTATGTCGAACAGCTGGATCTCCTCGATCACGTGGGCCTCAGAGCCCAGGATGACTACCCTCTGCAACCAGCCCTCAGCTGTAACACGACAAGGAAGATGGAGAAAGATTCAACTGTATTTATTTCCATCCTGCTTATTCAAGCATTACATCCAATGATGGTTGAGTTCTTTTATTATCCATGTAATGTATAATTTCATATCAATAAAACTGGAATTTAAACGTATATTTGGATACACCTCAGAGTTTCAATACAAAACCTACAGAAATACTGGAAGGAAGGAAGGAAGGAAAATAATGGACAGAAACACTGAGGGATCCAAAAAAGATCAAAAAAGAAATAAAGAAAAGGTAGAAAGATGACAAAAGAAGGAAGAAATGAAAAAAGATATGTTTTAAAAAAGACAAAGGATTGAAAGATGGAGAAAAGGATGGATGGAAGAAAACATAAACGATAAGAGTGTGAAGGAGTGTGAAAAAAGAAGTGAAGGAAGGAAAATGAATGGAAAGATGAACTAAAAGATGCAATAAAAAGTAGATTGAAGGAAATAAAGATAAAGGGAGAAAAAAGAAGAACAGAGGGAAGGGCTCAATAAAGTAAGGATGGAAAGAAATATGGAGAAACTTATGGATGGATGGGTGAATGGACAGAAAATTTGGACAATGGGAAAGAGGACAAAGTCCTGCAATGCAAATATTGTCCGGAAGATGGATCCCCTACTGCCAAAAAATAAATAAACAAGAGTCAATTGAGTAATAAAAGTTATTATCTGATCCCACCTGAAATGCACCATGGATCGAACATATGATGTCCACGGATTTTAAACACACATTTTGATGCAGAGGAAATGCTGATTTTCGACCTGTGGCAAAAGTTACTTTAGGTTTTGTGTGATCACAATTAGCGGACTAAAACTGAAGAAGACGAAGGAGACAGAGGGCTGCAGCCTCTAGGACGAAGGAAGGAGCACTAAACACGGAGAAAAACACATGTGGAAAGTGGCAGCTCTACAATGTCTCGGTGAGTGTTTTACATGCAATAGCTAGTGCTAGCTCGCGTTAGCTGTGTGATGTCAGATACAGTATGCGACTTCTGATTTTAGGCATTTTAATTGCGCATTTTACAATCAAATAAATCCTAAATCACTTGACAAACACAGTCAAAATTTACATCATTAGTTATTAAAATTGAGGTACAATATATGTGTGAATCAGGATGTAAGAAAAGGCGGACCAGAAAATAACTTTTATCGCTCCATTGATTTCGATTCATTATTTTTTGTGGCCAGGGAATCCAGAGGCCAACCGGAAGGGGAAGAGACTTAGGCTCTCCATATTCCCCCACTTCTCTAAACCCTGGAAAACTTGGAATCAAACACAATCATATACAGCCAAACTGAATTATTTACTGAAGTCTAATTAGTCTATCATGGGAACATTTCGACAGCGGTTCGCTTGTAAAATCATGATTCTGTACTATAAATTGACCCATACATCCATGACTTTTAAACAGTCATATTAACTATTCATGATCACAGCGCAGACCAGTGGCTGCAGAGTATTTTTTATTTAAATATTCATGATAGCTGAATAAATTCACACCTGCAACTCCAAAGGAGTTTATTTAAATATTAATGATGAAATATGATGATATGCAGAAATAAATCTCTCCCGCTGTGCTTTATGGCCTCTTATGAAACTACATTAGGAGCCTCAGGCTTTTGCTGTTCCTTTTAGAGCCTAAAAGCTCAGATTCCCATCACATTTAAGGTTTTTTTTCTTTTTCGAAGCACATATTTACTCTACAGAATTCATCTTGTAAGAGGAGAAGCTCTGTAACTATTTCATAATAACATTTCATCCTGTTGAAATTTCTGGGGGGAAAAAAGGGAGATAATTACTGACAGTGCTGAGAAGCTTCATGGAAGTGAAGCATGCATTTAAATGGTCATTAATACTGTAATCAAGAAGGTAGCGGTGGAACGTCCAGCCTCTTTCCTGAGCTCGATGATTTTAGAAGATTAGCACCGCTGCTCCCTTTTAGCGCTTTGGGGGTGTACCATCAGAGAAATGTGATGCGCGCGGAGCTGGTGCTCCAGGAGGAAGAGAGGTCTCTGCGCTCCTTTCCTATCGGGCACTGTGAAACAAGTTTAGATCCCCGGTGATGAAGATCATCTCAGGCGCAGCTGGTGGGGTGACCTTGATCTGCGACTCTGTCTGAAATCTGCTGTCTGGTGAGGTCCCTGCGCGATTAACTGAGCGTCACGCAAAACACGAAAGCCTAACCCAGCGGCACTAGGGATGCTCGAGAGGAGCAGAACAAACATACATGCAGGAAGAGGCGCATAAAGCAACAGGCATTGTGCAGGTGTTACACCATTAGGGGACGCTGTTCTGCCGATTCCTCCCGAGCGAACATAGTGTCACGTTGTAGTAGTAGTCATTAATTCCATTAAAATACTGTTACGAGGTGAATATTGTTTTGCAAAGGCTATGCAAGGGTCACATAATATGATAAGGCCTGTGAGCTGCTAGAATTGGTGACCTTTTGCCACCTTTAAACTTAAAAGCTGCAATTTTTTAAATGCATCTATACACGCAAACTGTCCCCTTTAGGGGATTTTCCACCACTATTTAAAATGTGTCTGTTGCCATATTCCCCAGAGTAAGATAAGTGAGAAAAAAGCATTTGGTAAACAGCCTAGTAATTCCCCTGATCTGGCAAGAGTCCGTTTGCTTTAGCTTAGCTTAAACAATATAAGTAAAGGGAACTATCCTAAAAGTTTCAACTCCCTAACACTTTTTTTTTTGAGGGAGGGGGGGGGTCACATAACATGATAGGAGCAACTGCTGTCACAATTGTTGACCTATAGAGGAGCTAGCGAAACGGGGTCGTAGTAAATGGTGTAACAATCGGCTCCTCACAATGTCAGGAAACTGTGTCAGCTAATCCCTCATTCCTGCAGCCACTTTATTTTTTATATATATATACAGAAAACAGTCTACAATCTCTCCCGGTTTCTCTCCTACTCTCGTTTTACATCAGCTGTCACTGCGCTGTAGCTAATAGCTAATCAAGGCAGGAGCCCAACTGGCACTATGAATGAACGCCTGGCGGTGGCCCTTTTGGGTTTGTGCGGCGAGGCGCGACAAGCGGGGATGACTGCGTTTGGCTCGGCGAGGGGAAGCACGTGCACCTGTGTGTATGTGTGTCCGTCCGGTTTGGCCTGGACTCCGCTGTTGTCACACTGTCTCTGCCTGCGCGCTGATCTGAATGGTAAGCAGTCAAGCCTTCTCCTCATTCATGAGACGGGCCTGCATTTAAATTCCTCATCCCACCCTAAAATCCACTGTCGGGGACCAACGTTGTTCCGGATTAAGGCTCTGAGAAGACAAGCCGGTTTCCGATGGGAGCCAAAATAAGACACGAGCATATGGGCCCTTATTCCTGCTGACCGGAGATATTAATTAAGTTGCACATAGGTAAGACGTTTCCCTTGATGCATGGAGGTGTTCCTCAGCATGCAAATGAAGGCCTTAATTGAAAGCCAGCTGAAGTCTGGCCATATGGCAAGTTTGTGTGCCACTGTACCTAATTCCAGTGGCTGTCCCTGTCTGCTGCCACAGCCTGGAAACACTTACCTCCTTAACGTACGCTGTGGAGCTCCCCTGGCACACACACAGACCGAGTAAGGACGGACATTAATGGAACAACATGTCTCCAGACTGTGAGCACACTTTTTTTTATTTTTTCCCTCATGTCACCTTACGTCAAAAGCCAAATAAAAAGAACAGTATATCAACATGACGCAATAGAACACAAAAAGTATGCAAACAAATTTAAATATCCTGCTTTTACCTAGCTTATAAGGCTTAACCTCGTCCATGTATAACAAATAATAGAGAAGATTTGTCATTATTGCTTTTTTATTTCTCCCTAACCCAAAAAGTGATGAGAACGGGATGTTCTCCTGATTTGGCGAGGATCAGAATGATCTGCAACTAGCTAGCGCTTCTTTTCTTCTCTCCCCCCAAATCAGCGTTCCACCAGTTACATTCCCTTAGATATGCATCTCAGAAGAGTAAATGTTGAGTCTGAGGTGATGAATATAATTTTCATTCTAAACTTAATTAAAAAAACAAAGAGAGAAATCAGTATGTAATTAGTTACTTTAAAGAGCCATTATAAATGGTTATAGTGGTTGGAAGGGAAGACCTCCTGTATTGGTCCATGGTGCAGTGGTTCTGAAGAAGACAAAAAAAAAGAAGAACAAAAGAACTGGGGCTAGTTCAGTGTTGCTGCCAGAACCAGTGCTTAGCTGGTTCCTTTTCCACCGATGTGGCTCCTAGTCGGTGTCCCTTCATGAAATCGTCTTAAGTGGTGCAACCCAACTCATCTATATAAGCTCTAGGAATGTGCCAATTCCCTATATAGTCAATTAATTGTGATGTAAAATACATAATAACTGAATAACAGGAACATTAAAATCTGGTTTCAGTCATGCAGCACGAAATTTACTCAGCTGTGTTTCATAAGCATTTGGATTGGATTTTAAAAAGGGCTGGGCAATATATAGATAATACCGATTTATCAAATTTGTCTATTTTTGAGGATTTAATGTTTTCATTATAGCAATGCATCTCTCGGGTTTTCATTTTTCAAATTGATGTCAGCCTACCAAAGGCCTACAATGCTGTTTTAAAGCCTTTTAAAAAAACAACAACTTTGAATTTGGGTCCCTTCCAAGATGGGATTACTGAAATAAATAATAAACTTAAAACAAATAATTTTTTTTATTTCATTTGTAATCTTTTAAGAATTCTTAAGAATACTATTTTTAAGAATAGAATAGAAAGAAAAAAAATTATTCATTTAAAAAAACAAATGTATTTTTAATCCATATTGGCCAGCCCTAACAAAAATTATAAGTAAAATGTCTTTGAAAATTACTTTTAAAAATCTTAAAAACAAAAATAAGCTTCTGATATCTTCCGATAGTAACAGGGAATGTTGAATATTGACAAACATAGTAATTTGTTTTATATCATGATACACATCGATATCCACTGATATGAATAATATTATCATCATACATTTTTCCCCCCCCAATATCGGCCAAGCCTAATTCCAAATGCTGGGGATACTCAAAGACAATATCCTGTAGAACCACCTTTCGCTTCAACTACCCCTGCATGTTTCTGGATCAAAGTTTCTACCAGCTTTACAGTTCCGTTTCTAGTGTCTCTATCCTGTGGAAGGTGACCTTCTATCCCAGTCTCAAGCCTTTTCCAACCTGTAATAGGCTGTCTTCCATGACTGACCTGTATTAATCTGCATCTAAGAGTCCCATCAACTCTGATCTCCTCTATCCTTCCTATTAACTCTTAAAAAAACAACAAAAACAAAAATGTTTTTGGTCTATTCCAAAAATTTCTAATAGAATCCTTAGAAATTTAGGCTTATTTTCAATTGTAACACGAAAAAAACACCAAAAACCCAGATAAAACTTGAAAAGCCAAAGAGCAATTAAAGTAATCGGTTTAAATGTCTCTCATGTGTCCTTTTCCATAAGAAACACCAAAGTGTTGTGTGAGAACAGAGTTGGCTGCGTCACTCATACCTGTGCCGATGAAGAGCATAATGTACGGCCGCTGGTCCAGGCCGCTGACCCGATCCACCGCCAGCTTGGTGAAGTTAACGCCCTTGGTCAGCAGTAGGGGGCGACCCAGAGCTTTTTCCTCCATCAGTGGGTGTTTCTTGGCAAAGTTGAGTGTGGCATCAGGCAGCTGCAGGGAGCTGTTGTAGCCGTTCTCCCTGTCTGAGTTAGTTATGCACTGCAGTGCAGGGAGAGGATGGAGAGACAGGAGAGGGAAACGGAGCAACAGAAAGAATGGAGGGGAGAACGAAGGAAAGGAGACTTCTTAGTTGGCGCTGGCAAAGGTTGGCATGGTTAGTTGGCTAGGAGGGGACTGCCCTGCCTTCCTTTCTGTGCTCCATTACCCTCCTTCCTTTTTTGAACCTTCCTTTTTGCCCTGGACCATTATGTCCTGAGCTTTTTGTGAAGTGCCAGTTTCAATAGTTCTCCACCTCCACACTTCTCTTTATCACCTGTTTCTTTCTCTCCCCCTTCCTCCCTCATTACTTCCCCGCCCCCCTTTGTACCCTCACACTATTTTTCCTTCTTTCCGAACTTGTCTGAACTCTGCATTTATAAAACTTTACATTTACCACAGCGACAGAATGATCAATTTCCTACCGATCCGGGCCGTGGGCTGGGGACGGTTCCCGTGTACCGCCCCCATCTCTGGGACGCCTCCCTGTACTCCTTGTAGGCGCCCTCGAACACCTTTTTCACATCGCCAATCTGGTACTGGCACACGGCCGACACGTCCACGTCACCCCTGAAACATGGCAGAGGGGAAGGGAGTCAGTGATGTGTGGCAGGAATAAGTGCTGGATGAATTATCTGTCTGCCAAATGCTTGACACATACTAAACGAGATGGAGTATGTGAAAATAGAGTAAAATACATCTGTCACTGGCATGTCAAGTGCCAGGAATGTGAACATGAAAATGCATTTCTATGACGAGGTGGAACGGGTGAAACCTAAAAAATTAGGGTATGGTGCAAACGTTAGTTTATTTCACTAATAAAACAAACAATCTGAAACTAATATACAATGTAGACCCATTATATGCAAATTGAGATATAAAAAAAAAAGTAATTTGGACCCCAAAATCTAGGAAAGTTAGAATATTGTGCAAAGGTTCAATATTTTAGGCTCCAAGTGTCAAACTCTGATCAGCTAATTAATCATAAACCCCTACAAAGGGTTCCTGAGCCTATAAATGGTCTCTGCCTAGTTCAGTAGAAATCCCAATCTTGGGGAAGACTTTGCAAATAGCAGTAATTTGCTTCTCATCTGATTTTCTGTAACCAAACCATGTTCCAAATTGCCTTCCGCCATGCTTGCTTTCACGCTGCACGTGAACAGTGAATCGGGCACGCACAAAACTACGTCATCAACTAGACTTACAGTTATAATCACGAGGAGACTATTTTTTATCTCGAGGAGAATTTTCAATGATATATTGCAAATGATAAGATATCGCCCATCCCTAGTGGTGGCAGTATCATAAAACAAGGAATTTGGTAAAACATACAAGGATGGGGTAGAGGTCCATCTTCCAGTAGGACAACAGCACAGCCTACAGCAAAAGCAAATGAATGCTTTAGACCCAACTTTCCATGTGTTGGAAAAAGCGTTACAGTCAATTCAACATCTCTCAAGTCCAAGTCACACTTGAGTCCTTCATGTTTGAGTCCAAGTTGAGTCACTGGGTTCTACAGTCCAAGTCCGAATCCAAGTTCCTAAAAGAATCTTCCAGTCCAAGTCAAGTTATTATAGTTAGACGCCTAATGTTATCCACTCAACACGAGCATTTACGCCCCGTTTACGGTCCGTTTAACGTCCCATGATTGCGCAATCCAATGCCTACCCATGCATGTACTGGGCATGCGCGGGGAAAAACAAAAAGAACACAGATTGACGCGTGTAATCTATGTCGCTGTCGGCGCCTCCTGTGTCGCCTTCTCATCCGCAAGTAGGTTAGGGTTAACTTTTCAAACGTCTGAATTTGCAAAAGAAGCAGTAGCATAGCGAGACTCGTCTCCATCTTTGCTGTTGTCATTATATGCTGTCGCGTTGTTGTCGTCATCAATTTAGGACGCAACATTTGATTGACGTTGCTGCTCTGATTTAGCCGGGGACCGGATAAGTTGCGTCCAGACGTGCTCATTTAGCCGTTGAGATAACAGTTAGACGGCTCTCTTACCAGGCTAATACTTATCCGGCCACAGACCACAAACAAAGCCGCCTTAGTGTGGACGATAGGGGGGTGTAGACTAAATACTTATACGTTTAAGGCATTATCCGGCTTAGTGTGGACGTGGCCTTAGTCAAAGTTCAGACCGTCATCCAATCAAGCAAAAAATTATGTTTCTGAGCCATTTTAGCTTGAGCTATTTTGCAACAAACATTTTGAGACACTGGATGCAGCTGATAAGAGGCATAACTCAAAAACCCTGTGATGAGAGCAAAATGTGATTCTATAAAGCATCGACTCAGGCAGGAAGAACCAAAATTTATGCCACACTTTTCAGGATTTTTACTTGCAAATGACTTTCACAACGATTCGCTGCGTTGCTGTTGGAAGGTAACAAGATGTGAAAACGTGGATAGGCCGTGTTGGGTGGCACTGGATTATTTCCGCTGCTGCAGCTTTTGTTTTACATAAACTGAAATCATTAGCCTCACTGATATGTTTTTACTTATATCTGATATGTAAACTCATGAATTACACTTCCTTGCTTCACGCGCATGCATTCAGCAGGTTGGTGGCTGTCACTCAAAGGTTCCACTTCATTTTATGTTAATGCTTGCAGTGTGCCTTCACCTGTAATTTTTCCTTACATCCACATCCCACAAAGCATGTAGGACTAAAATTGATTGTCGACTTGTGACCCAGCTCGATTAATTTATGCTCGCACCCATCATATAACTTGATTTTCCATCCTCATAAACGGGGAAAGTTTCTTTTTTTCTTTCTAACCCCCCGTCGCAAACATGCAGGATATATTGCCTTAAAAAAAATTTCTGTACTTGTACTCAGGAAACAGGAAAGTCACAATTTTTAGACTCCTGCTGTTTTCTTTTTTTTTGGTGGATGGAAACTCTTATCGACGTACACGGCTCTAGATTTAGCTAAAAAATTGGATTGCGCACTGCTGTGCTTTCACAAAGCTGCAAACAGACAAGGATTGTTTCTATAGAGTCATATTCATGTGGTTTAACTGGGGGGATAGTGCAGTCAGAATACAGCCGCAGATTTTATGATGTTTAACCCCAACGACCGCGTTAAATTCCTGAGTTAAACAAAGAGCCTCCACGGTGACCTTCTGACTTGAACTCAGGTAATGATTTCCATAATGTCACATTATTTTACATTAATGTTATCTCTATCAAAGTGAGGCGGTTGCGAGGTGAGTCCTGCGGAGTGGGATCCAGCTTTTCAGCAGCTGGAGGAACCCTGAATAAAGAAAGAAAGCTTGAGGTTCAAAGCCGGCTCGATTGGTGACATGATATCTTAGTGAAGAATACAAAAGACTCACTTCAAAGGCACTCGCCCGGAGACAGAGACCATCTCCAACTTTCCTCCAAAAGAAAGGAAACCCTCATGGTTCTTGCTGATAAGCCGTTGGGTTGCATTCATGTGTTGCAGTCGATCAAACAAATTACGATCTTTACTAAGTGGCTGCGACACATAAAATATTAAGTAAGTCCACTAAATAGCGCAGAGGAGGATGTTTGCAGCATGTCTCTATGAATGTTTAACAGATCTAATGTAAGTGGGGACATTACCAGGGTAATGATGGATTTTCGCTTCCAGGAGAAAATTAAAGCAGCTGCTTTGTGATGCTAAAACTCAAAAGTATATCTGTTAGCTGAAGTCCTTATTCAATAGCTTATATGATTGTTGTAAATTGCTATCAGATTCATATATGTGGTGGAAAGTTTCAAAAGAGTATAAAAGCAGCCTTCCTCTAAACAAATCAGTCTTAACATTATGAGCACCGAGAGGTTAAATGTTACTGATTTGTCACGATAGGGTAGTTCTCCTTTCAACAGTTTAAAAAAGGAAGTGAATGGAAGGATTTGGAGGGCATGATGTGTTCTAACAGCCGTATAACTGCATGTTTTATTCTCTCCAGGTCACTTGAAGAGAAAACCTTCATCTCCAATTATCTCATCTTTGGCTGTGAACTTTTTGCTAGTGTCAGTCAAGCACTCCTTGTGAGTCTTCAGCTTGTCTTACAAAAGGATGAAAAGAGTGAAATCCGCATATGTCCTCTTTGAGTTACCATTAGGGACGCTAATGCCTCTATAAACACCCCAAACCTGCATTAAAAACCATCTATCCATTTTTTTTTCTTTTCTCACTTATCCCCACCCTCCAATCCCATTCCATTCTCATGTGTTCCAAACCCGCAGCTTAGGTGGGCGTGGTCTGCAACCCCAAATTTAACATAAATTTGCAAAATGATGAACGGCCTGCATTTGTATAGTGTTTTTCAACCGTAGGACCACAAAGCGCTTTACACTACATTCCGTTATTCACACACACATTCACACCTTTATGGTGGCAAGGTACCACCTGCAGGCAAGTCCGAAGGACACAGCGACCGAGAGAGATGGAGTTGGGATTCAAACAGTCAACCCTCAGATTACGGAACGAATTTCCACCACCTGAGCCACGGTCGCATAAAAGTGACAGTGCCCCATTAAAAGTTCATTCAGAGAGGGACTGAAATAGTCAAGAATTGAGCTGGAGAGATTATTTATTCATACTTTATGATTTTTTTATACTTTGTACTTGTGTGTCACTTTGCTGCTTTATTGGACTATAATTGGTGACCAATTGGTCATTCTATTCTACTCTATTTGAGAACTGGATTAACATGCTTTGTACGGACAATAAACCTAATATAACTTATTTTAAAAGAGGAATAATAAGTCCCCTTTAAATGGTTCACACAGACTTGAGTCCATCTCTTCTTTCCTCTATAATGGAATTTATAAATTTGAAGTTAACTTTTGGCAGAGCCACTCAGTCCATGGTTAAAAAAGCTTGAGTAAATTCCTTACAGACAAACAACTTTTGGGCAGTCTGTTCTTTTAGTCAGAAGCTTTCATATTCAAAATAGTAAACAACTCACAATAAGAGAATGTCCCACATTTAACACTTTTAAGGCTCAGCTAAAACATTGGCTAAAATCTAATCAACATTGTACTCCTTAAATATTATTTGTTATGATACATTTTGTGAAGGTTTTCAGATGTCCAGGAAGTCTCTCACTTTCAAGGAGGCGTGTGACCTGCCTATGCACCAGTGTCTTTGTTTTTGTCCCTTTTTTCAGTGTGGCTGAAGTGTTTCTCAACACAATAGACAGCCAGAGACCTAACTAAATGTCAATTTGGAGTTAGCGTGAAAATTCTTGGGATATTAAATAGTTTTTGGAGGTCTTGTTCACAAAGAAACCGTGTAATAATTGTTCTTCTTGAAATTTGATCGGTCACTCTGAGATTCATATGCAAACTGAGGGGAAAACGAGTCAGAAGAAGCCAGACTCTTCTATGTCACAGGGAGAATAAGCATTCATGCTCCTGCTAACTTGGGTTGCGACCGCCTACGGAAAGGCCATTTGATTTTGACAGATGTTAAACCATCATGTTGGAAATAGAAAAAAAGAGAAAAAAGTGTAAATCAAACCCTCTTTTCAAACGCTGATTAAAGCGGTAAATCTGTTTAATAAAACGTATCCAGCAAAAATTATTTTAAGATTTCTTATCCTTAGCTATAGCATTCATTACAATCACATGCATGTTTTAGCAAATGATGCAATGAGGTTGTTTAGCGACTTCTGAAGACTCTTGGGACAGTCAATACTTGCTTTCTTTGAAGAGCTGGCAACACTTAGCGCATCTCTGCTAGCAGAAGGTAACCGTTAGCAACTCCACAACAAGGAGGAACATGTTCGGGTTTAAGTTATTTGTGACGATAAGATCACTGTTCTATTTTTTACCTAAGACAGACGAGTCGAGCAAGAAACAGTAGGAATTTGTTTTTGGATCACCACCAGCAAAGTATAACACTAAGTTCGCTTTTTGTTCGAAGGCAGCATGAAAATCGTGTTGCTGTTAAAGAGATGCTTGCGTATCACCGATATGAATGAATAAGACTCATAATCCTGTCGTTTTCTGCCAACCCACTCCATCGAGAAACTTCAACGCCCTGAAACAGGAGAGCGAGAGCATTGTTTCCACATACAAAAAGACCAACAAAGGCATTCATTCACACCAGAAACCAGAGCAAATTTATTTATTCAAACGATGAGAGAATGAGACCTTTGTGCTCTTTAATACAAATAGATATAATTAAATGTAGGAGTTTTTAATTAAAGCCCCCTGCAGAAACCTTCTTGGGCTTTTTTGTTGTTTTTTAGCTGCAAACAGAAAACCTACTCAAGGTTCAGATTCAGGCCAAGAACGTTACACATCCTCTGCTACACTTAATTTCGGTTTCACGCCAAACCACCCCAAAGCATTTCTTGCTATAAAGAGCAATTTGTAAGACAGAAAAGGGAATTCTTATAGTCCCTAAGTATCTGCTGGCGAATGGAGACTTGCTGACCCAAAAATACTTCTCTTAGCTGCTTTTCTTAAACTGAGAGCTTTTGAGGGTGTTAGGGTTAACAGTAATTGTGCACGTTTTTTTTTTCTTTTCAATGTGTAGGTTTTACTCCTGCAGTAAATTATTATTCTACAACTTTTTCTACGTTTCTCATGGAGGAGACTAAAAATAAAGCCTGACCTGTGTGTGGTCCTAATGCTGTGGCTGATCGCTGTCTTAAAATTGTTCAAGGTCAAGCCAACGGTTCTCTTTAGAAACTAGATTTAAAACTACATAAAATTTGTGCGACAGTCTCTAATAAAAGCAATAAAACATATCCAAGGACGCTTTAGTGTGTGCACTCTAAATGGCTCACATTTGTAGCAGTAATAACTTAAATTAAAGCCCCCAATTACACTGTAAATACTTAATCACACAAAGTACATCAGAGGAGCCATCTTATCAGAGTGACTTGCTGCTCAGTGATTTCATTAACAGTCCCGGCTCTGACATGTCGGCAAGTGGCAGCAGATCGCTAATGCAGTAATTAGCTCAAGCTGATTCTAAAAACGGTGGATCAAATCTCCAGCCTTTGTTACGAGTCTTTTTAATCTCACCACTGAGCGTGAAAGACGCCGTAGAAGGTCGTTCCTCGCCAGTCCTGACCTGGCAGGGTGAAGACAGCTCGGAGGTTGTTGAAGGAGACGTGGCGCTCCGGAAGAGAGCACTCCAGGCGGGCTTTTTGGAAGGTGGTCCACTTCTTCTGCAGGGTCCTGGTACCGCCCAGATCACCCTGAAAGAGAAAACGGAATATCTAAACGAGATCTTTGTTCAGCTCATTTGTTCTGGGACAAAAAAAAAGGATAGGGTAGCAGAATTCTAATCTAGATGTCCTCCATTCTTGAACTAACTTTTGACAACTTTACTGAGGTTTCTTTGCATGTACCTTTCCATCACCAATTGCATGTTCTTCACCATCCATACGCATTTATACTTCTTCAGCTTTTCACATTTTCTCTACAGTTTTTACAAAATATCAGAAAAGTGTTACATTTATATTCAGCCTTTAACTGCCTTGAATGGTGCAGGTGCATTGTGGTGTTGTCCACCAGCTTTGGCTTTCTAGAAACTTTAGGATGGAGAGTGTTCATGAACAATTTCTAGTCTTGCCGTAGGTTCTGTTGGATTAAATTCGGAACTTTGACTGGGCCATTCCGACAGATGATGATGATTTGCTCCAAAGCATTCCATAGTAGCCCAGAGAGTGTTTTTAGGGTCCCTGTCCTACTGGAAGGTGAATCTTCACCCTGTCCAGAAGTCTTTTTTGTGTTTTCCAGCTTCAACTCTCCCCAGTTCACCTATCTCACAGAAAGTCTCTGAACAGCATGAGGCTGCCAACACAAAACTTCATCGTGGTGATGCTGTGTTCAGCTTGATGTGCTGTGTTATTTCTCCACCATGCAGTTCAGGTGTTTCACTTCAGTCTAGTCTTTTACTTTCGTCCACGAGGTTATGTTTTTGTCAGGGTTTGTTTGTTAGTTAGCAACATAAATCAAAAAGTTATAAACAAATTTTGATGAAATTTTTAGGGATTGTCTGCAATAATGCCAGGAACAAGTGGTTCGAATTTGGAGGTGATCTGGATCACCGTCTGGTGGGACTAGGGTTAGGACTGAACTGCCTTGTTGGAGGTCTTTGCTCTCTGAGTGCTTTTCTAGTGTATACACCCCCGATTAACACATTCCTTATCAAGACCAACAGAAATATGAAGGGAATTTATTTATTAGTTATTTATTATTCCAATCAGACAGACACATTTAAAGTAAATTAAACCAATCCCAATTCAATCCTAGTTATATTAAAATGCAGTCAAGTTAAGTTTATTATGCCAACTTTGCAGCCTTCCCTACCAATGAGAGCATATCATGTGGCAAGCTTCTACATGTTCAATGACCCCTACATAGCTGCAGGCGAACTGCAAACAGCATTTATGATATTTTTCAAAAGGAGCTTTCTTCTTTTAACTATCACACAAACTAATAGTTGTCCTGTCTTAAGATTCTTCCACTTGAGCCGTGGATCTCTGCAGCTCCTGCAAAGTTAACCATGGGCCCCTTAGCTGCTTCTGTCATTAATGTTTGGGTGGATGGCTTGGTAGTGTTTTTGCCGCATCCAGTTTGTACTTTTTTCACATTTTCAGATGATGGACTGAATAGAGCTCTGTCCAAAGATTTGGAAACTATATTATTACCTAACCCTGCTTTATAGTTTAATTCCTGATGTGTCTGCTGTGCTCGTTGGTCTTCATGATGCTGTGTGTTCACTAATGTTCTATAACAAACCTCTGAGGCCTTCACAGAGCAGCTGGACTTACAGATGGACTTTATGTACTAATTAGGTGAATTTTCAAAGCAGTTGGAGGTTTTGGATTTGATTTATTTTACATGATTTAAATTTTACTGAGCTAAATGAATGGCTATGATGAATGATCAAAGTCAATAAAGGAGAAAGAAACAGTCTGCCTCTGCTTTTTACACAATGAATTAAGGAAAATTCTGCAACAAGACAAAAAAAAAAGCCATTTCATAGTTTACACACTTTGTAATATGACGGAGAACTAAATTTCCAACAAAAACCTCAGAATTTTTTTTACATTTAGTTTACATTGGAAAAAAATATATATTGGGTCAGATTTGATACCAAAAAGTTGTACATTTGCTAGAAAAATAAACAGTTTTCCATGTTTAAATTAAGAGATCTCATGACCCTGTCAAGTCAAATATTTGCAAGAAAAAAAATAAACTCAAAGCTTGAAAAAAACCCAACAGATTTCTACTGGGTGGAGGGGTGCAGACTTGCCATGAACGCCTCCACAGGACAGACAACAGGCTGTTTTAAAAGATAATGCCGATGGTGGCAATGTAGCGTGATGAGTTTTTTCCAAAAAGATTACGTGATGCCGGGATACAGGGCGTAGTGGGGGTGCTGTCTGGGCTGCCGACCTGTAATTTCGCTGATAAATTGTGAATCCAAGGTAAACAGACAAAATCGCTTGGATGTAACTTATTTTTTGTCCTATAATGCTAATTTTACTCCTAAAATACTACTCCTACATTTATTTAATTTTTAGGTGAGCGGTTCCAAAAGGTGGCTGTCCTTCACAGTCCCCGTGAACTGTGTGGTGATTGGTTCTTCAGTTCTAAAGACCAAAAGCTCCCGGACCTCTGCATCACTCCGGTTCATCATTTCAGCGGATACAGTTTACAAATGCTATAAGAATTCCCCATGTTTGCTTGTATTTTAAATACTGTTGCGGTAACATTCCCATTATATTTCTATCAACGTTGCCGGTGAGAGTGCTGCAATATTCTTGCCTTGCCCCTTTGTCCTTTGTGCAATTAAAGGACACAGCGGGTCAGGAATATTTACCCTAATATGCCACCACGGTGTGTATTTTGAAAACACCTTATCAGGGAACCAGCTTAAACATGGTGACATTGGTAGCTTAAGTTTTATTGAGCTCTGTGCCAGTGTGTAACTTGAGTGATTGCAGGATAATAACACCTATTTGATGCAAACTGATAGTATTATGCAAATGGGAATTTTCATTTTCCTTCACAGATTTACTTGCAAAATCTGAATATTCCCATAATGTTTCTTTAAAACATGTATAATTAATCTCAAAATTAGTGTTTTTTCTTTATTTTCTGTTTTTTAAATGTACTTTTTTTCCCATTTTATATACAATAGCCCTAATGCGATGTTGTACTAAACAGATACTGAAAAGCAGAAAGAGATCTCTTAGTACTAAACTCAGAAATACAGGATTACAAATGATTTTTGCAGAGCTCAAATTATCCAACTCAGTTATGGTCTGTAAGGTTCTTTTGTCTAGTGCTTTGTTATACCACATTTCATTAGCCTCCCTTTCACCCCATCAAAGACAAATATCATCTTTATTCTCCCTTTTTATCTGCTCAGTAATAAATGTGTTCAATTTTCGCTGACTGATCTGTTGTAATTCCAAGTAAAGGCTTTCAAGTTCATTCTGACCCCAAGATATTGAAGTCTGATATGAAGGACAGAAACGAAGAAAATACAGTTCATTTAAACAGTAAAGGTGCAGACCGGTGGTATTGGATTATATTCTTTCTTTTTGCTCAAAGGAGGCCAATGTTGGTAATAGCCATTACTCCTATTATCCTCTGCAGACTGCAGATGATGTAAAACAGGAGTTAAAACACACAGAAACGGCTGCTTCAGCAGCTGTAACGTGCGGTAGACTATGAGGACCCATCATGTGTGAACATCTGTTTGTGATACAATTCAGAGGATCTCTGAACATCACGGGGAACAATGCACTAAAGCGCACTTTTTAGAGCAGAGTTAGAGAGGAACACAGCTCCAATAATTACACACATCTCAGAGAAGAGAAGGCACTTCTCATGTGTGGCCGTAACGACTGCGCGATATCAAAACTAATTAGTTTGCCTAATGAGGCCATTTATTTAGAAAATGAATAATTCATTAGCAGATATGTCCACGTCAGTGCAGTCGTCGCCACATAGGCTGACGTCAGCAAGCTGATAACGAGCCGACATTCTGGTGCTCTTGCTGCTTTGGGTCAAAATGAAGAAAATTAAAAGCTGGGTTTGTAACACTGATCACTTCTTTCTCCCTTCATTTTGTAACATGAGATCTCCACAGGGCTTAATGTTTGGATCTTTTAACGTAGTCGACATCCAACTGTTTGGTTCCTTTTCTTCTGATTAATTGGTATTGAACAACATAAAGGGATGCATAGTTAAAAAATATCTAAATAAGAAATCTGAAAAAGGGTAGTGTGCACAGGAATTCAGTCACCCTGAGTCAAGTTTATACAACTCGTTGCAATCTCAAGCATTTCAGAAAGAAAAGGAAAGGGTTATCCTTTTATTATAAAAATATATATATATATTTTTTTCTAATCTTGTTATAGATTCTCAGATGGATTTAGTTCTGAACTTTGCTTCAATCGTTTCATGAAGTGCAAGGCTCATTGCCCATTCCTCCTTGCCAAATAGATCAAACTCAATCAAATTAAATCAAGTCTCAAAATGAATTTTAAGTCTTACAATTAGGTCCGGACTTTAATCAGGCCATTCTAACACAATGTAATTTGATCAAGACCAGTAGTTTCCGATCTTTGTTTCCCTTGAAGCTCCTCACACCCATGTACAAGACAAGCCAGGCCCCCAACTCCTACCTAAATACATGCATTAAAGTTATTAATTACAATCGTTTATTAAAAATAAACAGCAGCTGTAGGTTTTTGTTCTTTTTTCCTCTTGTTTTACACACTCTGTCATAGACACTATTTATTTTTAAGTCATCAGCTGTATTTATTTTAAAAAGTTTAATTTGTTTAAAAGTTCATTTTTTTATTAGGTTCACCTAATTAAAACAGAATAATGATAATGACTCAAGATAGATCAATATCTAGTAAGGTTTTCTCATATACTCAGTGCAACCAGGTGTATAAAATAAGTAGCATTTATATTTAATATAGTATAATTATATAAATATATTTCCATTTAGTACAGTATAAACATCAAAACTCTTATAGTGCGTTCACAACATATATATATATATATATATATATATATATATACTTGTTACTTGAAGTCCAGATTCTACCTCAACCAGCTATCTGCACCATTATTCTGGTTACTGTTTGAATATATCTGACTTTGTATACTTAAAGACACTTTAATATATGTCTTATTTTCTATTGTTCTGAAAGCATTTGCACTCAGGTTACTATTTTGAGCTTGTTTTTTATAATGTCTTATCTTTGAAATTCAATAAATATTTAGAGTGTTTTGTAAAACCAGAGTACAAGACCACAATTGCTGAATTAGAAGAGAAGAAACTTTAGACGCTCTTGGGCATCTCTAGCTGAGACCAAAAACTGCAAGGAAACACTGCCTCACATTATTAAGTTCCCACAAACAGCTGCCAACACAGCTGGAGAAGGCAGGAAACAGCTGATTTCCAGCCAAGTGTGCACAAAAACCATGATTTCACGTCAAATCAGTCCCTGCGCTCCTACATTAACGCTTCTGTTAGCTGAGACTGATTAGTGTTTGACTCGATGCTTTCAGCGTTAATGAATACCCGACGTATATACAGCGTATTTACTGATCCTGGGCCGCTTTCAGGATGCCCTCATGCGGGTCACCTCGCGTCCGTCTTTACCTTGCAGACACGGGCCACTCGCGCCACTGTGAGCTCGGTGTCGCAGTCCAGCTCCAGCGCTCGCTCGCTGAAGAAAAAGTAGATCTTGTCGTCGTCGCCGTCTTTGCTGCCGCTGCTCTCCCTCACCAGGGCTGAACCCACAAAGTCCGGCTCTGTGGGAACGCGAAAACACACACACACACACAAAAAGAGATCAGATGGTGTATTTTTTACTGAGCAGACATATATCACAAGTGAGCAGAGACAGTGTCAGCCTGTAGGCCTGAATCACACCCCATGTGCGAGCTTGACACTTCCATCTCATCCTCCATCGCCCTTTCTCACCTCCCCTTCTATTTTCTTTCATCATTCCCCTCACCTCTTCACCAGTCATTTCTCACTCTCTTTCTCCCCTCTGCTCACTATTAGTGATCCATTTTGTTATGGCCGCCTTTTTTATGTTTTTATATCTGGGTCTCATTAGGTTGCAGATATTGCTTTTTGAAAAAAAACAATCAGGCAGCATTAAACCTGAGCTGCTTAGGGCTTAAAATTTTTATGCCAAAAAGTATTTTCCTTTTCATTCTGTGAATTCACTGGCTGTCCAGATAGACTGTTCTTTTTAGGGTAAAATTGACAGAAGCTGAATGTTCAGCCATAATGGGATGGTGTAACTCTCCACTAAAGCTCAGGCCAATCGCAGGCTTTTAGCTTGGTCAGAAACTGCCTAAATTGAGGTGAGTCTGGCTTCATTGCAGGTCTGGTTTTTAAATGTAAAAAAAAATTCTATATCTGTATGAATAATAAACAGATATATCAGACTGAAGCGTTGCCTCATCTGTATGCGCCTCCTTTCTTCATGTACCTTACCCGTCTCCCCTCACCTCTCGCGCTGACTCTTCATCACCATTTCTAATGTCTTGTTTTTCCATCATCCATTTTTCCTGCTGTGACTTCATCCTCTTCTCTCCCCTTCATTACTTTCCAAGTGCCTCACTCTGTCCCCCGCCTCCTCGATCCAAATGATAACAAACTTTCGTTGTAGCTGACGAGTGAGCTTTATACCTCTCGTTTTTTTCTTCACCTTTCAGACAAGTCTTTTCAAACAACGTGAACCTTGATGAAATCTAAACAACCTCATTAACTGCTACTGTTTTGTAAATTATCTTTACTGTTAACCCTTAGTTAATTAGGTATATTTAAGTGTTTTTTTGTCTGAAAAAATCTGATGAACATAATTTGAGAGGGTACACTGCAGCCATCTATAGTGTGTGTGGAGTTCAACTTTTATTGCCTTCCCACATAGATTTAAAATAGACCTTAGCCAATATTAAAGTAGCTTTGATATATATAAACCCTCTCTATGTTTAAACCAAGCAAAGCTGCTCAAAAAACAGTAAAAACCTAGACACTAGATATTTTTGTAATATTATCAATAAACAGAGAATTCATTTTTTGTTCATCTAACAGCTAAAAGACTGAGATATATTGCTAAATATGGCAGGAGATATGTTTTTTAATTCGACACGACTGAAGCAACATGCATTTGATTTTAAGCTAAACAGCTGTTAAATAGGAAGGATGTAGACTTACAAGATGCTTTCTTTGTATCACTAGAGGCAAAGTTATATTTGTTTTCATAAAATAGAGATAATTTTACAGAGAAAAATCCAATTTTTCTAACACAGAGACAGAATTTGTTTGAAGGAGTTTCTAAGGGATGAATCAGGCACATGAGGAAAGGGGTTTAAAAATGTCTTTAATGATAAAATTCCTGTATAATAGTGACAGGTCTATTAAATGTAATAATAACTAGGAGGTTCTAAAGATGCCCGATGTGTTTTTTTTATGCTTTCCAAGCTCAGCTGAAAGAAGCGTAAATATGTTGAAAAAAAAAGTTCATTTTAGAGTAAATACGGTACATACAAATTTTAACCCAGACATCTACAATTAGATGTGTTTTCACTGATAACCAAAACAAAACAACCAAAAACTCTTCACATGGGTTTTCTACAACTTAATAATTAGAAAAACACAAAGGGTATCATTAGCAAGCTAACCTGCAGCTAGCTACAGCTGGAAGCTAGCAGCATTAGCTTCCAGCGGTTCTATTTAGGTTGAATAGATACAGATGAGGCATTTCAAGCTGCCAAAAAAAATATATGACACTCATGAGGAAAATGTTTTTTTTAAATCTAGTAATACCCAAATGACTTATATTTCCTAACTATTTTGACAATGGTTTCGCTCACATTCACATTGGATTTGCTTAATTGCTCCAGATTAGTAACATGTATTTTTGGCAATGCATGATGGATTACTTTCAATGAACGATGGTGATTAAGGACTTGGGGTGTATGAGACGTGGCCTCTAGCTGAGATGGCAAATTTGCAAACACACAGATTGTAGCCTAGCATGTGTTCAGTTGAGCTACAAGCATAGCTCAGGGTTGACCTCTAGGAAACAAGTAAACCATAGCTTTCTCCCACTAATGTTTGTCCCTTGGGTATGACCTTTTTGACCATCTCAAAAGGAATGTGCCTCAGTCAAACTAGAGATGCTAGAAATGAAGTATTGCAGACATTCTACTCTCCAGAGAACAGACCAATGGTTCAGATGATACATTTATCCTTATGCTTTGGGGAACATCTGGTTTGATTCCTGATGCAGTAATGCCGGTAATGCAGACTGGCAAGTAAAAGAGCTGGTTACCATGGGGATTAAACACAAACATCACTGCAGACCAAGCAGTACCCTGGATTTCAGGTAACTTCTCCTGCTGCTTGGGTGCCAGGAGATGTGACAGGTGCAAGTACTCTCTTAAAGGATGTTTGTTCTCTACATCTAGATAGAATTTGTCTTGATCCGATAACTGATTGCAGACAAGGTTTCTAGAGGAAATTTGATGTATCTGTCTCAGTTTACCTTGATACCACTAGCTACGTATACCCATGCTTGTCAATACGTCTCATAATTCATTAGTTCTTGTTTTTCAAGTATTCCTCCAGCTTATCTGTACTGACAACAACAGTAAAACGTCAGAGTTTCACTGGACAATGAGAAGCTGCCCTGGGTCAATGAGGTAGTGCAGATGGCAAAGAATATGGGTAATGAGCTGTTAGATAATACCAGTGGTGGTTAACCTTTAAGGTAAGGGTAAAAATATACTTAAAAATGATAAATTATAATTATACATGTGTTTTAGCACTCCCAGTTTTCAGGCAGTGTGATGGCTGTGACAATAGCAGGACAGTATATTTTTTCCACTCAAGTGACCACTTCATTCTACTCTACATTTTTACAACATGTTTTACACTCACCATTTAGCCAGGCAGGCAAATATTCACTCTTCATGCTGTAATGCTGCTGGCCCAGGTTCCTTAGAATGACTGGCTCCGTACCCAAGAAGTTGTTGAGTGTCGCTGAGTACAGCTCCTTATCTGTAAGAAAGTGCAAGCTTCATATTATTTCAGCTCCCCCCCCCCCCCCAACAGACACAATTATGCAGGTTTAAAATAAAAATTATTTCAGCTGGGAGGTACAATACTGCTGCAAGAATTGTTGTCTGTGGGGACAGTAATGATGCCCAAAAAATTTAAATTGCACCTATAGACTCTCAGCGTAATTGTATGGCTACAAAAGTGATGAGAATTTCTCCCTGAGGATTTTGTACAGATTTTCTGCTTCTTTTAATTTGTTTTCGGTCCACAAATGGTACAACAGCTGGCAGTGAATGCCTTCTTGATAGGGTTAGTAGTAAGTTATGAAATTTTTCAAAGAAATTATCTGAGTGCATCCAAAAGTCAACCAATTTTATTTGTATATTATGTTTCTCTTCAGTCAGTTTGTTTTTGTGCAAAGTTTCAACATGTTCTTGAGAAAGCTATACAGAAGTTTTCAAGGTATTTCGACATTTACTTGGACTTTTGTATATTGAATATTTTTTAGCTGTCAAGCAAGGTTATCAGTGGTGATGTTGTACATGCTGCGATTATAATAAAAACAATTTATGCGTCTGAAAAAGTGCCTGAAAATATAATTTAACATAGTTTTTCTTCTTCTTCTTACAGAGGAATGCAAAAAAAAAAGTTTTTGTATCACTTGATAGTGCATATTTCTGAAGTGTATTCATCATCCATGTGTAATTTCGGTTGAAGACAAATCCAGCTGTTCTGTGAAGTCTTCAGAGATTTGTTAGAGAACATTAGTGATCAGACATCTTCATAAAGACCAAGAAACAGGCCGGACAGGTCAGGCATCAAGTTGTGGACAGGGTTTAACACACAGTGAGGTTAGACATCACTATGCCTCGCATTGGGACTAAATAGAAAAGCAGCAAGGTGGCCTGCATTAACTATTGAGGATAAGCTCAGGCAGAAGAATCAGTTGACATGACAACTCTTAGTTGTCAACTCCACAAAATTATCTTTTTTGAAGGGGCAAGACTAAAGTCACCATTTAAAGATATCCATAGGATCTCCTGTTTACAGAGTAAAACTGATCAGGGTTGGCATGATGATTAAGCTAATTACAGAACCCTTGAGACTAGGGTGGAGGTTCACTATCTAGCAAGACAACAACCCTAAACATACAGCCAGAGCGATGATGAAATGTGGTTCATTAAAGCCTATTCATTTGTTAGAATGGCCTGGCCTAGAATAAGCTATATTGTGGTACAAAACAAGGGAAAACACGTGAGTCTCTATATGTGAAGGTAGGTGCATATTGCATATTGCAAATGCATATTGAACTTTCCAGACTTTTATTTTTGAAAGATGTTGAAAACCATTATATAGTCTGACAAAATGTGAAACATTTTAAGAGTATTCAAATTTGTGCAAGCCACTCTATGTTGACTGATTCATCCTTTAAGGTAAATTTCTTTTTCATGCTTAATAAATCAAAAGTCTGTGTGAGGTTAAAAAAACCCCCTCTACATAATGACTGGATTATAAAATAATAATAAAAAAACCTTCTTTGTCTTAATATCTTTATTCCTCTGTTCACTACATGATGAAAAAGGGAGGAGTACATTGCAGTATATAATTATGTCAACCTACCCACTATGAGGCCAGTGTGGCCTTTGGCAGGGTCATACGGACATTTGCCCTTCCCATCCTCCACAGCTGCAGGGTTGAGGGTAAAATCATCCGCTTTCTGCAAGCAAACACAAATTCACACACACAAAACACAAACCATGAGGCAACACAGGTGGTTCGTGGTCAGTTTGAATTATGACCCACACGACAGAGTTTGCAAGCCTCGTCCATCCGGTCCACGAACCCCCCACCCCCCCAAACGCCATGTTGTCCGATCGCATCAGCGTCACGCGCACACGCGCACACACAGAAACCCACACGGCAGCATTCGCATTATCCAGCTGACCCCCGTGTGCCATGCTTGTCTTCGGTTGCATTTATTTTCGTTTTGTCACACGGCGGTACGGGCCCCTGGGGTCAGATGTGTCAGGTTGACACCTGTCAGCCACTGCTTGCCATGACTCCATCCAGAAAAACACATGAATACTCACAATGTAATTGCATTTGGGCTGGAAGGCGTAGGTGCCGCAGGTGTAGAGGTGCGTGTGGTTGTAGCTCTGCAGGAACCGAATGTAGTTGAAGCACTCGGTCTGTGTAAAGAAGAGCAGGAGAAGGGAAAATTGGAATAGTCTTATCAAAGTCATTCAAGAGTCCCTTTTCTCAATACTTTAATGAGAAAGCTGTAGCCACTGGATATACACTTACAAACAAGCTACCATTTATTTTTTGTGGTAAAAAAAAAAAAAAAGGTGGGAGCCTTCAGCGTCCCTTTGATAGCATCACTTAACGGACAATGCTGTGACAAATTATCTGAATAATCTAAAATGAAGAAAACAAAAAGTCACCGACAGTTCCAGAGAATAATTAACAGAATAATTTATGCAGCGTTTTATGAGGATTGCCCTTTAATGTCTGCATGGTGAGGGATGAAGAATGAAGCTCTTTGAATGAAAATGAAAACAGATGCTCTGAAAGGATGCATACCAGCGGAATGAATAATTCAGTGCGTGTAGTTGATGTTTTCTCTGCAACAGTAGGCCAGACAATTCAGCATGATACAGAAAAACTAGCAAATGTGCCTGCACCCCTCACTGTGAGCCAAAACAATAATTGGAGTAACGGGCAGATTGTTGTTTTTTTTAGTGAAAGTTTACATTGACTTGCAAATGTATTCATACGACTTTAATTATATTTTTTGGGACATCAAATTAAGGGAGAGGGTGTACTTGTCACATTTTCAAATATTCTTATGTAAAATCTTGTATTGTTTTAGTTTCACTTCACACGTATATGCAGACCTACATTTCAGTTCACAGTTTTTAACTGGCAGAATATGAAAAAGTTGTACGGCTGTGAATATTTTTCGGAAGCTGTACCTGTAATGGATTGGTCCCTAAAGCCCAATACACTTTTTTTTAAAACCATTTTGAGTCAAATATGAATTAAACTAAAACTCCAGCTGCACATTTTCAGGCATTTGCTATAGGCATTTTTTTAACAGCTACATTAAACACTTCCTGTGTTTCTTAAGCTCCACCTAAACTTAATTAACAACATTCATTTTTCCTTAAGGCGACTTTTAAATCCCTGCTTCTTCTGCTGCTCTACAATGCACTATTTCCCGCTTTTACTGAAAACAACATCCAATAATGCTGTTATGCACGGTAGTGAGTTACTATAAAATATTAAAGTGGATTTCTTACTTATGGACAGCATGCTTCCTAATGCAAATGGAGGCTCCAGGTGAAGCTTAAGTTCCGACCTGGCTCTGGAACACCCCTCAGCTGCTGAACATACGGGAACGTACGAATAGCTGAACTAGCCATTAGCTAGTCCGTTTGGTTGTGGTGGAGGGGTGTCAAGACCAAAATGGACTAAATTAATTTCCCTCGAAATGACTCGAAAAGAGCTATTTTATGACTCTTAAATCCGTCGTCACATTTGCACTGGTTAGCTATTTACAGGGAAGCTCGATCGGTTATGTCGTAGTTGTGCCATATTTTGACTGTTCTGACTGCAGTCTCATCCTGTTGCGTTGGACTGCAGTGTTACCGAACCCTTCCTCACTTTCTGTCCGTTTCAGAGCAGGGCTGCAATCTGCTTTTTGCTGCTGAACAAAAAAGATGTGCTGAATTCAGGCGCTTTAAAAAAGCTGCTGAGGCTAAGCCTGTCTGAATGATAGACTTCTCAGTGTGCTAATGGAATGACTGGACAGTTTCCAATTTGGAGACTCCTCGAAGACTTAACAAAATGTAATTAAATGAACTGAAAAATGTTGCACTTACAGTATAAGCTATTATTTTTCAAAACAAGTGCCACGCTGCTCACCAATGGAGGAAACAAAGGAACTGCGGTGCCATGTGAGTTAAGATCCACTTTACCTGGTTGTTTTTCCCCTTGGCAACGCACTCCCTCTTCTTATCCTGCGGTGCCGGCCACTCGATCTGGGGGGGGAGGAAAGGCAGGGACAAATGTTATGGTGGTTGGCCCTTTTCCCTGTATGCAGTACATCTATATGTGAGTTCTGGAGCAATACATTATGCTTGAAAAATAAATCCCTTTGCCGGTCTCTTACAAGACGCACTATAAAACACATTACAGTAAAAATAAAAGATACGTCTTACAGCTCTGTCAATTCTGTATGCTATTGCCCACCAGTTGCTGTAACTATAGCAACTAACCAAGACTTGTGTCAGGACTGTTTTTCAACAAATATATATTTCAGAAATATTTGACTTGTTCAAAGTCTTTTACATGCATTTGATTAACTAAATATATCCTAAATATGGAACCTTATTTTTTAATATCTCAGGAAAATAACTCAATTAAATTGCATTTAAACAACAAAAATAGCCCGGTTTTACTTGTCCACAAAACATGTAAAAAAAGTTTTCTAAGTGAGTAAAAAGTTAGGAGGGTTATCCCCTTTGGCCAAGATTACTTCCATCACAGGCTTCTTGTGTTATGTATAAAACTTACGAAAACCATACTTCAGCTCAGCTAAAAAAGAATGCCTCTGCAAAGAAAAAACTCATATTTCTAAAACCATCTGTACACACAGCTGCATGCAATTTATAAATCTCACCCTTCCTAGAAATGTGCTCAGGTGATTTTGGGTCAAATCCTGCCTCCTACACACCCACATTCCACCATAAACGATCATTGCAAAGTACCTTATGAATATTCTGCACATACATTTCACCCTGAATCCTTGCAGCTGAGAGATCTAGAAAACGCAATTTCATTGAAACCGAAATCGTAGGTGAGGTAGAAGCATGGAAAACTGTTTTATTTGGAGGTCACATTTGTGACCCCCCCCCCGTGAAATGCTGTATTTGGTTTAGGCCAACATTCTTTGTTCAGGTCTTCACGTAATTGAGCTTTTAGTCTCATCAGCCTAAATACCATAATTCCAGAAATCATGAAATGCAGTTTTATTTCAGGCAGATTGCTCTCAGCATCTTTCAGTCTGCTTTTAGGGTGAACCTGCTTTGATGCCTGATTTGGGCACATTGGAAGGTATTTTAAATGTCCTCCAGTTTTGGGCTACTCTTTATATATTCAAATGTCTGAATATACAATAGACTTTTTTAATCCCTGTAATATACTCATAGTCTGCCAAAATCTTCTTTCTGATTATTTCAGACAGCTCTGTGAATCCACTGTGTGGTGTTCACCCTCAGGAACTCATCGGACTAAATGCTGGTGCTTTAAACAGGGGAAAATCTCCTCAAATATGCTTAGTAGCCACATTCTTATTACGTTACACTGATTTGATATGATTGTGTGTAAAATTCCAACAGAAATTACCATTTTTATTGCATTTGACAGAAACATTTAAGCTGTATTTTCTTCATTCAAATTCAATTCATATTCAAAGCTGTTATTATCACACGCTCAGAAAAGAAACATTTTTCCCAGTGAAATGAAATTCTGACTTTATATTTTATTGTTTGATTATTTGTCTTGCACTTTTTTTAGTACAGTAAAAATGAAAATAACGTTTTATTTCTATATATTTATATATATATAACACAAACGCACACAGGTTGCTGTAAGGTGTCCTTATTTTGTTCGCATAACTGTATTTGCAGAGAGCTTCACCTAACGGATCCATATACACTGAGGTCGGTTAAAATAATTCACAGTCTGAGCTGTAGGTGGTGGAGGGTGAAAACAGAAAAATGTCACTGAAGCAACTCAGACTCATTCCATGGTTGTGTTGTTTCTGTCTCTGGCTCCATTAAACCCACTGCCTGTAGTGAGTTGGACCCTGTGAGAGCCTTACCGGAGGGATCTATCTGATGATTAAACACTACAGCTCCCTGACAGGATCAAAGACAGACTGCGAAGAGAATATCACCGTGTGCTACTGAAACATATGGAGGGGAGATGTTAAAACACATTTTCCTCAAGAACACCTGGCTGAACTCTGCTCTCCAGACAAAGGTCAGAGGAATCTATTGTATTTCCTTAGACGTTTTACACACCATTAGTTCTAATTATAATGGCTATTAAAGCCAGGGAGCTGCTGCAAAAACCTCCACTGGATGTAAACCAACTGCAATCAAATGGTGGACTTTTACAAAGTAATGTGCTGGTAGATAAACTGCACCTTAAAATATAGAATGGTCATTAAGTGCTGCAGCAGCTATGCCTTTTAATGGTCTTGAAACAAAAATAAAACATAAAGCAGGTTGTTTGCAACAATGACTGTTAGTGTTATCCACAATTTTAATTCTCAGTTTTATAACTCCATTTGAAATACTTGCAGGTAAACTGCAAATGTACCCATGGTCATTATGTTCCAACCACAAACTTCAACGTATTTTATTGAGATTTTATATGATCTCTACAAGCTTGAGCCACAGACAATTATTTAAGTTCCAAGTTTCTATTGGAATTAGATCTGGACTTTTACTGGAATGCAGAAAAATATGGATATACTTTTGCAGCGACTAAATCCTTTATTTTGACACTACTGGTTGTTGAATGTTGTTGGTAGGCTTTTCTTTTTGTACTCAATCAACATTCACCATGCCAATCTTTATAATAGTCTTTATAAGAGTAAGCTATTTCCTTTGAATGTCACTTTATCTTTCCATTTCCATTTAAAACAAGAATGCAAGGATCTAGTGAAAGCACAAAACTGTTTGCCCTTTACTCAGCAACAACAGAATGACACTTGACATTAGATCACCCCATCCTTGCTTCTGCCGTAATCAATACAAGAAAATGAAAAACAACTCCCTAGTGGTGGTAAAAATAAAATAAAAAAAAAGACACAAGAAACATGATTCCAGGACTTTGCTTAAGCAATTCCATTGCAGCTCTGGCTCTATATTAAGGAATGATGTCCTACTGGGAGTTGACCCTAATTCCCAGTCTCAAGTGTTTCTAAAACCTTTAATAAGTAGTCTTCTGGAATAACTCTGTATTTAGCTCCATTTGTCCTCTTTTGGCCTCCTAAAAAAACTTACAGCACGTAAATGATTTGTGCTTGGACCTGGATTTGCAATGTTAGGACTCAAACTTTGACTTGGACTCTGACGTGAAATTGCTATTGTTGGAATTAGCATGTAGCCGATGCTAAAGTTAGATTGTTATATTCGGTCAGATTACTGGACAAATTTAATAACAACTTCCCAATGCCTTTGTAAGTGTACAGGTGACATGTCAATTATTTGTTGATTTCAAATGTATTTTAAGTATGTTTTATTGTTTTGTTGTGAGACACCGAGTACAATTTTATTGTACTTTTTTAAATAAAGTAAACCCTGTATGGCTGCCATTATTCTAATTATGAAAATCTAAAGCATGCTCTATTATTTTTTCACTTGCTCTCAGGTGATGATGACACAACTTGAGCTGGAAGTATCGTTTTAGGAATTACACTCCTAGCTCGCCTGTAGGACCTTGCCACTTGACTTTCATGGACTAATCCTACGTGACTTAGACTTGCACTTAGACTGGAAAACTAAGAGTGCATTCACACCGCCAAAAAAGTCATCGCCCAGAACGACAAGATTACATGTTAAGTCTATGGTTGTGGCCGTCGGCGTCTATCCGGTGCTTTGTATGCTCTGGCCACAAAACGTTTTGAAACTTATGCTGCTTTCCAAGCTCCAAAGCGGCAAAAGCCAGCAAGGCAGAAATTGAGGTAGCTGAACTTTCAGCGTCATCCCCTGAGTTTCAAAACAATCAGACAGTCGTACTGTAGTGACGTCGCCACATGCCTAGCCAGCCAGAATCTGCCATTATTTAAAACATCCAGCATAGAAAGGCATGCCTACTCGTTTTGCAAGCATCAGCCTTAAACATGTATAGGCTTAAAACTAATAACTTGGTGACAAAGCTTTGGTGACTTGACCAAAACAGCATCATGCTGCCAACTGTTGGCGATGGGGCATCGGAAGGGTTTGCTCAGGGAATGGTCAGCGTTACTTTGCCGCCACATGTATTTAACCGGAGCATCTTCTTCCATGTGTTTGAATAATCAGTTTTTCATTAAGGCTGACTGAGTTAACAGATGTCCTGATAACACATTATTTTACCAGAGCTGTGGATCTCTGCAGCGCCTTCACAGTTATAGTGGAATACAATTGTGCCATATTTATTCCATTTTCAGAAAGAGTACACTAACTCTAACACTAACACTTCATGATGCTGTTTGTTCACTAATGTTTTCTAAGAAATCTCTGAGGCCTTCACAGACAAGCTGGTTTTTAGTGTATTAATTACACACAAGTGGAATCTATGTTCTCAGAGGGTTATAACTAAAAGCCAGATTTTTTGGGTCGTCTTAGTAAAGGTAGCTGACAAAAATGTGCAGCGCACTTTTTAAAGGTGTTAGAATTCAAAGAAACCATGTGTCAATTTTTTGGCTATTCACAATCGTGCACTAATTTGTTTTGGTCTAGCAGAAAGAGCATAGGAAAAAAAAAAGTGGGAATAAAATGGGAAAATGCAGCTGAGTACCTGCTTTTGCAAAGCGCTGAAGAAACTGGCTTTACCTCTTACCGCCACGCTTCTTACACCTAATTTAATTTTCAGAGAATTTCTCCAAAAGCTGATTTGGGACTAATTATCGAGAGTAAAATCTAAATGAATAATTAGCTGCAAAATATCACGTCCAAGACCTGAACTTTTAACTAATTTAATTAGGATTTTGATGAAGGACTAGCTTGGAGCATTTATTTCTTACCTCTAATTTTAAATTACTTTATTAAAATAAAGTCTCATCCAATTACATGCACGCACATCCACAGATATGCTAAATATAATACCATGCAGTAGTAACACAGATAGTTCTCACTGATGATATCCCGAAATAAACACACCCTACACTAACACATAGTTGCAATCAATGCAGTTCTATCCCATCACTGTGTGTAGTTATTGAAGTAGGTAAAGTAAAAATGAAACGCAGTGAAAACATTTCTTTTGGTAATGACCTCCAAGCTAATACAAGGCCACTTGGTTTCAGTGTTTTCTGCAAATCGCCGCCTACGTCAGCACAAACAGTGCAGGCAATGTTTAGGCCATTAGCTTACGAATTAAAATAGAAATCGGATTTGCAAGTTGTTCAGGGTACGAGTTGTTGAACTTCCTGGAATAAAAACAATACTGACTGAATTTAATCTAATTGAATTTAAAGAGAAATTTCATTAGCCATTTAGATTAAAAGCGGAGGGCCTGTTATAGTGAGTGGGTGCTTCCTAATGCTGGAATACCGGGGCATTTAGTTGCAAATTTATTATGAAAATGAAAAAAAAATAGAAGGCAGAACTAAAATGGGGTCCGCTGTCGTTACAAGGACAATAACTGAATAAGAGGTGAAGGCGTGCGCTGCAAACACAACGAAAGCTGTATGTTTACAGAATTCGGAGAAAAAAAGCCCCAGAGAATATCCAGGGAGGGAAGATGGTAATGAGAGTAATGAAGACGGAGAACAAGGAAGACGGCAAAGACATAAAAGAGAAGCAATTAGTGAAAGGGAAGGAAAAGCAGAAGCGAGAGAGTGATGGGGGGGTACCACACTATGGACATGAGGACAGAATGGTTTGACTATTTCTTCCTCCATGCTCACTAATTTTTTCTGTCTTCACTCCTTTGCTCCACACTGCATGCTGGGTTCTGACAACAGGTGGCCTTATCATTACTGTAAGACTCACCACCCTGACTCAAACACGCCGGTGGCTTTGTTGTGAGTCACAGTGTGTTACATGTGCATCTAATAAGTGCTCATTATAGCGGTAAATCACATAGAAATCCCCAAACCGCTGTGGGCTGCTCAGTACACCCTCGTTGCGTCGCTGCAGCTGTATTGATTGCAACACGAACCAATTATTGAGGGAGCAAAGCAAAAATACAGAGTCCCACAGGGGTTCACGTCTCTATGTGTGCTGGAGTGCACGCAGCAGGTCAAGTCGAGGGTGTTAATGGAGAGAAACAGGTTTCCTCCCCTGAGTGCGATGCAGAAACACAAAAACGCAATGAAATGAGGAGTGTGGCGGGAAAAAAATTACAAAAACAATTGAATGAGTGCATCCTAAACCAAGAAACATGAGCAGAGCCTGGGGAAGGATTATATACAGGTGGATGTGAGGTCCTGTTTACTGCCACATATTTACACTGAAGGTTTTTTTTGTGCTGACAGAAGAAAAATATGGTAGACAATGGCTTTACGCGTTAACCTTCAGAGTATATGCCTCACAGAGCGCAAAACCCTCCCTGTAAGATGAGTCAGGAGAAACAGTGGAAACATTTTTGATAGATTATAAATCCAAAGTCTCAGCAAGTGTTTTTAGTTTTCAGCTAGGAAATGACTCAGACCTTGTCCACATGTAGTCGGGTATCTCACAAAACAAGATACCTTCATACGATTTGGCCTGTCACACTGACAAAAGCGTAAATTTACAATAAAGAATCTTAAAAAACCCCTCCAACCAAGGTGAAGGTTTGAGAATTCTCAATTTTAAGCCTTTGCTCGTGGACATAAATAACCAAAGTTTTGGGTTTTGCAACGTCACTGCCTGTGACAAAAATGCTCTGACATCACATGTGCGACCAGTGTGAACACTCACAAACAACATTGATGCTCTCATTGATGTTGGAAGCATCGATTGGTAGCTTGCACACTTTGATAGCTTGTTTTTACAAGTTTAGTTACTGCTCTATGTAGAAGTTAGAAAGTAGAAAGTATTGGTGCATTCACAACGCAGTCTTTATCAGCGTCAGGCAAAGCTCACAAAGCATCTAGTTTGACGCTTATATGTCGAAGCTTCCAAAGTCTGCCACTTCTGTTGCCAGACATTCTGAACTATGGCAGATAGTATTGAGAGAGTGGCTTGGCTTTATTTGCTAAATATTCTACGGATGCGTTCTGAGTTTGGGGAGTTTAACCATTTGCTCCAGGAGCTACGTATGGATGACGTTCGCTTTCAGCAGTACTTCCGTCTGTCCCGCGCCTAATTTTACGACCTCCTGGGCCGCTTAGGAGCTCAAATCTCCCACCAGGACACCAACTACACGTTCTCTATTCCTCCCGAAGAGTGCCTGTCCATCTGTCTTCGGTAAGAGTTATTTATGATTTTTTAAATCTGCGTTTTCTAGACTTAAAATGTAGGTTTTTCCTGCTCCAGATACATTTAAAATATGTGTAGTGACATCGCTACAATTATAAGCACTGATTTGTTAACACACCGCTTCAGAGCCGTCATCACCGTCAAAAGTTCAACTAGCTGAACTTCTGCGCTGCTGGCTTTATGAGCTTTGAAGCACGAAAAGCAGGAAAAGTTTTAAAAGTTGACGGAGCCAAAGCTCACAAAGTGCCGCAGAGACCGTGACGCTCCTCCAACGGCCTCCGCCATAGACTTAACATGTAATCCTGATGTCACTGACAAAGTCCTTGGTCTGAATGCAGCATTATTCTGATTAGATAAGATTTGGGGAACTTCTGCTGCCTGCAGGTTTGGTATGCCAATTAATGTGCTTAACAATACACATATGAGTAGGGATGGGTATCTTTAGGTTTTATCCAATACCAGTGCTGAATCAATATTTTTTTAAATGGTGCTGGTGCTTTAACAGTACTCCAACTGGTGCTTAAAGAATAGAAAAAACATACAAACTTCAGCCAAATTCCTCTAATTTTTTAATGATTAAAAATGTTTATCTAATTAATCCCAGGGTAGCTGTAAATTTATAACCATTCCAAAATATGATAAAAAAACCATACAATTTTCAATATAGACAAAGGACAAATCCAAATGCTATTGTTCTTTAAAAAATGTTTAAATATAGGGGAAATCAATTAAATTTTTGGTTTATACTCCACAGTTACATTGATAATGTATGTGTGGTCCCACATGAAACATAATAACAAATAAAACTAAGGTAGAACTAACGAAATTAATGAATAAACGTAACATTTGGATATCACCAGTTTGTGTTAAACATCACATAAATCAAATGTAATATAGATTGCAGTGCTACTGTGCCAATATGCAGCCCCAATATATACATTAAAACTAGACAAAAATGAGAAAATACAGAGCTATAAAGTTAAACCACGATATCATAGTTTTAGCTTTACTATTAGATAATAACTAGTTGAAAAATAAAATGCAAACCTAACATATTACTATATCATATTATTATTTGGTAAAGTTCTTAGTATTATTTTATTCCTCAGTTTCTGTCATGAATGTCAGTTTGTGGCTCCTGCTTCAGCATTAGAAAGCAAAAACCACAAACCATCTGATTAGTTCAGACTGTTTGGCATTCACAAGATTCACAATAAATCTCAAACCTTTTCCATTGTAAAAACTATGGTATTATGCTTAAAGGAGTGAGAAAACTCTGTCCTCTTTGATGTGCTATTCCTCCCATTTGAAGCTTTAATGGATCCCCAAAGGTTGAAGGTTGTATTTTTGAAACCTGTTATGGATTTTGAACAGTTTTTTGCATAGCTGATTTACACACTCCAGTTTGTGATATGCTTAAATAGTTAGAAATAACTTCTTTATTTCAACTCATGCTGATTTCATTTACATTAACAAAATCACATCTTTATTCAGAATTAAATCGTATGTATTGCTTCTCAGTAGAATGAGCACACATCTGGATGTTTTGAATGTGTTTTTGATCATTTTTATTGTATTCTGATTAGCCTGTGATAGAGAGGCAACCTGTTTGGGGTGTATGATGGGTACCGGCGCCCCTGCAAGTCTGCAAGGATAAGCAGGTAGAGACAATGTATTAATGGAGCAATTTCTGATAGAAACCTGTGTAATTAATTAAACTGAAAAGTCTCTAAATCATTTTGCCAGCAAGTGAGAGGTCCGTGGGTTGAAGTATATATATATATATATATATATATATATATATATATATATATATATATATATATATATATATATATATATATATTCTACTGCTGCTTTTTCTCTTCCTCTAAAGAGATGACAGCTGAAAAGCTAAAAATTTTGAAAGGAGGGGAATTCATGTTTTTACATATTTTACCCTATCTGGAGGTACTTTCTGAAGGTATTTGTCAGTTTTGGGTTTGTCAAGGATTGCATTGTTAACTAAATAAATTAGAGTGTCAAACGATTCTACAAGTTATAAATCAGTCGACATTGTGGGTGTTATTCAATGTCCCATATCCAAAGGAGAAAAAGAAAAATACTTTAAAAGAAGGTCACTCTGTGTGTTAATAGGGAGCAAACAAAAGTGTGAAAAAGTAGAGGATGTTTTATGCTTCCCACAGTCCTTATCCAAGAACCATTTAAGTGTTGTGTTATAATTCTATTAAAATTGATGTCCTAATTAAATCTAGAATGAACGTTTATATCTGTAGCAAAGCCCTGTGAATTATGCCTTTGTTCATGAACTGTCCATCACAAGTCGCAGTGACAAGAAATGTTGCCTTATCATTTAATTTGTTGTCTTGCTACAAAGACATTTCTGAATTGTGGCATTTGCAGACAGGTTGTAATTATTTTTGCAAGAAATACTTACCTGCTTCTGTGTGTGTGTGTGTGTGTGTGTGTGTACTTTGCCATGCTTTGATTCTATTCAAATCAGGCTGTAAGGTGCATTTTGTGCACTTACCTGTGGTCGTAGCTGTCTGCTGATGTCATTAGGGTCTAGTGCAAACAGTGCTTCACGGGCTCCGACGTACAAAACTCTCTCGTGGTCAGACAGAATCAGCATGCTGTAGTTGAACACTCCCTGAATGCTGAACCTCGCCATGCTGTCCAGCCCATCTGGATAGAGACACAAATACTTTAGTTTACACCTCCGATGATGCATTCCTACTAAATTGCACATCCATGCCTTCAGCTAACCCAGTGGGAGTTAGCAGTAGAAGAACATTTACGCTTCCCCTGTCAAATTCTGTTTATGTTTCTGCCTTTTGGTAGATAGCACAGTGGTATATCTCTTCTGCATCTGCTGTTGCAAAACTAATGGTGTGCTATCCACAATTTTCAAATACTCTTTCACACATTCCCTGTGCCAGGTCCTGCACATTGGCGAGCTAATATGCTGAAAGACTCCGGCCAGATCAGTTATGCAAACTGTTTCCAAAATTTGAGACGATACCGAGTGAAAACTAATAGGTTATTTCTTTGAGTCTCATGGAACAGAGGGTTGGACAGGCTGGATTGGGTCAAAAAACTGTGATACAGTATGTTTGGTCAGAGAAGAAACTGGGAGGAGCCTCATTCCTCAACGACTGGCGTTTTGAATGCCTTGACCTTGTTATGACTTGAATGAGCTGCCTTGGTAGAGGTCTACGCTCTGCGAGTGTCAGTAAGCGTTTGTACATGTCATAAGGTTGACCTTTTTTCTTTTATTATAAAAAAGTAATAAAAAAATCTAACTTAAAAAACTATTTTCATTAAACTTTTACTTGTTTAACAAGTTTTTGGGTTTTGGGTTGATCTTCGGAAGCCCCTCTTTGGTAGCTTTGATACTAGGTGTTAAGTCAATTTAATCCATTTTTAACATTACAACCATCTGCCGGGTCAAAAACATAGCCCAGTCCTGTTGGATTTAATGAACCAAGGTAAAAAATGCTTCTTTTTAACTCAGAAAAAGAACTGGGTTAATTTGATTGGGCTATTAGAATAAATAACCATACCAACCTTGTTTTTTAACCAAGTAGTTTATAGAGTTTGAAAACTATTCCATTTCAAAAAGTTTATTTTGCCTTGGGAATCAGTGGTAAACAGTTCACAACATTAAATAACAGCTCTAGACAAACTGGATTAATCTGAGAGTGAAGGACAAGGGGGGGCCAAAATGCAGAAGGGAAAATACAAACTAACTTTGACTGAGCCAGCTGTCGCCTGGCTGTTTTGTCACCTTCCCATCTGTGAAACAACTAGGGACAAACTTTCTTGGAGATCACAGTAGTGCATAATTGGGGAAGGAAAGGGACACATAGTTTAAATTTTTATTTCACAAATTAAAAATATGAAAATATGGCAGACATGTGGTAGAAAAGGGACAAAACTTTGCATAACCACTTTTCGTTGAAAATAAAGCCTGAATTATTTTAGTGTATCTCCCTATCATGCTTTCCACATCTGAAAACCACAATTTTGGCCAAATCTTATATGATAAATTTCTTAAATATTTTTTCAATCTCAGCACTTACACAAAATTGGATTTAGGTCAGGACTTTGATTGGGCCATTTTAACCAGGGGTGCAGCGATCCAACTTTTTCAGTCCTGATACCGATGCCAATGCCTGGATTTTGTGTATCTGTCGATACCTGATACCAATCCGATACCATTGTTGAATTAATAAACTACATAACTTCCAGTTTATACCTTTCTTAAAGAGACTAAAGGCACCAGACTTTTCTAACTAAACATAACTAGAGAAAATATCAGATTAAAAATATAAAATTACCACAAACTTAACATTTCAAGTGAAAAATTAATCTTTTTTGTGAATTTATTGCAGATTTTCCACATTTGGAGTATCGGTTCATGGTATCGATTAAGTTTAACCGATACCGATACATGTACATTAGACGGTATCAGGGCCGATACCAGTATTGGTGCAACCCTAATTTAAACAAATAAATATGCTTTTTGTTCAGACCATTGCCCTTAGTTTATGAACAATGCTACACTGCATGAGTTTTCAAGGAATCAGTGTGTATTTGTGTGTGTGTGTGTTTGGGGGGGGGGTACAAATGCAGGAAACACAGTTCAGATTTGATTTATTTAAGCAAAATTGAAAAGAAAAACTTGCATTCTTTTCCCTTTTATTATTTTTTTCAGTTTGTCATATGAAACCCTAATATAATATCCTAGTAGATGTAAAAAAAACGTAAAAAACAAAAGAAAAAAAGAAAATTGTTATCTGTATGAATACTTTTGCAAGCATGTATATCTGCAAATAAGAGTGCATACTGAAAGTTCTGTTGGAGTGTTGTGGACTGTTGCTTTAAAATGTTCCCCAACAAAAGCTCTTGGATGTGTGCTTAATGATTCTAGCAAGACGGAGCACTGCATGGAAAGTTTCCAAAGTTCTGTGTTTACTCCACAAACTTGGGAGTACAAGCCTGTCTTCGGGGCATATCTGATAAGTTCCAGATCTTTATTTCAGAACTGTGATAAGGTGATCATGTGTTTAGAACGGCCGTGCAAATAAACAAGAGGCAAGGATCCTCTCTCCCAGCAGCCCTTGTTTTAATGAAGAGTGCAGCGGTCTGTAGAGTTTCACCTGTCAGTAATGGGTCTGAAAGCATAGCTCTTCACAACCCAGCCATTTAAATTCAATACATATTGATGCATATAGAAGATATCGCCATTAAAAGAGTGCACAATCTACAGAATCACCTCTTTTTTTTCTTTCACTTCAAAACAAACTAACTTTCAACAGCTTCAATAAGCCGGAGCTTTAATGCGTTGTAAAGGCGAGCTTGTTATCGGGCCACATGCCAAAAGGTGCACATTCATACACTTGTTCAATAAAGGTTCCATTAAGACTTGTAATTTCCATATTAAGAAAATCCACTACACTTGTTGGAGAACACAACATAAATGGTGCTTTAACTAAATTAAATGCAGCTTTCCGAGCAGAGATCGTTAAAACTCAGCACTGCAGCATTTAGAAAAGGACCCCCCCCCCCCCACAAAAAAACACACCCTTCCAGAAAAGGAGCGACCTAATCCAGGCTCTACAGAGCATCTAAACACAACACACATGGATTTGTTGGACCTTGAGGCATTATTGCACAAAGAAGATGAGATCCAAGCGACAACGTGAACGGAATGCAAGGCATAGGAGGGCTTATAAATGCTCGCTAATAACGGGTATAAATCTACACCAGTGAGAAGAATGCTCATTGTCTTTGCCTGCCCATCCTGGTTGCAGTTTAACATAAAGTGGAAGGGCGTGGGGGGTGCTTTCGTTTTCTTTCTGTGTTCAGGCTTTTTCATTAGAAAATAAAGTCTATGTTGGTCGGTCTGTAAACCCTGTTATTTCTTTGATGAAAATAGAATCAATTTATGTGATTTTTTTAATAGTTTGAGATGATCAGAGGATGTTCTCTCTATAATCCCTTCGGCACGATTTAGAAAATAAAAAAAATAAAAAAAAATAAAGCTGAGGTTCTTATGTCACAATAATAAGAAGATGCACCCAGTGCACTCACGCGCACACACCAACATACCACAAGATATCCTGATGCCTTCATTAGCATACAGACAAACTAGGGTTGCAGAGAAGAAGAGAAAGCAAGACAGAGACAGCAGAAAGGGAAAAAAAGGGACAGAATTTAGTTTCCATTCGCCACACTGTTGTTGCTTGTAGAGCAATGTCACCTTGTTTTGCTCCTCACTCCCAATCCCACGTTATTTCGGTGCGTGGAATACATGCAAAACATTGACAAACAATGGTGAAGACACGAGAGCACACAACGGCATCGCATGAACGGAACGGGGATATTTTTTGCATATTTTCAACGCTTTCATTTTGCGACCAAAATAGCAGCTGAAATCCAGGCATGAAGCGGGAGGAACTGGTGTGATTTATTGTGTGACTAAGTGCTCATATGACGCGGTGGCCTAGTTGGGACGAAACAGAGGAGGCTGCTTTGGAAGAACAAAAAAAATAAAAAAAATGTGTTTGTATAAGTGTGAGCAGATCTGTGGGAACAAAAACTACAGGGAGCAAGATTGAACAAACTGGAAGCAAGCTGTAAAAATGACGCAGCAACTCCCGTGTTCATGGTCCCTTCCTGCCAAGTTTTTTTCTCTTCATACAAGGTACGGCTTTCGTCTTGTTTATTGGTTTGAAACCTGATTTTTAAGATAGTTCAATTAAAAGTAATTTCTGTAAAGATAAGAAAAAACAAAAACTCAAGTCATTGAAGCAACAGTAAATACAATGACATACTGTTGCCACAAGAGACACTACAATTCACAAAAACACATATCTAAACTGTCACATTTGCACATACTGCTATTAAAACATTTCATTTTCAGAATACGGTCCAAGCCACCACCCCGTACTTTGGCAGCAAACAGTTATTGCTTAGTTTTCCCCCCCAAACCATTTCAAAATTTTCATAAATCAAAATTGTACAGAATCCTTCATCGTTGTTGAATAACTCAGCTCACGATCGTTCCAATCTCAGGTATTCCTAAACCCAAAAAAGAAGACGGGATTATGATAAATGTTTCAAAAATATTAAAAATCAAGTTTTATCTTGCACATATATAAATAGGCAATAAAAGTGTGCTATATTTGTAAATAGGCAGGAGATAACTGATTTTTTTATGCTTGTGTCGAACGCTGATGGACTATTGCCCTGGGTGTGGAGTATATTTGGTGCAAAGGTAATTGTGCCTTTTAACTGTAAATTTAAAGTCACACAGATTTTTTTCACAGTCTTTCCTTAACACAGAAAAAAAAACAGTGAATGCAACTGCATAAAGCCACTAATGTGAGTCACAAAAACTGCACCAAAGAAACGTACATGTTTTTTTCCCCCACACGTTCTTCCTTTTGGTAAGGCCTATCCCCATAAAGCAGGGCCATAGGCCAGACCTAGTATTACTTATTGTGGGGCCTGAGAGCGATACTGTAATTTTACAGCTGTGCGTTATGATTTGCATTCGCAGTTTTGTGAAGTTGTTTTCAGTGTTTTTTACCTAATAACTCTTCTATCAACAAATCATGACTGAACTGGTACTTCTAGCCAGAAAAAGGACAAGAAATAAAACATTACTCTATATAGTTAATGTGCATTGCTATGTAAGATATAAAATCTATTCCATTAGACGAAGCAAATTACTTCCGATGCTATTTTATTATCTTTCTTTCCTTTTTTCCAGTTTTGATATTTGCTTTACACCTGAAGAAGAGTAGTTTAATGGTCTATAGGCAATTTAGCCAAATTAATGAGAAATAAGGGCAGATGTTGGGAGCCACCTCAAGCTTTTACCATGCTGAGGTGACTGACCCTTCATCTGTGCTGATGAAGAGTCTGTATTATAGGATCATTGCAGCAATATTTGAGAATTACTAGGTTAAGCTGAGTTGCAATAGTGCAACATATCTATATAACCTCAACGTTGTAGAGGTATTGCAATGAGATGTTAAAAAACATTTTTAATTTTTTAAAATTTTTTATATTTAGTTTTTATCTCAAAAGTTCAGCTGCTTTTATGAGCTGAAGTAATCTTTAACTGAATCTCAACAAACACTTTTATGCACACTGGCAGTCAAAAAAGTTTGGAAACACCCAAGACAGCTTAAATAAGTAGGTGTGTCCAGACTTTTGACTGGTACTGTATATATTGAGTGAAATGTACTGTGACATATTTGCAAAAGGTCTATCTGGAGCACCAAGACTAAATAAACCTCCTAATCTGGAGAAGTTTGGCTTTAATTAAAACCAAATGCTACAGAGGAGCAGAAAGAGAGAGGCAGAGTAGAGGACGGGCTGAGAAACCAAAAGGAAGGAAACGGGGATAAGTACCGAAGTCATCTTATTATCTGAAGAGCAGCGTCGCATAAACAGTGGAGGGCATGTGCGGATGAGGAAGCAAGATGAGAGTGAGCGAAGAGAGTAGCAATATCCTCAGGGGAGAACTGAGCACATCTGCCGTGTTCCACTCAGTCGTGAAAAAAAAAAAAAAAAAAAGCTCCAGAGATGTACCGCCAAGGCGCGCACAAACACAGAACAGTTCACGTATGCAAACACTGAACGTGCACAGTTAATGTACAAGCTAAAAACCATATTGCACATGCTTGCATTACGGCCCTCGATTGCACTCATGGGAGCCTGCTCAGTGACTTCGACATCTCCCCCACAGGTCTGAGGGAACTTTCTACCCTGAGTTTTTTTTCCCTTTCTTTTTTTGAAGTGATCTGATCAGCTCTGTCATTAAGAAGCAATAGGAGCAGACACACTTACCATCTGCCACCACACTGTGTCAGCCTGAGGCTACGTGACGTGTGTATGTGTGTGCGACGGGCTGTAATCTGCATGAGTGTGGGTTTGTCTAGTTAACAGCTACAAGACTGGCCACAGCTGTGGGATCATCAATGTTTGTGTGCTGGGTAACATCTGTACGTGTGTATTTAACAGAAACCGGCTTGGTGCTGATTAGTGTTCAAGCAGAAGTGAAAACCAACAAAAAACACATTGAGATCAATGGAATCAAAACATGAAACAGGCTAACTCATAGCGAGGCAGCTGATAAAGCATCTGTCTTTACTCTGAACTCAGACTAATCAGCCTTGAATTTATTGTGTTGCGGACATATGAATAGGGCTTACTTCTACAAGCTATTATTTTATTTCTTTAATTTCCATTCGTGATTAATGAAGCATTTTTGAATTGAATTAAAATTAAGAGTGCTTCCAGTATTTTTATTACTTGAAGGACACATCGAATGAACATCTACCAGCAGTTCGGGTTAAATGTCCGGCCTTTGATGCTTGGAATCATCTCTCTGTGGACAACCACTAAAATGATGAAGGGAAAAATAAAAGAGAGGGAATAAGGAACCAAGGGCGAATGTATGCGGGGGTTTTGGAAAGTCCAACAGATGATGAAGGGAACAAAGAGGGCAAAACACAGACAGCCGAAATTAAAAAGAGGATGCAAAGCACAGAAACGTCAGAAAGGTTTGACCGGGTCAAAACGACGGGATGATCTGAGATAAATGCAGAACAATAGCTTTTTTCACTGGCAAACATTTTCTGTATGTGTGTGTGTGTGTGTGTAACTGTGCTGAAAAACCATAAAAATGAAATAATTTGCTGGAAAAAAAGACATAAAATTATATGTACATTTACTGATAAACACATACTCCCAGAAAAGATAGACCTTGATGATGAAGGATTTACGATGAACTCAGGGTTCATTGAACAAAGTACTGAATATATGAAATTATTAAATACCCAATAAAAGACAGAGTTTTTACACATAAGCTATAGGTCACAGGTTGAGTTCTACGTCCAATTAAATTGATCTTTTCACAAGTGTCAGTGGGTTAGGAAATACAGCGATGCAATATTTTGTGAAGTGTACTGCATTTCACAAGCTCAGCTGGTAAAAACGACAAAGGCCGGCAAAACATGCAGGAAGTATAAAAATAGGATCCATGGTTGCCCGGCAGCATGGTCCAATTCTAAGAATATATTTGTTTTTAAATTCGTAAATTGAGCATACAGCAGGAGGAGACCGTGAAGCAGGATGAAAGTTTAATGTCTAAGATGGTGAGTCTCACCAGTGCTGAAGACGACGTTGCGTTTTTCACTCTTCTGCATATTCAGATCTAGTTTGAGCTCCTCTTATCTGTATAGCCTGGCTCAAACTTTTGTTAAAGGGCAACAGCAAATTAATAACCAAACATTAGGACAACACACTGCAAGAGCGGGTAACCTACAATATGTTGGTAAACTCAGTCTGTGAACACCAACCCTTAATTATTTCACTGTTTTCAAAAATTTGATTTTTTAATAAGTAAAATCCGAACAAATAGGTTCAAACAAGACTTTTAAATTAACCAAAAGTTAAATGTAAATTATTTGGCATCTACAACCTGCCACCCTTAAATATAAATCTGGGTAATTGTAGGCTAGGCTCTATATTTGTTTCCGCTAAAATTAGTTGAAGTAGTTTCATTTTCCTTTAAGGAGTTATATTACCTCCAAAGAATTCCTGTGAGAATGGGCAGAGAGTGCTTTGCATGCGTATATATTATTCTCGATGTTGGCAACCCTGAGCTATAGGTGACTGTGTTCGCCGCTAATCTGATGTAGCTAGCTTGACAAAAACATCCAAAATGTAAGCAAACATTGTAAAATGAAGCATACCTTTTCAAAACATGTTATTTTGGGGGTGTTTAGCAAACAGTTCCCCGTCTTTTAGCTAACAATTAGAAATTATATTTGATTATTAGATTTACGGTACCTGCATTCTGTTTATAACCAAATAAATCAAACATTTTCTCTTTTCAGGATATATCTTCTTGGCAGGGCAAGCATTATACCTTGTGGGAGTCTGTATTTACCTATTTCCCAGCTACGCCCCTCCACGCAGGGCAGTGAAGATATTTCACACAGAGCAAATACTGTAAACTGTCTCTGTGGTATGCAATAAGCCAGCATCATTACGTAAATGGCAGTGCATCAAGCAAGAAGCAAACCTGCACAACGAGAAGAGGTTTGAGAGAATCTGCTTGTGTGTTGTCGTTAAAAGGCGGCAGATCAACAGTCAGCTCTCATGGACGGAAAGTAATGAAATGCGTCAGCAAGGACAGAAATGTTTTCATTTCAAAACAAAGCCCTTTTTTATGAATAGAAAAAAATCAAAGACTGAGGGAAATCAACCAAGGATACAATGTGACTACATGAAAAGGATTAAATGTCAAGCACATCTGCAACAGATGGTAAATTACAAAACAATAATTATATAAGAGTAATTTTATGCCAGATACTGTATGACTTTATTATTTGGTTTAAAACTTTGTCACTGGACTTTGTACTAGGGATGCTCCGATACCGAAACTGGTATCAAGTATCGGCCCCGATACCATCTAATGTACATGTATCAGTATTGGTTAAACTTAACCGATCCCATGAACTGATGCTTAAAATTTTGAAAATCTGCAATAAGTTCACAATTAGGTTATCTTAGTTATGTTTATTTAGTAAAGTCTGGTGTGTTTAGTCTCTTCAAGGTGGAACTTATACAGTTTATTAATTCAACAACAGTATCAGATCGGTATCGGGTATCGACAGATACACAAAATCCAGGCATCGGTATCGAGACTGAAAAAGTCAGATTGGTGCACCTGTACTCTGTACAAATATTTACTATGGCTAATTTACACATCAGCTTTAGAAAAAGTTTTAGTGGTTTCAAAACAGCTAAAATTTTCCATCCTACCATGTAAAGTCCATTTAGTAAGACTTCAGAGGAAGCTCTAGTGAAAACTAACATTTCTGCAGCTGTATGGAGCAAAGAACAACATTCCCCCTACACCAGTATCATCTAAGGCTGCTACATTGTTTTTATGCACAATGTAAAAGACTAATTTGGCTGTTCAGAAAGCTTTTCAACAAGAGAAAAGAGCAAACAGGTGAGTTTTTTTTTAAAACAAACAGGACTCATGTTATACTATTTTAAAGCCATGGGTCAGTGTTTGCCACACGATCAAAACGAATTAGATCCTGGATAGAAGCAGCTAAGAAACTGAGCTTCATCTAAGGAAATACCTGATTCTACTTCAGAGACAAGATGAGTAGATCCATCATTGTGATGCAACATGGAGCAGAGACGGTCCTAGTCTGCTTCAAAAAGAATCATTACGATGGTTTGGCCATCTGGACTTCCTGATGACCTTTCTTTTGAGGTGAGTCACTTTGCAACCGAAGCACATATATTTCTGTTTGACCTGGGAGGCTTTTCCCATTCAGTAGAATTAGCTGGAAAACTTCGAAGAGAGGCAGTTGTCTATCCTTCCCTCTAGGTTTGTTTTCTTCTCAATTGATGGATTAAAACTACTGTTAGCAGGTAACAAGGTGGCTGACAAGCTGTTCTGAATAAAACCGATTAGATTCCATTTCTCACATTTTGTTTTCGACACAAGTCAGCCTTTAGGATACCGTCACTACCTCACTTATCAACTATTGATTCATTTCAAAAATGAAACTTCATTTCTAAGTCATGTTCTTAAGTGTTTTGTGAAATAAGGTGTTGGAAAATTTCTTCCTAGACTATTTTAAGGTTCACCCTTCCTGCTAAGACAAATCTATTCAACCCAATCTTCACAAGAAAAAATCCCTCAAACCGTTGGACAGTATACGGACACATAGACCGCCTGTTGCTTCATGGTCATTTCTTGGTCCGGACCACGCCCCTGTGATCAGCCTCCCTTCCCTCCTTCACTGCCTGCTATAAATACAACCAAGCCTCCTCTTATAGCTCCTAACCGCTGAGCCACTCACACACCGAAACTATGATTAAAGGCCTATTTTAGGGAGCGCTTTGAAGCGGAGATGAACACTGAAGGAAAGGCAGGCAGGCAGACAGATAGAAGAAGGGAGAGACGTTGTAAAGAATGAGTGCACAAATATGCCATACGTAGCGGGGCAAAGCACAGTGTCACCAAATGTTCATCTGACTGTTTCTGAAGGGGGGGGAGCCAACATGACATACACAAAGACAAAAACACTCCCACGTTGATGTACAAGTTTTGTCTCCTGGAGAAGTTCACTGGAAAGGAAGGTGAACGACAGAATGGGAGCAAGGAGACAGAAACAAGAAAGAGAAAGGTATACATACCTCAGGCTTTTTGCAAAGGTATCTATTGTCAGTGTTCTGTTTTCTCTGCTTGGTTAAAACAAACTCTTGTGTGAATCTTCAAGAGCCTTAAGGTCTCCTGGTAATCTTTGTCACTGTGTTGGTATTGCTGCACATAAAAAGCAGACATACTCATAAAGGAACTGAATTTAACAGATAGCTTGATGATTGGGGGGTGGAGGATGTGGTAAAAGATGATTGAAATAGTGATGGAACAAGTGAGCCCATGGAGGAGATGGATTTGGGGATTGATTGGGGGGGAGCTACATGAAGATGAAAGCAGGAGAGTTGTGGCATGTGGGGTACACCAACAGTTGGGTTGGAGGGGAAGGAATTGGGGTTTGGGATTGTAATCCACAAAACGCAGAAGAATTCAGAAGCCGCTTGCTCCAACAAGTACATTTTTCCCATCCCAGCATTGTGGTATTGATACATGCTAGCATGCCTGACTTCTAATACAGCATCAAGATCAACCTGGATTAAGTATGAGGGTGATGAAACATGCAACTCTTCTTCTTAAAATAAGAGTTGAGTGAAGATATATATAACTGCAAACAAAAAAACCGGAAGGGCGCTGAGCAATATTCTAGATTTGTCTTTTCTTCGGTCACCTTCAGATAACAGATGCAGAGTAGGACAACAGAAAAAGTTTTCACATGACTACGCACCATTTTGTACAAGTAATCTATAGCCTGTCCATTTAAACACTTCTTGCAACAGGCTGGCCATAAGATAGAAAATACCAATCCCCTTGCTTCAATGATCCAGATATGGATTCAGAAATACGCAGCCTGTGAATAACAAGTCTTGTCTGGTACAAGTCGAGAACCGATGTTCAACGCCGTGTCAAATCCTCTTACTGAGTGTAACACACTGGAACAGGACGGTCATGGTGCTGAATAACACTAAGACGTCTCAAAGGGGGGGGGAAAGGTCACAGGGGTATGATGAATAATGCTCACATCGCCAGGAAATCAGATGAGCCTCTCAAATCACTTCCTGACGACCATCCATGACTGTGTTTCTAGCACAGCTGCGGGCTGTTTTTCTACTTTCCCTATAAAAGTTGCACTTTACCACTGGAACACTAGTGTGTGATTTCTCATATGTCTGCAAAAGAATCCAGGAGATTTCTTTCAGCACTTTTATTGCTCTAAAAGATGTAGCCTATAATCTAGAACTGATTTTGAAATATAGAAAATAAGCAATGCATTTAGGCTTGTCATGTTTAAATCTTTAGTGTCATAATCCTGCTGACAAGTGAACCTCAATCAGTCAGTATCAATTCTTGCTGACCCAGGAATTTACTGTATTTATCTTAAACCCTGTTCCCACAGTTTGGGACCAGGTTTACTGCCTCTACCACAAATAGCGTTTTGCATCCAAACAGATTTTCTTATCCTGTCTTTCAAGAGTAGCCTTTTTTAGAACACAAGGGCAAAGTTTTTTAAGGAACAGAACTAGTAGATGTCCTGTCGACAGCTTCTTTCCCCTAACCCGTGGATCTCTACAGCAGTGTTTTTCAACCCTGGTCCTCAAGGCACACTGCCCTACATGTTTTAGGCATTTTCCTGCTTCAGCACACCAGATTTCAGTTGGTGGCTGATTAACAGGCTTTTGCTGAGCTGCATTCATCTGAATCAGGTGTGTTTAAACTGGGACACTTCTAAAACACTCAGGACAGTGTGTCTTGTGGACCACGGTTGGGAAACACTGCTCTACAGCCACTCCATCGGCTGCATCCCTAATAAAACGCTCCTTGCCCGGCCTGATGGTTTATGGCCCCATCTGGTGTGTTTCTTGGTCTTTATGATGCTGTTTGTTCATTTGTGCATTTTCATTCTTACAGTTCAAATCTAGGGACTACTTTGTGTTAATCTATCACATAAAATACCAATAAAATACACAGAAGGTTGTGTTTCTGTAAATGTAACAGCAGTGCCGCTAACTGAAACAAATGTAATCATTGGTCATCGAGCTACATCACTTAAACCCTCAAAAGGTCACAGCTTTCTGAAAGCTGCTCAGCAGCTCATATTAACATAGTTCCATGAAGGTTGTGTAAAACATGAGCGCGGAAAGATGAAAGCAGCTGAGAACAACCCTACTCCACGTGTTTTGGCTTACCGAATAGTTAGTGTTATAGTTGTGATGGCATAATTGGACAGCGGTCAACTTGACATGAGGTTCCTGCACCTGAATGCATCATCTCCACAGTTACTTGACGCACCAAGCACAAAGAAAGTTGCCTTTCAGTCACAGTTTTTTCAAAGCAACATCTCTGCCTGCCAACAAGCAAACACTGCATATATGCAGTGTTTGCTTTGTTTTGGCCGAGGGTGGTAGTAGCTCTAAATACTAAAATATAATCAAATAGAGCAAAAACTTCCATCCATCTAATTATCCGTGCCGCTACATCTTCGAAGGGTTGCGAAGGGTTTGGTGCCTTTCTCCAGCAGTCATCGGGTGCTAAAACATTTAAAAGGCACATTTTCTTTTGTTTATACAGTGCAGTGTAAAAGATTTGGATTCCTCTGAATAGAAGAGCTTTTGCCAAGCTAACCCATTGCAGCATTTTAGGTTGTGCTGCACAGAAAAAGAATTCTGTAAGCCAGTTGCTAGTATGGAAGGTGGGAAACCAAATATCTTAATATTTTTAATGAAAAGAAAAAAGGTCATTGGGGAATCAAATGGCTCAGTGGTTGAACAGACGCTCCACATGCAGAGGCTATAACCCTTACTGCAGTTGTCTGTGGATTGATTCCTGGCACCTGGCTCTTTGCTGCATGTCTTTCCCCCTCTCTCCTCATTTCCTCATTTACAGCTACTATTGAAGAAAGGCAAATAAATCTTCAAACAAGATAAAAAATGTGTTTCACTATCTGAAACTAGACTATCTGTTATTGGTCCGTAGTAACGTTATTGCTTCAAACAGCTTTTTAATTCAGTGTTTGATTCCCAGTCCTTTCTGTATTTCTTAGGAGTCCAGTTAAACTCAGAAGTGATCACACGGACCAGATGAGGTGAGGAGGAGACATGGGATGAGGGAAATCGGTGATTTTAGTGTGCAGTCGTTTAGTTTAGAAAATATTTTACATCAGAGCACAGGTGTTAATAGGCGGCGGCTTCAAGCAGCAACAGGGCGGGGTTAATATCTGCTCCGCCTGAGGACCTGTGCAAAGTATCCAATAACACCATAAAAGTCACTTTATTTGTCGCTAGTAGCATTTTTCTGAAAAACACACGGTAGATAAGTCTAAACTCTTGCTAAATATAACAGTAAATGCATTAGCAGCGCTTCCCTGCTCTGGATGTCACATGGCTGTGCGTAGTCATGTGATTCAAGGAAATGCTAATTTATTAAAGGGGCAGGAGCACAGCTAAACTAAAACAGATCTTTTCTTTTTTCGTTTTTACCAAATTATACCAAAGTTACCGGCATAAGCAAAATTACGTCGGTAACAGTCGTAAATTTTGGTATCGTAGATTTTCGGTATACCACCCAGCCCTAGTCCATATCAAAGGCCCACTTAACTTCCTGGCTGATGATTTGTAATGTTCAGTATGTTTCAATATTTCCAAATAATGTTCTTTCCTCATTATATCATCTATGCTATGAAGTGCACCACTTGATACCGCAGCAGAACACCCACAAAACATGTTTCCACCCATCACAGTTGGGTTTCTCCTCTGAGCCTTTCATTCCCCTTTTCTTCCTAATGTAAGCGTGGTCAATATAGCCAAACACTTTGATTTCTGTTTCATCAGAACACAGGACACGTCTAGAAAAAATAATGTCCCTTTCCCAACCTAATCTGGCTCGTTCACTTTGTCTTTGTCTTCTTCCTGTCTGAGTGGTCCTTCAGCCCAATGTTAATAAAGGCCACACAGGGTTTTCAAAAGATACAGCCTGTTTGAAATACATAAAAGTGGAATTGTCAATAGTTTATACACTGGATACTAGAGAAGTTCCACAACTCTGCACCTGATGTCATCAATCATGTTGTTTGGTCGTGTTTAAGGGGTTACCTTAAAATGCATCCACCAATTTAAGTTCCATCAATTTACAATTGGCCTATAACAAGCTAACAAATTAATGACATCATCATCCGGGTTTTCCAAATTGTTCAGATATATGTGACAGTGTGGAGGTCCTGTCACTGTGGCTCCGATTGATCATGTGCCCTGGCTGCTTTGCCACAGGGATATCCCTTTGGCTGAATGGTTAGCGCGTATAACTCTCACAGGGAGCCGTGGGATCAAATCCCACCCGGACCCTTGTTGTGTACCTTGCCACACATAGTAATAAAAAATTAATAAAAAAAATTACTTTCATTTGTATTGTCCGATTTGTACAACATTTAGAAATTACAAAGCACTTAATCAAAATTTACAAAAAAGGCGAAATTTTAGTCTTGATTTAATTTCAAAGATTATGATTGGTCTTTTTATACAGTCTATATAAACATTTGGTCTCCATTGTGTAGTAATGCATTTTCTGTTTTTACTAATTCATAGTCTGAAATAACCCTTAGCAAGACACAAATGGTATCCAAAAGTGCTTAAATTTTAAGCATGGTATGTTTTGCATGAGTCATGTGGCTGTAGCGCTGACGTTAGCCTCGCGGTGCAATAATTAAACTATGAGACAACTGACAGTAAAAGCTGGTTTGGACAAGAGCAGCCTTCAGAGTGGAGTTTTTCATTTTAATCCGCACTTGCCCACACATCCGTTCTCACAAAGTCAGGGTGACAACAGAGAGCACTGTGGGTCCTGACTTGTGGTCCCAGCTGTTAATCTTCACTGACCAATCAGCATGGAGGGGGGCAGGGGAAGAGGGACAATCATAGCAGATAAAAGCAGTGATGAATCTCCTCCTTCCATTTCCCCGTCTCTCTCTCTCTCTCTCTCTCTCTCTCTCTCTCTCTCTCTCTCTTTCTCTCTCTCTCTCTCTCTCACACACACACATCTATTCTCCCAGTCACGCACAGGATCTCTATGCCTCCTCCTCCTCCGCCTCAATCTTAACCACTCATTACAGTAATTGGAGGGTTTTGAGAGATAGGGCAAGAGAGACAGAGAACAGGAGGGAAACAAATAACGGTTGAGAGGGAGGGAAAAAAGGTTTCTGGAGGTCAAAGGCCCAGCCCTTTTGTACTCTCTCTCTAAACCGCATTTCTTGTATACCTCCAAAACTGGTTTTACAATTCTTTTTCTTTCTAAATTAAAAGGGACTCTTATTTAAAGACATAGGAATCATTTGCTGCATCAAAGCTGGTCAGATTTTCAAACAGCATTAAAATTTCTCAAAGGCTCAAGTCTCCTACTTGTTTCACCATTCTCTCCTGTTACCACTCTTCTTTTTTCTTTTTCTTTCTTCCTCTCTTTGTATAACCACAGCTGCTGTGTTTTCACATACTCTAGTTCAGGCTCACTAGCCTCTGTCATTGTGCTGCTCTCAGAGGTGTGCGTGTACATGTGACTGTGCGAGGGAGTCTGTTTCAGAGTGTGCAAAGTTATCCCAGCAGGAGAAACTCAAATGAGGTGTCAGAAACAGAATTTCTGAATCAGTGGGAGGAGACGGAGGTATATTTCCTGTGATCAGTGGAAATAGGCCGTGTTAAAAAAGTAAAAATAACAATGTAATAGATGTGAGAGAGACAGAAGATGTAACAGAAAAAATAAAAAAGACCTGTGTTTCTTGATCTTTCAAAAATAACTGCTAGGTTTGTTACAAAAATGTCTAGAGTGTAGTAATGTCACCTGTATGTGTGTTTGTGTTTGTATAATTCCAGTTTCGGAGAAATATTTGGAGACTATGATAGATGTTTTTGAGCATGATAGTCTTCAGGATTTTTTGCATTTCCACAGTATTCACCAAGGTACAAACAAATTACCAGGAATTTAGCCAGGAATATCATCGTGGTACAGAAATGTAGTACTTTTTAATTTTTTTAGCAACCTTTGGATGGATTATTGAGGATAGTTACTCTACGTGTGTGGGGTTAAGGTTTAGGCTACACTGGCACATATCCCTCAAGCTTTAATAATTATAACTGTGAATGCTACAAACTTTGCTTATTTTACAGCCGATCAGAGTTCCATTTCGCAGAAAAAAAAGAAATGCATCTATTTAAGTAGAAACCTATTTTACTAACCCCAACAGCGACCTATAATAAACAAGGATCTGATGTAGCATCAGTAGCTGTCAGAATACTTCCTGTGTTGGATTACATATGTTGGCGTATTTAAAAACATGTTTTCTTGGGGTCTAATCGAGAAGACCTGAAGCACATTTTGTGAAACAACTCTTGTCAACTCTATAAAGTATGTGTTGCTTTTGAAGATACATGTCAAATTCACACCTTTGCGTCAAGATTCTGTATTTTTTTGTTGCTTTGGTATCACAGGCTCACTTTTATTCACTTTTTCTCCATATTTCTTGAGTTCAATGCTCTAGACACAGTCTATGAGTGGCCCCATGAGGTCAAATAATTATTAGCTAACAACATCTTAAGTTAGTAAGATGGAACTGCTGAGATCTGTTAGAATACCAAGGTAGGTTTAACCTTTATTAACAAAAAGTGTCAGCATAGGGTATTGCAAGGTTAGGTAATTGTTTTATTGCTGCAAAATTTGCATAGCACTTGTATTCATTCTGTTGCAGTGGAGAATAAATGGGCTACATATGGTATCTCAAAGTTGAATAACTGATGTCACTGAATTTTATAGAATGTACAAAAAATCCAAACTAAATGTGTTGAAGTCAATATTAACGTTTTTATACTAAAAATGTGTTATCTGTTTTGTTCTTTGATTAACTGTTTTCTGCTGGTTTTGATATTTTTAAATTAATTGTTTTGAGACTACAAACTGGATGACTCTTAGCCAAGCTCATGGAGAGGACATCAATGCCATCACTGATGTGTGACTGACACCATAAACTTCTGTGTGGACAACATCCTCCCCACCGGAACAGTGAGATGCATCCTAATAACACACCCTGGAACACCAGTGACCTGAGGGCAACTGCTAAACAAGAAAATAAGAGCCTTCAGGGACGGAGACAGGAAATTATTGAGGATTATAAGGAAGCAACTTAAATTCAAGATCAGAGACAGCAAAGAGGACAGGAAGAAGCAGAATACAGAGGAACAATATCAATAAGTACAGGAAGGATTGGATAGATGGAAGCCAGGACGGAGCATTCTTCAACAGGTTCAGTTCAGGAAAAAGTTCAGAATCCTCCTCTCCTATCCCGAGCCATTTTCCAGTACCAAATAAAACTCTCCCATCAGTCATCGATGACTATAGACCTGTTGCCCTGACATCCCACATCATTAAGGTCCTGGAGAGACTTTTGTTGGCTCATCTGACAAAGCAAACTAAAATATATCAAGACCCGTTGCGGTTTGCTTATTGCCATGGACTTGGAGTTGAAGACACCATCATCAATCTGCTTCAACCAACCACTGTCATTTGGACAGTGGTTGGTTGGTACAGCCTACATGATAAACCTTTTTTTAGAAATAACAGACAAAAAAAAAAGAGAAAGAGAAGTAAAAATGGAAACATTTACATATTGGAAATGAAAGGCAAAGCAGACCACCAATACTTGCATTAATCCTCTGTGGTTAGCTAATGTCAGCTAATAGCAACTACAATTAACTTTAGTTTATTTCAGTCACAAATATATTGATACAGTCACTACTTTGAGATTAAGCTGTTTTAATCAGTTGCGGCTGGTGGAATTTTCTCCAGTAGGGGGCTATGACTATGATGATTAAAGGTTTGCTGCCAAACAATTATTTTTTACCTGATTAATTACAGGGTAGCTGTGAATTAATCCTGACTAATTAAAATTCCAAATATGACTAAAAAAACACTATTTGCGGTGTAAAGGGACAAATCCAATTGCCATAGCTCTTTTTCATTAAATAAAGGAGTGATAAATAGATTGTTTTATCTTTAATCCAGTTGCTAACACAAACTAACTGGCTAACATTTTCTCTATGTAAAGCTGACTGTTTCTTATTAATGTTGGACAACCCTGATGATCCTCTTAATAGGACTATCCCACAACAACAGAATGATTTCAGTCAGAGGCTTCAACAGTTTCTCTAGAAAAGACTGCTACTGTAGAGGAGGAAACACTGAGCTGTCTATAGAGGTACTGGTTCAGACTGGGAGAATCTACCAGAGCTCCACTTAAAGCCATTCAGAGTATGAGAAAATATGGTGGAGAAAAAGGCTGTTATATTTCTGCTGTTCTTTATTATTTCCACACAGCTTCTGATACAGGTTTGGGTGATATAAATGTGTGATGGGAGATGATATGTGTGATTTGCTATGAAAAATAAGAACAAATGCAAGGTAAGGTGGAAATAACCAAAACGTATGAATACACTTAATATTTGGATATCAGCAGCTGTGTTAAATATTAGATAAATCAAATGTAATATAGACTTAGTAATAAAATGTCATAATTCCCCTTTTTAAAAAATGTAAACACCCAGCAAACAAACTCTCAATCTAAACAATAGGACCACGTGCTCTTATTGTGAAGTTGTGCGTCTACACAGCTACTTCCGCTAAGCTCTGCTGCTAACTATTAGCAGTAATTTAAGTCCGAAAACATAACTTAAACTGAATAATGCGCACTTTTAACGCAGCGGTACCTTACTATGAACTGTACTCAAGCTGTACAATGACCCAACATACGTAATTCCATATTCATACCGATCTTTTTATTTTCGTTTAACTGCTTATTATATTTAGCTGATAATCAGGTCCTAGCTATTTTACCTCAAGCTTCTCCTGCTATCTTTTTCTCTCAAACGATATTGTTTTGAGTGATATACCAAAATTATTATTTTTTATTTCTGCATTTTGTGTCTCTTTTCGTTTGTCTCCAACTCCTGTGGTTTGTCGCTGCCCGTGTGCCTGCTGTAGGCAGAAACACGCATATCTATGGCTGTACGTTAGAGGGTGACAATTTTTCGGGAATCCCACGGGTCACGGGATTCCTGCAGGATTCCCACGGGACGGGAGTCAATTTCACTGTTGGTAACGTGATCGGGACGGGACAGGAAATAATCCATGGGATCGGACGGGAAACCGGAAATTCGAATTTTCTTTTTTTCACATCTATCTTTAGTTGAATTCCATCGGGTCTACTACACTGCACGCTCCAAAACTGAACCTGCTACGTTGTTGCTACACCACCTGGATAAATTGGTAAGCATTTGATATCCGACTGAAAATGCGTGTATCTTATGCTGCGTTCGAGAGCCCATTCAAATCAGTGGGACATGGGACTTATCCTACCTCCAAATAGGAAAAGTGCCCTGGAATGTCTGTCAAAGTGGAACCTCCTACCTGTGAACTCGGGGTAGTTCGACGTACCCCGACTTCACCAAAATTAAATCGGAGGATAATGGCGGCGCTCACGGAGTCTCACGTCGTGAGAGGCAAAACTTGAACGAATAGGCTATAAACTGTACTTCTCTGCTTCTATTGTTGTTTTAGACACTGTAATTTTAACACAACTTGTTTTTCATATTATGGTGTGAATGTCGTTATTATCTGTTAGCATGCGTCTTCCTAAACAAAGCGACTGTCTGTTTAGCGCAGGGGTCGTCCATGTTTTCTGTTTACATTCCACTTCAATTGCCTCGAACGCTTAGAAGTGGGAGCTAGTTAATTTCAGGTAGGAGATGTTCCACGTCCCACTGGTTTGGATGGGCTCTCGAACGCAGCATTAATAGTTTGGTAGTCAGACGAGTCGAGTCCATTCATGACGTGGTAAGGTGGCCAAACGAAAATACAGGATATGGTTAAAGATGGCGGATAAAGCTAAATAGATGATCTTTGATACTGTGCTAGGCTATGGTTTAAAGGGGGGCGGGGATGGGGGAGCGAGTGTCATAGGAGGTAAATTACTAATCTACATGATTCGGGTCGGGACCGGAGCTTTCCCTCTGGATTTTTTCGGGACAAGATTTTTTTTGGGGGGGCTGTCACGTGATCGGGACGTGACGGTAGTATTTTTTTGGGATCGAGGTGGGAGCGACAATTGATTCCTGTGTCGTGTCACCCTCTACGTCTCCGAGAACGCATCAGAATGCATTACGAAATCACGTTGGGGCAAGCGCTCCCGTGTCCAATGAAATACAGGTCCAAACTTCGAAAAAAAGAATATCACAATGTAACTGTATGAGAGTGTCTGGGGCGATTTTCAATTTGATTGAGATCGCCCCAAAGGGGCGGGGTTTTAGGTTTAAGGTGATTCTCAGGCTGTTGATTGGACAATAATATACAGTACAGACTTGGACCGGCAATATTAGACTCTTTTTTTCCTCTCTTTTTTTCCGTGTTACTCAAGGAGGGCGTTGCACTATCGCCCATCATGGACCAGCCGCCCCTGGTTTTAATGCCACTTTTAATTTGGACAACCTCTGGATGTTGTGTAAGATTATGAGCAAACTGTCTCCACAGGGTGGCTAGCTGTAAAGCTAGCTAAACGTTAGGAATTAGAAGCTTGGATGTAATTGTTTTGGTCATCTTGATGTGGGTTTTTCACTGCTAAGCATAAGACTCGCTGTCGATTAAAATGAGTTTCTTTGTTTTGAATCACGCTTATAAATCTAGACTGTGTTACGAATGCCTTTTATTTCTTTGTGTGATGTGGCCGAATTGTTACACTGTTAGGCATTATGACACACAGCACTGCTGCTTTAAATACTCACAGATTGAATAAGCCACAACAAAGAAATAATTCCCATTTGTGCTGAATAAACTCAAAATTGGATAAAAACGTGCTAGAAACTGCGCTGTAGGGATAATTTATTAAACTATTTTGTAATGACGTACTGTTTAAAAATGTTGGACATTTTGCTTTGACACATATCAAGCTATTAATAAAGACTAAATGGTACCATGCCACTATGTAAGGTGGGAATAAGATCTGTGCAACAGAACAAGAGTAAAAAAACTTCTACACACAGACATTTAGATCTATCTGAAAAACATTCTCTTTTTCAGTGATTAGAGTGAGGAATGTATGGGGGGGAAATTGAGAGTATGTAAATTTACAGCCCTCATTAGCTGCTCTACAAGTACCATATATAATGTGTGCACGGAAAACGTCTCATTAGAAGTCAAATTATTTTCACTTGACAAATGTGCTGAGAAAAAAAAAGTGAATTGCTATGAGTTGTGCTTTTTACAAAAATAACAGGAGAAGAAAGAGGCGCAGAGAAAGGTGGAATAACATGGCGAATAGATAGTTAGAAGAGAGGATGTTTGTGTTTCTTCTTCAGCATCCACATGTAAGCCTTTTGTAATTGCAGGGTGGGGGCTGGGATGGAAGTGGTGGGTGGGAGTAAATATTATCTTTTCAACCATCTCTGCCCCAGCAAGACCCGCCCTGTTCGCTCACACTCACAACCATATACGCACGCCTCCTGTACTGCCAGGAGCCCCAAATCCCTCAGACTGCCAGCCTAAGCAATACACACATCCACTCACACACATGTATAAACAAAGGCGCATTAGATAGACAGATTCAAAGCTACACACTCACTCTTACACACCCTCTCCCACACACAGCCCCCGTGCCCTCATATTTTATCAACTTGTTCTCCTTGTATCTTCTAACCTTACTGAATGGCTTCCACTTCTTATGCACAAAGATGTGTTAATATGAATGCTGCACAGTGATTCTGCAGTGCGAAATGCAACAAAGGGTGCTGCTGTGTGTGTGAATGCATGTGTGCGCTTTCCTCTTTCTCTCCCTCTCCGCCTCTCTGTCCTTTTAAGGCCTGTAGTAGAGAGCTACTCGTTCCCAGCTTTTTCCCCGAAATCCATCTTCTCTCTGTTTTTTGTCTTGCTTTTTTTCTCGTCTGCCCCATCCCTCCATCCCCCTGCAGTTACTCACCACTGTTTTGTCTTTCTCATAACTCCTCCTCAGCACCGTAGGTGGAACTCATCCATATAAGTCAGTTAACCCAGTGTGCAGCCACTGGAGAAATCTGTCAGTGGGTAGGATAATCCCACTTGTTTCCAGGACAAACCAGGCAGTGTTAGAAATCTATATCAGACAAAACTACAGTCAACCATTAAAAGGGTTACATGATACAGGTTTTTAGTTCATGAATAAGGAAAGCTGCACTCAAAGCAGGGATTGACCCATATATTGGTCAGTTGATATATAAGGCCAAAACGTTCCAATTATATATATATATATATATATATATATATATATATATATATATATATATATATATCTTCATCGGCTTCATCGGCCGAAATACCTCTTTATTAGAGCCAATTTGTTTAGTAATTGCTGTCTGATAGCTCAACAAAAATCAAATTCAGCATTTCTTTTGAATTATCTGTCTTTTATATTTAATAATTGGTCAGTTGATTGATTTATTTAATTAACATTGTTTAAATCTTTAATTTTAACACTCAAAAAAGTTAAGATTTAAGTGTTTTTTAAATTAAGAGTTCAAAAACTATCAGTATGAGATTGTAGCAGCAAATAAGGTTAAACATTTTTTAGGTATCAGCCATACAAATTGCCCCCCCCCCCCCCCCCCCCCCCAAAAAAAAGCGGCAGCACATATCAGCCATCAGCTGACTATGACCTCTACATATTGGCATCGGTAATAGAAAAATCCACTGGCCAATCTCTAAATCAAAGCAAGGAAATGTAAAAAAAAAAAATCCTTGTCAAACACATTCATACCCTAGACCTATTTTACGTTTTGTCATATAACAGCTACAAACTTTGATGTGTCTTCAGAAAGGTAGACCAAGAAACAGTAGAACATAGTCTATTATGCTGATACCCCAAAAATAAAGAAGTCATCTCAAATAGTGTATTGCCCACCTGTGTTTGATTTAATGTCAGAATAAATCCAGCATTTCTCTGAAGGCCTCAGACGAATATTAGCAAACATTAGTGAACAAATAGCATCATAAAGATCAAGGAACACAGCTGATAGGTCAGGATAAAGTGATGGAGAACTACAAATCTAGCCTTCAGGCAAGAGTGGAAAGACAAAGCTAATGTTGCAAGAAAGCCATTTAAAATTGTATTAAAATTAGCTACAAGCCCTGTTGACTTAGCAAACACATGCTACAGGGTCCTTTAGTGGCTTTTCTACAGCAGAAGGAAGCGAATCAGACTTTAATGGGTAATAGATGAAACTAAATTCGAGATTTCTGCAGGACATTAACTCTAAACAATCGGCCACGACCACATTGGAATGATTTTGATCATATTTACATATTAAAATGGTGCATTTAAAATCCAGACTTATATCTACTTTAGAATCTAAGGCACCAGTTGAAATATGATAACCATGTTGAAGTTTGTGGTAACATTACAAAATGTGAACAATTTCAACGGGTGCCATTATCATACCATCATTGTTCATCTTCTTTGTAGTGTATGTGAGTCAATTCCTTCCACACACAACATCAACTTTGTCATTGTTTCCCCTGTTTGGCCTCAGTCTTTTCATAAGTCCACGCTGGCTAAAAAGCAGGCCACTATGTGTATGCCAACACTGACTTCTCTTTGTTACGATGGGGAGTTTTACCGCAAACTCTCCAACACCCTGTTGATTGTTTTTTCCCCCGGACCTCATTCTCTTTTCTTCTCCTCCAACCACAACACTGCAGAAGAAATCAAATAAATCCTTGAGCTCAAGGAACACGGCTGTGGGGGGGGGGGGGGGGGGGGGGGGGGGGTTGGGGGGGGGGAGAAAGAAGAAAGTAAAGGATTTCACGACTGGCTGGTAGTGGCACGAGAAAAAGGTTTTGAAATCACCCGACCGACACTGCCCCCTCTCCTCTAGTACAGGTGAAACCAGAGCTCTCTGTGAAAATACCATGAGAGCATTTCAGGTTCATTCAAACAGCCAGCACAGACAAAGAAAAAGTGCATCAAGACACGGAGGGAAGAGCTAAAAAAAAAAAAAAAGAAGGAACAGATATGGGATAAAAGGTGGGATAGGTACAACAGAGAGGAGAGAAAAACCATACCTTTTCCCTATATTCTTTCCATTCTCCTCATAGTATCTGCCTAATCCCTAAGAGAGAGAGAAGGCAGCACTTCCCCTGGACGGATTAAAAAAAGGACTTTTTCACAGCTTGCAACAATTGGCATTGTTCAGGGAAGAATGCTGAATCTGGCTGCAGAGAAGAGCTGAGATAAAGAGCGTGAATGCAGCTGAGTGCAGGATTAGACTGATGTATTGTCTTTTTGAGGGTCGATGCCAGCCTCTTTATCAAAGGCCTGAAACCATCCACCTCGGATATAATGGAGAAAGTCTCCTGGTTTGCTGTAATGGAACACCGTTGCGTGATTATGGGTGTTGAGTCAGATGTCTGCATCAGCCCAGTGGCGAGAAGGAGGATTCTCCTAATTTAATAAGTCAGCCCAGTAACTCTGAGTAAGCAGCGGCATTTGATATCTTTCAGCACATATTTCTAATATGATAGCACTTGTGAGGAAATCCATACCGTTTTTTTGTTGTTGTTTTTTTTTACCTATGTAAAGTTCTACTTTGGTGGCTTTTGACTCACAAATTCTCAAACCAACTTTAGCTCTCTGTACAGAGAGGGCTAACCTTTTTGGGAAATCAATGCTGAAGCCCTGAAGTGACAAATCCTCTGTGAAACTTTTGGTTGAAATACAGCGTAAAAGTCTTCAGTTATCCTCACTGTTTAATAACCTTTTACTCCAAGTGCCCAAGCTTTGTTTTATTTATTCATACTCCAGTGAAGATCTCTCAAAGTTCTTTAAAGCACAATTTGATACCCCAAGCTTTAAAAAGCTGCATATAAAGTTGAGTGACAGACCAGGTGATGAGGCATTGTTCTAAACAAGATCATTAAGGACAATCACCAAATACATGACGTCTGTGAACCCTTGGTTAATAGCAGCCATTTAAAAAACTATATTAAATATTTTTTCATATTTAGATGTACAAAAATATTACCATTTCAAAAGAAAGGTTCAAACTCGTAACTCAAAACACAGTACTCTAATAATCTAAAGGATTATACTTATTTGAAGACTTGGTGGTCTTACAGATCTTGTCTGTCTCATTTAAGACCTTATTTGATGCTGCCATTTGCCCAGCAGAGTGATACAGACTATGCTTTTTGGGTACTAGCTCTTTAAGAAAAACGTTTTGTTCCTTTTTTCCAAAGTATTATTAATGAGATCATTAAACTGTCTCTTTTTCGTACAGATACCAAAAATAGGAACAAACGTTTCATCTCAGATAAGAAGAGCATTAGTTTCCCCACACATTGTGATATATTTTAAGGCCTTGTTGGAGCAGGATTTGAGGATAAGTTGATTTGAGGATAAATATGATATCGGTCTTATTAGGACCTGAACAGAAACCCATTTCTTGGGTAACTGCTCTCTCCCTAACTAGACATGAGTGTGCCTCCCTTGCGTGTGCGTCTGCCCCTGTGAGAGTGTTCCCCTGAAAAAATCAAAACAGCCTTCCCGTGGGCGATCAACAAGCAAAGTGGGTGTGGCCATGAATGAACATTTTCTCAGTGAAGAGACTGGCCTTCTCTGACTTGCTTGTTTTTCTATTTCCTTTCTGTGGCTAATGCACATAGGGGCTGGAGGACGTTTTTACGTGCAGCATGCATTTATGTGACTGATCAAAAAGAAAGAAAGTATTAAACGCATTCTCAGTGAAAAGGACCTTTAAGGAATTAACTCTGTTAATTTGCATGATTAATGACAACAGAAAAAGCAAAAATCATTTCATCTGAAATTGTAGATATTAGAGACCCATCAAAACAACCAAATACAGGTTGAAAAGAAGACTTTTGACGTCTGAGCCTTCTTGTTAGCCAAAGTAAGACCTTTGCTATTGATATACTTGGATAGAGGACTTCTTTAGCATTGCCCTTTAATGGTTGCCTTCTTTTCGAAAGCTTTTTGACAGCAGTCTTTCCCGAGACTGTGTAGACTTTAATAACAATTAACGGCCTCAATTTTAGATTTTAATTAACTATATGCCACAAATACCATAATGAACAGAAATAAACACTTAAAATACTGCATATCACTTTGTGTGTAATCAATGATTCTTAATATTATTGATATGCACCTGTAACTGGGATAGTCTACTAGTAAAGTTGCTAAGCAACCAGTTTAAAACATCTCACCCTCCTTGTCAAGGCCTGGAAGGTTTTGAAAGCTTTGTGAGCTCGCTCACCTCGGTATCGAACAGTCTTGCGTGGGACTGGGTTCCAGTTGAGACCCGCCGACTTCTCCCATCCAACCAACATCATCAAGAGCAAGACCCTTGTCCCACCCATGGCCCACCAATTGTTGGATCTGGCACTCGGTGATGGATGAGCGGGATGAGTTCAGGTGATCAGATGAACTCGGGAGAAAAGGCCAGGTCCTGGCAGGCTGCTGTAGTTAAAGAGAGAAACCACAACAACACATCAGATGGGAGACGCTGTTTACTTCCTTCATCGCCTTGGTTGCATATCAGAAACAGTTCTGCGGGAGCAGCTTTGACTCCATGCACATTTTTCAAGAGAACAAACAAAACGAGGCACAAATTCCAGCTGAGAAAAGAAGATAAATTCTTGCTTTTGAAAGCTGATCCTATAACTACTGAACATTAAAACGTACAGTAATATAAAGCAGGAGTGAAAGATGGAAGTGGTTAAAGGCTGAAAGATCACTTGCAATGTGCTTCTGTGTTTGTGCATCCCCTGCCAAGAAAAACAAACTACAACATTCAAAATAAATTTTGGCCGGGGAAAACAGGCAGGAAAGTTCTCCCTGCCACTCCCTCCCTTTGAGCGATAATCTAGCTATCGGCACTCTGAGGGCTCAAAAACAGCTTATCGCCGCACTCGTGTCAAGCCAATTCAGCAGCAGTATATTAAGCTGGAGCCGAGTTATCAAAGTTAATTGGCACTGGCAACGCATCAAACGCCAACGTGTTTGGAGATGAATGTCGAGGCAAGGACAATCCGATAGAAGGGTGTTGTAAATGAATTGGTTTATACCTAATGAACATGTCAAGTGTGCGGCTAAAAGGCGGCGTTAGGGCCTAATGACGGCTGAGGGTGAGTGGCTTGTTACTGCGCTGCGTGGGAGACAGATGGAGGGAGTAAGAACTGCCATGGAGAAAGTTGCGCATTGTTAACAAGTAACAAGACAGGTTTCAGTTGATTTTTTTCTAATCATTTGAAGGCACAACTCAAATCTGGAAGTTAAAACAGTGTCTTTTAGATGCTTCAATTAAGTTAGCGAGAATTAAAAACTCATATTTGATCAATCAGGATGTGGATAACAACTTAACAGAAGTTTATAAGTGAACTTGCACGACAAAAGTACATAAGAACTTTCGAGAATAGTCTCTTATAATTGCACCACTTTGTTTAAAGTGCACCAAGGTCCTAAAAAGAGGATTATTCCATCCGCTGCAACCACTTAGGACTACAACTAAGTATAAAGTAGCAAACTGTTCATGGAGAAGCCGATATTTATCTGACAAACTCACTTTTAAATGTCACTTTTAAGTGCTGAAGCACCGCACGAAAAAGCCAGTTCACTTTACTTCAATTTAAAGCTGCCGCAGAAAACTCCGAAGTGGACGTTTGAAAAGCTCTGAGTGGAAAACCAGTGGAAATGCTGCAGTGTACAGAATAAAGATACGGGTCAATTTCTGCAAAAAGTCTTCAAATGAATTTTTTTATTGTTGCAGAAGCATAATCTAACTCAATAAAAAAGATAAAAGAAACAAGACAATAAAAAATGAATAAAAAACCCTTGCTCAGTCCTATGTTATGAAAATAATGTCTTAAGCATGACAACCATGGAAAAGCTGTCACATAGAGCAACCATTTACGCTGCTACATATCACTGAGTCAGGCAAACAATGTCAACTTTTAAATGGAAAAAAGGAAGCACAAAATCATATATGTGGAGTGAACCGACAAACCCTCCTTCCTCGTCTCTTCCCACATGTGAATATTAAATTCTGGCCCTGGCAAACAAACATTTACTCTGTTTGTCGGATTTGCTGGGGAGGTAATTGAGATTCAGAAATGTGCGTGTGTGCAGTGTGGAGGCGTATGAGCGTGTTCGTGTGTCAACGTCCAGCCTGTGAGGCTGGTATCGATCATAATTTTGAGCTAAAGGAAAAAAAAAAAAAAAAAAAGACGAACCCCGCGCCCCCCTTCCCTTCTTGGTCTCCGCATCAGATCAAGGCAACGTGCCATTAAATGAGCGTGCTTAAACCGCTGGATTTGGGTGAAAGCTCCGCGAGCATCGCGGTGCAGGCTACCAGCTTTATTGGATCGATGCTGATGGCCTTGCCGGGCAAACGCTTGAGTGAGCGGAGAACGGATTGAGGAGAAGGAGCGAGGCAGAAGGAGGCGTTGAAAAGATGCGAAAAGCTGGAAAAAAAGAGAGACAAGGCAAAGAAGAGAAGAAGAAAAAAACCTTCTCCCTCATCATCTAGTGCTTCGACTTAGTGCAGAAGAGTAATAAGGCGTGGAGGGCTTCTGGAAGGGCAGATCGCTTCAAGCGGCAGCATGCAAACACCACAGGGGAAACTGACATTTTGTATGAGCATTTGGACCACTTTTGTGGTTTTCTGGACCGTGTTTGTATTTCAAGGAACAAAAATTGTTAAACAATGTGCCTGATGGATATGCAAAAGTGATAAAGGGTATTCCAATAGGATAAGTAATGGAGGATATTTTATTCTGTTTGCTATATAAACATGGGCAAATGTCTTCATTGGATAAAGTTGTGTTGATGACCTAACCGTAAACTCAACATGACAACTGTAAATGTGAAGGTATGTAATCAGGTCACATAAATCAATCACATGAAGTCTGGTGGCAATGAGATTTCTTAACCTTAACTAATTATTTTTCCCTTATCAAAAACGATTAGTGCCAGATGAGCTTTCAGCACTGACCGCTCTCATGCAGGTAGCTGTGATGGGTTGTCCGTGTTAGCAACAGTAACTATTGAGGGAGGGGCTCAGCAGGACTGAAAGACAGGTGATTTCTTAGGCCGTTGGTTGCACTGAGAACAGAGTAAACTGCCCTGAATGCAATGTACAGTTTTAAGACTTTTTTTGTAAAAGAAGGATAAAATCAATTTTCCATCCACTGTATTTATAAACAATATTTTGGCTGTTGTACCACATATGAATCCCAGAAAAGCACATTAAAGTTTTTAGTTGTAAAGTCACAAAAACACATTTTCAAAGTTTGTGATTATTTATATGAGGCTCGTTATAAACAATCTTGCTCAGATCATATCTGGAAAGCGGAGGGGTTTCTTTGATAGAAACGTGAGACCCACACTGTAAATTCTGCACTTCATTCTGAATGATTTAGCCTCCTTCCCTAACAGCATGTGCCAATACCGGCAGAGACCAAATTGAGCTATTAACGACAAGACCAAATAACTACCTGCTGTAGCATTCTGGATTGCCTCTCCTTATTTGACACCGCTTTGCAAATAAAACTGTTCACCGAATCATCAAGGCAGATCTGAGAGGAATTTTATGGGCGACAGGTGAAACGACTGCATTCAGCTTATGATTAATTTTTCTGTTTCTTTCCATCGAGCCAACACGTACAGTCCCTCGTTGTGTCATAAGAAGATGAATTGAGTCTTGGTTTTCCCTGAAGACCAAATTAAGGCTTTGCTCTATCTGTCACCGCGGTGTCTTTAAGGTCCTGCGGTGTCACATAACTCTGCAGGCGGTATCACATCATATCTTAGCTGCTGGTGTTGTTGGTGAGCCTGGTTTAGCTAATGATCTGAGACACAACAGCCTAATAATTTCTTTCACCACTCCACAATGGAGGGCTCATTAAAACACACAGAGATATAGGCCACATGTTCTGATTAGGCAGCGGAGCTCCTGCATGCCTCTTGTCACTTTGCGTTGTATTTGTGGGTTCTAGCTGCGCGTGTGTTCGCTGCGCGCTTCGTGTCAGGGCATATTTGGAGATCAGATGAGCCCCTGTAGGGGAGAAGCAACGCAGGATTGTTTCTAAGTGAGCGGTTGTTAAGGAAAAAAAAGGAAAAAAAAGAAGAGAAAACTGAAAGAGATGAACGTTTTCAACCCCAATCTGTCTGCCGTCTTTTTATTGCTGCTGTGTCGTTCTGGTTTCTGTTGTTGCCTTCCTGTCCTTCATTTTCCGCCACTCCGCCTTTCCTGGAAGCCAAACACGTAGAGACAAGCACACAAGAACTCAGAGAGGAGATCGTCTGTTGCAGTCACTGCTGATTGTTAGTCTTTCCAGTCTTTGTTTGCCTTTTAACCTCAACCTCTGACCTTTGGTGGGTTACAGAGAGCCTGGGCGGATTGAACATCACCTTCCACTCGGAATATCACACAATGACACACTTAATGCCCATTAACCTGCAACTGCCCTCAATAATGCACACAAACATTCAATCACACAGCGACAGGATGCACTTGGACAGCCACAACCCTTCATCCGCCCTTAACAATCACAGAAGCTCGGCTGTCTTCCTTCCTTCTTTCCTTCCTTCCTGCCAGCCTTCCTACCTACCTTCCTCCTCCACGCAGCCCCATGTGTATCCTCTCCCTTGCCTTCTCCTTTTATTGCTCGGGTAGCCTTTCAAAATGCGCACACAGATGAAAACTCCCCTGCAACACACAAAGCCTGTTTCAGCTGAACTGAACAAGCAGGATCAAACGATTTCACACCTTGAGGACAAAAAGGGGTTGAGAGCAGCTCAAGGACTTTTATGGTGTGTTCTCCTCACTTTGAAATCATCACAAAGGAAAGCAGGCGCAGCATTGTGGCATTAATGGTTAGATATGCATTGGGTTTCAGAAGACTACCAAAGGTGGTTTTCAATATTCAAGTTGGGTTTCTGTAATGAAAAGAGCAGTATGTGAAAAAGAGCAACATCTTGAAATGCAGTTCAATAGTAGTAGGGATTCCTACAAAGTATAAAAATATTCATCCATCTGGTTTCTGTATTCACTTATTCGTATTCAAGTTCCTGGTGATTGGTACCTATCCCCAAGATCGGAGGTGAGGAGCCTGGACAGGTCCATCACAGGGCTAAAACAGGGGAATCAATACAAGTAGCCATATAATCATAAAATTACTGATCCAATGAAGCAGTCCAGACAGAAATAGCTTGCAGCTGATTTAAGCATTGCAATAAACGTGTTTGTTTGATTTATATATCTTAATTCCAGCACACACAGGAGAGTAAAAAATACTTCTGGGGGCTTCCCCAACTCTGCACCTATTTTTCACAAGTTTTCTTCACATTAGTTTAAGTCTGAAAATGCTAAAACACATCAATTCAATTTAGTTTATCTACAAATTCCTCCTAAGCCATTTCACAAGAAAAATCATTTCAATTCATTGTAAATTCATTCCAATTGATCTTTCAGTTCATTATTCCAGTCAGTTTAAAACTTTTCCATTTCAAGAATCATGGCAGATTTTTGTTTCGTTTGCTGGTAATGATAACCCTTAGCAAAATTCTTATGCTTCATTTTATCAAATAAACTTCTTTCTACTAAATACACATTATGTATGCTTTGATACAATAAAAAGCGAAATACAAGTAGGCCTCCATACCGCGTACGCTAGCAGTATAGTACCTAAAATGTACCTGTAGTTCCAATTTTAGTTTAGTCAACTATACTTTTACTCTATGTAGAATATACTTTAACAGATGTAGAAATTTTCCAATTTAGTAGGTATAATACTTAATAAAATGAACTTCAAGTGTAGCTACTACTTTTTGCTAAGGGAAGTGTTAGCATTTTAGCTAGGCTCTCAGTTTTAGCATTATCAACAGAAAAGCTTGAGTTGGTCATCCAATATCAAAGCATTACAAGATTTAAAAACCACTGACATTTTTCATCACACAGCAGAACCTTGTACAACATAAGAACCTTACAAACATGCGTACCTTGTTAGAAAACTGATGAGAAATGATACTCCCCAGGGTAAATTTGCTGAATTTTTAAAAAAAGTCTACAAAACAGGTTACTGTGAGAACTTTAATGAAACAAGTACCTCCTAAAAAACTAAAAGACTACAGCAGTTAACAAATCAGAAAAGAGAGATAAAATTTGTAATAGTCATTTTGGGGGTAATCAAATAGAAGAAGCTTAATGAGATAATGTCAAAAAGATGAGAACACTGTCATTGTGGTGTTTATCACCATTCTACAGGCAGTGAATGCTGAAATAAAAAAAAGAACCATAAAAGACCAGTTTAATTTGCAGAACAGTCCAGCTTTTAAAACCTAGCTATCAAACAGAGCACTTAAGACAAACTGCCTAAGTTCTGATTTTCTTCCACACAGAAAGATTGATTTGCTAAATGATAAATTGCGACCTAAGTAACTCTACTATATTTTTTGCGATTCAAATGTCTTCTGAAAGGTTCAAAATGTTATCTGAGACTCTGAGCACCAAAAAAGGCGACTGAAGAGGTGACGCTGTCTGTTCCATGAATTTCACAGCTGAGAGGGTTTGGTTAAAGATCAACCTTTAAAAACTTGGAGGTCTGTCAAAAATCATTTTGACGATTTGAATCAGAAGATAATTTTTTTTTGTATGAAAGCCTCAGTTAGATGCCTTGAATATAAATGTAAAAAACAGTATGCTAACGGTCTGGCGAGGCATCAATGAAGAGATTTAAAGGTTGCGGGTTCAAGTCCACAGCAAAGCACTGAGACCAGAAGTATATCTTGTTACAGAGCTTTCTTTAAAATTGATGACATGAAGGATTTCAAGTGAAGGGGAATTCAACATGGGCCTCAGCATTTTCTTGTCATTTCCTTTCAGTTATTCATATGGATCTCTAGGGCCATGCATGAAACTGGAGGAAAGTAAGATGTTTTTGTTTCCTTCTCTTCAACATTTCCTACAGAGCTGTGTTTTTGTTGTTGTTCCATTTGAAGTATAAGGCTAATGGAGCCGACATGAGCTCTTCACTAACTGTGAAAAAATAAATAAAAATAAAGAAATAAAATAAAGCTAACCATCCTGGTACAAAAATACAGTTGGACACTTCTAAAATTGTATGAATATATCAATCTATGAATGAATACATTTTTTTATGTTAAAATTAAATACTTTTTCAGACTCAAATTACATGTTTTATTAAGCTAATTTTTAGGTATAAATATGATGGATGGATGGATGGACAGATGGATGGATTTCACAGTAATCCTGATCTAACAAATTCCTGAATGAAGTTCCAGAGATTTTACAGACAGAACCTTTTTCCACATCATCAAACCACAATCCGTTTGACTATCGTGCATGGCAGATCTTCACATGCAGGAGCAAATGAATAGCCTTGTGCTGACCAGCTGACATTAAAGAGCTGTGTGTTTTGTGACCGTGTGTGTTTGCTGGCAGATGGTGTGGTCTGCCTGTGTTGAGCTGGCAAAGATGAAACACTGAGAATCAAAGCATGGTTTAGACTGTAGAAGACGAATGCAAAAGAAAGCACAATTGTGACAGCTGCAGGGCCCCTCTGGTCCACCCAATAGTTTGTTGCTGTCATCTGCAAACTGTTAGAAACCTCCTTTTAAGCTTCCATCATCAATATGTGCAACACTCATCGGTTTCCATGCAACTGAGCAATTTATTTCCTATTCTATTTGCAAACAATTAATGAATAATTAACTGAAATGACATTCTACAGAATTCGCCACATCAGTTGGAATTTATATCAAAACAACATTACTAGTCAAAATACAACTCTATAGGTCCTTTACTTCTTCACAAAACTTTATATAAAAAAAGAAGAAAAACCCTTATGAAAGCTGACGGTGTTACATCTTAGCCTTCTTCACTGGCTCTCTCGGCTCCTTACTTCTTTTATGTCTCACTCCTAAGAGACCATGTAAGCCTTTAAAATTCCCATCTTCTCTCCTTTCATCCCCCTTCAATGCTGCAGCATTGGCTGGTTTGCCCCCGCTCCTTCCCCTGGCTGCACTTCAACCCGCCTGGTTCTTCTTGTTATGGTGTGGTGGTCAGGCGTGGCCAGCTTATAATTCTTTGATCGGGCTCTGATCTCTTCCATCAGTGCTGGGGGCTCCAGCTGATTACAGATGAAATGGATCTGATTTGGGCTCTGTCTGCGGGCCAAACACCTGCTCGAACCCGGAGAAGCACTGGAGGAGGAGCAGAGGGCCAGATGAAACCGGATGGACCGGCGGTGAGCTGATCGAACAGCAGTCCCATCTGTGCTTTTGGTTTGTGGCGGTGGAAACGCGTGCGTAATGGTGGCAGGTTCTCCGGGGATCAGGTGTTTCCAAACTACAGAATTCTAAACAGTTTTTCCAAAAAATATCCGGGCCTACTCGCACATTCATTTCAAACCTACATCCTATTAATCAGAAGCAGCTCTAAGAATATTTTAAAGGGCCTATATCATGCAAAATAGACTTTTTGGATTTTTCAACCATCTGGTAATGAGTTTTCAACCATCTGGTAATGCAATTTTCTCATCGCTGAGTAATCCTCCTAAATCTACCCCTCCCTCTCCTGGAAAACGACTGAATTGTAACATAGTGACCTAAAATACGTCACCATGTTAGAACTAGGAATTGCAAGACGTATCTGCACCAAAAAAAAAGAGGTGTCTACACCGCCCTTGCAGATAGAGCGGCCTACCTCTGGAAGAGTTGCAAACACACCCTCCCGTTCCTCAAAGCTCATAGCTGTATTTTACCAGCTGAAACAACTGTTTTTTGTTGGAGTTTTACTTTCGCTGTGAACATGCCTTTTCGGCTTTATGGATTACAGGACTTAATTCTACATTCCTAAAGAACAGCAGCTGGATCAAAGACGCCTGATGGACAGAGAAGTAAGTAGCAACATGCTAATGCTAATGTGGGTTAGGCATTTATCAAGCTGCTTATGTGATCTTATTACAGCATTGTGTGGTTAATTAATTGATCTGTAGCATCTCAGAATGCTCATTAAACAGGTGCAAACAACACCCACGACTTTTTTATATACTGGGCTAAAAAGATTGCTTGCTGGACTCAGCTATGTTGGTTTCGGCTCTGTCTAAAGCCTGAATAGGCTCGTCTGTAGCCTGGTAGATTTAGCAGCTGAAATAAGCTTTATTGACTCATCCGTCCATCCATCCATTTTCTGAACCGCTTGTTCCTCAAGGGGTCGCAGGGGGGCTGGTGCCTATCTCCAGCTGTCAACGGGCAAGAGACGGGGTACAACCTGGACAGGTCGCCAGTGCTTTATTGACTCAGTTTTTACTAAATAAATAAATAAACAAACCCAACGTCCGAGTCCTTAATATAACACAGTTTCATCGTGGTACTTGCTGCACTTAAATTTAAAGTTGGACTGCTGTTTGAGATAATGCTCAGCTGTTTTTCTCAGTCAGAGCAGCTCTGCACGGGAGAGGAGGGCGGCAGGAGGCGGGATTATAGAGAAACGAGCTGTTTTACTTCATGGTTCAACATTAACTGCAGGATACAAGTTAAATTTCAGCACAAATTAATACTATATAACACCAACAGTAACATTTTATCGTATAAATCTCTATCCCAGAAGTGGAAAGCTGTAAAATAGCATGATGTAGTCCTTTTAAAAGTCAGCAATTGCAGAAAAAAACCCTGATTATCAACAGCTGTTAGATTCAAAACCAGTTATTAAAGCAACAGTTATAAATATTTACTTTTTTTGAAACTTCATTGTAATTTAGAGTTCTAGGACTCAGAGAGTGTGAAAGTGGGAAAAACAGCAGAAAACAACAAAAGCAGCCACCCACAAATAATTTCATGGTTTTTCTTCTGTTTAAACATGTCAGCTAACAAAATGTCAGCTGCATTATTATTAACAGGTTCCTACAGAGACAGATAGATGTGTACACAGTGTTCTGAACAGCAAACGGCAGTCACCAAGCTCTTACCTGTTGGGGTAGATTTCTTTTTTTGTCCAGTGAAATTAACCCAAAAACATAACAACACCATATATATGATATACCAGATACATTTATATTTGGTTGTCTGGTTTTGTTTCAAAATTTGAACCTAAAAACTGAGCTCCTTTTAGCTCTCCATGAAATGTTTCTTCTGTCATTACCCTTAGGCGTGTAAATTAACAATTATTTGCGTTTTTGCAATACATGGGATCCAAAAACATCTAAACATGCAACATAAAAAACAAACTGCTGATGGGAGGTTTTGACAAGGAATCTATAAACTCGCTGTACTGTCATGCTTGTCAACCTCAAGGAGATAAGCACCAGCCCAAGATCTACTGTATGCCTGAGTTATAGAGCTTGGTTTTTCCTGCACATAAATGGCTAGAATCAGTGGTTCTCAAACATGGGCAATGGAGGTCTATGCTTTTAATTCCAGACAATCATTAGAGCAGTAAATCTCATCAGCCATCTGTGGCTAAATCCACAATCAGTGAAATGAGTAGATCTTGTCTGAATAATTTCAATTTGATAAAAAAAAGGGGGATAAAAACAAACAGCCACAGCATTTTTCTCCACTTTTATTTCCTGACCATAATCATAGGTGATAAAATGTGTAGGCAATTAATGTTGGAGCAGGCAGCAAAGCAACGATTTGAACTACTTAGTTTAAGAGATGTATTGCTCAGCGGCTCAGTAAAACAAGATCTTGAAAAATTGATCCCTGGGTCAATATTTACTGTGATACTGCTAGTGTTGCTGTTCTTTGCATGAATCCTTTTAAAAATTGTACGTATTGCCATATTAAGTGTTCCAACCAAAATCATTTTAATCACTATTTAGTTAAAACCAATGGACTTTCATTTTAAAATGTGGAACTCAGACAATTAAAAAATATCAAAATGAAATATGAAGGGCTAGTTTCTTAACTAGGGGTGTTATATGATCACGAATGCTTAAACTCAGTACTTCTCATCAAACAGAAGTCTATCTCTGGTAGTGTTACAAAGTTTGTGTCAGAAAGGGATTTTGTCTTGTCTGTTTGAGGCTCTTTTTTTGAAGAAACAAAGGAAGTAGTTTTTAACTAGTTCTGTTGTGTGGACAGAATCTGCAGTGAGATAATAAAGTTGGATTCCAAAAGCATTACCATATACCCGCCACCAACTTTAAGCTATTTGTGTGTAAACAGTTACTTGGGGTACTCGGTCTAAAAAGAAAACAAGTAGGCTACATAGTGACAGACCAGAATCATTTTAAGGCTGAGAAAAGGCTGAGAACACTGTGCTAACAGGGCTAATGTTAGCGTCTGCTCCGGAGCTTCCTATTGGACAGTTATGGCATTATTGGGACCACATCAAAGTTAGACAAGCATAAACTAGTGTTGGACCAATATCGATACCAGTACCGAAAAAACTCAGCGATAGTGCTAAAAAATAAGGTATTGTTTTGGCAAGTAGTTCTGTTTAAACAAGATCTGATACCACGCGTCTTTCCTGCCAAGCTCTACCACACACTGACACAGGCAGTGAAATAAATTTGCATGATGGGCGTTTTAAATTGCTAGAATGGAACTTTTATTTTATAATATGCAGCTAAATTTAACACCAGCAAGCTTATAAAGCATTTGGCTTAGCAGTATGTGACCGACTACAAGGAGTTTGTTTCCGTAAAAGGATACGAGCAACAACTGACAGTCAGATCAGTACTCGGTAACGGCAGATATCTATAGGCCTTGCTTTGCTGGATGAATCAAGATACCCTTTTATATATTACCTTAATACTACATATTTTACTTAAAGGCTGTATATGGAACATGAGCATGATAGCAACATGTAGTTTATCTGGGTTGCAGTTACAACAATACAAACATCATTCAAGCTGTTGCATTGCTTGGTACACTGCAGAAATGCCAATGACCAACCTGAACTGTGTCCCTTGAGGAATGTATGCTTGAGGAGTTTAACCAACAGCTTACGTTAGCAAAGGTAGCAAGTGAGCTAGCTTAACGATCCAGGAGGAAAGTCGCATGTGTTTGATGCCGTATAAATGTTTTATAGGTGTCCATTTAGTGTAGGCTTCACCTAAAACTACTCTAGTTTCTGTCCCTCTGTGGTTACTCAGCACCTGAGACAGATAATATCTTCGGGGCTTTGAAGCAGCTGCTTGACTTGCTGACTCCACCATTCTTCCAAGTAAGAACCGAGCTGTACTGAGCATTTACTGTAGTTGGATCATAGAGACTGTATCTGTCAACCAACAACCCGCGGCCGCTTTCTGGCTGGTAGATGTAAACATAACGTCATTGTGCCCGATTTAAATGTTCATTTTATTATATTTTAAGTCAAATATAAGTTGTTATGGAAATGTACTGTCTTTCCGCACCGCTCTAAAAGCCCTGTGGATGTATTATTTTTTCAATGTAATTTTTTATGAAAATGTTCTATATACCACCAGACTCTACGTTACCTGACATTTTTGTGTGCAATACCCTTTCTGAACACCTGAGGGCAGTGCACATTGTTAATGTTTTGAAGGCAGGATTATCAATGTTTAATTTTCACCCCAGGTTAATTTACTTTAATTGACTATTTCAATATATATTATATACATATATTGATATGTATTTTCTTATTTTGTCATGTTTAATGAATTTTTATACCCGTTTCCTGAGTGAACTGTAAATTTGAGCTTTTTTGTTTATAGAACTTTTTATTTCTTTGTGATCGTAGTGATATCACTCTTGCCTGGATATCAGAATCTATATTTGTTAGAAATGTTATGCTGACCTTTAATGCCCTATAATTATCATCACTCCTTCAACCCAACATTCCTTCTTTTAATGAGAAAACTATGTTCTGCTTATTATTAAATGTGTTTGTATTACATGTATTGTAGTTGCTTGTTTTTCATTGCCCATTTTTTGGTCCTTTGTAAAGAAATTTGTGTTGTATGAAAAGTGCCCGGTAAATAAATATGTATTGATTAACTGACTGATTAAAAAAAACTAGTGCAGAAGAAACCCAAAAAACCCAACAATAACCAGAGTTACTTGAAATCTTTTTTTCCCATCTCAGCTGGATTTTACATCAGGCTTTCTTTCAATCTGCTCGACCTTCTGCTGTCAGAGCAGCATCTGTTGTTATTTTATTTAATTTTTTTGACGAGCACATGGGTGCAATGAAAAATTATAAAAAACACGTGCACTCTGCCCTGGCGTGACCCGCCTGTCCTGCTTGTGGGCCCGGGGGATGCTGGGGCAGCGCTCCGACCAGTCATCAATGTTCAAACACATAACTGTGAGCAAGCTGGGCCAGGATTGCACGTCGATCAGCCTTACTCCAGGCAATATGAGCAATTCCCTGGTACACACATCCACACAAACACATAAAATATTATTTTGACAAATAATATGTTTTTCTATATGTTTAAAACACTTTACAAAATGTAAATGCTACTACTAAACATGTTATTTACATCCGTATAAATGTATTCAGACACATTAATTTCATTTGGAACATGCAGAAAGTTCACAGAAATAGAACAGAGTAAAAAGAATAAAGAGTACTGTCATAACACAAATTCATAGTTTTGAATTCCCTACTCACGTGTGCTGAAGCCTACTCTTCACATATTACTGCGCTAATCAAATAACTCCTGCAAATATGCTACGATTTCCCCTCCAGCCAGACTCGTACTAAGAAAAAAACTGACAAACTTTCTCCTATTCTGTTTCAGAGCTCATTAAAAAGTATTCACCTTGGTATAATTCAGCACTGTAATCAGCTCTGAATAATAGAATAGGGTTGTATTGACGCCCGTGGGCACCAGACATACTGTCTCATTTCAGAACAACACCCACCGGGTGCGTGAAGGCAAAACACGACGAGGCCCCCGCAACGCACACGCCCCCGCGTACACAACGTCTCACTCGCACTTTGGTCTGCCATGCTGGCTGAGAGTCACAGAAACTCTCGCGGGGTACTCTGACTTTAGAAAGAGGCAGGACCACCTATTATGCTCCTTGGGGGGCTAATTCTCCAGTAGCACTCTTGTGCTTTCCTTTCCACTCTTTCTGTCTTGTTTCCACTTCTCCTATCCGTTCTTTTGGAAGAAGTTCAGGAGTTCACACTGAGCCCAGAGCCCTGCATCTCAGTGAGGTGCCACAGGGCAGAAAGGTCACACCTAGCTGGACTCCAATGCAGAAGCAGCCCACACATCTCTTACTGGTGGGCAGGCCAGGAGGAGCGGGTTTCACTTAAAGAGACAAAGTAGAAAAACAACACTGCTGCTGTATCGTTTTCACACTCTCCTGTAGAAGTAAGGTATTGTACATATGTACTTAGTTCTGATACTCTTAATAAAATGTAATGCAGCTAATTATATTCAGAAGTCATCTGGATTTACTTTCGTTTCACAAATATTGCACCCTTGCAAATACTTTTGCAAAATACTGTACGTCAAGACTCTTGCTTTGGCCGCATGGCAAACTATTGAAGGAGCCTTTTTCCAGTGCCCTTGAGCAAAGCATTTAACCTAGCAACCCTCAATGTGTTCGGCTGCTGAAAGAAGTTCTGAGATAATGAAAGACTTAAGCTTGGCCACTGGGCAGTTCCCAGAAGCCAAAATTAAACAGCATGCTTCAACTGCACTGCTCCCATGAATAAATGTGCATTACCGTGAAAAATGCAAAGTAGGACACTTCTAAAGAGGACTGTGCATACTCAGCAGGAGCAAATTCCTTCCAGAGGATAAAATGTACGCCCCATGCCTGACCGAAAAAAAAAAGGGCTATCATATCAGTTTTCCGAATCAGCAGTCATCAGCAAAATAAACCTGGTAGATAATGTATATTATACAGTGCAGACAGGTATTTGTTGACAGGAGCAGAAGTGAAAGGTGAGACGCATCAGAAGAGAGTGGCGGGCCTCGATGCTCTAAGCCAGGGTCTATTAAAGTCTGATTGCACGCATTAAGAGAGAAAGAGAGAGGAGCGGTACAAGAACCATGTGCCAGACTTTACATTAACCACCGCCTGCTCTCTACTTTGTTGAACACACAGGCTGATCGATAGCAACGAGTAAGGGGGCGGGGCGGTGGGGGTAGAAGGACGTGAGGTGAGTAGGAGAGAAAAGAGACTCCAGCTTTACGGGAAGATAAGGCGGGATCGATTGTGAAACGAGGCCTGCCGCTGCGTGGACGGAGAGGACGGTGGAATGCAAGATGCGGCAGATTCACAGCCCTTCACCTCATCAAGCTCGACAGATGGGAACTCTGTGTTTGTGTGTGGAGATGTTCAGACAGCAAATGCATTAAAAATCATAAAAAAATCATACATAGCTCTCAGTCACAATTTTTAAAAATCAATTTTATTTTCAATCTAGTTAACAGTATCAACATTTTCAAAGGTTCTGGTTTCAAAACAGCTTAAAATTTCAAACCACAGAATTTCCACAATTTTATATCTTAGACTGTTGGAGGAGATACTGTCCAATTTTTTCACTTAGCTACTTTTCTCTTCTACTACTCTCCAATTGCATTATTTCTTGTTATTTCAACAGTTAACTTTGTTCTCTCTTAGTTCTTGTTCTCTCTATTGAAGCTACACCTGGTCTTGCATCCAGCTCAGCTGTGATACCTTGCTGTAAGGGGCCATGGATTGGGATGATGCTTCGAGTTACTGAATATTCACCATGTCCTGTTGTCAACTTTGTACTTTCCTTAACGTAGAAAGTACTCCTACATCAGTTCTTCTGTTCTTTTTGTGTCTTTACCGTGTTCTCGAACCCCAAGTCGGCTGTGGCAGATGGCTGCTCATACTGCGCCATGTTCTGCTCGGGGTTTCTTCCTATTAAAGAGGAGGTTTTCTCTCCGCTGTCACTATATGCTTGCTCATTATGAGAGATTGCTGAAAAGTCAACAACGCTACGTAGCCGACTGTCTACTGTTGCTAAATGTTCATTCAGAAGGAGCGAATGCTGTAAGTCAATGACTTGATGCAGTCTGCTGGGATTCCTTAAATAGAACCCTTTTAAACTGATTGGAAAAATTAACTAAAGGACTAATTGGAATGTATGTGCAGTTGAATCAAAATTACCTTTCTTGTAAAGTGCCTTTGAGATGTATTGTGAATGGGTGCAATATAAATAAACTTAATTGAATTGAATTAAGTCCTCGGGATGGGATGCCAAAAAAGTACTGCAGTAAATGGATTTTTGTTTTTGCTTTACTCTAAGAGCAGAACAGCAAATAGGTGTAGTAATCTGAGCTATAGACAACTTAACATTATTAAATGTAATTGTTGTTTGTTCTATATTATAGTGTTAGTAAATCTATAAAATGTATTAAAATAGTATGATTAGAAGTATTTGATATTAGAAAGAGCAAATGTTGCTTTTCTGTTTAAATAAACAGTAATTACCTATTATTTCTGGGGTTTTGTATTGAAAATATTTTGTATGGAAATACCATATCAGCATGTAAGCTTTTTTTTCTACAATAAAATTTTTTTTATGACTTCAAAACATAAAAGAAACTTACTTCAGAGTTGTAAAAATTTGCAATTTAAAAATGGCCGTTAAAGGCATCGTTTAACACGCGAACACATTTACGTTCAATACAGCACCCTTTTTTTCCTGGAGTTGCTTCATGGTCATGTGGAGAGAAATTCTGCAGGCATTTAAATCAACGAGCTGAAAATATGCTTCAAGATGGATTTTTTCACTAAGACCAGTTATGCTGATCTCCTAAGCTAACGTTAACATTAAGCTAACATTAATACCACCCCAAGGGAGTGTTAATGTTTTTTTAATGTCTTAAAAATGTAACTGAGTTACACTTCTTTAGGTTACTTTTGGCTAAATATCTTGAATATCTAACACAACTTCTAACCACCGTAACTTATCAATTTACATTTTACACAAGTGTCACCACACATACTGTATTTTTAAGACTATTTTATTCAAATTAAGTCTGACGTTCGTTTGCATGCCTTCTATTTCATGGAAATGTTTGTTAAATCTAATCAAAAGAAGGTGCTGAAAGTGCTCATCACAAAGATGAGACTTCGATGTCTGAAGTCTTACAACAGATGGTTAAGAAAACAATGTGAATAATGCTGCTGTTTAAATGTACAGTCGATCTTTTTCTCAGCCGTCCTGATTCTCTGATGTTTTAGTTTTGAACAACAGGATGTGGATCTTGTTCTACCGTATCTAACTTGATTTGGTCTGTTGCATTAGTTGGCCAGAAAAACCATTTAAAATGCATTTGTAACTTGAGTTACTGATATTGTAACTACTAATATACTACTGTATATTTTGCAAGTAATGCATTACATTACTCAGTTACTGAAAAAAAGGTATATATTTCTGTAACTCATTACTTTTGTAATGCATTACTCCCAACACTGGCTGCCACAAAAGGGCTGCCATGTAATCTTCCAAAGGCTATCTGGTCCCTGTATAACTCAAGTCGAGCTTGTTCCTGACATGGGTTGGAATTTGCGAGGGATGCCCCTTGTCACCAATTTTGTTTGAGGCCTCCATGAACAGGATCCGTTGTGGCATAGTAGTGGAGAGAAGGGTGTCTAATTTGGGAACCACAGGGACGTATCTTTTTGCAGATTGTGTTTTGTTTGAATGTTCAAGCCACGACCTGAGGCATGTACAGCAACAACTAGCAGCTAAGTGTAAGCTAGCTGGGATAGGAGCCTTTCAACTTCTGTGGCAATAACATACAACCATGACTGAATCATGGATCATGACTGAAAGGAGTAGTAAGGGTGGAAGGTTGCTCTGTTCCTCTACATCGAAAGGAGTCAGTTGAAGTACTTTGTGCATCTGATCCCGGGCGCCTCCTCTTGGAGGTTTTCTGAAAAAAATCCCAACAAAAGGAAAGATCCGAGCAGATAAAGAAATGACTGGACGACCTATACCACCCTTCTAGTCTGGAAATAGCTTAGAATCCCCCAGAACGGGCTTGTGAATATCACTGTTAAGAGGGAATGTCTGGGATTTCCTCCTAGACACCTGAACTCACATAAGCGGAAAAGCAACGGAAAGTTTGATGACTTAAAATTATACTTTGGTAACTAGGGGAAAGAAATTAGTCCAACTCCTGCTGCACTCATGGATTTACTGGAGAGGGTATAAACAGAATTTATCAGCGCAGCCGGTAACCACTGGGAAGTGCTGGGTATGCATTAACACAATGAACTGAAAATTAAAGCAGCGCTTGCTCAGTTGCAGTAAATAAAGCCCCCGTTTATTGTTTTGCCTTAATGTAATCAGCTTGTAGAACATGTACTGTACATGTCCGTGTGCACTGCTGCTTTCAGTGAATTAACGCTGCTGCTGCTGCTGCTGCTGCTGCTCGGTGGATGGATGCTTGCATTTAGGAGCAACACATTTATCAGAGCCTCCCTGACACCTGTCACGTTGCCGTGATAACCTGCGTCTCTATCTGTCTCGCATATTTTTTTCCCTCCCCCTCCCTCGATCTCTCTCTTGATCTTGACGCCTTCGCTGTCACTGTCTCCCCCCACACCCTATGTTTTTTTTCCCACTCCCCCCTGAGCTCTCAGTTCGTGTGTGATGGCACCCTGTCAGAGAAAAGCCATTTATGATCAGCAACCAATATCCTCCATGGGATAAACACACTTGCTGAGAGTCTCGGTTCGAGAGAATCAGAATTATTAGCGAGAGAACGAGGGATAAGTGTGTTGTGACGTGGCAGAAGAGAAGCACACACTTGGAGAAAACGTAGAGATTTAGAAGAAGGAAGAATGCTGCCTGAAGCTGTTTTTTCACAGCTTTGTGACTCTGCTTGTATGTGTGTGTGTGTGTGTTTGCACTGCGTGGTTGTTCCCCATTGTCACCAAACATGCGTGTGTTTGTCGGCCTGTCCCTCTTCGCTTTGGCACGTCTCAGTATTCTCTACACATTCGCTGGCATACAAATGACTTTTTTTTCTTTTTTTTATCAGAGGCAATTTACTTCAGTCTGCTGGAGCTCCCGGTCGCTCGATCAAGCAGAGAACTAATCGTACGTGAAGGAGCACTTCATCAAACACTTCAAAAAAAAAAAAGAGGGGAGCCACCCACTAACTAACATACTCTGAGACTCAAACAATGACATTTGGCGTTTTACTGTGATGTTGCACGTATGTTTGGGTCATGAGATAAAAGGAATGCAATGAGATTTAATAAGGAGCAGGCAAAAGCAAATTAGGTGGATTAGCAGTTTGCCAGAAATATAGGTGTCATCCAGGTCATGTTACTGTGATATATAATCTCCGCTGCCCTTAGTTTTAGTTCTTATCATGTTATAACAGCATGAGGCTGTCATACAGCTACAGTCTTCAGTCAGAGGCCTTTCCAGATATGTTGCAAGACTGATCACTGCTGGAAATCCCAATGTACTCTTTAAAGATAATTGGATTATATATTATATTAATTTTATAATTTAAGACAACATTTAAATACCTTTCACTATAAATAAAGTATTTTTTTGTATTGCATTAAATGAGGTGCTAGTTGTGGTTTAGTAACAGCTACACAATTTACCTCTAAATTCATCCTTAGTGACAAGATGGAAACTTGGGACAACCTTTAGTTTATTTAAACCCTTTGCAAAGTTTTTAGAATCCCTGAGTTTGTACATTATAAATTTGTCTTGTTAGACCCAACTCTGATTCTATATTTTGAGTCCTTTTTAGTCCTCCTATATGTGAGCCTTTATTAAAGCATCACGTTTTCTGTAGCATCCAACGGCATTTGTTTCACTTTCCATGTTTCAGTATTCTCTGACTAGTGTCCGGGACCCAGAAAAGCATCCCCGTGGCATGATGCTGCCACCAACATGTTTCACAATGGTGTGTTTAGCAGATGAGACCTGAGCTGCGGCAGCACTTTGAGAATCATCTTCTTTGATTTCTCCAGCGAATTTAACTCAGTTTAGCCTGATTTGCTTAGTCAGAAACTCTAGAAGACACAGGTGGAGGCCTCAGCAATTGCCTGGATTAATGACTACCTGACAACAGACCATAGATTGTGAGACCAAAGAATTGTGTGTCAAAACAGGTGTTCAATAGCACATGAGGACCACAGGGAACTGTACTCTCACCATTTATTTTCACTCTGTACACCTCAAACTTCCAGTATAAGTCAGAGACCTGTCATCTTCAAAAATACTCAGATGACTCTGCAGTTGTCGGGCATATCAGAAATTGACAGGAAGCTGAGTACAGAGAGCTGGTGGACCACCTTGTGGCATGGTGTGGAAACAATCGTCTTAGCTTAAATGCAAACTAAACAAAGCAGATGATTGTAGATTTTAAAAAGAAATAATGTTAAGTCAAACACTGCATCGTGGGAGAGGAAGCTGAGGTGGTTGAGGAATAAAAATACCTTGGAGTTCATCTGGACAACAGACTGGACTGAGTGAGAACATTGAAGTTAGTACAAAAAGGGAAAGAGCAGACTGTACTTGGAGCAGCTTAGGTCCTTCAAGGATGTAAATCCTCTCAGTTGCAAAGAGTGTATTCTCTACAGCTGTCTTCTGTTCGAGTAGCAACATCATGGTCTAGGAAAGGCTCAAAAACCTGATAAATAAGGCCGGTTCTGCTCCGGGGACCACTGGAACATCTGGATATGATGACAATCATCAGCAAAGAAGTATTCCTTATAAAAATCAAGAAAATGATGGACAACCCTGAGCGTCCTCTTCATGATACTATCCTACAACAACTGTGTCTTCAGTCAGAGGCTCCCAACAGTTTTGCTGTAACACAGACCCCTATAGGAGATCCTTACTGCCCACAGCCATCAGGATCTACAACTCCTTGAAGAAAAAAATAGCATGAGCTACAGCAACACTTAATTTCCCTCTGGGATTCATAAAGTATTTTTGAATTGAATTACTAGCCACCAATCACTTTAGATGTGCTCGGTATTAGAGGCGGCAGCAAAGTCATTGATTCAATGTGGTTGCCTAGGTTTTCTTAGACAGAAAACTTTATAAACAGGATATTGTTTCAGTTTAAGTGACAAAAGACGGCAACGTAAGAATGCACACCAAATGGTAATGCACCACTCTGTTGATTAATCACAAGAAATCCTAATATATACACAGCGTTTGTAGCTGCATATCAGAATAAAATGGTTCAAAAACATATAAATGATTTTGCCTGGTACTATATTGTTTATTTTAAACTAAACTAAATTGGCTTAGAGTCAAAGTCGCATCAATCTCACTCCTCATCAGTGACCGAGGGACAAAATGAAACCTTTAAACATTCCCTGAGCCACTTCATACCAGAAAGTAATCAGAAACAGCGAGAGTGGTGCTAGATTTTCATTTGCTCCCATCGGTTTCTTTACCCCTGTATTACGGGAGCAGTCAGAAATCAGAGCATATGGACCACGCTGCAACTGTAATAAATGACTTTAGGTGTATTCTTCTTTAACCTTTAGATCATGATAGAGAGCGTGCCAACTTTTATTTACAGCAAACTCAAACTTGGATTTAGTGCCTTAGATTATATATTGCTCTTAGAGGTGGAATTCTGGTGAAATAAGGGGCTGCCTTTCTCGCCTAATCACCGAAACCCTGTGAGAATCAGAAGTGTGCAAGTGGCATCCACACATACATGCCTTTCCATCCAATAACCTTGAGCATGATTCTTGACAAAACACTCTGAAACCTGAAATCCAATATCCGACCCAAATCCGACTTTTCTCTCTTCATGGTTTCCCCATTTTTTCCCCTCCTCTTATCTTATGAATGGCTCGTTGATCTGTGCTCGCTCTTTGTCTGCGCCACAGATTCATTTCTTTTTGTGAGTTCCTGAAAATGACTATAATTCCAACATCCCTATTTGACAGCTGCCCCTCTCCCCATCCCTCCCCTCCCCCATCCTTATATTCACTTTCTTATATCTTCTTTCCTGTTATGTTGAATGCCCCCAGCGTTTCTCCTCCCTGGGCTGTTTTCTGAGGAAGGGTTCAAAGGACAGAAGAAAACATGTATCTCTGTTTTCCTTCTCCTCCCTTTGTTCTGTCTTTTTCTCCTTACTTACTTGTTTTTTTTGTCTCCTCCCTCGTGCGCTTCACTGCTTTCCTTTTAATCTCCTCTCAGTTCAGTTTTTTTCTGTGTGTTTTGCTCCAGAGTTCTTCATGAATGTTGAATAGAGACACTTGACTCAGATGAAGGTCACATTGGCCTACAGGAGAAAAAAGAAGAGAGAGGTTGGGGATGATGAGCGTCGGCGTGGATTGTGGAAGTGTTTGCATTGAGATGAGTCTGACAAGAAAACTTTAAGGATTCTGATGTCTCACTTTAGAGATGATATAATAAAAACATATGAAAAAACATTCATTTTGGATACATGTATAACTCAAGATGCACAGAAATCATAAAGCTTGGATACATCCCCAATGTGGCGCAGGACGTTTCAGCAAACTCCAGAAAATCTCCAAATTTAATCTAATAAATCTATTCCTGTAACCTTGGCAACACATAACATCTTTTTATTTGCTGCTCAAAGCCAAAGGTCAAGCTTTCTACTCACCATGACCAAAGTTTAACCCTGACTGCATGTGTATAACGTTGGCTAAACAAATGGAACAGAAAAAAAATGATATTTTAAAAAGATCAGTCGCGCTATTCTGTAGTTTGTGATTCTCCAATCAGCCATTCTTTGAGTGTTTTTCAAGATGAAGAGACACTGAAATTGCCATCAGGGCTTCCACTCTTTTTGAGGAACAGGAAAATGATTGTTCTTTAAAGTCACTTCAGGACACATTTTGTCTGTAACTGTGATAAATGGGGAATAACAGGTTGCACCAAAAGACAAGAGCTAATAAAACAAAGGGCTCATCCGCACTTGACATTTTGTCAAAGAACAAAGAAAACACTTGCTTGCTATTCCAACTACAACTCGCTACAGAGGTGGGGCTGAGACTCAGCTTTTTTCATACCCCACAGATGCAGGAAGGCTATCTTCAGTCATCACCTCAGAGCGGATAGCAATGCCTGTTTCAAATTCAAGTACAGTGTAGAGTTTTAATCTGAAGAGGGCGCCACACTGGCTGCTTTTGGCAGAGAATTAATATTTCTATTAATATGTAGGCTACTAAAAGACCAAGATTATGCAGTTTTTCTGCAAAAAGAAGTTGTTTCGGAGTTGAGTTGCTCTTTAGCAAATAAACTGCAATAATTTCAGAGATATTTTTATTTTTCACTTGAAATTTTGCTTTCTTTTTTAATTCTTTTTTTTATAATTCATCATTATTTGTTTTAACAAGCAGAAAATAGAATAAAACCTGTCTTCCATTTTTTGCATGGTAAAAGCATTGGCATTGGTACTCCGCATCGTCAAGCACTCAGATCCAAGTGTTGGTATATTATCAGTTTAAAAAAAGTGGTGTAGTTGCATCCCTAGTGTCTTTTCCACACAGTTTATGTAGTTCAGTACTGTTCCGATTGGTATCCAATCGGTATCGGCAGATCATGAACCTCACGTATCTGTATCAGTATCGGAAACGAAAAAAGTGCATCGGTGTATCCCTAATGCAAAGAGTATGAGGCAATAGCTGCAGCAAGAAACAGTTTTTTTTTTTTGCATTTGATGGTTTGAATTACATTTTAGATATTGCAGGTACTCCAAATATTTTTAAATGAACACACTGCTACAGTGTTTGTATATTGAAAACACAGAAAAGTACATGCGACTGATTAACCCTGTTAGTATTGATTAGCCTGGTTGCTGCGCACATCAGTTAGCTACGATTTAGGCCGACTATGACGGTGTTCCTGCAAACTTTAAACTTTAGACAGCAACGTTAACAAAGATGATGGCACAGTAGATCTAAATGCTTGGTGGACTGAATGTTCTAATCCGACTCTAGCAATATGTCTCTTCAAACTTTGCTTGGTTTTGGATTTAATTGTGCTTGACTTTAACATACATGAAAGACACACTCGGCGGATGGAGTCCCTGAATCCTAACCGTAATTGAATGCAGCACATGCTTTGACCCCCTGGATCACATGTTGCAAGGCCAGCGTTGCCAATGTTTCGTTGCTAGGGCAAGACACGATTCACGTCAACAGCAATGGCTCACTAATCACAATCAGAGCACTGAGGACCCGGCCGATTCTGTCATTAACATATGGGGCGGTTAGTACAACACAGAGGGAGCTCACAAAGCCAGCACTGAATCCTCTGACACCATCATACTTCATTCTCTGCTGTAATAAAGTAGACGCTGGAAACTCTCTACACACTGTGTTGCACTTTATTGACTGTGAAAGCTGTGATGTTAATCAAACTTCATTGATCTGAGCACACACACGGCCTTGACTCAAACACACGTGCACACTCAAATTAAAATATGCACACACACCCAAAAAAAACCCCCCCCCAAAAAACCTCGGCATAACTCCAACTAAAAATAAGCGCTTGTTGATCCCTGTTCAGTTTAAAATTATGAGTTTTAAGTGAAAAGCTTAAAAACCTTGTGAAAACAATTATGAAAACAACTATTCAGAACATTTCTAAAGCTAAGTCAGAACTATTTCTTTCAAGCTTTAAACTTAATCCTTTTATGCAACACAGTAAGCTTTGGAAAAGTCCGTTCACTATCCCTTCTGGAAGAATTTTCGCCATCTAGGAAGGTTAATTTAATCCTTTTTTGACTTTCACTGCCCAGTGAAGATCTCTCCCTGCTTTTGACATGCTTTACTAAAGTACGAGTACATCAAAGCAGCAGATAAGCCCCCCCTCCCCTCCCCTCACATCGCCCGCCCTTCTAATGGCTGTTACACAAAAGCCTAAAACTCTCTTTGACAGCAGGTCCTTAAAACTATGGTTAGGTCATGCTCTGGAAAGTGAATTTCAACTTAATGTGGAACCTTGTGCCTCTGAGTAAGTCACCATATGAGGACACGTGTACGTATGTGAGTGTATGTGTGCTGGCTGCTTCTGGTAGAATGTTTAACCCCTGGGATGATTCCCTCCTGGGAGCCCACCGGCAGCATGTCTGCTGAATCTGTAATAGCAGCAGGAACAAAAAATAAACTAAGGGGGGGAATATGTGTCCAAAATGAAATATGTGGTGTACTGCTGTCAGTCCTTTGGTTACCTAACATGCTGGGTGAACTCAGACGCAAGTATGTGACAGCGCAGCAGCATTTTGGTGAAGTTTTCCTAAATAAGTAAAGTCATCCAGACCTCAGCTTTCCATTGGTTTTCTCCAGAACAGATCAGCAGCCAAAAAAGCTCTGCGAACCTTCACAAAAAAAGCAACCCATAAATATGCACAGGCATCCACACATCATGCATGTGGGGAAGGAGTTAGAAAGTGAGAGGAGGATGGGCTGGCGGATGAGCAACAGAAAGCTCTGGTTAAAAAGCAGGACACCTGCACACACACCTCCAGCTGTTGGCTGCCTGTGTGTTTGACAGCTAGCACACTGAGTGGCTGCGTGGACACCAGCCAGCCAGCAAGCCAGCCGCTTGTGAATCAGCGATGACTAACTGTGGAAAGCGCCACTTTCTGAGCTAATCGCCTGCGTGCTCGTAAACAAATACTGTAAATTGAGATCGGAGATGTCGCACAGCCGCGCAGCTCCCACCTGAATCTATGTTGCTGTGTGCAGCCATTATGTGCACCCCTCTCTATCAAGCCCAATTGTCACAGCCAGGGCCTTTAATTGCCTTACAGCAAATTTGACATTGTCCACGCTGACTGCACCCTGATGAGAAGAAGAAAAGCAGAGCGATGCTGGATCCGCCACTTCCTCCAATCAGCAAAGACAAGAGGCCCCCGACGCAACGCTCCGTTTGGTCGCTCCGCACAAGGCAACGCGACGGGGATGCTAATCTCGCGCAAAGAGCGGGGGGCTTTGAGCATGTGCCAGCCGGGTAAGACCGAGCGCGAATGTTTGCGTGCCGGGACGGCTCTAATCAGTGGCACAATTCGAAGAGGCATGTGGCAACAAAGTCCAGCAAAATGACTGCCAGTCTCATTTGGAGGCAAGCAATCTTCCAAGATCTTCCACACACACAAACAGGCGCATTCAGCGGAAGGGAATACACTCCGTCTTGGTGAACATCTGGTCGGGGTCAGAGACTGCCAGCAGTCTCCACCGTGGCACAAAGCAAATAAAAACCAAGAGATGAAAGAGATTGGGCCTCAAAGCTGAACTTCAAAATGGAATATTTCCCCCTGAGTAATTTAACTCTATACATTTGAAAAGTGCTGCTTATTATTCACGTGCCGTGACTCGCAGGCTAAAATTAGGGTTGGTCCTCATTTGCGGAGGCCATTATCAGCATGACTGGATGACAGAGTCGATTCGTACTGACATGCCTCCTGAGAGTTGTCAATAGTCGGCTGGAGGAAGTATCAGTTATTCATCGGAGACAAGACACGACTGATAAACAGCAGACAGCACAGCATTCGTCTTCTTCCTGCTTGGCTCTGTATGGGACACTGTCGTGTCTGCTCTGTTACTATTCCTGCTGAAGGTCAGACCGACATGTTGTCACGTTACACCCACTAACTGCATTACATTTTATTGGGATTTGATGTAATAGACAAAAGTAGTGCATACTGACATACATGTTATGAATAGAATAGAAATATCAGTGAGAAGTGATGATTAAACAGTCTTACAGTTGCTGGGAGGACGGATCTGTGTTGACACTCTTTTGTGCACTTAGGATACAGCAGTCTGCCACTGATGGTCACCATATCAAAAATGTTAACACATAAAAGTCTAAAAAGTCTGTGGGGTTTTTGTTTTCACCCCCTCCTTAATCAATACTTTGAAGAATCAAATTTCAATGTAGTTAAAGCTCCATGTATTTGATTTGCACCAGCCAGAGTGGCTTGGGTAAAGTTTGGCTGTTGATAAACCAACGCGTTGATTAAAAACAGCTTTTTTTTTAGGTTATCTTTGTTTGATATTTCCATTATTTGACGACCTGAAACACTTAGATTTAAGACAGCAAAAACAAAAGAAACCTGTTAGGAATCAAAAACGTTTTCGCTGCATTGTTTTCTAACACTTAAAGCTGCAGTCTAGATAATCTGTTTATGATTTGAAGTTTTCTAAATATTTCTAGTGATAGTTCCGTTCTATGCTATGATATATGGGAGCTGCTCCACAACATTTGTTATTCTTCTTAAGTCCCTCCTTCCTCCCATAGACCCTATGCATTAAACCTGTGAAGATGCGGCTGCGCACACAGGCCGCTCTGTGTCTTCCTGTTTACAGTTACCATAATGGCAGAAAGAGGTCATGGAGAGGTAGAAACAAACGTCGACTAAAAAGTTAGCCATTCCCTGGCTATCGAGGGCTACATCAACTTTGGAAAGAAAAACAAAGTCCGCCGATTGAACTCGCAGAAAAACACCTTAGAGACCAGAGTAGGATTTACATCAGAAATGCGTTTCACATATGGAGATACCTTTCGAATCTTAAAAGGCTTCAGCTTTGGCGAGATTTCTGTTGAACAGGTAAGACAGTCAGATATTTAATAAATCAAATAAATATGGCATTTTATTTATAAGGTACACAATGACATGCTGTGAAATCACATCTCCCCATAAAAAACTCCTGACGGCAGATTTAAGATATAAAGATACTACAATTCTAAGCAGAAAAAAGGAAAAAAGTAACTAATGAGCTGCTAGAGTTATATAATCCATATTTGTCTTCCCTTTAGATCATCTGACAGATGGATCTATGATCCTTACAAGATTTTCTAGAAAAAACAAAACAAATTTACACCTTTTGCTGACTCCGTTTCATTACCAACAACAAAGTGAAGGATTCATTTCAACATCTCTAGACTTTGTAACTCCTGCCCACAACACAGATGCTATCGAAGCCTCTGGCACCGCAGTCAGTCAGAGCGCATCGACCAGGTTCCTGGGCACGTGCATGCGACTGCTTTTGAGTCCCTTTGTCTCTGCATTGTGAAATAATGATTAAAAAAAAATGTTGGTATTGACAGAAACAGTGATTTAATTTCTTTTTTCTTCTGTGAAGTGGGACTCTTTTACTATCATCCTCTCATTTCCTGTGTGAAGAGAAGAGCCTGCGTCATTGCTTCTGGCATCTGATATTGGCTTGAGCGGAGGAGCTGTGATTATTATTCTCACTGTGCCAGAACCCACAGGAGCCCGGGTGGACACAAAATACTGAGCGGCACCTGGTGCGCGAGCTAAACTGAAGAAGACGAGGAAAAAAATGTTTCTCACATTCACCCGCAGCACAAACACGATTGGTTTGTATTAGGTCCAAATGAAAGTGAAATGGGATGGAATCTTACTATGATGCCAGAGGGTTGTTTCTCTTAAAATAAGTGCGTTTCTGAGGAAAGCTTCGCAAAATGAGTCTCTGGGCTGAGATGTCCTTCTGTTCATGTATGCATGTGTGTGTTTTTGAGAAACATCGCTTTCTATAAGAAGGGGGATGAGATACTAAAGCACTGGCTCTGTCCTCAGACCCTTTCACAATATTGCTCTGGGCGGTAAGGAGATCCATCCCAATATTTGTCTCATAAAGAGCAAAGCCAAACAAATCTCTCCTGCTGAGGTGCCCTCTGATAAAAGTCAGTCACACACAAACATACCATCTTATTATTTATTTTTTTATTTTTCCTGGATCACCCCCACTCATGGACTTTAACTTGTCCATCTGCACACACTTTAGCACGATCAGATCATGAGTCAAACTTAAAACCTAGTGAAATAACCCGGCTTTGGTAAATCTGCACATTGAAATTAAGCGTTTAAAACCCTTTTGTGACGGCGAGGCCCATCCATGTTTTGCTGAGCCTTTAAAAGTCCTCCCACCCAGGAGTTTTTGTTCTGAAATTACTTGTAAAACAGCAACCAAATTGTCATAGTAATCAAAATATTATGAAACGTAGAATGGAAGAGGTGTCTCTTATAGCGATAAATACTCATAAATAGATTTAAAGACAACGCTTATGTTTTTGCTATATATTTCAGGCACAACTTTCAGATATTTTTTCTCTTTTCTATTTTTCTTCTATTATTTTTTGCTTCACTTTGGTTTAACCAAATTGGGGAAGCAGCACTTTTGCTAAAAAAAAATCAATCCAAACACATTTTATACATAATTCAAAACATGCATATACAATATTCACTAACACTCATTAACTAAATGATCGACGAGACGCCAGTCAAACAATAAATTGCTCAATGAAAAACAGTAAAAAGACACTCAAGATGCATACATGAAAAGGCACACGGCAATGACACTACTAACAGAAGTGACCTCTCAAATCAAAGCCCAAACTCTGCACTTTCTAATGGTATATGTATCACACCTCTCTGTAAAATGCACTGACCCAGCAGTCAAACAGAAATTGAGAGTCTGTGTTGTGGTTTGCTAGACATTTTGGATCCAAACTACATGGTTTCAAAGGAATATTCAGATAATATGGAGGAAATTCTTTAGCACGATTTTTTTTTCTACTGTGTGCCATATTCATAAACTCTAAGTAAGTGACTTAAGTATTGGTTTTTAGGCCGCTGAAATATACTCTTAAGTATTACGTATTCTTTCGTATATATTGTAAGGAAAAGCAAGGACAATGTACTTGTAAAGCATACTTTCACAAATAAAGCAAATCAGGGTTTTTTGGGGAATTAAGGGGAAAAAATAAAAGCAGCAATAAAACAACAATGGCAACAAAAAAAACATCAAAGACATCAAATAACATTTATACGTACTACTGTTGTGACACTCCAGTCAATAAATCAATTAAGTAATCAAAGGCAGCTCTAAACAGATGGGCTTTTAGCCTTGATTTAAAGGAGTTCAGTGTTTCAGCAGCTTTGCAGTGGTCTCGAAGATTCCTCCAGGTAAGGGAAGAAAATAAACTGAAAGCTGCTTCTCCATGTCTGGTTCTGATTCTAAGGGTGACTAGTAGACCAGAGTTGGTATAGTGAAAATAGATTGTCAACATATAGTACTTTGGTGCCAAGACATTCAATGATTTATAAGATACTAAAATTATTGTTATGTCTATTTTCTGAGCTACAGGGAGCCAGTGTAAGAACTTTAGAACAGGGCTGATGTGTTTTACTTCCCTGGCTCTAGCTAGAGCAGCAGAAATGGTCTTCTGATGATAGAAGGCCGACCTTGTTATTGCTTTTAAATGACCCCGGAGGTTCAGGTCTGAGTCCATTACTACACATAGATTTGGGGTTTTAATTGGTAGTGTCCATCTTAGAAATACTCTCAAGTTTTAATTGGTTAATGAATCAATAATAATTGATTAATCTGTAGTGTGCGGTTTTGTACATTTCAAGTCAGATTTGCATACTCCTAGAATCCACTTAAGACTGAATGATTTGCAGGTTACAAAGAGCTGATATAGCATTCTTTTTAAAGTCCAACAACATAATACAACAGTGGTCCTATTTAAAATGATGACTCAGTTTATCCATAAGCAATGAATGCTTTCAATCTGAAACACATCCGGCTAAACATGATATGTTATGCAGCTAGAGTAACTAGCTGGTATAAAAAATATAATAAGCAAAACAGTTCTAGTGAATGGGCTTTAGCTTATTCTACTGTGTGTACTGTGAGCTACTGACTGCTTATACATCTCCAAAAAGCTCTACTATAAAAAAATCCATACTATACCTTTAAATATATATTTTTAAAGTTAATGTTTGTGAACATAAAACTTTAGTGGAACTTTGGGTAGCTTGTAAAACATAAGCAACAATTTTTGTTTTTAAGCAGCATTTCTCCAATTCGTTTTGACTGATTTGATCCTTCACATGTATCATGTAGTGAACGACTCTTTTATGCCACAACGCCCATTTGAGTAAAAGCATCTTTACATTAGACTTCCTCTGATACTAATGTGTGAAAAACACTAACCCACAAAGCAAGAAGTTAGTTTTTTTCTTTGTAATTGAGCAGTGCTGGTTCTAACAATATATTTGATTGCACCCTCCGGAGATGACTACGATAATTGCAGTGTCTTTACATCTCTTTGAATAAGGCCCCCGCCCATTACGGGAGAGTGAGGGTCATTTCAACCCCTGCTTGGGCCCTAAAGAACCTCAGCGCCTGTTTGTGAAAAAGTAAACTGGAAAAAAAAATAAGGAAACGCTTTTGAGAACAGCCTGTCATTTCACAGACTCATTCAAGGTCAAAGTGACTGTGGTTTTTCTTCCTCTCCTCCTGTATAATAACCAGAGGCAGGGATATCCTGTTTCATTAGCTTTCCACACACTGCGCTCCTGCTGTCTGTCCGACAAAATGCGGCTGGCTTAGGGTCAGCGCTGCAGCTGAAATAGCAAAGAAGCAGAGAGCCCAACACAGGTGGAGGATTACCGACGGAGGGGGAGGTAGTAAAAGACTAATATACTGAAGAAGTGATCAGTTCATCTACTTACATAAATGTGTTTGTGCTACATCATGAACTGCATCCACATTTAAGCTGGTTCTATTTGCACTTTTTTGTTGCACACGTGCATCATGACATCTGGCTTTGCACGTCTGTGTGTGTGTGTGTGTGTGTGTGAGTGGATAGCAGTAACAGTGTGAGCTCTGTGTGTTATCTCATTTCTCTGAAGGCACATGACGACCCTCTTCCTAATGGCCTCAGAGCTCAGTGTGGTGGGACAGACGGCAGGGAAAATGAACCTCACCATCTCCCACCATGGTAACTGACAGGCCCTCGGGGGCCCATTGCTCGGTCGGCTGTTCTCCTCAGGCTACGGCCCTAACCCTAAGAGACGGATACCAAGGGGAGCTCAGCAGCTAAACAAATTAGATCACCTACATCTGCTGCTGACATTACAAGCTTCTTTACTAACTACATCTAAGAAAACCATTAACTACTTAGAAGTCAAACATAGAAAAGATTTGTAGAAAGATGGCGATAAAAAAAATTGTAATCTTAAAGTGAATTGCAAAAGTATTCTTCTATCTTTTCTATTATATCTTTTCAAAGCTATTCTTTTATCATTTGAATCTCGTCTGATAGGGCAACACAACGGAGTGCATAATTGTGGTATGAGAGCAGATTATATCCACTTTTTAAAAGATCTGACTGAATGCTTTGCAGATCCAATCTTAACAGCAAATACATATTCAAGTCTTTCTGTCTTAATATCTATATTTTCTTTGCACACTAATAATTCTGCCCATTCAGCTTTACCTTTCTTAATCTATCAGTCATATTGGCTGGATATGATCTGGGAACAGTGATATTCAAATCTTTGCAAGCCACAAAATCACAAGTGTTTTTACAGGTTTGAACTTTGACTGAGCCATTCCAAGACAATTTAAAGTGGTTCTTTCAAGTCTGGCTGCACATTTTAAAGCCCCCCATGGAAAGGCAAACCTCTAACTCAGTTTCAAGTCTTTTGCATCCTTTAATATTTATTCCTTCATTCATTAGTTACCTTAATAGGCACGTTTCCACTATTGGAACTTCAGGGTAATTTTACAGGGCCTTCACAGTATGCATGTGTCTCCACCGGGCAAGACCAACAGAGTTGTTTTTGGGGGACATTTCAGGGATCAACTCAGTACCAGTCCTTGGGGTATGTGTTCAGAAATGGCCCAGTAGAGTCACTGGGAGGAACTTGTGGTTAACCCGTGCTGATTGGTTGTAACTTAGAGGGCAATCAGCAGACTTGACCAAGCAATCGGCTTTGTAAAACTGGAAGAGTCACTGGCTAGGCAGTGTATAAAACGTTAGCTATCAGAAATGTGGCAACCATCTCTGCTTCTTCCATTGTTGATCATTTGGTAGTCTCTGCTGCTGTAGGTACCTTTTAAAGCAGATAAGTGATGGTAATTACAGCGGAAACAGTCAGGATATGCCGACATCTTAGAACATTCCTTAAAAGGAGAATTTTGTTGGCTGAGAGGATCAAGCTGGCAGATTTACCCCGTCTGGTGAAGATCATATAAAAAACTACCCTGAAGTTCTGATAGGGGAGACACAGGGTAGCTGTTTTATGCAATACTGACAAGGCCAAGAGAGTAGAAACACAGTTCAGATAAAATGATGTACAAACTTACCAATAAACACTTACTCACAGTTAGCATGGTGCTTTAAATTAATTAAGGATGTCATATTTTTGAGATTCAACTCAAACCAAAGAATGCTCAAGGCATCAGGTGTTGACAACCATCTTCCTTTTGCAACTCAGTTCTTAGTCTTGGAACCAACAGGTTTTCTTCCAGAATTGATTTGAATCAAAGAGTCATCACTTCTGATTTCGATCGTCTCTGCTGCAGAAAAGCACGATGTTGCCCCCGCTGTTTTGGATACATTTTGACAATTCTGACCAGAGCGCCTTCGTCCATAATGTTTGCTACATCCCCTACATAGCCTGCCTTCATCTGGCCTCTCTTCAATAAAAAAGTATGCATCATTTTTCTTCCACTTCACAATTATGCACAGGCCTCTGTTGATCTATTCCAATAAAATATGTAGAAGATTGTAGGAAAATCGGGAAAAAGCTCAAGTGCTTCTTTTTCAAAGGACTGTATAGTGAAACAATCATCTAGCTTAAATTAAGGCACCAGCAACTGACGGCTTGCGGTTACTCACTGGCCAGCCCAGCCACTATCAGAAGTAAGTCAGAGTCAGAACCAGCAATAGTGTTTTATGACTGCCCTGCATTGATTTTAATATATTTAGTTTGGATTTGACTGTATTTCAATTGAATTTAATGAGATTAGTTTTTTGTACTGTGTCCTGAGAAGACTTTTGCCTGTCAGCTGCTACTAGGTGAATAAACTGAAAGCTACTGAAGGTTAAAAGATTTAGTAAAGATATAATAAAACTCTGCCCATCTCCAGTTTTCTAAGAGACAAGAAGCTCCATGGCTCCATGGACTGTAGACACAAGCTGTAATTGATTTTTGTAATGGTAGCTTGGCTGCAGTGTACAGTAAGTTGACGACAGTACCTGAAAAGGTTTTTTTTGGGACATGCTGCAGAGTTCTGTTGAATCTGGGAAACGGTTGGTTCTGTTGTGATCTAATCCGTCCATCCAAACTATTTGATACTGCAAGGGCTAAAGCAAGCGTGGATCGTCATGTCCTGAGACTACACAAGCTAAACTTATGACAGACAAGAGGGTTCACAGAGTACAGAATCTGCTTCATGTCATTTTGCCAAACCCACCAATCACTCTCCTGTAGGTGTGGGTTCTCTACATTGTTCAAAACAAAGCTGAGAATAATGTGTTCCTTCACTTTCCGTCCACCTCTGCTGATTAACCAAACTTGCAAAGGAGTAATGATGGACGGGTCTTTCAGGGAAGTGACTCATGCTTCCATCCGTGCGAGTACATCTGTTCCTGCCGAAGTGCACAGCAGGCGGCCGGCTAGCTGACCTACGCGCCCGCACACGCAGAGGACCAAACTTGTTAAGGTCGACATAATGAAGCACATAATTACATCCACGGACACCGAGACACTAAGGAATTATATCATGAAGGATTATCCCTGTTACGGCCATCCCCACACACACATGCACGCACACAAGGGAATTAATTCATGCAAAGAAAGTAAAAGATACATTACGAATCTACATAATCACAGTACAAGTAGCATGTAATCAGGAATAAAAAGAGCAAGAAGAGAATAACGCAAAACCTTTTCCTCAAACTGATTATTTAAAAAAAATATTTCAGTCACACAGAGAGGACAAAGGAAGAAAAAAAATCCCTATCCACAGATACTCTCTCACACACATACACACACAGCCTCTCTGGAGCACTGAGGTCATCTTTATTAATAAACCCTCTGACAACAAACACACTCACATCAAGGCCTTCGCCCTCCTTGCACCACGTTCCCTCCCTTCCTCAGCACCTTGAGAAATGGCAACTGCCAGACTGACACAGCAGGAGAGGGTGTCTGTAACCTCACACACATACACACAAGACACACACACACCAAAAAAAACCCCACAAACACACAAAAACGTCCCCGTTTTGCACAGACGGTGTGTCAGCGATCTGTCAGAAGGTAACGGTGCGCACCAGGCCCCGCGTTACACTTGCGCGTGGTTGTGCAACGTCTGGGTGTGAATTCTGGGACGAATTGGGAGAAAGGGGAGAAGTCCGGTCCCGGCAACACATTCTGTCCGCACAGAAAGACTCTAGGAAACACGCTCCGGCTCATTTGTTTCCACTGACAGGAGAGGAGAGGGATGGTTCTGTGTGTGAAATGATAACGGGGGAGAGGAGGGCAGGTGTAGGCTGCTCATGTGTGTCTGAGAGCCGGAGGTAAAATTTGCATCAAAGCCTGCGAATGACACGCGTTTACGCTTCCGTCTCCGTTCATCTCGGTGCACGTGCTTGATGTTTGCCGTACGCTGCACCCCTTACGACGGGATAATGAAGGAAGGAAAAGTTTTAAAACAGCTAAAAAAAGGGAGGGAACAGTCGCTCCTCTGGCAGCAGGCTTTCAATTTCCTGTGCATAGAGGAGGCAATTTTGCTGCTATCGGAATAAATGAAAATGATGAAAGGCAATTAAGAAAGGTCTACTGCAAATTTCAGAGCCATTTATGAAGCAGTGAAAAAGCCTTTAACAGGTGGTGTAAATGTAGCATCTTTAAATGTTTTATGGCGTACCCAGGTTGAGGTTGTGACGGTGACAACGAACGCAGGCTGGTCTCCTGCTAGATCCTTCATCTGTGAGCTGTTAGCACTGGATCTCATTTACTTTCAGCATGTTCCAGATTTACCCCATTATCTAAGCGGAGCATGGGGGAACAGAGACCCCCCAAGAAGGGGCCAAACAGGGATAGTCCAAAAGTAGTGGCACAGACCACCTCAGAACTACATTGATAGTAAAAGGAAAAAAAAGAATCTTATAACGTTTTATATGTGATAGAAATGGTCTGATCTTAACCAAGCTCTCAAATTATTTAAATCTCACCTCAAGTTTAGAGTATCTGAAACTCAGGACTTTACTCTGCTACTCTGTGGACCGAACTGAACTTTTGGAAGGTTACATCTAGCAAAAAACTAGCATAACATTTCAGAAAAATAACATTGCACCTACAGTCAAACAAGGTGTTGTCAGTGTGATGGTCTAGAGCTGCTATGCTATATCAGAACCTGGATGCAACAATAATTTCTGCTCCCTTGCAGAAAATCAAGAAGGAATGAGATCATCAATATTTGGAGCTGTTAATACAATACTAACAATATTCTGACCTGTGATTGGAAGGACATAGTTTTGAATAATTCTGAAGTACAAGGGATATTTAAAACTGTGTTTCTGCTCTTGAGCTAGATGCCACTAATAAGAGCTCCTGATTAACAAATCATTGGAAGTTGACAACCTCTGAAAAGGTTTTGGCAATTCGCTCATCTGAAGTTTTGCAGGTGTGTGTGAACAAGATACTAATGAGAAAGACTTCAGCAATGGCATTTGGGAAACCGTTTAGCACCATCTATCAACCTAGGAAGGGTGATGAGGTTCCAATACTTTCTAAACTATTAGAATCCATCATTCTAAAATATTCACAAGGTAAAAGGTTTGTCTATTTTTTTTAAAGTGGACACCGCAGCAAATCTGCCCGAAGGCACGGTATGCAACGGTCCAAGAAATTGCAAACAAAACCAAACAAGGGCTCGACGTAAATACACAATAATAGGGGAAAGCGCTGCTTTTGTTTGCAAAGACGCATCTGATCTAACCACAAGATTCCCAGATAAATATTCTTCAGACAAATAAAAAATACCAACGTGTTAATCATAATCCAACTAAGATATATTGCCAACTGTAAAGCATGGCAGTGCAGGTGTGATGACTGGGGCTTGTTTTGGAGCCAAAGTACTTGGACACCTTGAACTCTGTGTACTAAAGTATTCTAAGGTCAAATGAGAGGCCATCTACCACACAGCCATAACTGTCTCATAGAGAATATGAAGCATCTACAGGTCACACAGAACAAAGCTATCTGATGCTACTGCTGCTAAAAGCAGTTTCACAAGCTCACAAACGCTGGGGTGAAGTTTTGTTTGTATAATACTGTTATTTTCTTAACCTTTTTTTTGTTAGTTTCTTTGTGACCCTGGCTGTGAAATAAGGTCTCATGCTTTTAACTCCGCTTAAAGTACCCCCCCCTATTTTAGTTTCATCTTTCTCTGCTAAAAAAAAAAAAGTTGAATCTGTTGTGTACGATGGAATATTATGGGCACTGTAGAAAGAATAAAATTGGGAATAAAAATCTACTATAAAAAAAATGTTCAAGAAAAAATGCAAACATTTGTCCATGACAATATTTCCACGATTAAAGTGTGCTTTTTTTTTATATTCAAACTAAGATATTTCGGACCATGTAAAGTCAGCAATTTGCAAGAAAAACAGCTTCTATATTTATCAAAAAAATTATAATGACCATGTCTTAGCAGAATTTAAGATTTGATTTCAACATACATTTTTCAGTTTCAACCAGATTTTTAAAAGATACCATAATCCTGACCCTGTTCTGTCTCCATATCACATTTATTTATTTGTAACCATACATTTCTCTTGCATTGAAGGCAGCTGTCATAAAGCCAGCTGAAAATGTGTGTTTATAAACCTTAATAATCTTTGTTGCTAAGCAAAACCTTTGAGCTTTAGTGAAGTCCACAATAAGAATTAAGCTCTTCCTTCACCTTATTCCACAAATTGCCATCTTTCTTTTTCCTTTGCTGGAAGCCTCTGTGTCATGTGCCCAGCATGGTATCAACACAGTCTTCATTTTTAAGTCAGTAAGGAGCTTGTGCCTTCTTTGCCAGAACATATTCTTCTCCCTCCACATCTGCATCATCTGAGTGTCACAGCCACGCCAGAGATGATGCATCTTTTTTCTACTTACTTCAGACAAACTGCTGTTGTGGCTGCCAAACACAATACGCAGTGCTTCCCATGCTTGTTGCAGGGGATCTTTCAAAGAGCAACTTACATAACACATCATGTTTACTACTGCAAAGCTCAAGAAAAATAAACAAATGAAGGCTTTATGAACTCTGTTTTCATCACACCCACGTCGTGTAATTGAGCAATAAATAAAAAGAAAAGCAGGGAATGGAAGCACTTCTTAATCCTGCTAAATGCAAAGAGGTATATTTTATAGCGAGAAGGACATTTTGTGACAAGGCATATCACAAGTCAAAACCAGGGTGATGAGGGCGCTTGGGAATGGAGCATGTGACATATTGCAACCTCAGCGGATAGTCATGCTCTGTAAATGTGGAACAGCTGGTTGAAATCTACCATTTGCTTTAGTTAAGGCCGCATGTAACGTTTGGTTAAGAACTCGTTTCTTTTTCCACCTCGGAGGAGATGGTTTTTTCTGCATGAACGGAAGTGGGAGAATCTGTACAGACCGTGCCTTGAAAAAGTATTCATACAGCTACAATATATGTTTTATATTTTGGTACAATACAACCACAAACCACGGTGTGTTATATTTTATTATTTTGAATATCACTTTGAAAAAGAAGGAATATTATACATAGTAGTCAAAATCTGACCCATTTGGTCATTCCAACCTAACCCCCAAATTTCCCAAATGGATTCAGATCTGGATCTTGACTGAGCCATTCTAACACATGAATATGCTGTCATCTAAACCAGTCCATTGTAGCGCTGTCTGTATGTTTAGCCGAGATATTGTCCTGCTGGAAGCTGAACTTCCCAACCACTCTAAAGTCCAAGTGACCTGTCACTCAGTCCTGCTGAACACCAACCTCCTTAGTTACTGTTGCTAGCTCGGACAACCCGTCGCAGCCAACTGTTCACAGCCAAAATGTTCACAATCAGAACGGTCAGTCTCGAAACATTTCCTCTTGAAAACTTATGGCAGCAACAGCAATTAGTATCGTTGAGGAGCCTTCAGAAAAGTCAGCATTATACCGTGGAGGGCTATGAAAATAAATCAAAATTAGAGGTACCTCACAGAACGAGTGAGAAGCCTCATCTGGCATCAATTGTCTTTCTCAAGGGAAACAGAATTCATTACCAGCATCGTTTATACAGTAGGATATCAGTTAGAATCATGATACTCTGCTAAGGGGCTAGTTTAAGAAAGGTCACAACAGCTAGGCATGTAATTGTTATTAACTTATATGACCTGATTGCAAAGACTGTATAAGATCATTCACTTACCAATAAAGTCTACAAATTTTCATTGTTTTTTTATAGTGGTCATGTTGAGTTGACTGTGAGGTCTGCCATACAGCTTTTTCCAATGGCGACAGTTGGACAGTTGTCCATGATTTCTCTTTTGTTTTAGGGGAGGGGAATCAAACAATCTCTGTTGCTTATCCTCTTTGGACAGCACATTTTACATTGCTTAACCATAAAGCACAAATACAGTGAAGAAAGAAACCCAACTGTAGCAGGTCCCAATGCTTCTCTATGGAGCGAGATTCCAAAAGATCGGCGTCAGCTCTGGAAAACTGGTAGATGATTGCTACTGGTTCATTGCGATCAAATATATAACCTCGTCAGGTATTTTCTTTACACATTAGTTTTTTAGGGGTATCAGAATGTCAGTTTACTTCAAATGTACGCTCACTGGGCACTTTAGTAGGTACACCTTGCTAGTACCAGGTTGGACCCCTTTTGCCTTTAAATCCTTTGTGGCAAAGATAACAAGGTACTGGTAAGCTTCCTCAGAGATTTTGGTCCATATGGACATGATAGTATAACACAGTTGCTGCAGATTAGTCCACTGCAAATCCATGATGCGAATTTCCTGTTCCACAAGATCCCAATGGTGCCCTATTGGATTGAGATCTGGTGACTGTGGAGGCCATTTGAGTACAGTGAACTAATTGTCATGTTCAAAAAACCAGTCTGAGATTATTCACACTTTATGACATGGCACATTATCCTGCTGGAAGTAGCCATCAGAAGATGGGGACACTGTGCTCATAAAGGGATGGATATGGTCAGCAACAATACTCAGGTAGGCTGTGGTACAGCAGTGATGATCAATTGGTACTAAGGGGCACAAAGTGTGCCGAGAAAATGTCCCCCACAGCCATTTCACCACCACCAGCCTCAACTGTTGATACGAGGCAGGATGGATCCATGCTTTCATGTTGTTGACGCCAAATTCTGACCCTACCATCTTAATGTCGCATTTGAAATCAAAACTCATCAGACCAGGCAACATTTTTTCCAATCTTTCATAGTCCTATATTGGTGGACCTGTACGAATTGTAGCCTCAGCTTCCTGTTCATAGCTGACATCAGTGCCACCTGGTGTGTTCTTCTGCTGTGCGTTCAGCTCGAACCAGTCTGGCCATTTTCCCCTGACCTCTGGCATTAACAAGGCATTTTTGTATGAAGAACTGCCGGTCACTGGATATTTTCCCTTTTTCCGACCATCCTCTGTAAACCGAGATGGTTGTGGGTGAAAATCCCAGTAGATCAGCAGTTTCTGAAATACTCAGACCAGCCTCTTTGGCACCAACAACCATGCCACGTTCAAGTCACTTAAATCACCTTTCTTCCCGATTCTGATGCTCGGTTTGTACTGCAGCAGATGTATTGACCATGTCTGCATGCCTAAATGCATTTAGTTGCTATGTGATTGGCTGATTTGGAATTTGTGTTAACGATCAGTTGGACAAGTACTGGATAAGTACTGTTTTCGGGTTTTCTAATCGACTATGCTGATGTTTGTGCTTGCATTGTGACAAAATGTGATGTTATGGTATAAAATAGCTTGCCAGGCATTGCGGTGGATGTGCAAAAACAACAGCTGGAAGCAATCTTCAACGAAATTTAATGTAGTTATAAGTGACACTGCTAAGAAGTCTGAAATATAAAGAAATATATAAAAATAAATAGGCATCCAGGCATGCTAAGAGGTAGTAGAAACCCATTCCCTTTTACGAACCAGTAAACATCTGCCGGCACAGAAACCATGACCCAGTACTGGTTTCATCGTGATTATCATGGGACCCTGTTGAGCCTGAAGCCAACTGCTCTGTGTGCTTTCAACTGTCAGGACCACAGGGAGACCAGGAGAAACTTTACACTTAAACACTGAGTTCAGTTACATTTGATCCATTTCCAATTGGATCCAAACTGAAATCAATGCCACAGTAATAGACAGTAAGAAACTGTCTCAAGGTGTATTGCTAACAGCTAAATGCGGCTGCTGGCTGCTCAATGAGGGGAGAACAATTTCGTTGTAATGTGGTAAGGCTAAATCTTCTATTTCAAGATGGATTAGAGAACAGAGAGACTGGAATCTTTGGTGGGAGGCAGCAGATTGACAAAGCTGTTACCAGATAATCTGCAAAAGAACAGTAGGACTCATCTTATTCTGCTCAGAACTGTCTAAGGCTGCATGTTTCATCATCACAAAATAACTAACAACATCAAGGCAACTAAGATTTATTCTTTGTGCCCAGTTCGCAGCTCCTGCATGCATGTTCGAGGTAGATATGCTTACAGGCTGTTATTAACAATTTACTGTAGATGCTAAAAAAATAAAAGTTTAACCTTCTCAAAGATTGCTTTCTCTGTCAAACATAAATGTTTCAGATCACCAAATATATTTTACTATCAGATTATGCCGTTGTTTTCAAACTATGATTTCATTTATTATGGGAAAAAAAGGTTAATGCTCCCCTTTCAGTCAATAGTGATTGTTGCCAGACTGAATCATAAATAACTTATATAGAATTTGACTTACAACATGAATAAGGGTAAAATATCTCAAAAAGTAACACATAATGTTCTGAAAAAAATTCTAGAACAGATGAGAGTCAGTGACATCTATTGTTCTTGGAAAGGTTACAAAGCCAGTCAGAGAAACATAGAGCAGTATCGAACCTTCCTAGGACTAAGAGGACTGAAGTAAACTTTCTAGAGAAACAACTATTACAGCATTTCAGAAAAACAGTATGATACATACACTCAAACATGGTGGTGGGAATGTGATGGTCTAAAGCTGCTTTGCTGTAAAAGGACCTGGGTGGAGCAATGAATTAAACTCTCTAGCAGAAAACCAAGAAAGAGAATGCTTGACCATCTTTTAAAGATCTGAGCTAAAGATTAAGATTAAAGGACAAAGATCCAAATAACATTCAAACCTGTGAATGATGCAGGAATATGAGAATTGAGTTTCTGAACTGTCCTAGTCAAAGTCCAGACTTAAGTCTTGTGTCCACTGAGGTTTACGGGCCAGCACAGGTCAGTGTTGTTTGTTACACTATTTTGACTGTTTTCATTGCTAAAGCCACCTATACAACCGACTCGTATTGCATCATTCGTCGACCACCTTCAGTTGTACATTTATAGGACAATGTTATGGTATCGTTAGGATGAAACAACTGCCGTCGCACAACACAGTCCATTGAGATGAGACGGAAAAAAAAAAAATCACTGCTTCTAACAAGCAAGAGACATACTGGTGTGTCACATCTGTTGTCTCTCCAGTATGACACAACCTTAGGGTTAACTTCCCCTACCCAGTGAGAGTCCAAATAGTGGTGGAGACATTTACCCGAATACGCCAAATCATAACATTGCATACCGAACCGCACCGGCCACTGCCGTTCCGCTCAGTGGGAAACAAAACATTAGAGATTGGGATGATTTAATGTGGCTAAATTAAAACAATTCTGTAGAGAAAAGTGGGCCAGAATTTCTACAAAACAGATAGATACAGATAGATAATAGATAAAAGACTCAGTGCCCCCTATAAAAAATAGCTTGATGGCTGTTGTTACCACCAAGGATGGTACGACCATTTCCTAAGTTTAGGACACAATGACTTTTTCACATAAAATCTGGTTAGTTTGCATATTTTATTTCCCTTAAGAAATCAAAGAATCACTAAAAAGTTGTTTTTTATATTTACTCTGGTTATCTTTGTCTGATGCTACAGATTGCTACAAACATCAAAGAGTGACAAAAAAAGACATGTGTATGGGTAAACCACTTTTTCAGAGCACTGTAGAGGAAGATCGCCTTAATTTCAGACAAACCAAATTATGACGATTAGCGTCTGAAAAACCTGCAATTTATTCAGGCAAATTCTCATCACATGCAGCTTTGTCGCCAGGGAGCTTTTTCAACGTTCCAATGAGCGTTACAAATTGCAGAACATTTTGAAGCATCAACACAAGCAAACCTGCCTGCAAATAAACGTAAAGCTTATTGGTAGCAAGCGCATGCTGTCAGCGCTAATCAAAAGCACAGCAGTCAGTTTAGGATGGAAAAATGTCTTCACTCTGGTTAATGGAAGGCACAGCTGTGACCAGAAAAAAAAATAAATAAGAAAAACAGCAGTAGGCTGACTTTATAGACAGACCGGCAGAAAATCTGTATGTGTAAAATTGGTACATATTAAGAGCATGCGTCAAATTCATGTCTGTTTTTTCTATATCGCCTCATATGAAAATTAGGACACACACTGATCACAATCCCTGAATTTAAAGAAGAAGAAGGTAAATAATTCCAACAGCAGCTGAGGACAATGTGGCAATATTTATTGAAAATACACAAAATGAGTTAATATTTCAAAAAGAATCTACAAAGTTAAGAAAGAATCATGAATACTTAAATTAAAATCTAAGAGAAGATGCTTGTAATTTTGTTGCTCCAATGGGACAAAAACAGCGGTGGGGTGTCTTGAAGGTAGCAAAGGTTTTAGAAGAAGATGACAGCGCGACACACAAATCAAATTAAGCTTGACAATATATGAAGTCAGCAGGGCTGAAGAAAATATCATGCTCTTTACCATCTCCTGTCTGTTTCTACATTGCCTTATCCCGCTTCTTCCTCAGCCATTTTCATCATCTCAGACACCTTATCCATTTCTCTCCAGATAAGTTTTCTCCATTCTTTGTCTCATTTCAGCCTCCGCTCCCGTCGTGTTTGGGAGTTCTCGTTTCCCACTTTTCCAGTCTATTTAGCTCCCCGGCGCTGCATGCATCTGTGACTGATGAGTCACTTTTCTTTGAAGGTATAATTCAATACTTTGGGATTCACACATCTTTGCGCGCTTGCCAACATCAGAGGATTGTTACCAGTCTTTACTGTGCCCGCAAAATTTTTAAACGGAAGCCAGGTGACAGGAAGTTTAGCTTTGCATAATGATTGAGAATGGGGAGATGGTTGCTCAATCTGTTCTTCCCCGACCTACACCTCTAAAGCTATATGAACATGCTTATTTGTAGCAGAACAAGGACAAAAATAAGTGTGATGTTGCTCCTAGAGGAGTGCTCCTAGGCTATCTCGAGCTACATAAAGTGCCTAATTTATCGGACCAGTAAAAAAAAAAAGAATTCATATTGTAAAGTGGAAGGAAAATTATTGCTGGCTTCTCTCAAAAATCAAAATTGGTGAAGCGCGACATGCATCTGCATTCAACCACCTTTTACTGTAATTACACCTGCAAGTAAACATCTCTTATCATGTAGAGATTGAACTTTTTGCTCTTTTTTCCTCTTCAAAATAGCTTCATCCTAGTTAGGTTGGAATAGGAAGGCCAACCATCTTTTCCCTGGATATTTCCTCTTCTCCCTCAAGGGCTATCCTGGGGGAATTCATAGATTGATGAAAACCTCAGAGGTTCCATTGCTCGTCAAGGGACAAGATTTAAATCGACTGGTGCGAGCCAAGAAATATGACAGCCTTTCTTTCACGTCGTGTCCTCCCTGAGCTTCTGCCTAATGCGTGGTTCTGATATTTTTAGTGACAGAAAAAAATTACGCTGTCTGGTCACAACAAACGGGTAGTGGAGTACATCTTTCACAAAGCTGACAAATGTTTTCTGTGTGTCGAAAGGTGACAAAGATCCCAGAGATCACATGGACACAAAAACTAGAATAATGTGCAAAGTGAGAGGAAGATCAAGAGAAAAAGTAAAGAATTCATTTTATCAAAGAAAAGTACATTTTTTGTCCAGCACGGCTTATAAAGTGAACCATTATTGATGCTGGTAAATTTTAGAATTCTTTTTGTATTTGAGAATAAATCTTAAGCTTGTTGTTTAAGTATTCTTTCAAACCAAATGGAGAAATTACGCCTATGTTAAAACCAAAAGCGTCCTCTTCTTTGAAATTCAAAATGCGATCACCCTAGATTTTACGGATCTTCTCTTTGACCAAAAATTCTCAAGTCATGCCAATAGTTCTCATGTATATTAGGTCTGGACTTTGACTAGGACATTGTAACTCAAAGGTATTGCATTATAGGTGTTTTGTCCTCCTGGAAAGTGAACTGTTAAGTTTCAAGTCTTTTACAACCTCTAACCGAGTTTCACTCAGGATTTCCCTATGTTTAGCTCTATCTTCCCATCAACTCTGAGCTGGTTCCCTATCTCTGTTGAATAAAAGTGTCCCCCCAGAATGATGCTGCCATCACCATGTCACACAATGCGGATTTCGCATGCAGGGCGATTTGCTGGGTTGGTTTTCCACCACCTTTTTCTGTGTGTTCACTGTGCTGCCTGCACGGCTTATGGCGCCTTCGTGTAGCTGGACAGGAATGTCTTGGCAGGTTTGAACTTGTGCAGTACTATTCAATTTTTTAGATAATATATTGACCGGCATTCTGTGATAAGTGCAAAGCTTCAATATCTGATACTGTTTTATCACCCAATCCTGCTTTAAACTTCTCCCTGACATGTCTGCTGTGTTCCTTGGGCTTTAAGAAGTCTGTTTCTCTGCTAATCTCTAATTAACCAGTGAGGCCTTCACAGAACAGCTGGATTTATTCTGAGGGGAGTCTATTAGGCAATCAGAATTTCTGAAAGCTGAAAATTTCCCTGGATTTGGCAAAACAGGGTGAAAGTTTTAAAACAATGTTTTATTTTTCTTCCACTTTAGGACTGTGTGCTACTTCATGTTGGTATTGTACGTAAAATTCCTATTAAATTGCTTGTGAATCCGGGGTTAAAATATGGAAAAAATATTAAAAGGTGTGTGTGTGTTTTTCTGTGTTTTTTCCTTGCTTTGAGCCTGAAGGTAGTGCGACGCACTGTGTACGACAGCAAAATGTGAGGATATGTCAGTGCAAATGTGTCGCAAAGATAAAACGCTAAAGCGCTTGTAGATCTAACACCCACCCCCCCAATTTAAATAATTCAGTTTTCCAAAACTGATTTTTTGAGTCACTCTTCAGTGTGCAATAGTTCACATCTTAATCTCTTTTCTTTACCCAAAACTCAGCAGAGCTTGTCGCAAAGTTGGTTTAATAAAGTCTGTCACAGGAAAGCGGTACCAAGCACACATGCAGATACAGATAGAGTCTTCGAAACTACAAAGACTTAAAGCAAAACAGACACAAAGCACTGGGACAAAGGGAAAACACACACATCGACACACTAACATGAAATCAGGGACACGTAAAAACGTAAAGACACACGCTTGCGTCCCAACACAAACGCGCCCTTCCATTCCGGCACAATAAGATAAAGATGCACACGAGTTAATGCGGACTCGCATATCTGCAGACACAAAGAAAACGTCACGCAGGCTCAGGGAGACAATGGGGTTGGGGAAAAAAAAAACAAACACCACACACAGACACAATGAAAGATACAAAAGCATTAAACAGGGACACACGGCAACAGACAGCATGGGCATGCTGATGAGCGGCGGATCCGACACCGGCAATGTGACGCTCCAAACAGAGGCAGCACGCTGCGATGGCAAATGTGGCTCCGGAGACCATGGTTTAGCGCGCAGAATGAAATGACATGCAATAGCTCTGTGGAACTACAAAAGTGTCCACGTGGCTACAAAAGAGAGAAAGCACACATGGAAAATGAACAGAGAGCAGAGCATAATGATCTGGCTCTCAAACTGTGACAAAAGGGCTTTTTTTTAATGAGGGAGCAGCTTTAGGCCTTGAAACAACAAAAAGCAGGGTCTGAAATCAATTGATGATGGCAAAGATGAACTCCTCTGTGCACATTATTTTTTTATCTTACACAGAATATCGGACAAAGAAATTCAACAGCATTTTATCAATAGCAAATTTAGATAAGAGAGGTTAAAAAAAACATAGTGGATGAGCTGCAGGTTGATTTTGGCTGGTGTAAAATAAATGGAGGCAGAGAGATGAAAAGGCTGGGTAAAGCGACTCAAAAACAAGTAATCATACTGGGAGAAGCCTTTTTTCACAAAGGCTCTGAAAACAATTTACCACAGCAGCTTGGGTGTACATCTGTTCCTAAGATATCTTACAACCCTGACTCTTTGTTCTACACAAATTAGACAATAACTTCTTTGGATTTTAAACATTGTGAGGACTATGACCTAACGTGAATAACAACTTATCAAGTTACTCAGAGCCTATACAGAGCAGTAATCTGACGGAAACTGTTAAAAGATGGCAGAATATGTTAAATTGGCACATCAGTTAGTTCCTGTTAACTAACTGCTGCTCCTAAATGTCCTGCCAATCCAGGCATGTCCACTTGGCAGTGTTGGCTGAGGAGGTAGGGGTCCATCCTGTATCTGTTGGGTTGCTGGTCTGAACCCCGGTTCAAGAGGTCACCTTGCAATTGTGTCCTTGGGGATGACATTTCACTCACTTTGCCACCTGTTGGTAGTCAGATGGCCTGGTGGCACCAATTGAGAGAAAGAACCTTGTTCCTGTCAGTCTGGCCCAGTGCAGCTGTGTAGTTTAATCTGACCAGTGTGTAAATGATTGCATAAATGGGTGAATGACTGACTTCAGCGTTAAGACTGGATGAAGCGCTATATAAGTGTACGCCATTGACACTGACTTGCTTTGGTACGTTTCCTGCTAAAATTAGATTTTTATGTTATTTAGAATTGTTTAATTTTTCAGATGTGCATATAGTTCTATATTTCTGTCTGTCTGATGACATCGTGTTTAAATGTCAAAACAGACATTGTGGTAAGTTACCTACCCAGTATTAGCTTTTTTACGAAATACTTTTATTTCAATTCTTGCTTACGTCATTTCTTGGATGGCCACTTTTCACTTTTACTCGAATAAAAAAAAAAAATGTTGAAGTTACTCTCAGCTGAACACATTTTTTTGCTAGACTACTCTACCCCCTCTGACTAAATCTGTGAAAGTGGCACAATGATTATTCACTGTAGACATCTTTTTACTCTTAATTCAGGTTAAAATCAGGACCTGTTTAGCCGTCAGACCAGCTTAGCAGACACTTATACAGAGGAAAACTGTCTAAGGATAACAAACATGTCTGAAACTAGCATTTTAAATATTTAGCAAACAGAAATTGATAAAAAGTGTTTCAAGATCCCAGAATGTGTAAAACTGTCTTAATAATTAATTGTAATTAACAAACTTTTCCCTAAATGAAGGTGATAATGAAGTGTTTCTTTCAACAAAAAAAATTATAAAAATGCAGAAAGATATGTTCTAAAGTAAAAAAAAAAAAAAAAAAAAATGAAGTCATTCAGCAACAACAGGACACAATTTGCCAAAACCCCATCCAGTATACTGCAGACAGACACACGTGTCAAGGCTCACACCCACACCCACACTTCAACATGGCAACTAACTGCGTTTCAAAATCAATTAATGAAAAGCATAGTTTTTCCCCTACAGGGAGTTAAAGATGAAATTTATGAATTTAACCCCGGTACACAAATCAGACCTGCATGGTCTAAAAGTATGAAAGAACAAGACGAATGGAGGGAACATAGATGGTCAATGAATTAAAAAAAGGCAGAGAGTTTCATTAAGCCATATCGTTCCAATCGGATACAGATCTTTCAGATAATTTGAATGATCCACATCCATCCATCCATCCATCCATCTTGATATGATAGGTAGATGATAATGTTAGTGGTGAAGCCTTTGGTAGGCTTTATTCCCATCACTCCTTTTTCCCCTCACTGTCTCTTCGCATTAGGTTTCAGGCTCTTTTAAAAGACATTTTATTGATTTTGTTGGATGCGTAGAATCAGAGTCAGGCATTTTGATGAGAGTGTGTGCATCTGGTCCAACCTGGGGCAGAAAAATATATATCAATCATAAGTTTTATTTTCTCTCGCCCATGCTGTTCTTGAAACTAGGAAGACGCTTTCTAATAGATGTGTGGAAAAAGAGAGTCTGCAACTTACACAGAAGAACAAACGTCACATGTCCATATGTAACAGTTGTTATGTCTGAGAATGCTCCAATGGTGAGATTGTAATGTGTTAGAAAAGGTGACAGTGTTTTATGCTCCGGAAAAATTAGTCAACTTTTCAAAAATTGTAAACGATAAGCTATCTTTTCTGTTTTTTATTTTCATACTAATTTTTGTTTTGATCATCAGTTTTTAAAATGTTACATGAATTGCAGTTTATAAATGTTCATTTATGCTTTCTTTTAGTGGTTCTAGGTTTTCATTTTCAATCATGTAAAGCACCTTGAATTGCCTTGTGTTGAAAGTGTGCTATATAAATGAAATTGCCTTGCTTGGCCTTTAGAAGAACACCTCTTACTGAATAAACATAATAAGGTAAGGCAGAGTGCAGTTCCTTCTTTTACTGGTTCAGTACTGCCTGTTAATTGTGCCTGTGACAAACCTGTGGTCCATTGTCATGCCAAAGACTCAAATTACATTCAGCTAAAACTGAGCCCAGCAACACATTTCAGTAACTGTTTTGCAGCTTTTGCAATGCAGACTTGACGAAATTTCACAAATTTGATGAGACTTCCACAAAATGTAGCTCACATGAAACAGATTTTCAGCTATCATCTAAAGATACTTCCTTGCTGTTATCCAGATCGCTGTGGTAAATTTCCCACATCATCCTTAACACGTGTAAACCATTATGTGCATTTCTCAGAACAGCCCAAACAGCAACACATCGTGTTGTCATCTGCAAAAGTGAGTCACCTGTTTAGAATCCTTTATCCGGATCTCAAAAAATTTATGTCGGTTCAAGCATTCATGGACAATAATATAATAAGAGTGTTTAGTCTGTTTATCAGTGTGATAATTGTTTTGCTCATTTCTGCTGTGTGCCAGTTTAAAATTCAGGAACAATTTGGGGTAACTGCTTGGTGATTGTCTGATCACTTTCTAACATTCATCTATTCAAGTTTAACCTAAGAGCAATTTAAGGTAATTTAAGGAATAGTTAGTATTCTGAATACTTTCCCCAAACAGGTGAAAATGTATAAAGTCTAGATACAAGACATTGGGAAAAGATGACATAGTTATATTCCGTCCCATCCATTATCTATTCCGCTTGTCCTCCAAGAGTCAAAGGGGGAAGGTGCCTATCTCCAGCAGTCATTTAACCAGAGGCGGTATACACCCTGGACAGGTCGCCAGTGCATCTTAGAAATTGTAATATTAATGATGAATATTACAACAACAATTAACCCAACGTTCTCTCAGTGCTTTCTTTCTTTTCCATTTTCACAAATCTCCACCATTCTCCCTGAACCTTAGCATCTCATTAAGTTCTATCTCAGGTGTGGGCACAAAGGACAGTAAAAATCCATTCAAATGGCCAATTGCATTATTTTACTTTAAACGCATCGCCCTAAAATGTTATGGCACATTGAATATTGCATTCAGGAGTTTTTTTTTCATACTGTCATTTAAATAATGATTGCAATTCATTATATTGTGCTGCTCTAATATTTGGTTCACACCTTTGAATGCAGTGACAAAAAATGTCCCACTGATAATTATAACTAAGCAATGATGTATGATTCAAACTGCCAATCACACATAAGCATCTATTTGAGATGGCAGAACACTTTGAAAAATATGGAAAAGAACAAGAAATGTCTGTGATGCTTTTCAAGTTTTCTCTAAGAAATGTACCGAAGCAACCAAGAAAAATAGTGAAGGTCCAAAACTTCACATCAAAACAGTCACCAAAAAAAGCTATTTTTAGTATTACATATTGATATCTAATACATCTCCAAAAGGTTGTCTGCTTGTATGTATGAATCTCTCAGTATGTGAGCAGTACATTCTTTTTGCTGAGACTACCACTATAATTGCAATGCACGACGTAACGTTCCTGGAAAGGGTGACGTGAGCTATGATCTCCACATCAAAGAAATGAAGACTATGCCAAGGAGTATGTGGAGAAGAAGCCTATTCAAAAACATTTATAAGGGATAATGTCTCAGGGGACAAAAAGTGAATAAGAGTGAGCATGAAGAAGCAAAAGATGAGACACTAAAAGAGAGAGTGAGAAAAGAAGGTGAAAGCCAGGCTGGAAATTGATGGTGTAATTGTTGACTGCTGGGCGGTTCTTATCTAGGTTTCTCAGGGTTGTTGTCTGGGCAAGCTGGCCTCCTCCTTGCTTTCCAATCTCTTTCTCTCTCTAGGAGAAGAACAAACATAACAACCTCTGTACATTACTCTATTTTCTTCCTCTCTCTCTCTCTTCCTTAAAGCTTTTGTACTTCAAGTCTCCATCCCTCTCCTCTTTTATCTCGTTTCTGTCGTATTATTGTACCCCTCATCCTACAGAGTATCTTTCTTTTCTCCCCCTTCTTTCCTTCAGACAAGTTAGACATCACACAGAGAGCAGTGGGCTAGAAAAGAGCAGCAGGAGATGGGGGTTGGGAGCTATGGGGGTCAAAGGTGTGTCTACAGCAGGATAGGGGTGGGTGAGTAGGAAAACACTGAATCTGTCTCTCTCTCTCTCTCTTTAAATTCCCTGGAGAGCACACCACCCCAACCAACACCTAAACAACAGTACTATTGTCGCTGCAGCTGCTGATACAGCTGGAGTCAAAGGAGGCTGCAGCACTGGATAGGAGGTGGGGCCAATTAAGTACCAACCATAGTTAACACGAATAGACAAAGGAGTGTTTTGTGTTGGCAAAAGATTGTGTAGAGGGAGAAGACTTACAAGTACAAATCAACACATTTGTATTTAAATCAATACATGAAGTAAAAAATAATCATCTGCGATGTCTCTGTGAGTGGGTGATCAGGCCCAATGATGAACCGGTAATCATTTGCAGATGAAGCCTAGTGCAGAAACTGAATGACCGGACCTTTCAACATGCAAAATTATAATGAGAAGCGCTTTGTTGCACTCTGGCTGCTTGCCAGAATAAGAAGATTTCCAGCCTGACTGCTGACCAACCAGTTCGAAACTCAGAAGTCCAATCTTTTCCCGGTCAGTGACTGCATCATACTAAGTGCAACAAGCTTGCTTCGAAAAAAAAACCCTATTTGAAATGAAACTGTATTTTCCAAAAAAGGGATTTCATTCCAGTTATGAGAGAGTGGGAGAGAGGAGGATTTGAATAACAGATAACAAGAAGGACAAGAATCCTTTTTCGTTTCCAGCGTCTGTCTGTCATGGATACTGCTGTATCTGGAAATGATAGCAGCAGTGTGGAGGTATCTTAGTGTTATTACATTTTTTAAAAGAACATGTAGACCGTTGTTTTATCGCTGTTAGCCACTCTAACCACATTAATTCCTAACATATGATATTCGAGATAGTTCAAAATGTGTTGTCATTCTATCTTTTTAACATTTTGAAGCAGTCTTAAAACCTTGCGTTACATAGACTGTTCTGTCACACGCATAATAATACATAATTTATGATGCTTATATAAATGACTAGCAATCGGTCACTGCAGGTCTAAAAAAGCAGTTTTAAATACTGTTCTTATATTTTCTTACATCGTAGTAATTAAGGAGGAATCAAATTGAACAAAAACAATCACTGGCAGGTTGAACCTTTAGAAAACCCAAAAAACTGAAAGTCGGTCAAAAAGTTCTAAATGTGGCAATTCCCCACTCGTAGGTTGTACTGAACCCACATTTTTTCTTCAAAGCCATCACAATAGTAAAATTGACAACTCAGTGGTTACCCTGTTTGGGCTACCAGAACTCCAGAAACGTAAAAAAAAGATGGTGCTGATCCGGTGTGATGGGTTTGATCAAATCGACTAACAAAGCCTCACTTTCAACCTCTGTGTGTATCCTACACTTGGACACATAGCTTAAAAAACGCTTGTAACAGAATTTTCAAGGCTAAATAAAGAAAACCTCCTTGCCAAGCTTCAATGACCATTAAAGAGATGTCAGCGGCTGTCCAGTGTTAGTAAGAAAGGCTTTCTGGTGGCACTCCTGCTTTTGGGTTCTTCTCTAGCACAATCACGCTCAACGAACTCAAAGTGGACAAATACGAGTAACATGACACATGAAAAAGCACACAGGCAGTTAGGCGGTTCGTATCTTCAACAGAAACAGACAGCCTCTTTAGGACACTCAGGCATGCTGCCGTCCAACCTGCCATAACATTTCACTCATTGCTTGTGGTTAACAGGTTCCTGCTGCGCTGCAAGTTTCAGACTGGATTTTCCTGCATCCCAGATCAAAACCAGAGCCTGTATTTCACTGAGTAGCATCATGTCAGAGATGTCTCGGAAGCAGACGAATCTCCTAGTCCTCTCTATACGCAATAACACAATACCATTTCAATGACACTTTCTGTTAAGTTCATCTCATTTGTAGAGATTTTTAAGCACTTTAAAATGTGTTATTAACCCCCCTCTTCATTCTGTCTGTAACAAGTCCTCAGTTAGAAGTAAAAGCCACATTGCTTCATCATTGATTTTTGAACAATTAGGAGCAGCATTGACTTTCCAGTAAGACTCTGTAGGCTGTTAGGAACACTGAAGAAACTTTGAATTTCCAATTAGACATGCTACACCATGCATACATCTGTATTCTCACCTAATAGTCATCTAATGACTGATTCCAGCAAGGCAACAGGAAATGGGCAGGGGTAGCTCTCCCCCTCCCTGCAGACACAAAAAAAACAAAAACACAAAGCTACTCCCACACACCAGCTCTGAGGAGATCTCTGAGAGCAGTCTTGCAGGGGCCCTCCTGCTGCTGATAATCCTTGCATGGGCCCAGATGTAGTGCCTACCCCTGAGAGAGGCCATTAGCCCGGGTGCAGCTCCTTCGCGTTAAGCCGCAGCTTACCAGCCTGCAAGCCACAGGGCAGCTTTTTTTATTGTCCCCTCAAAACTTTATGTGTGAGCATTAGGGCAACGGCTCAGGAGGAGTGGCGTCTGTAACACGGGCTCCAGCAGACCCGGTTCCTGTGCGTGTTTGTGTGTGCATATGTGCGTGTGTGTATGTGTGATGCAGCACGCTCCCGGCAGTTCCTGTACACTAACGGCCGGTCCCACGGTAGGGAGGGTGAGCTCAGTCAGACCAGAACAATGCCAGAATAGGGGATGCCATAAAAAACAAACTACCATGCTCTGGTTAGCACGAGAAGGAGGAGGGTAGGGACCTATTTCCCTCTGTGCCCACCCCCCCAGTGAACTACATCTGCATCATTATTCACATCCACATATAAATGCACAAAAAACCTCTGCTATACAGTGCATGAGCCCCGATTTTTTTGAAACTGCTATCCTGTGGTGCGACCCTGCGCTCAGTGTGGAGAAAAAAAAGCAAATCACAAGCTGAATATTTAAAACATACATCACTCAGTACATGACAGCAATCTCAATTTTTACACAGGACTCAGCCTCTACGCATAACCTGAACCAAGAAGAGAGAAAAACAGAACGATTCTGACGGTCTTTCGCACACAAAGCACAGAGTAGGCAACTGAGCCAGAAAACATCTGCTGATTCGGAACAAACAAAACAACAAGCAGCCGACAGACAGCCGGCTGGGGCCCCAGAAAAAATACTAAGTACCTTACACTGTGCCCCCAATACAACAATTGGTTTTCTGGTTGAACATATTATTCTTTCTCTAAAGCTACACAGTTCCAGACACAATTCAGCAAAGAGTGAGTGAAAAAACAACTGTTAATCAAGACAGAATCAATCTGTAAAGAAGATGAAGATTTCTTCTTTCTGAGCAACTCTTTGGCTCAGTTAGAATAAAAAGAGAAAGAAATCAAAGTACAGCAGAATAGATACACAGGTTTAGAAGTATCTTTTTGTTCAGCATACCAAGGCTGGTTTGATTGCTTTAATGTACAAAAATTGCTGCATATTGTCATGGATCCTTTGCTAAAACACTATTTTCTTAGAGAAAAGCAGAGGCTTAAAATCCGGCTGTGCCAAACTTGCAAACATGAAGCCACTTTAAAGTTATGTCTGTGATTTTGTGTCACAGGAAGAATGCATGGTACAAGTTGGAATTTTTCTTTTTCCTATACAGACCCTTATAATGCATGCTGATAAAGAAATATTATAAGTAAAATTGTAGTATTCTTATATCCTGTTATACAGAGTTTAATACAAAAGCCACATAGTCACTAACTTTAGCTAAATTTTCCCAGCATTTACTATGTGTTTTCACCCCTATGCTGTTTATAGATCAAGACTGAGAGTCCAACAAGCCCATATCAGCAAAGCAATTAGTCTGGCTGTGAGTTCATGTAGAGCGAGCAGTCGGCTGATCAACAGACATGAGGCTCCTAGTATTCCACTTCTAGTTTTAAAACAGCACAGGGTTCACGTTTGCTAGGTGCCGCTCCAGTAGCTTCCACACCTTTACTGTCCATAGCTTTCACTACCGAAAGACAATATATCTTGTACCCAGAGAAAACGTAGAAACAACAGGTGGGGGACGGGCACGTCTAGTAAATTTAGCTGGAAAGGAATTGAATATTCGGTGATGGTTCGGTAATGATTGTGACACTTATCTTTCTTCCTACAGTACAGGCCAAACATTTGGACAAACCCTCTCATTCAGTGCGTTTCATGACTGCTGACATTGTAGATTTTCACTGAAGGCATCAAAACTATGAATGAACACGTATGGAATTATGTTGTAGCTGAAACGCAGAGTGAAGGCAAAAGGGCCAACAAGTACTAAGCATATCTGGGAACTCCTTCAAGACTGTTGGAAAATCATATCGGGTGACTACCTCTAGAAGCTCAAGAGAATGCAAAGGAGTCATCAGAGCAAAGGGTGGCTACTTTGAGGAATCTAAAATATAACACATGTATTCAGTTATTTAAGTACATACAGTAATTTCATACATCATGTGTTCATTCATAGTTTTTGATGCCCTTCATTGAGAATCTACAATGTAGTCATGAAAATAAAGAAAACGCATTGAATGAGAAGGTGTGTCCAAACCTTTGGTCTGTACTGTATATCTCTGATTAATTAAAAACAGTGAAACTATGGTCTTATACATTTCTAAATCCAGCCAATACGTAAAACAATGGTATTTTCCATAAATGGAAAAGCCTTCCTTATTTTAGCTATTTTTTCAGCTGTAACACTGCAGAGCTTTTGTATAAACCCAATCTTATCCATCCAATTACTTCCTTAGCAGTCAGACTGAGAGGCAGGCTACATCCTGGACAGGTTCCCATTTCATCACATTGCATTACATGATCCCCATGTGGTTTAACGTTCCAATATATATATTTTTTTTAAATCTATCAATACTACTCCAGTAGGGGGCAATATTGTCTACTTTAACAAAGTGTTGTATATCAACTCATCAATCAGTGTTAGGCGACAAACTCTTCTTAAAATTTGTCATCATAGATTTTAAGCTGAATAGAATACAGAGTCAAGACAAACAGTTAGATGCTGAAAAAGTCATTAAAAACAGCTACAGAGATGTGGTGCAAAGCAATATACTGAGTGCATTCAAAATAGGTCACTAGCCACTTTATGTTGTCTTTTTCTAAGAGTCTTTGCAAACCAAAAGAAATATGTTTTTTTAATGTTCTCTATATTTATTTTAAATCTGCTTTTTTATCAAAAACTCAGTCTCCAAGTGGACGCCAGTTGCTGACGGAGCACAAAAATCCTTTTGCTAAATATTTGCGTTTGCATGGTATTGCCCTTTACTCGTCACTCAGCAGACTAAAGATTACGATGACATATTGGATTGCTCAGCAACAATAGGAGCCTTTCCAAAAACGTCACATTTCTTTAATTCCTACAAAAACAGCAGACAACAATCTAAACTCGGTAACTAGAGGCTAAATGCTCCACTCTGTTTTTTTTCTTCCTAAATCATCCTTCTAATTTTCATTAATTCTGGAACCATAAAGATCTTTAAATTTCTTCCCTACCAAATCCTTCATAAGTCAATATTTAAGGACACATTCCGCTTTAATGAAATCTTGAATAAGCAAAAATCCATTTCACCTTGCAGTTCTAATTAAGTGTCCTGCTTTACATAAATCCTTCGATAGAACCCCAGCTATTGAGCGGGGCAATTTAAAGATAAACAGCGAGATGGACAGAGAAAGCGCGTGGAGGAGGGCAGCAGATGGCCAGCAGTGGTCAGCTGTTAATACACAAGCGGGTCAGGACTGCCCTGCCCTTCCGTTCTACCAGTCATTAATAATGCAGAGCCACCCAGAGGAACTCCGCAGAATGTCTTTTTAAACTGTGCTGCTCTGCTGCGCTGAAGGAAAGCACGAATCTTGATGTCATGACTGGAAGCTATGGATTTCTCTCCATCTGTTCATTCATTTAAATCAGAAAACAGTAATTAGATTTGGGTGATGTCTCTCTCCATTGCACACTGACGTTTTCTATTTTTTTTTCTTCATAATTGCATTGATCAGCTAAACAGAAGGGAAATTACAGGTTGCAATGAAAAGCTTTGACAAGCAAAACATCTACGGGGCAAGAAGGAAAAAGGATTCAAGATGTACTCGCCCCACATATTGGCTTCCAGGATGTCAGAATGCTCCATATTGGATTTTCCACAAGTCAGTTTTTCCTGGAAACATTTTCCCTCCCTCCCTTGGGCCTTATTTATTTATTGATTTCCCCCAAAGGAGGAATGTATCATTCATGGCTGGCGACAAACATTTATCACTGTGTTATATTCTGTGATCGGGGAATAACGTGTTTTTTTTTCTGATAATGTAGTTAATTTTTGACGGCAACGTCAATAAGACTTCATTTAATTTGCGTGAAAGTAGAAAAAGATCCATAATGGCTGCTCTTTGGGCATTCAGTGTGCTGGCACCGCTATTAGAAACCACCAAACAGATTATACCACTCTTCATGGTATCATTTTTATTCACAATGGGCTGAATATGCACTTGTCTGTTCAATTAAAGTTGAGCTATATAAGTGGCAAGTGCTTACACTTTGGCAATGCTAAAATGACCTCATTAGGCTTCTGAAACTGAGTTCAATTAAGTGAGGGAGTGGAGGTAGAAGGGGGGAAAAGACATGTGTGCTTAAGAGAACGAGAGAATGGGAGAAAGAGAAGATACTCAAAGAGAGAGTGCATAGTTGGAGGAGAGCGAAAGCATCCCGTCCTGGAAGAACGGCAATCAGGGCTGCTGCCAGAAGCCCCTGCATCTATCTATCGCTGAATGACGGAAACTTCTCAGCAGGTCTTATATCCAACACAGATAGGGCTAGAGGTTCTGCGGCACGGTGCACAAGCTTCAGAATGCATAAAACGTACGCTCCTCCTTACAGATGTGGAAGCAGCAGCATTTTAAGGAAAATCTGCATCTAAAATTTTGATTTAGCTAAATCACTGGGCATGAATATTTGTCTAATCATAAATATATATATATATATATATATATATATATATATATATTTACAGATCTGACATAAAACAATAATCCTCTTTGATATTTGATTTTAGTTAGATATGGAATCATAAAAAACATAAAAGTCTCCCAATAAGAGGTTCAGCACAGTGATGGAAGCCTTAGGAGAAAATAAAGACAAATTCCTACTGTGTATTTTGTAATTTGAGCTTGCATGATATTTTTTTTCCCATTTGGATCAGCCTGATGGTCTAGTATATGGATTATATTTATAGTTTCTGGTATATATAATATATGGGAAAGTTGTTCTTTACTATAGAGACCACATTTCTAGTAAAAATACCTGTGCTAAACAGAAATTTAATTTTTATCCAACTTTAAACAAATTGAATACAGTGCTCCGCACGTGTAAAACCTAGTTTTAAATTTCCGTCAGAGGCAATCATTTTATTTTATATCTTTCTTGCATTTCGAAGAGTTCATACAGGACTTCAAATTCAACTTTTTTTTTTGTGCCTGTATCGGATTTTATTGTGATAGTCTGAACAGCAGACATCCTATTTTTTTCAAATCCGACCCAGGTTTCTTTCATATGTGGTACTATATCTGATACAAAAAATCAAATATTATGAGTGGCTTCTGTATGAATGCTCATGTCACCTTCAATCCGTCTCATACAACACCGAAATGACACAGGTGTCACTAATCTGTGCAGGAAGAGGCCAACGCTTGAACAAACATGGCAGACACTGGAGTCTGAGTCAGTCAATGAACAGAAAGTGAGATTTTGGACTTGATTAGTGAACATTCTGTTGGTTCCAACTGTGCAGGAGTAGACAAACTGCTGCACAAACACTGACGTCTGTAGCCACCATTTTTATATCAGTATATCATATGTGACGTCTCGTCTTTTACTGTGCATACGTAGATGCTTAAGGGCCATGAACTGTACACACGAGCACGTTTGCGGTCATATTTCCATTATAGTGTGAACAACAGCAAAAAAAATGTACTTAATAAAAGAAAACAAGAATTGAGCATCAAGAACTATAGTTTGAAAATAACTGTAGTCTTATATAACGCAATTCCAGTAAAAGCCTCATTAGAGCTGACCAAACTTCACATATTTACATTTGAGATGGTAGGATAGAAAAGGCTTTTTTTCCTTGCATCACTCTTAACCAAGTGGTTTGCCATGTACAGCAGATAGTGTCTAGTGGTTGTTATGGAGATGTGACCCCAAGATGCAACTCTTTCCTGAAGCTCTCTGTTCTCTGTGCATTGTGGCAAGGTTAATATGGGTCCCTGTCAATCCTAACAGCTACTGACTAAAATAAACAAACCTCTGTGTCATGGTCGTGTAAGATTTTGAACCGTCAGTACGTTGACATGCATTTGTAAATCAAATTTAGGCAATAATGAGAGTAATTACTTAACGAGAAAGGAAGCATTTATCCCAGTTTACACGTCACTTAGAAAATCGAATTATTGAATGAAGTGTTGACTCCACAACACTAGGGGGCAACATGCGACCTTTTGCATTGGCATTCTTTCGGTTGGACTAGACGCACACAGATAGTAAACAAAGTGGGCAGCAGTGAAGCAGATAGAATAAAAGCAATATATGCTAAATGAGCAAAGAAATATATCAAAACAATGTTAGAGCACAGTACATTTCTTAAGTATTGTACTGTTTGATTGGGTTACACTCGTCATTGCTGCAGAGTTACTGTGGACCTGTGTTGGTGTTTCAGCCTCAACACTTCCCATGAATAGCTCAATTTGGAGTCACATGCAGAGATTTGGTTTGATTTTCTAATTGTATTATCTGGGCGGGTTAGTCCAATCATGACAAGTCCAGTTTGATTCGACGCACGACTGTGTGTGACAAACTGAAAGTAAGTTCTCACCTGTTGTTCAGAAAGGTCTGCAGTCTGTTACAGCGAGCCTCCACTGAAACCTTAAAGTAAGTAAGCGGGTATCATGCGGAAAATGAAAAGGCTAGCCGTGCTTCCTGGAAGAAACCTGTGAAAACAACACTGGCTGAAATATTTGTATCGTGTTCTTGTTGATATTATATTCCAATCAATAGCAGTGTCTACAGCAGAGTCATATCTCATGTGATCTCATGCTGATATAACACTCTCCAATTCCACCCGAAGCCTGATTTTATATCTGTTTCTTTTTAAGTTGAATAGTGGAAAAGGAGCTAAAGGGGATATAAGCTGCAGATTTATTATCCATCTTTCTTTCCTGACAATAAGATCCCTGTAAGCTCATTAAAGACATCCAGGGAACTTATGGTCTGGGGTTCAATCTTTTATGATACAGAGCTGCTGATAATTTTACACTCAATATGGTATTGAATATTCCAGAAATGTTAGCTTTTCAAAGCTACAATTGTATTTTTTTAAGCTGAAGACCTTCGACTAACAGTGAATTGGACAAATAGAGTGCTGACCAAGTACCTTCAGGCTCAACTAAAACAAAGAACGGTGAATATGTCAAATATCTGCAAAGAGAACTGTTATACTTCTTTACAGTATGTAAAACATTTCATTATTTGGTCCGAATGGCAAGCAGTATGTTGGAATGTGTGAAGGTAAAGTTTTGAAAGGCAATAGGACTGCACCAACTTTTAAGTATCTTTAACATATATTGCAACTGCATTTGGAACGGATAAAGCAGGCTAACATCAGGCTGGAAAGGAAATTACCTCAAGACTACTGAAATTCTTTTATGGTTATTGGCTACTGTATATATGACAAGAAACCAAACCATTTTATTGAAAACTACCAGAAGAATTGGGATTAAGTATCCAGCAAAAAACTGTGCCAAGACCTTACTAAGAGCTCTAAAAAGTGTGAGATTTCTTTGATACTTGCTACAGGACATTTGATACAAATACCAGTGGTATATATACAGTTGTGGCCAAAAGTTTTGAAAATGACACAAATATTAGTTTTCACAAAGTTTGCTGCTAAACTGCTTTTAGATCTTTGTTTCAGTTGTTTCTGTGATGTACTGGAATATAATTGCAAGCACGTATAAGTTTCAAAGGCTTTTATCAACAATTACATGACATTTATGCAAAAAAGTCCGTATTTGCAGAGTTGGCCCTTCTTTTTCAGGACCTCTGCAATTCGACTGAGCATGCTCTCAATCAATTTTTGGGCCAAATCCTGACTGATAGCAACCCATTCTTTCATAATCACTTCTTGGACTTTGTCAGAATTAGTGGGTTTTTGTTTGTCCACCCGCCTCTTGAGGATTGACCACAAGTTCTCAATGGGATTAAGATCTGGGTAGTTTTAAGGCCATGGACCCAAAATTTCAACGTTTTGGTCCCCGAGCCACTTAGTTACCACTTTTGCCTTATGGCACGTTGCTCCATCGTGCTGGAAAATGCATTGTTCTACACCAAACTCTTGTTAGATTGTTGGAAGAAGTTGCTGTTGGAGGGTGTTTTGGTACCATTCTTTATTCATGGCTGTGTTTTTGGGCAAAATTGTAAGTGATCCCACTCCCTTGGATGAGAAGCAACCCCACATGAATGGTCTCAGGATGCTTTACTGTTGGCATGACACAGGACTGATGGTAGCACTCACCTTTTCTTCTCTGGACAAGCCTTTTTCCAGATGCCACAAACAATCGGAAACAGGCTTCATCAGAGAATATGACTTTGCTCAACTCCTCAGCAGTCCATTCACCAAACTTTCTGCAGTAGCTCAATCTGTCCCTGATGTTTTTTTGGAGAGAAGTGGCTTCTTTGCTGCCCTTCTTGACACCAGGCCATCTTCTAAAAGTCCTCACCTCACTGTGCGTTCAGATCCGCTCACACCGGCCTGCTGCCATTCCTGAGCAAGATCTGCACTGGTGGCACTCCAATCCCCCAGCTGAATCCTCTTTAGGACACGATCCTGGCGCTTGCAGGGCTTTCTTGGATGCCCTGAAGCCTTTTTAACAAGAATTGAACCTCTTTCCTTGAAGTTCTTGATAATTCTATAAATTGTTGATTTGGGTGCAATCCTAGTAGCCACAATATCCTTGCCTGTGAAGGAATTTTTATGCCACGCAATGATGGCTGCACGCGTTTCTTTGCAGGTCACCATGGTTAACAATGGAAGAACAATGATTTCAAGCATTACTGTCCTTTTTAACATGTCAAGTCTGCCATTCTAACCCAATCAGCCTGACATAATGATCTCCAGCCTTGTGCTCGTCAACATTCTCATCTGAGTTAACAAGACGTTTACTGAAATGATTTCAGCAGGTCCTTTAATGACACCAATGAAATGCAGTGGAATTTTCATGGCAAAGAAGGACTATGCAATTCATCTGATCACTGTTTATAACATTCTGGAGTATATGCAAATTATAGAAACTTAAGCAGCAATTTTCCCAATTCTCAATATTTATGTAATTCTCAAAACAATTGGCTATGAGTGTATATATTGGAGTCTGTATGTGCAATTTCCATGCTCAGATTTTATCATAGAAAATCAACAATTAATTCAAGATTATGCACCATATTACAGTTTTTTGATTTTAATCAAGGTAGTTGATTCTTGTTTTATTTTTCCACTCTTAAAAAAACCCCAATAAATGTATCTTTAAAAGCTCTAAATATATTTCTGATCTTGAGAAGTGTATGTGAACTCATCGGCACCGTAGATTTCACACAACATCCAACATTTTTATGGAATGGGGGCAGTAGTGAAGTTGGAACTATTTTCTGCAAAGCAACAGATGGCAAAAAAGAAGAAAGGGCAATGAATTAAAAATGATAATGAAGCATATATTTAATATTAACAGCTTCTCTTCACTTGCAATACTAAGGAGAACATATAAACATATACCAGGAAGAGCGTCTGATGTGCAAATCATGTGCTACTGTGAAACATTACTTAGTGTCTGTTCTTGTGTGTGAGTGGGCCTTCTTGTTCCGCTGTCACTTTGATCTTTAGGCAACATGTATCATTGCTAACCAATGTACCTTGTTTACTTTGCTGATGGAAAGCCGCTTCAGATAAAAAAAAAAAATGGCTTATGCAGATTTGAAGTCTGTAAGAAAGATGTTTATATCACTATGTTCCTGGACCCAAGGTTCTTTTAGATTTCTGCTGGAGTAAACAAGCGCCCTCCTTTACTTCTACTGTACACATCAGGCCATGCATCCCAGGCCTGCCCCCCCTGCTGTTCCCCCCTGAGCTCTCACATGACCCATCTACTTCAGCTTTCTGGCCTTCCATGGGCCATTTCAGATCAACACACACACACACACACACGCACACACACACACACACAGATACTCTGGAGCATTGAAAAAGCTGCAGAATCTCCATTCTGTTTGGGTAGCTTTTGAACACAGAGGGCAAAGCCTGAGATGAGATCTCGCTTCATCTCAGCAGGAAAGCCAGACCTGTTTGAAATAGCAAAATCTACAGCAATCTCTGGAAGAGATTTTTCCTTTAAGAACAGAGAGGCAGGTAGGATTATACCTGAATTTCGATTAAAAAAAAGGATATTTTGGCCAAAAGTGCCTCCATTTCATGTCCGGCGCCTAATCTGTTTATCAGCAACAGATGGGAGACACCCACTTTTCCCAATCCATATTTTGAATAAACTATTGGAATTCAAACACCTGGCATAGCATGAGGTCAAGCGAGATCTCTTCAGCGGGATTCAAATGATTGCCGCGTGGGTCGGACAATCGGTCGCGTTGACTTGATGCATGCGGCACATAGATGACAATTAAGCACGCACAAACAGACATGCACCGAGCAGGCAGGAGACATCTGGTGCAGTGACGACGTAATTGCTATGATGCAATGTTGACCCTTACGCTTCACTGCAGCCGTGTTCCGCAAGAGCACACATCTACATACAGGCGATGATTAATAATGTAATAGTACAGTAAATCTGAAGGCCAGGGATGCAACAAGACGACCAGGTCATGAGACCATAACAACCTACGAGATGTTATGTTGACAAGAGTGAGATAAGATTTAAGCAATAGTTTGGGGATTGCTGAATATCACCATTTTGTTTTGGGGGGGTTCCTACATGACCAACTGAGTTTTAAATACTCAAATCAGAGCAGAATATTCTAGTCCAGGTCACAATTATCAATAAATTGTTGTATTTACATTTGTATTTAATTCTTAAGTGTCCCTAATGCTAAAGAAACATTTCTTAGAAAGTAGAATCAGGTTTTCTAATCAATTTCAAGTCCTGTTTTTAAAACTCCCAGTAGAATGTGTGAGAACGGTGTTTGGTTAAGGTTTATTAGAAGACTGCAAAGTAAATGCTATAGTCAGCAAGGTTGGCAGGTAAAGCTTTGCTTGTCATTGTTTAGGGGACCCTGCCTATTTGCCATTTAGTTTTCAATAGTTAGATTCACTATTCACTATTTCATACTGCATATGTACATATTCTAAAGAAAAATCAGCCTGGGAAGAGAAAATAACAAGGCACAATGCCACTTGACATGCTATTAGCTGGTGTTTGCAAATAAACCAATCCAAGATTGCTATGAATTTTCCTTGGTGCCGATTGGCTGTACCCCCAGGGGCAAAGATAAGGAAGGCTATAGATCTTAGCTTCTACAGTCAAGCCAAGATGGCTTCCACCTTTTTAGTAATGCATATCAATGTATAATTGTGTTTTGAACAATTCAAATATAGGTAGTTTTAAGTGTGTTTAGAGCATCAAGTAGTCACAGATTCAGCTATTCATGGCCAGTTGTGGCCCCCTAAACCTTAAGGAGGTCAAGTGTATTCTCAATGTGCCAACAAATTGTTCCTATCTTATCTTTCATTGGTTCTTTTGTCAGCTCGTCCATTGACATCTGTATTAGTCCATAATTTAGACACAAGAAGTCAACACCTCTACACCTCTGATGATCTTGTGGCGATGCATAAGACGTTCCATACAGAGGCCGTTAGTCTTCTGCCCCATTCCCAACCACAGGGCCTTTGTTGCACGTCTTACTCTTTACATGATGGAGTACAATTTAGTTTATCTGGTAATACTGTCCAACTGTGATAGGATAAGGATTATATATAGTGAGTATTTTACACCAGTCCGTGCCCATTCCTTTGAAGCAGTATTTTCATTCTAAAACCTAAGCCAGTAAGATTTGGAATGTATTCATAGTAACCTTGGTGCTGTTGTTCATAGAACACATATAACTTGCAGCTTTTAATGAGGCTTGTAACAGTTTTGTCTCTGAGAACAAAAAGGTAATGAATAGTCTCCTATGACTGTCAGCTTGTTGGAAGATAATAGTCGCAGACGGCAGCGAGTCAATGACACACAGAAAAACACACAAACCAGCCATAAAAAAAGATGTTAAAGTTCTAAGAGTTCTGTCTCGCTGGTGCTGAAATGACATTAAGAAAACATTAAAAGGCCCTTTGAAGCAGCACGTGTGTCGCCGAACGGCCCAGTTCAAGCGTGGATGTCTGCAATGTGAGTGTGTGTCTGTGTTGTTTGCAGCTGAGCTGAGTGTGCGGGAACGAGCGCGGAGGGAAGATGGGAAGGAGGGTGGTCATCAGGATGTGAAGCCTATTGTCTATCTGACAATGAAGAGATCGAGACGGCAGGAGTGCAGTGGCTCGCTCAATAGAGGCATTAACATCTGGGGCCCAAAAGCTGCATTCATTGGATTTGTTAACAGACACTGAGTAGGTCTTTGTTATATCCAACACTGGATTTGAAGTTGATGTGTTTGTTGAAACCAAAAATGATGATGAAAATATATTTAAAAGACGAAACTGATTTCACCAACAACTCCTCCTTAACCTGCATCACTTTATCAATAAATGGGCCCTGGACTTAACTGTTTTATTAAGATTGGACTTTTCAGCATTACTTTCTTAAGATCTGCATTCTAGAAGCTGCAATATTCATGTAGGATGTAGGACAATCATTAATTCTCAGCTCAAAATACCAGCGCCAGGTTTTAGAAAGGGCTTACAGGGGCAATACTTATTTTTTAAAGGGGCCCAAAAATGATGTTTTTTAAATAGAAAAATGTTTTATGTAAATACAGTACTTTATCAATTTCCATATAAAAAACAAGGTGATGAGTTAACATTTTTTTTCTTTTTATACAAAGAAGCAGTACACAACTATTTGAGGATGTTGATGTTATAACCACACCTCAAACCTAACTTGACACAGGTACAGCAAGTCTTAGTCGTTTCTTTGTTTGTTGTAGAGAAATTTCAGTTACTGTGTTACAACGCTACAAACAGTTCTGACAACGTGAAAGCTACAAAAAAAATCTATATCATGCAAAATCAAGTTTTTGGAGTTTTCAACCATATGGTAAAAACCCCCCCACCAGAGTGGTTTTTGGCTAAATTCACGCATGTCTAAGTTTTCCTCCTGAATTCTGCTCTTTGAGCAGCGGCCCCTCCCTCTCCTAGAAATCAACTGAGCGTTCAACTAGTGACATCACTGGGTGAAAGTTGAGAGCTAGAGGTCTCTGCACCGCCCCTGCAGGCAGAGCGGCTTACCCCTGGTAGATTTTCAAATACACCCTCATCCTTCTCACAGCTAATGGCTGCTTCGGTTTTTTTTGTTGGATTTTTTACTTTCTCTGTCAAAACACCTGTTTGGCTGCATGGATTACATGATTTTATTCTACATCCCTAAAGAACAGCAGCTGGAAAAAAGAACACAGACGCCTGATAGACAGAGAAGTGGGTGGCTACAGGCTAATGCTAATGTGAGTTAGTCATTTATCAAGCTGCTTATGTGATCTTATAGCAGCATTGTGTGGTTAATTAATTGATCTGTAGCATCTCAGAATGTTCAGTAAACGAGTGGAAACAACACCCACGGCTTTTTATATACTGGGCTGGAAAGATTTGTTTAGTGGAAGCAGCTGTGTTGGTCTGGGCTCTGTCTAAAGCCTGGAGATTTAGCAAATGAAATAAGCTTTATTGACTCATATTGAAAAAAAAAATAAAAATAAAAACGTCTGAGCCCTTACTATAACAGTTTATTTGTGGTACTCTGGGCTTTTCAAATTATTTTGTGAGAATACTGTTTGTGATGAAGATTAGCACTGTTTGTTTCAGTTTGATCTGCTCCCGCCTGTGCAGCGCGGCGGAGCGTTGTGGTGCTGGAGGCGGGTTTATATAGAAACGATCCATTTTACTTCATTGTCTAACATTAACTTCAAACAACATATTTTATTTTACATTATGTGGAAGTGAGGTTAGTCCACCAAACCTGACTCTAGCCCCGGGGCCCACATCTTCCTAGTTACAGCCCTGACAACTCCCAACCAACCTAATGAAATAAAATGTCTTTGTAAAATCTCCAGAAACTACGGTGCACATTTCACAGCTGAAAGCCGACCCTCAAACACAGTGACGCTTGTATGAAGCCTACATCATCCAGCCCACATCGTTACAACCAGCCTCCACTAACTTCTCCCACAAGCCTTATAGTGTCTGCTCTCTACACCACCTCATCCTGCACTGTCTGTAACTGGTGCTGGCACCATCCAGCTTGTAAACCCCCACCCCCCTCTGCTCCTGAATCCCACCCCACTCAATGTCCAGAGTGGACACACCCCCATCCGGCCCTCCCCCTTTTGTGAGTAATTACAATAATCACTCAACTGAAACTAATACTTACTTCATTAGGTAAATCAGTAAAGGAAGAAGGAGGAAAAGGCACTCCAAATCAATATTTCAAGGCAGTGGATTATTGCATCAGTTTATTATGAGTCAAATCTTATAAAAACAGTCAAATTAAACCTCTACATATATAACTGATAAGCAAAAAAATGCTCTTAAACTACAAACTACACTTTTCTCTAAAGTAAAACAAACTCATTTTAGATTTAATTCGATATAGTGTTAGTGGTAGTTTTTTTTTTATTTCCCTCAACAACAAAAAAGATGTGCATTGCAGGTTTTACTGATGACATCATAAAGTTATCAGAGTACAAGTGGTCTTTGGATAGTATTCACATCAGTCATATGTACTAAGTTTAACAGCAGCAAATCATTTCAAATTTGGAGGTTTGTAAAAAGGAATAGGACAGCGTAAAGCAAATCCAGAGCTGAGCCATTAGAAGACGGCAAGATTAGTTCAGAAAGGAATAAAAAATGTGTTCAGAAAGGATGTGGCGAAATTGTAGTGACAATTAATGTGAGGTGATACAGACAGAATGCAGCATTTATTCATTTAACTAGTGGCATCTAGGCATAAATTAGGGCTGGGCGATAATGGGCAATATTATTTTCACTATATTGAACAATCTCAATTTTCGATTCAATTGTTGTCTAAACAATATCAAAGCAATATTAATAAAAAACAATGAAATATAGCCTTCACTATTAATGTCGCATACAGAGTGTGCGTCCCACCCCCTTTGTATTGATAACATCACATCACTTTAAAACTGCGTGCTAACGCTAACTGCTCACTGTGGTGTCAACTTTTACGTCATCTTTATCATCTTCCCTGGTGTCCATTTCCTTCAAAATGCTTCACCAGTTGTACATTTTTGACACTTTGGTTTTACCTACCAGCTTGACAACAAGGCGGTACTTTGACTGGATCGGTCAGTGTGCGAACACACAACACGATAATCATCATCAAGCTTTTTCACATTGTGATTTCGATTAAAATTCGATTAGTTGCCCAGCCCTAGCATGAATCAAATCAAATGGAAAATTGCAAAGAGGAATCATAATAGATATGTTCCAGGTAAAGTCTAACAATCACTTCCATTCATTTCAACTCTGCAAGCATAGTCAGTTTCTGTTTGGTTAACCCCCAACACCTTATATGTAACTCATGTTTCAAAATCCGTGCCATAATTTGGCAAAAAAATGCTACTCTAGCCATAATGCTCACTATTACCAGCTCATCAGCTTGATGTTGTCCGCCTTGTGATGTCATGGCCTCAAATAAACACAAAGCAGAAGGAGAGCTTTCTTCAGTGAGCTGTTTTACTAACTTTGTCATTGTGAAACCATGCTGCGGAAATCAAACTCATTATTACTCGGTTTTGTTTCTCTCAACGGTTTATATTTGTTAGGAAGAGGGAAAAAAAAACCCACCACTGGATAGATTCTTTAAAATAGTCAAGCAAATCCTCAGAACGCAAACTACTCTCTTGAGGGTGCTCGGAGATGCTCTCCTGGAATAAAAAATAAAATAAAAAAAAGATTCATGAAGCTCTTAGAACTTGAGGGGGAACTAAATATTCAAGTTTTCACATGAGAGGATTGCAGTTACACGCATCTTTGTCCTGGAGGTTTTGCATTGATTTTTTAGAGCCGCTCCATCAGCGTGTGCGTCCCGGAGACGCTTCCCTCTCCAGCCGCTCCTGACCGCACTGCGCTGTGTTTACGCTCCACGACACGGAGATAAAAGTTGCGCCGAACTAGAACCCCGAGCTCGTAACCCAACCTGCGTCCAGGCATGCCTGCCAAAACACTGCATTGTGTTCCTGGCTGCGTTACTTCTGAAATGATAATCATAAATTAAAGGAGCTGCCTCGCTGCAACAGTTAAAGCTCCCCACTCTCACTGTTGATGTGGTTCTTTCCTCCTTATTTCTCCCTTCGTTTACTTTGAATATCTCCCCCCACTGAGCTGTGAGCTACTGTTAGATGAATAACGGCTCCAAACTTACCTTATTATTACGCTGATGCTGCTGATGATCACAGGCGCTGCTTCCTGCCCTTTTTTTCCTCCACTGGCGACGAATCCAGCAGGCTATCCTTCTCCTTCTCTCGCCTTTATCTCGCGTTTTTTCTTTCTTTTTTTTAAGTTATAAATTATTCCACATCCCCATCAATTTCTGATGAATCGGTCCGTTGTTCCTCTCCTCGCCTCTCTTGTGTCTTCTCTGAGTTGAAATGTTTGGACTCAGAGGCAAATCGTGCCATATGATCGTGTAATTCAGTTTCTACACAGAAGAGCTGGCTCTCTACGCGCAACTCCCTCCCAAGGCTTTGTAACACGAAACCAGAGGAGAAGAAGGAGGAGGAGGAAGGAAGAGAAGGGGAAAAAAACGCAAAGAAAGAAGAGAGAGCGTGAATTTAATCCACTAAGTGGGACGAGCTAGAAGGATCTGTCCGCCTTTCTGTCTCAGAAGTTTTTAGCAGTCTAACAGGGAAATGTGAGCGCTGCGTCTCTGTGCCAGGCTCCGCTAGAAATGATGAGTTCTGTTGGTGCGTGGCGCTGCAGCGTGTGTGTGCGCGCCCCCCCGGCCTGCTTCTGCAGTACGCGGCGCAGCAGAAACCTGGGAGGATTTCAAAAAAGGCACACAAACTGGTCTCCGCCCATTAGTCCTGACATCCCAGGGCCCCTGCTGTACTCCCCACAAAGCTTCATGGAGGCAGTTTGCAGTTTGCATTGTACGCAAAGGTCTGTTTTTTTTGGGGGGGGGGGGCTCTCCAACATGGAGTCTGACCCCGGACAATCCAGAAGTGCTTACTAATGAGGTCCCCACAACCAAGTGAGCATGGTGGGAGGGCACAGGAAAATAAGGCTTTTAGTAAATAAATACAAAGTAGCACAGGCAACATCTGTTAAGCAATTTTTATTCATAAACAGTGTCTTGCAAAAGTTTACATGCCAATTAAACTTGTTGGCATTTTGTCGTGTTGCCACCACAAACTTGAATCTGTTGTAAGGATTTTAGGCCGTAGGTTAACACACGTTCAGAAATGTCGAAAATTGAACTGAAAGCAACAGAAGCAAAGTGTTGTTGCGTGAAGACCTAAACTAATTATTTCATGTTGTTTTTATGTCAAAAGGAAAAAAGCGAAAATGAAAAAGTGAGCTTGTTGCTATCAAACATAAACTACATTAGGTACAAAAAGTAGTAAGAAATTAAATATCATTCCTTTTCCATTTTGTCATTTTTATAAAAGGCCTGATCCACTCACCATGCTTTTATGAACCTGTTACATTAAAAAAAAGCTTAGTTGACTGACTCAGTTCTAGGTCAAACATGGAATGATCCAGGCCTGTGTAGATTTAATACAACAGGGTTGGGTTATGCATTTGTCCTAGCATAGTGCATTAAGTTTGAAACCCCAAAGTTGGGTTAAAACGATCTAACTTTAAGGCTACCAAACCATGGGTTTACTAAGGAAACCAATATCCGAATTAAAACACATTATATTTGATGATTGCTCCTTCACAACACAAGGTCCTTTAAAACATGGACGAGGATTTGGTGTGACATAATTTGACTGACCTGCACAGAGTTCTAACCTCAACTTCATACATAGAATGTTTTTAGGATGAAAAAGAGTCGAGCAGTGTCTTTCAACCCAACTCCTCAAAGTGCACTGCCCTGCATGTCTATGCAGATATTTCCCTGTATTAAGAGATCTGATTTTAATTGATTGCTCCTAGAGACTCCCCTTCCCTGGAAAGCTGATGTTGCTAAAAAGAGTTGACAAACATCACAATAAACTATATGAATTTAAAAGATATTCACTGTGAAAGCTAGTGAGTGAATTCTTTTGCTAACATTGTTATTAAAGAAACAACTCAAAGTTGCTTGGTCTGAAAGTTGCTTGGTTTAGAGGTTATGTTATTTTTAATGTTAGTTGATGCTAAATTAACCATCCATTCCATACATACACCAAGACTGAGAATTATATCCAGTAACTTCTGTTTTAAGTCCTTATTGTTTGAAGCGGTCTCGTCTGCTAAGATGAAGCCCAATAAAAATGGTTAATGGACTGTTTTTGCAGTGTGGAGTGCTTTTTGACCATACTTAAAAAATGTATAGAAAAAAAAGCTACATTCCCCCATTTAAACAAACAGCCATAATGAGCTTGTATCCCTACTATAGACATACCAATGAAGGCATAAACCGGATAATGGAGTATTTCTCCCACCACCAAGATTTCCATTTTGGAACATCACTCATCTGTATCTGTGAATGGTACATTGTGTCACGCAACAAAGTTCTGCATAAGAAAAACCAGAGACAAGCTTACTTCAAAATGTTCTTCACTGTCACTGTTATAACACAGGGAAAATTACCAACCCATATTTATAAAACAGAATATAGCTCAGAGCAGCAGAGTATTCAAGCTTTTAGTTTAAACTTTCAGCATTCAGGTTATTTAAAATTCCTCACAGTGGAATACGTTCGCTCAGATCGCACTGCTCTAGTCAAGTTTTACTCAATATATTTAATCAAAGCTGCTGGAAAACACTGAGATATTTTATTTAACAATTCTAACCTACTTCTTACTATTATTTCATATTCCTTTCTTGGTTAAAACCGTTGGGAAATTGTGCTTTTCTAATATTTGTGTTTAACCAATGAGCTCCAACAAAATGCAAACCCCCATTCTGCTCCTGTTGAATTAAGTCCAGTCTTCTGCGGGAACTCTCCTGGAAGACTCTGTAATTAACGGTTAAGTATGCTTAATTTCATATTGGTTGGCTATCGGCAGAGGTGGGAAGTAACTATTTACATTAACACAGTTACTTTTAATTGAGTATCTTTTGGGGAAAAACACACTATTACAAGTAGCTTTACTACAATGTACTTATTACTTTTAATTGTGCAATTTTGTTATGAAGTATCACCACTCTTAAGCAAAGTGTCTGGATAGTCTACCCAGTGTGATAAAATTTACAGAATGAAAAACAAACATGTCTTAACAAAAAAAATCCACCATACAAAAAATCCTTACAGTTTTTTAAGGAAGTCCACCTATTTCTACACAAGCATTTATTTTGTAACGTGATGTTCTATCTGTAAAGCTTGCTGCATTATGAGGTCATGTTAATATACAGTAAACATTATACATTTTCACTGGGATCTGCTAAACCCCTTCCCCAGTTTGGGGTTGAGTGCTTTTTGCTTTTTACACAGTTGATCATAATATTCTCTTAGAAAGGCTAAAACATGTTGCAGGAATTAAAGGAACAGCACGAGGCTGGTTTAAATTATATTTGTCCGGCATATTCCAGTTTGTTCATGTAAATGCTAAAACCTTTTTACACTCAATGGTTACATTGTGGAGTACCACAGGGTTCTGTGCTTAGACCAATTCTTTTTACTATTTATATATGCTTCCAATTGGTAAAATAATTAGACAGCATGGTATGAATTTCCACAGTTAAGCCAATACTCAACAATATTTATCCATAAATCCAGATGAATCCAACCAGATAGGTAGATTACAATCTTGTCTCAAAGACATGGAAACCTGGATGACTCTATACGTTCTGCTTTTAAATTTAGACAAGACAGAATTTGTTGTCTTTGGACTAGACGCTTTAAAAAAGAAACTACTAAGTCAATTATTCCATTTGGATGTCATTAAGTTGGCCTCTGGTAATAGTGTAACGAACATCTGTGTAACTTTTGACCAAGACATGACATTTAAATCCCATATTAAACAGGTTTCCAAGATTTATTTCTCTCACCCCTGGAATATTGCTAAAATTAGAAACATCCTGTCCAGGAGTGATGCTGAGAAACTAGTCCATGTATTTGTTACTTGAAGGTTGGACTACCACAATTCTTTATTATCAGGAAGTCCACACAATGCAATTAAAAGCTTTCAGTTTATCCAAAATGCTGCATCAAGCGTTCTGATGAATATCAAAAAGAGAAATCACATTTCTCCTGTTTTAAGTTCTCTCCATTGGCTCCCTAGAAAAGGGGAATTTCGTTTTGTTTTTCAACTTTGACCTTTTTTTTTTAGCATTTGTTATGTTTTTTCACTCACCCTGAGGAGTTTGGAGCCAGTTTGAGCCGTTCAGGAGAATTTATACATCTAGTCTTGATCAGCTGTATCTGTAGAACAGGAGTGCTTAGAGCAGTCCAAATGCCGCTTGTAATAAGGTTTAATATGCCCCAAACGCCTTAGTTTTACCTTGTTTATATTCTCACTGGACTTATGAACGCCTCAGAAGTGCTTCTTGATTGTCTTCCAGGCCGATTTGGGGGCTTAACAATAAAACAATAATAAAAAGAGGATGAATCTGCCTGAATCTGCCGCGGTAAAACACAGACTGGCAGTCCCGCTGCAGCGTATTTGTGATTAATATCCTGAGCTTTCTCTGTAGTTTTGCTGTTATAGGTTTAGATTGTTGGAGGACAAATTGACCACTTTTCTTCACTCTTCCACTTTTCTACTACTCTTCAGATGTATTTTTTGCTATTATTTCGATTGTTAACTTTGCTTTCTCTCAGTGTTTTTCTCTCCATAGAAGCTCCAACTGGTCTGGTATCCTGCTCAGCTACAACACTCGGATGGGGAGCATCAATTTGGATGATGCTCCCAGTGACTAAACAACATTCATGTGCTTTTGTCAATGTTTTACTTTCTTTAATATATAAAGTACTCTTACGTGAGTTCTTATTGCTCTTTTTGTGTCTCTTCTCTGTCTTCTTAAAACCCCAGATGCCCACAGCAGAGGGCCAGGTTTTTCTGGAGTCTTCTTCCTGTTAAAGGGGAGTTTTCCTCTCCACTGTTGCTACATGTTTGCTCAGTATGAGAAATTACTCAAGGATTGCTGTGGTTGGAGTCTGCATGTTCCTGGGATCTGCTCACATCAATGACTCAATCTGCTGAGATTCCTTACATAGAAAACTTTTAACTGATTGGACTGTTTGTATAATTATATTGAAATGACTTTTCTTGTAAAGTGCTTTGAGATGACATCTGTTGTGAATTGGCACTATATAAATAAACTGAAATGAACTGAATGCTCCGATTACTACTGTCACCTTCCAAGCCTTCTCTAGCTCATCTCTTAACCCTTGGTATTTGTCAAGATTCTCATGTTCCTTCTTTTTGATGTTACCATCAAATGACATTGCCACATCCACCACAATGGCTTTCCCCTACTCTTTATCATCCACCACAATGTCCAATTGGTTCACCATTAAAATCTTGCCTGTCTGTATCTGGAAGTCTCACAGGATCTTCACTCGGTCATTCTCCACCACCTTTGGAGGTGTTTCCCACTTTGACCTAGGTGTTTCCAGCCCGTACTCCACACAGATGTTTCTGTACACTATGCCAGCCAGTTTATTATGCTTTTCCATGTATTCTTTCCCTGCCAGCATCCTACACCCTCCTTTTCTGTAATGGATTGTCTCTGGTGCCTTTTTGCACAGCCTGCTCTTGGGTCTTGTCTTGTGTGGTAGATCTGGGCCTCTATCCCTCTGGTGCTCAAAGCCTGCTCTTCCACTGCCAGGATGAGGGCCTTTGTGGTGTCCTGTAGGCTAGCCCTCTCTTGCCATTGGAAGGGGTTCTTGAGCCACTCCATTTATGTTTCAGTGGTACATCCCATGTAGAGGCTTCTCCTTTCATGATCGTTCCTCCTCCAACACCTCTTCATCTTGCCATTGTCTCAGGCATTCACTGAGTATTTAATCTTTTGAAGCCTTGTCCTTGACATACTCATGGAGCTTGGATGTTTCACCTGGATATTGGCTCTTGCTCATCAGTCCTCTCCCTCCTCCCGTACGGCTTGCATACAGTCTCAAGGGGCTGGATTTGGGATGGAACCCATCATGCATACTGAGGAACTTACGTGTCTTTACATCTGTGGGCTGTATCTCATCCTTTGGCCACCTTATTATTCCTGCAGGGTGTCTGATCACATGCAGAGCATAGCTGTGTAACTTTTTACTTTTACTTGAGGAAAAACATGTTAAAGTAGTAACACATTACTTGAATATAGTTTTTGTGTACTCTATCCACCTTTAGCTACTGCTTTTTAAAACACGTGGCTAAAATATAGGGATTTAAAGGGAGAGAAATTTAACACAACAAGGTTCCTAGCCTATAATATGTTTGCCCTAGCATACTGGGCGAGGTTTAAAAACCCTAAAATAGGTTTAAATTAACTAATTTCAAGAATACCAAAGAGTGGTCCGAAAATAATAGCTAATAATCTGAATTCCCAAACAAGTATTATATTGGATTAAAATTAATTAATTTTAGCCATCCATCGTCTATACTCATGTCAGTGGACGACAGGGAGGTGACATTTAAGACCAGTCATCAATTCTTCATACCACAGGACATTGTAATGTGTGGGTCTGTAAACAAAAATGTAACCAGGTATTTGTCAATGTATATTTTATTGATGTACACAGGGACAGCAGACGGAAACTAGCTATATAGCTATAATCTTGTATGGAACATATTTGTCTTGTGCTTAATGTCTTTGTACATTGTCCCTTCAAATAAGAATGAAATGAAATAACCATGCATGCACACAGGCTAAAAAATCTCCTTTCTTCAGTCACAGAAATATGGGTATGAGACAAGAACAGGTTTGTACCTGTAAGTAAATTATTTTCAAATGTTCCCTCAAAAGTACAGTATCGGTCTTTAAGAGGTCAAAATGCCCCCTGTAAAGGTTTAAACTGATATAAAGTACAAATTTTTACTTTATAACCTTCACCTGAAAGCCTTTCTTTCAGTCACCAAAATAAACAGACTGGGAGTGTTTTCAGATATGTTGTTAGTTGACTTTTAAAATTCACTCAGCACAAGTGTTAGTGTGCCATTTTTACCTCTACCAAGTGATTTACAGAATGCTCTGGAATGGAACAAAAGGTTTAAAGGTGTGCAGTTTCACGATAATGTTTCAGCATGTGTCTGCTATATCTCCCTGCAGTGTCAAATAGACACTTGAGGATATTTTGTAGTAAGCCATGTACACACTGAAGCCATACTTTTATTCTTCAAAATCAAGTACATTCTGAACATTGATACTTGTTAGATGTTGTGGGAGAAACTGTTACTTCCTTGTTGTTACGACAGTCATTTTTGTGCTTACCAAGTGGCAGTTGACAAAGACTGGATTCCATCCAGGAAATTAATTAGAATTAGATAAATGCATCTATGTGCTAAAAAAATATGAAAACAATTTAAAGCTAATTCTTAAACTGCAGTACAAAATTGAATTAGGCATTAGGCAAAATCATACAAAGAATTTTGAGAACTTATTAATGCTTGAGACTCTGCCCTTAGCATGGGGTCCATAGTAGGTCCAAGTTTAATTAAAAGTATCTTATCCTGGGGGAGATCAACATGTGCCAAAAAGTTGTAATCAAAGGAAAAATTGAGAGGTCAAAAAAGAAATGGCGGATTGGTTCCAGAAGATGGTCTCCCCGTGGACGTGTGGGTTTATTCAGGGTACTCTGGTTTCCTTCCACAGTTCAAAGCCTGGACTGTTAAGACTGCTGTCTCTCTGGTCCTTTGGTGTGTGCAGGGGAGTATCACCAAATTCTGGGGCCTGTACATTCTCAATGTCAGTGGGCCCCATTAGGCACATGAGAAAAAGAGTGGCACTTAAAACAATTTATAAAAAAGCATGAATAGGGTTTTATGCAACAATCAGATCTGAGTGTATTGATGAGTAGCTCTGTCACACACATACACCGTCTGAATTGAGGCATTTGGCCAACTTGTTCTCATGTGCTTAACACATTAAGCTATATTTTGTCTCATGTCGTCCCTACTAGTCACCAACTAAACATTAGCTGGCCCATAGGTTCATAGTTTAGTTGTCTTTTTGCTTACAGCTGCAAAGCTTGGTTGGCATCTAGCTTAGTTAAAGACTTCACACATTTAGGCTACACACGTTAAATTAAATAGAACTTTACATAACAACAAGCAAACTGGTTCAACTCTCTGAAATAGGTCTCCCCGCATTCTGCCTTTCTTTCCTCTCTTTCTTCTTTTGATGGCCTGATTTGTTCTTTTTGGGCAGCATGATGACTTGCATCAAGGCTGTTCTAATATTACTAGTTTACGTCACGTGCTAATGTTCATATTAATGACATTGTTGCATCAAACAGATGTGAAACATCCTCAATAATGTGGCAGTCTTCATTTTCTTCTATGACATTCAATTCAAATAAAGCCAGTGTGCTCAGACATGTCAAAACAAAAATATCCATAGAACATAAAAAGGGCAGCCTCAAAAGGTCAAGAAAAGATGGCTGAAACAATGGGAAAAAAAGGACTGGTCAGTTGCTTCATAATATTAAATGGAAAGTTAATATAATCATGAAAACAGAACTAAAAAGAAAGGAGGAAATGATTATATCTAGATTTAGCCTGGGTGCCATCTGAATTTAATCCCGTCCACAACATGGTCTGGAAGTTTGGTTTGGCATTCCTCCATTGAGGAGCAATTGTGCCCGAACAAGATCTGTCCGGACCAATCAAATCGGATTTACGATGATTGACAGGTGAAAAACAGTAAAGTAATCAACCACGTCACCAAAGAACGCCTGGGTTGAACTTGTTTACAACAACAATGGCTGCCGCTGGACAACTGAGATGTGTAGATTCTGCCATCGAATCTGTTCTAGAAGATATCAATAGCACATTAATTTTAAAAGAGGAACAGATAACGTCCTATGGTTATAGGTCTATCCAATTGAGGACAGAGGGATTTCTTTCCTGGTTCGGTTAAAACACGCCCCATAATCACAGCCCAATGGAGCAGTATCAGACTCACATTCTGATTAGAATTGAGTATGGCTACGTCAGGCTAATCTAGATTAGGATTTTTTCATATGATTTAAATAATAAATTATTTAAACAGGAGAAACATTCCACAGGAAAATGGGACTTTTGTCCTCAAAATGAGCCTGTGTAACTTGTTAAATTAATTTGCCTGAAGCATACTGTTGAGAGAAGGGAACTAGTATAAAATAAAAAATTGACATTCTAAAAAAATGTTAAAGATATTTTAAGGAACACAAAATTAATGGAGAGAATATAATTTTATTTGTTAATACAGGAATAATGTTAATAATGCAAAGTACCTTGAATTGTCTTGTGTTGAAAGTGTGCTCTACAAATAAAATTGCCTTGCCTAATAGCAAAAAAAAAAAGAAACAAAAAAGAATTATGGCATATTTAGTGCGCATCGATCATTACGTGCCAAAAGAACTTAAACTGAAGTTTATGGTTTACAAAGTGTTTTTGTTATAAATCTAAAATCTTAAATCTTAATCCTAAATTTTTTAACCATACATTCTCATATTTTCACCATACATTTCCAACGTTTCTTGAATGCAGCACAGGTGTGCAGCTGCAGCATATAGTTACAGATGCTTCTTCAAAGTAGAGAGTGATGTTTGTGTGACTTATAAAACAAAAAACGGTCTTAAATACCTACAGATTTCTTTTTTTCCCCTTTTCAGTTAATTTTAAAGATAAAACCAATTTGTTTGTGACTGGGTGAAATCAGCACCCTCTCTCTGTATGGCACTTGGTGAAATGAGCTCCATACACATGGGCAGATCGTTCCCCTTCCGCAGGACACTCTGGTTATGGAGCAAGTTGGGTCTCTAACTACGGAAGCCGAGAGCGGCCGTGGTCGGCTCTATTCTTTTTTCCCAACGTTTTCTCATGATAACGAGATCATTATCTTGTTGGAATGATTGGTAAAAGAGCCATCACAATTTCAGCCTGTGTCAGACCTCGAGAGAAATAAAGTCTGATGCGTTGGTCAATGCTGGATGTTCCTCGATGTGACATTTTGAGTCCGTTTTTAGCGAGCTTTTAAGAGAAGGCTAGAGCATCCACTCGTTTGGGCTACTTCGCATAAGTAACGTCTATGAGTTTGTTATCAAGTGAAAACACACTTAGTTATCTCGAGATAACGAAGTTTGTTTCCTCAAGATAACGACATAATTATATTGTTATCTTGAGAAAACAAAATTCGTTATCTCGAGATATCCACATAATTATCGTTGTTAAAAAAATTGCGACCACGGCCGCTCTCGGCTTCCGTACTAATCTGCAGGGAATAACAGCAACAAAGTTTCACTGAAAGTAGCTGAGGTTTGTCAGCAATGTCACTAGATTTGTTGCTCGGCACTTTTTGGGGAAAAAAAAGTGGTTAAGGGTGTCTGGAAAGTAGTTGGCATCACTGCTGGGCTTGCACGGTCACTGTGTGAAATAAACCATTTTGCATCTCCAAGGTCTAATGGTGCGATCCAGTTAACTCTTCCAAGTTGGAAAGTTGTAAATTTCCCAGTTGTCTCGCCTCATTTCACTGAAACTTGTTTTTTTTGGCTCCAACTTGGAGGTCTTGATAGTAGACAGAGTAGAGCAGACAGCTTGGAGAACAAAGATGGCTGCATCCGTAATTGAGATGCACTTTCTTTATATTTGTACTATGTTGGACATTTCAATGTCGTTTTTAAATGCTCTTACACACTTGACTACATTGCTGCTTTAATCCGATCACGCCTTGCTGTGCATGCAATACAATGTAAAGCTTTGTTTTTCATACTTGTCTGCAAAAGATGCTATGTCACTAACAATAACAATGACTAGCCTGCCCCCTGCAGCACTATGAAAGCTGCTGTCCTGATGGCGTCCATGTTCTTTTCAACTCGGCATGTAGTGATGGCCACAAAGATAAACTGGAACACTATAACTGAAGCCTTAAGTCTTTTTCTCGCATACAGCGATTTGCACACGGTAGTGTCCGAGACAACTGTACAGCAGCATACTTCTTTCAGTTGCAGTAGGTAACAACAATATAATGAAATATTAAGACACATTAATTAGAATGTCCAATAATTTCAAAGTAAAAATATTAAAGATGAAAAAAAAGAATTTTCTTGAGCCCTTCTCCCATCTTGGGCTCTGGGTAGTCAGGTCCAATTTTGTGTGAGGGTGTGTATGCACAGTTCTAGGTGCCGTGTTTCTCTGTGTAGCCCTGTGATGGATTGGAAACTTGTCCAGGCTGTACCCTTCTTCTCACCCAATGTCCAATGACCACTAGATATGGGCACCAGAAATAGACACTGACGCTTCCTACAGACAATTAAAAACTGGACAATACCTGATTGGGAAAACATCTCATCCAACATTTGGATCAGGACTTGATTAAAGCAACATGAAAACGTGAATCCACCCTGCCTTTTATCAATGGGTTAGGCTGTTGGTGCTGCAGCAGTGTGTCCACCGACTGAACATTTTTACAACATCACAGACTGCCAGAGTATTGACAGTTCCATCATGACCTCTTGAGCTCATCTTCTGATGCCTATGTCCAGCACGATAATGCATCATATCACAACACTCAAATAGTTTAAAATTGGTTTATTAGTAAAAAAAAAAAAAATAGAGCTCCTTTAAAATATCTTTTGATGCTGGAAATGTGCTAATCTGATCCTTACTTTCGAAAAATTTAAACGGCTCACTCTCTGAATAAATAACAGGTTCTTTTAGTATGTGTGGAATTAGTTACCACATTTGTGTGAATACATTATATAGTGACTGCTGAATAAAGACCGAATTTTCTGTGAAGGAACAGGATATTCACATCATGAATGTGAAGTTGACAAATCTATGTGATGCCATCTCGTCAATATGGATCAAAACCTCTGAAGAGTGCTTTCAACATGTTTTTGATATATGAGATGATGAATTAGGGTAGTTCTGGAGGCAACGGGTACTAGCAAGTTGTATCTAAAAGGCGGCAATTGAGTGTATCACACCAGCATCAAGTAAATGAAGATGGACAATAATGAGCCTCTTGTGTTGGTTTAGTGCCTTCAAGAAGCTTCCTGTTTACAGGCTGAGACTTTATATTGTTTATCTTTGATTCATTTTATCCAATATCAGGAAAATAATTTAAAGAAGATTAATGTAGAGCAGCGTGGATTACAATCTATAGATTAAGGGTCAAGACTGAACGAAAAAAAAAAATCTGGTTCATGATTCAGTTTCAGAATGAAACACACTTACAAACACCCTTGCACCTTTCGATGTTGGTATAACTGGAATCCAGGCAAAGTAATTCCGTAAGAACTTTTTATTACTACAAGGTTACGTTAAAGAATTTTCTGATCAGTTCTGTCCACACTTTCTGATCACGTTATGAGGATATTGTAGCTGCCTAAATCCTCTTTCAGACAGATTACCAAATAAACAGGGCCAAATTATAATGTCCATAATCTGCAACACACAGCAGGTAGCAGAGAGTCACACAATTCGGACACCAATTTGGAGTCCTTTTATGCACCGAAGACAGGCGGCGGAACCTTGAGCCGAATAAAGTACAAATATAGGTTTTATGTTTCAGAGTTTATTTTTGTTGACACTGGTCCTCCGGGGGTTTAAATCAAAAGAAAGAGAAAAAGGAGAGACTCTCTTGAACAGCAGGCCTCAACCTTTGCTTTGTGTTTTCGCTGTCTCCTCCAGTCGATTACACTTAGAAATGGAAAAGGTTGCTGAAAATTAATTTGCAGGGATTATTCTCACCAAGGTTGGCTGAAACGCAGTTAAGGTGTATATTGTCGGAAGAGGCAGTCATGTGTGACGTTCCATGACCTCAAGTTAAATTTATTCGGAGCACTCTGTTCCCTCAGAGTTTCTGTATCCAAAACAGCTCAATTTAGTCGTGGAAAAAGCCAATCATTACTGTTTTGATTTATCGTGCTCTGGGAACTTTTGAAGCTCTTTCACGCCATATTGCTACTTCCATCAAGGCTGATGGCCAGAAAGGCATGTCGAGTCGGCCATCTAAGAACATGTTCCGTCAGTTTGGCAGTCTCCTTTAAAAAAATCTCCCACTTCTCAAGCTAAACAGCACAGGAGTTAATTTCCCACCTCCACTCCAACTGGAGCCCATTTGTAAGCTTTTTTTTTATCTTTTTTTTTTTTTCATTCTAGCACCTGCAGTGGGCGTGAAATGGAACACTCAGTGTGTCAGCATTTTCAGCTCGTCATTCAATGTACAGCTGTCCACGGAGTTGAAGGAAAAACTTTCCCGTCTGCACAGATGCCATGCAGAGGAGCCCAAGGCCCTGGGAGAGTGAAAGCACAAATTACTGTTTAATGGCTGACAGGGCGGCACAGAAAGATAACGAACGATAGCAAGTCAGCAGCACCGAGCTCATTCGCTTCGTCTGTTCTTCACAGCATCCGATAAACAAGAACAAGGATGCACATTTAATTGCCTTTTCTGGAAATTAATATGCCAGAAATATGCAAATTGGCTCCTTCATTTAGAAAATCTTATATGACTCCCTCTATGAAGGCATCACAGGTTTGTTGAACCCTTTGCATGAATGGATTGCGCTTTTATGGAGTAACTAGCACAGACTATAGACAGTGTGTAAGAGTGAAGGTTCTTGTGGGACCATTGTTGTCATAACTCCTCCTATTGTCCACATTTTAGGCCTCCACTACAACAGAAAAGCTCCCATGTGAAAGGAACCACTCATGTTGCTAAGCTACAGGACGTGCAGGACCAGAAAACTTACAGATAAATGGACACACTGAAACGAGGCAAAGAAAGACTCCATTAACTTTTCAGGAAGTTGAAGGGGAAACTAAATCTGCGGTGCTGCTGATGTAAGATTTAGGAAGGAAATCAGCATCCTGCTAATTAAACTGATTCTTTTAACTGGTTCTCTCCACAAAAGCTGCAGTTTGGCTGTTTCCTCAACAAACAAGGTAAAAAAACAGTTATGGTCTATTTTACACTCATTAAAAAAATTATAACCTATTCAGTATCATATTTTTTTACAGTGGGACAAAAAAGTATTTAGTCAGCCACCGATTGTGCAAGTTCTCCCACTTAAAATAATGATAGAGGTCAGTAATTTTCATCATAGGTACACTTCAACTGTGAGAGAAAAAACAAATCCAGGAATTCACATTGTAGGATTTTTAAAGAATTTATTTGTAAATTATGGTGGAAAATAAGTATTTGGTCACTTCAAACAAGGAAGATCTCTGGCTTTCACAGACCTGTAACTTCTTCTTTAAGAAGCTCTTCTGTCCTCCACTCGTATTAATGGCACCTGTTTGAAGTCGTTATCTGTATAAAAGACACCTGTCCACAGCCTCAAACAGTCAGACTCCAAACTCCACTATGGCCAAGACCAAAGAGCTTTCAAAGGACACCAGGAAAAGAATTGTAGACCTGCACCTGACTGGGAAGAGTGAATCTACAATAGGCAAGCAGCTTGGGGTGAAAAAAATCAACTGTGGGAGTAATTATCAGAAAATGGAAGACATACAAGACCACTGATAATCTCCCTCGATCTGGGGCTCCACGCAAGATCTCATCCCGTGGGGTCAAAATGATTATGAGAACGGTGAGCAAAAATCCCAGAACCCCATGGGGGGACCTGGTGAATGACCTGCAGAGAGCTGGGACCAAAGTAACAAAGGTTACCCTCAGTAACACACTACAACGACAGGGAACCAAATCCTGCAGTGCCAGACGTGTCCCCCTGCTTAAGCCAGTGCATGTCCAGGCCCGTCTGAAGTTTGCCAGAGAGCACATGGATGATACAGCAGAGGATTGGGAGAATGTCATGTGGTCAGATGAAACCAAAGTAGAACTTTTTGGTATAAACTCAACTCGTCGTGTTTGGAGGAAGAAGAATCCCAAGAACACCATACCTACTGTGAAGCAAGGTGGTGGAAACATCATGCTTTGGGGCTGTTTTTCTGCTAAGGTGACAGGACGACTGATCCGTGTTAAGGAAAGAATAAATGGGGCCATGTATCGTGAGATTTTGAGCCAAAACCTCCTTCCATCAGTGAGAGCTTTGAAGATGAAACGTGGCTGGATCTTCCAACATGACAATGATCCCAAACACACCGCCCGGGCAACGAAGGAGTGGCTCCGTAAGAAGCATTTGAAAGTCCTGGAGTGGCCTAGCCAGTCTCTAGACCTCAACCCCATAGAAAATCTGTGGAGGGAGATGAAAGTCCGTGTTGCTTGGCGACAGCCCCAAAACATCACTGCTCTCGAGAAGATCTGCATGGAGGAATGGGCCAAAATACCAGCTACTGTGTGTGCAAACCTGGTAAAGACCTATAGTAATCGTTTGACCTCTGTTATTGCCAACAAAGGTTATATTACAAAGTATTGAGTTGAATTTTTGTTATTGACCAAATACTTATTTTCCACCATAATTCACAAATAAATTCTTTAAAAATCCTACAATGTGAATTCCTGGATTTTTTTCCACATTCTGTCTCTCACAGTTGAAGTGTACATATGATGAAAATTACTGACCTCTGTCATCATTTTAAGTGGGAGAACTCTCACAATCGGTGGCTGACTAAATACTTTTTTGCCCCACTGTATATTAAATAATATTGAATTTGAACAAGCTGAAAACAGAATAATGTATAAAGAAAATTTAAATCAAAAGATTGAATAGTACACCTGCTGTGGCCTGAAGGCTCAGGCTCATAATTTCTGTCTGATTCGCATGAAACTGAAATATGCACCCATTGGTGTGTGATCAAGTAGTAGGAATGCTGCAGAGACTTCTCATGGGGGTATTTGATGTTGTTCTGGTTGCTGAACAACACTGGAGACCTAAATTATGCATCACTTTAGCCAAAGTTTTGAAATGAGGGAACATTTCTCCTATTAAAGCGATCAGAAGTCAGAAAGACTCTCTGAATCAGACGTTTCCTGACTCGCAAGCTATCTTCTCATTGCGAAGAATGATTAGCATGAGACCAGGCGTTTGGGTGCGTGGTGCTCCAAAAACCTAGTCAGTATGTTTACATGCACATCTAAGTCAACCTTTTTGGACTAATCAGACTAATGGCTTGCCTCCTGTTAGGATCCGAGTCCCAGTTTACATGTTACTCAGAAAATCTAATTATTAAAGGAAGTATGTTTGACTCTGCAATGATAGATGGTGACACACGCATGTACATGTTAGCCTTATAGCGGTTAGCTTTGAGCTGCACTCAGGCAGTAAACAGAGGCTAGTGGGAGTGAAGCAGATGGAGTCAAAGCAGGATACCCACAATCCCAATGCAATGTCTCTTCGTCAAGCCAAACATGCACTGATTGGCCGCTTAGTTTCTCTTTATCGCCATACTCTTCAGATACTACAACTGTGTTGTTGCTGAGTCGCATTTCCGTGTCTCTTAACTTCCCAAGGGAGGTGCTTGAATAGGGGTGGGGGCGGGGGAGTTGGTTGAAGGGAAGTCCGATTCTCAATTGCATTATCTGGGTACCTTAGTCGAGGTTCTGAAACTCCAGTTCAGTTCGATTTAAATCGGTCTAAGGTGTATACATGCATTTCAAAAGTCTGATTTAAATCAGACAAAGGTAATAATTAGATGTTCTCTTGCTGCATGTCAACGCATTGAATAATTCTCCAACTTCAGATCCTGGTTAGATGAGATGCATTAAGTACGGTGTCTAGATCAGAGATGATGGCCTTCAGATTTTCTTTCACTGTATTAAAAACTGTCAAATAAGCAAAATATTTCCAGGAATGCTTCATAAAACAGGAACATAATTTTCTGGTAATATCTTATTACCATACATTATATTATCTTAAAGAAGAGAGGAAAAAAATCATCATACATTAAATAGCTAATGGAGGCTCTACAATCTTGTTGAACTATGGATTGTTTTTGCCATGAGTGAATGAAGCTACAACAAACAAAATATAAAAAAGTACAAAATATGAACTTGTGGACTATTTGATTGGTCCAAAATATTATCTTCTATTGATTGAAAAGGTTTATAAATTATCCCCTTATTCTTAATGAATTTTTTATTGCAATAATAATTTTCATACGTCTCTTGGTTTGACATGAGATGAAATTAGATTCTCAATAAAAAAAAAAAAACTGTTTGGCTGTATCTGATTAAGTGTGAAAGAAAACAAAAGATATTAATTCATCTCATTTCACACATTCAGGTGGTAACAGATATTAATTAATCTCATTTCACACATCCACGTGATGGTTCCATTTACCAAACATGCTCCAAAAACGTTAATCCTCCAATCAGATGGATTTGACTCTTGGGAGAGGCCCAAACTTTTCCTGTAAAAGTAAAAAATTATAAAATATTTGTGAAAAAAAAGGATCCTAAAAACCTGTATATCCTGCTAAAATCGTCATTCATGCATTATGTAGATCATGTGGGGTTTCATAAATAAGGCCATTTTGGATTGTGGGAGGAAGCTGAAATACCTACAGGGAACCCACGCAAGCACAAGAAAAAAACGCAAACTTCATGCAGAAAGACCCCGGGCTAGGATTCAAACCTAGGACCTTCTTGTTGCAAGTCAACAGTACTACCTATTGTGCCACTGTGCAGCCAAAACTGGCTATGAATACAAAAATAAGTAAATGACTTGATTGTTAATGTAGTTGTTGTGCAAAATATTGGATAACAAAATAAATAAATAAAAATAAAAAACATTTTTTAACTTGAGTATCAAGTATGACATAAATGAATATTTATCATTTTAAATTGTATTAATTCCACATTATCACCATTATTAAAGTTTCTGTTTAATTTCCAGTATTACTGTTTTGTTAATTTGATTCATTTGTATTTTTATTTTTTGGATGCAACATTTGTCACGATAATTACTTTATTTATTCTATATTTATTGCCAATTTGGCTATCCTGCATATATTTTAGCAGATTGAAACAATAGTATTCATTTTCTCTGCCCAGGTATCAGTATAATGAGTGAAAACAGTATCTTTTATAGAGTCCATGAGGTAATGTTTCATGTCCACGGCAGTCAGGTGTGTTGATACATGAAAGCTGAGCTCCAACTTAAACTCCAGCTACAATTTCAGGTATTTAGCTTAAATAGGCACAAAGAGGTGTGGTGGACTTTTTGGTTCATACAGAAGACGGTTGGCCTTCTTTAGTTCTGGTAGTTTTGATTGCAAACAGTCCACCACAGCTTTTACATACAGACCGTGCAGCCATACAGGACATTTTATACCTTCTTTGACTGTTGACTTATGTGAATTAGAGGGTGACAATTTTTCGGGATTCCCACGGGTCAAGAGATTCCAGCAGGATTCCCGCGGGACGGGAGTCAATTTTACTGTTGGTAACGTGATTTGAACGGGACAGGAAATAATCCACGGGATCGGACGGGAAACCGGAAATTATATATATTTTTTTCTTTTTTACATTTATCTTGTCACATATCAGGGAATTAGCTTTAAAAAATGACACTGCGATGCGGTGCCAATGTGTGTGGTTATTAACTCCACTGCAAAATGCAATTCCATCAGGTCTACTACACTGCACGCACCAAAACTGAAACTGCAAAATTTTTTCTATACCACCTGGATAAACTGGTAAGCATATGATATCCGACTGAAAATGCGTGTATTTTAATATTTTGGTAGTCAGATGGATCGAGTCAATTCATGACGCGGTAAAGTAGCCAAACAACGAGAATGCAGGATATGGTTAAAGATGGCGGATAAAGCTAAATAGATGATCTTTGATACTGTGCTACGCTATGGTTTAAAGGGGGCAGGGGCAGCGAGCAGCATTGATTCCCGTGTCACCCTCTAATGTGAATCAGAACCAAAACACGTGGATATATTTAACACAAACACTTTAGAAAATATTGCCTCAATTAAACTAAATTGTGTATCAAATATGATAATTTTTCTCCTAGATTCATGGGAATAATTAGCTATGTCGAATACAATCATTTACATACAACAATATTCATACTCCTGAGTGTTTTTGAGTTATTTTACGTTTGTTTTTAATAGGGAATTGGATAACAAATTCTCAAAAGATAATAAAACAGTGTAATGAATAAATTAGCAACTTGTATCTATATTTTGTAAAAAAACAAAAAAGGAGTATGAAAAATTATTAAATCCCTTCTGTATGGGCATTGGACAAATCTTGTTTGCCTCACAGGACTGAAACTCTTCTTTTTACACATTTCCACTGGTACTTTGATGATTTATCTTAGTTTATGAGCTCCAACTCTTTAAAGTTGGAAGGCCTTCTTAAAATCACCCTAACCTTTGGCTTCCTCTACAGGTTCTCTATTAGCTTCAAGTCAAGACTCTGGCTGGGCCGCTCCAAAACATTGAGAGAGAGAAAAAAACATGTCCGTAAGATTAAAAGATTTCTTTAAAGCCAAATCTACTGGATTAGTAAGTAATCTTGGCCTTAACTGTATACAGAATGGCTTAGAATTGTCAATGGGGTGTGATTAATCTCAAGCCAAACTAACCTACCAAAACCAGACAGATAATAGATGAAAACATTATTTTTTACCTAAATGGTTTAATAGAAACATTTCCAGTTTTTTTCGTCTGCAGTGTTTGGTGCTATGACATTTTAGGAGATAAGTTCACTGCCTTTTCTGAACTCTGAAGTGAATGGAGTGATGTAAAATAACTTCCACAACAACAACAACCATCTGAAAACCTCAATTTTCTCTGGTCCTCCACTGGTTCCATACACTCAGTGTAGAAAAACACTGCCTTTTTTATTTAACACTTCCGGTTACATCTTCTAACTTATGACCTCAGTTTCTACTCTTTCTGCAGGTGAAAGAGCCCTCCAACATACAAGCCAAGGATACCTTATCCCACATCTATTTCTTTCCCTCTGTTTCTGTATCTTTTTATTACAGCTTCATTACTTTTTCTTTTACTTTGACTCATAAAACTTATTAAGTTTCTTCTCAATCCTCTTTTTATTCTTTTGTTTCTGCTCACTGACACTTCTTAAGTTGGCAACAAAAACTCCTCTAAAATAGAGAAATAGCTATAGTGCAAAACCACTCATAAAGCCAGTAGAGAATACGGATTAATCTGCACCGTTAGCTCCCGGGACGGTTTGGGCTGTGCCGACTCGGGGGAATCCAGCTCTTCATATGGTACACGTAAGAGGGATTAACTCATGATTCACAATTCAGGTCAATCTTCCCCTACAACAACAGAGAAAGAGATTTTTCATGTATTGATGGAAACTAAACCTGAAGGAGCTTCAGCTTGGAGGCAACTCACACTCTAAGACTTTTCCTTCCATACAATAAACAGGTGGATTCACAGTTTTGCTCCACTTTCAGGCTCATTCCCTCCCAGAACTTGCAGCATCAGAGCCTTGTGAATGATAAGCGTCGGCATATACCAGGTATTTACCACATCAGAAGGCAGAGAGGCTTTGAGAATTTGGAGTGAAGTCTCATTAAAAAGCTGAGCACAGGTTGTCTCCCATGAGCCGCTGCTTTCTTTGCTTTACTCCTCTCCATTTGGCCTGTTTGGATTTTTTCATCACAGTGAGATGTTAGGTTGACTCTGGCTGAAATCCAGAGCTGGGAAACAGTATTCTGAACGATTACCTCATTTACCTTGACTCACCTTCCAGTGGCAGCGGGAGTTTATATCCATAGCTTTGAATCAATGAATGCGTAGGTTGAACAATATTAATGGGAGAAGTCTGTTACGGAGGATATTTAAGATGTCAGAAATGTTGACAATGCCTTGCAAAAGTATTTTCAACCACAAGTTTCAATAAATTAAATACACATTTTGTGTGATTGACCAACACACAGTAGCGCATAATGGTGAAGTGAAAGAAAAAGGAAGCATGGCTTTCTTTTTTTGCTAATTAACTTGACAGTCTGGCTTATATTCGTATTCAGTGCCACTTATCAGTAGTTAGTTGGGAAAATCTTTACTGCATTTACATTCCACATACCTATAGACAGGATTTTTGTCCTATTCTACCTTCTAAAACAACTAAAACAAAGTAAGATTGAATGGAGAGTACATATTAACATCACTTTTTAAATTCCTGTTTCAGATTCTCAGTTGGACGGAACTCAGTTGTTTCAGATAGAGCTTTGGATAATTCTAATACTTAATTAGGCTTTGTCCAGCCTAGTCATTGAGAGCTACTAATCTGCAACTTTCAAATTTATCATTTCTGTAATACACCTGAATCAAATTAACTGCTCATTACCAGGCCTCTGTAGATCTGAATGGCTACAGGCAATGGAATTTGGCTATTTGAACCAGGTGATTTAGAGCAGGGGTGCATCTAAAGCCTGCCGCACATAATAGCAATCTGCTGAGCGAGCAGTCATCCGAGGCTATTTGTTCAGCAGATAGCTCGCTGTGTGCAGCAAATTTTTGGTGATTTTTCAGCCTCATAAGGCGCTGAGGTGAAAATCAAACAGGTTTGATATTTTTCACCTCACGAGGTGAGAAACCCGCAGTGTGTGGTCTCTGTGAGCTCTCTGCTGAGCTAAAATATTCAAGTGACCAATCAAAATGCGTTCTCCGATCACATGATTGCAAGATGGCAGCCCACGGAGAAGATTATGTTTCAAAAGATAAAGACTCATGGACATTTCGCCAGACTATACCTGTTTATTTGATCCGATGATGCTTCATCAACAAAATGTGTAGCGGCATTTCCATCTCGGTCTTCGCGTCAATCTTTTTTCTGAGGTAAGGGCTGGGGGGCTGCCATCATGGAGTTGTTCTGTTGACAGGTTCTCCTACCTGAGCTTTTAATCTCTGCACTTCCTCCAAAGTTACCATGGTTCTTTTGTTTGCGTCTCCTCTGAGTAGTCACCTGTCCCTGCAGGTGCACCGCCAATATTCTGCTAGTCTTGAAGTTGTACCTCCCTCTTCCTTTTAAGACGACAGGCCAATTTTTGTTTTTACAGTTATTGGTTATTTTGTGTTGGTCTATTGAGTTATGGTGCATTGAAACAGCCCCAAACATCAGCATCAAGAGCGCTAGGATTACATATAAGGTCTATGGTTGAGGCTGTCAGAGGGTCGTCAGAGTCTCTGCGGCGCTTTGTGTGTTTGTAAGCTGTGTCAATTTTTGAAACTTATCCTGCATTTGAAGCTTCAAAGCACCAAAAGACAGCAACGCAGAAGTTCGGGTAGCTAAACTTTTGATGCCCTTAATGCGCTTGATGCAGTGCATCAACCAATCAGAGCATTTCACTGTAGTGATGTCGCCCGACATCAACGCTGTCTAGCCAACCATGATCCGCTAGTGTTTAAAACATCCACCAGAGAAAGGCCCGCTGACATGCTTTGCAAGCTTCAGCTTTAAATGTATAGGCCTCAAACTAGTTGCTTTGTGACCATTGTTTGACGCTGACAAAGCGTGCGGGAGGAACGCAGCATAAAACTGTGAAATATATATAACATTTGTGGTTATGGCTTGAAAAATTGTGGAAAAAGTTCAGAAGGTATGAATCCTTTTGGAAGGTACTATCTATCAAACACCTTGAATTGGATGGTTTTTGAAAGTGCTATACAAATAAAGTTTCCTTGGCAAACTGATTGACAGTAGTGGGCCAATTAGAAAGTCAGAGTTGACCAAAACACAGGAGGAAGATCATAGAATATTAGAGGGATCATAATAAACATAGTGGATTAACGGCAATTAATGGCTAATGGCCGACAGCAGCGTTTTGATTCCAAACAATTGAGAAGCAAAGTTGTCACCATCAATCTAAAGGTCTTCTCGCAATGTTAGCGCTCTGACAGAAAACCTCTTTGAGCCTGCTGCTGATCTGTCACATTCCATCTCGCCGCAATCTCACGGATAAACATTTGTGGGGCGAAGAGGAGAAATGTGCTGTCTTTATCGGAGATGAATGGCCCCGATGTATCATTGCCTCTGCGATCGCCTGGTGCTTAATATCTATTGAGATGAGTGTATTAAAGCGTGTCCCGTATGATAAGTGGCTTCGTCCTTCCCCCCAGACAGAAAAAGGAAATTACACCTCAGCAGAACATTATTTCATTTAACGTGTAAATTCATTAAAGGAAGATAGTGACCAGAGATACTTTAATCATGTCTTTTTTAGCGAACAAAAAAATAGTTGAATAATTGTCCTTTTAATTTTGACTTCACAATATTTATTAATTTTTGTGATCAGACCTCCATTTGAAATTTTTTGGTATGTTAGATGAGAATCAAAGCAAGATTGTTCAGGTTGGAAGTGCTTACTTACATCAGAAAGGAGCCTACAAGTCTATATGATAGAGCAACTACTGCTTTTCCTCTGAATTTCTTCTACATCTACTTTTAATTTCTTCTACCTCCTTTTAATTTGGATCTCTGCATAGATCTCCTTGCTGATGTTCTTTGTCTTCTAAAGGGTACCAGCATGCTAATTTATCATTATGTGAAAAAGGATAGTTTAAGAAGGTTATTAAATTTCATAGATTCCCTGTTGAGAGTGTGCAGCATGTCAGCACAAAGCGGAAAACTGCTGAGAGAAGCAGGGTTAGGGCCCCTGAGAGTCTTGTTTCCACCCTAGCTACTTACTACGCCACTGGTCCCAAGTTGGTCTTTTCAAAGAATCGAGGACCCTCACTTCCCCACAGCTTCATCTCTGGGTTTTCTCCGACATATACCTCATGAATCTTCTTAAGGCGGTAATAAATATGCAAGAATACTGGTGTGCATGGGAGAGAGTCTCTGCAGGCAGTTACCTCCTGCACTGACCTGTTCTCTTGCACGGAGAAAAAAAAAAAAGTAGATAGGCTGCTGTTGTTCATGAATTTTGATTTGTTAATTTAGAATGCCAGAGTCCAGCCAGCGTCAGAGTGAAAACATTCCTGGGTTTAACACTTTGGAAATTTTTTTTCTTTTTTTCAAAGGCCATTTCCTGCCTCGGGCTTGTTGTTGGTTGGTCATGAATGCACATCATTTGTGTCCACTTGCTGTCTGGGACAAAGCGGCTGCAAATCTTAAATACAGCATGCCTCACTAAACCCGGCGAGGAGAATGCGAATGTGCTTCAGTGACTGTCCATTTTCCATTAACAGCTGAATTTTAGTAAAATAGAAGATATGTAACAAGGTATCATTTGTACATACAACAAGAAGCTTACACACGGAATGATGACAACTTGATTTCCGGTGCCATACGTATTTATTTTCTGTAACACAAAACAGAGCATCAGATGAGCAGTAATTCTGCAAAACACGATCTCTGACTGATCTCCTCACTACTAGCTGGCTTCTTCTACTATAAACTCCTTTTTTTCACTACAGCTCAGCTACAAATATGTCAGCAGTTTGCAAAACAGATATAAAGTCTGACATTAGAACATAAATTGTCTTTTCTAATGAGCAAAACACAGTTTTAGAGTATAGTTTCCGAAACCAGACATAACACTACACAATAATCAACAATATAGAACACACCATGGCGCCGTAATACTGACGTGACGTCACCGCCCTGCTACTTTGAGCCACTTAGCTTCAGAGGCTAACCAAACTTACTTGAGAAACACCAGAAATTCGGCAACTTTGCTCTAACTTTAAAAGATAAAATGCAACCCCATTCAACACCATAGAGTATATTAAACAGTCTTTGTGTTTAACCTCACCTGTAACACAAAACAGAGCATCAGATGAGCAGTAATTCTGCAAAACACGATCTCTGACTGAGCTCCTCACTACTAGCTGGCTTCTTCTACTATAAACTCCTTGGAAGCATCAGCCAGTCTTCCTCGCAGCTAGACCATTACTGCCACCTTATGACGGTAATAAGTATTGTTCGATCGTTGCGTCTAGAATGGCCCTGTCCCAATACTCGCCCTACACCCTTCGGTCTTCCACGAAGTTCACTTGGTTGAAGTGCACAAGGGTGCAAGTGCGGGTATTGGGACAGGGCCAATAAGTGAGGTTTAAAAGACTAACCGAGATTTATCTAATATATTTATAAAATAGAAGATTAGATTATTTAACTGTTGAAAGATGGACAAACTACTAAAAGTCAAGGGTGCCACACTTAGTCTACTGAAAAGGGATAAAAGTAATTCCAGAGAAGTCAGTATTTCAGTCAAAAAGCCTTACTTTATAAGTTAGCTGTTTGTGAGCAATACATCGCCCAACGACTTATATGTTTTGGCTCTTTGAAAAAGGAATAGGTTCCGACATTCCTGTCGATGACAGGGAACTTTGACTTGCTGCTTTCACGGGATAAAAATGTAGATGACTGCCCAAGACAGCTTTTTAGAAAACCAGCTTCTCATACCAAGAAACTTTGTAAAACTTTTAGGGAATTGGTTATAAACCCACAAGTTTATGCTGAAATACAACAAGCAGTTAGTTAGTTACTTTTAGGAGTAAGATGGTGAAATGGCCAAGACAAAACATATGCTGCAGATGTTACCAGTGGCCGACTGGGACTAAAAAACAGCCCTAGATTTATATGCCCATCCCACAACAACAGATGTGTGTGAAAACTCAATCACCAACAGACATGGGCCTCAAACTATGTAAATCTTAACCCATAATATTTTACCTTTTAAATTATAGCATTATCACTGATGTTGATTAAAAGATCTGTTAAAAGCATAGTGTAGAATACTCACAGTGAAATAAACCACGCTCTCTTTAAATGTCTCTGTCTCTCTGCTGAACAATATAAAGGTGATGTGACTACCTAAAACATAAAAAAACAAACAAATGGTATGAGTTATGATAAATTACAATTTAAAGAGGCTATGATTATACAGTTAACTTGAATACTCACAGAAATACACAACAATCTTTAAATGTATCTCTGCTGAACAATGGTGTGACTACCTAAATCGCACAAACAAGTGGAATGGGTTGGTAAATGGTACTAACCTAACCCTTAAAATACTTGATTTTAGTCAAATAATCTGCCAATGAAACAAGACAAATTGCGCTTGGTAAGAATTCTAAAAACTCAGCATACTCAACATAAGATTAATAAACTAACACATTCTGCTCTTGCTTAGTATATAAGTCTCAAAACAAGATTAAAAATACTTTTTAGCTGGAAACAAGATGTTTTGACTTGATTAGATAGACAGTTTTTGCAGTGTGCACAAAGCAGTTTAATTACTTTTATTAAATATTTCGTCTGCATTCATGTTGATGCTGCGTCATGTTTATATTGTGTTTAAAGCTAACCAACTGTAGAAACTGCAATAGTTTTGTTTCATTGGGGTTAAGATAAAAATGTAGGAATCTGAAATAACATTTTCTCTCCCTCATCTCTATCCCTGTGCTGCGACCGCAGCCTCCTCCTGCACAGCTGTCTGGCACAGTGGAGTGATGAGCATTGACGAGTGAGCTTGCGCATCTATGGGCCTGCAGGCGCGTTGTTGCCACCTATCTGTTTGGGAATGGAACAACAGTTAATTATAAGCAAGAAAAAAAAAACTGTGACGGCTGCACAGAGGCCGGCGGGCGTCCTGCTGCACCGGATGTTCTGGTATTCTCCAGATCAGTCCACCACTGGATCTGACTAATCACTAGTTCACTTTTATCAACAGAAATATCCCCTTGTGTATTCTTTCTCTCACAAGTTCATCTACAAGGAAACCACAACAGGGATGTTTTTAGTGATTACAAAGGATAATTGTGGATGTGTCAGAAGAGAAAGATTGAGGTCAAGTCTTATTTATATTAAAAACATCAATTGACCAAAGTGCTTCATAAAAACAACGACAATCATAAAATGAGAAATATATTATAAGGATGAAAATTAGCAAGACATGGGGTATGGATCAAAATAACTACTCATCCTCTCTTAGTCATAAGGTAAAGCAAACCAATGTGTTTGAAGCCAACATTTGATTGAAAATTCAGGAGTTCCAATCACTTCCACGACCACCTGCATAAACTCCAGAATCAAAGCATGCAGACGTCTTCTAAAAGCTGTTGAAGAATAGGTCACTCTCCACATATAATCTCACTTTAAAACTCAATCATCATCTGAACATCTTGGACTGAAAGTTCTGAGCTCTATCTACAGTCTATATAGCAGGGATCCCCACCTCCAGGCCTCGAGGGCCGGTATCTTGCAGGTTTTAGTTCTTTCCCTGGTTCAACACACCAGAATCAAATAATGGCTCGTTAGCAGGCCTCTGCAGAACTTTGCAATGCTGAGGAGGATTTGAATCAGCTGTGTTGGAGCAGAGACACCTCTAAAACTGGTAGGACATCGACCCTCGAGGCCTGGACTTGAGGATCCCTGCTATATAGCCTATGCCACCAATGGTAATATATTTTTATTAGCCAAATTGATTTAAAAAATAGGCACATCTCCACTGCTCTGTCAGCCTCTCACGATATAATGTTGTGGATTTTCTGTGGTCCAGAAAGAGCACCTGCATAGTTTGAATGAAAGCTTGGGCAGTTTTGCAACATTGACATGGCAAATACAACACTATCGCATGTCTAAAGAGGGGATGCTGGAACATGATTTACTTTCAACTTAAACATTATGATTTTTTTTTTATTACAGTTACCTTTAGGATGCTAGTATATCAAGTAGTAAGAGATTAAATAATCAATTTAGTGTTACAAACATATCATGGTATGTGTTAAAACTGACCTAATACACATAGTTAAATGGTAAATGGCCTGTGCTTGACACAAGGCTGCCATACAATCAGCATCACTAGGCCCTCTGACCACCACCAGCAAACAAGGTGGGTGAAGTGTCTTGCCCAAGGACACAAAGATTGAGCCGGATAGAGGGGGAGGGGTTCCAACTGGCAATCCACTGGTTATAGGACTCCTACCACCTGAGCCACCAGTGCCTCATTCCTCACTTACTTGGCCTCCTCATCATAATCCCTGGCCTGTCTGCAAAATAAAGAGATTATAAAGAAGAATTTGATATTGTCCAACAGAACTTCTTTGAAAAAAGATGGTTGGTAACAAAAAACAGACCATGTGTGCTCATTAGCACAGTCACAAAGATTGTATTGATGCTATTATTTCTATATTTTGGTAAAGGCATCGTTGTGGAAGAAACAGAGCAAAACCTGATTACAACCCTGCCACACTGCTCAAATCGAGCTTATTTTTTTGTGTATCTTTCCTTCCCAGTGACATCTAATGCAATCATCCTTCAATCAGTGTTTGGCGGTGAAAATCTAATCACACTGGTTTGAGGTTTCAGAAAGCCATCTGCTTTAATCCAATTCCTGACATGTATCTCTGTCGCACTGCAGTGCTCTCACACCCATCGCAACCACTACCCCTTTCAGTTGGCTAATTTTACAGTTCCATCTCATCATAGAGGAGACAGATGTGAAAGCTTGACAGTGTTTGAATTCTGGAGGCAGCCACTTATGCCTCCCACACCCTTGCCTATCCCTTTCCTCTTCCCACCGAGGGAATATTCCACTGCTGTGACCTAGGTTGGCCCCTCGGACTTTCTAAGTGCCCCTCCTCGCAACCATATCTCGCATCCTCAGGAGTCTGGGTGTTACAGTCCATTCCCTAGTCAGCCCAGAAATCCAAAAGGGCAACTCACTCAGCCGTGAAAAACACTCAAAATACTTACACTTGCCATAAATGCCTTTAAGCTTGGCAATCTTTCATGCTTTATAAAGTTGTCCCCTGGAACATGGCAACACTGAAGGCCTCTGATAGGGAAAACAAAAGACAAATGACTGGCCGTGCCCTTTTCTAATCTATCAATTTCTCCCGGAGCCTTTTGTCCTTCAAGAGAGTGTCACATGTGGACCCAGCTGCTGTAATTGCTTCACCCTGAAAATGCCTTGGACACTATCTGAACTTGCTCAGGCACATGTTTTTTTTCCGTTTTTCTCTAGTGACCTTTATGCCAAAAACCAACTTGATTGAGATTTCTCCTAAAATCATGCTGTCATACTCTCTTTCCCATTCTAAATGGGATTTGTCAAGTTCCTTGAAATCTCCATAAGATCCTCCCACACAAGCAAAAATGAGACGCTTACAGACAGATATGGCATTTACACTGACTTCCGTAGAATCGCGGAGCAATATTTAGCTTTTCTTATCTCTCTGTAAGGAAACTGGAGTGTACCATTTCCACTGGCGAAATGAGTAGACTGGTACCATTAGGAAACAGACTGTGGGCACTGGACGTAGACTTAAGGCCTATTGTTTAGAAACTACCAGCATTTTGTTCATACCCCCACATGCCTTTACACATACTGCCTCTTCATGTCAACATGGAAACAGATGAACTTGTCAGCACCCCTACCTTTGTGCTCTGTCTCCAAGAAAACACTTCTGTAATGTCCAATAGCTCCTCTGTCTCTCAGTGTGACTGTGTGTGTGTGTGTGAAAGTGCGTGTATGTGAGTCTGTCAAACAGCCAGTACAGTATATAACAGTGCAGCTCTTTTCTACTAAGAGAGGTGGATTGTGCTGTATAACCACTTAACCCTTACTCCCCCTCCCATGCCACCCTCCCATGGCAGTCCCAATAAAACCTGGATTATTTTTATAACACAACGTATGGTTGCTGACTTTACAGCCCCCCCCAGCTCTTGTGTGATTAAAAGAACGGGGAATGAGACAGAGAGGAAAAAGGGGAAGAAAGACCAGGTCAATTCAGCTGTCTCAAAAAGGGCAGCATATCCAAAAGCCTTCAATGAAGGTCTTTTCTTAGCGAGGAAAAATAAACACTCTTTCAGAGTCGTTTTCCTTTTGCTCCTCTGCAGCAGCTGCATTACCCCACCAGACCTTTTTCTCCCTCCATGTACTGTTACTATCAGAAGCTTTATCTTGCAGAAAAGGTCAAATTTAGATGTGCTTGTACACTTTGTGTATTCTACAACAGAGAGTGGCAATTCAGTGTGGTGTTGTGGTAAATTACCTGTCACAACCTCAAAAATCCCTCTCCTGAAAGGTTTATCTTTTGCAAAGACAGCACTCCTTTCACAGAGATTAATTTTCCACACATTTGGTGCAAAATCCTAAAATCAAGGAAGATGCTAAATGATGTAGCAGAATGTTGACTTCTTTGTAAAATGTCTTTTGGAATTCTGAAAGAACTGTTATCTGTGCTGAATGTCAATGTTTTAAAAGATACGAAGAGTAGTCATCCTGCAATCAAAAGATTGTGGTGTCTGATCTCAGGTCTCTTCACTTACACTTGTTGATGTTCCCCTGGCCAAGGCACTTAACCAAGTTTCCGAAGATGAGCAAACAAAGCCCACTCGATAGCAAATGAAGAAATAAGGATGTCAAAAATTTTTGAAATTGAACAGTCTTCATGCCCAAGAAATGAGACAACGCACAAGAGCTGCTTATGCAATAAGGATGCAACCAGGGCCAACGCAGCTGGAAGTTACTCATGTGCAGGACATCAAGTCTTCATTTGAGGTTTTCATCCAGGATTCCATCAAGATAATTATTCTGGATTGCAGTAATCTCGACGATTTCTCTTTCTTAATGACCAAAAGGAAGCACTTTGTGTAATTTCTAGATGGTAAAGATGTATGTGCTAGATCTAGCTAGAACTTGATTTACCAGTGGATTCAACAGTCATTAATGTGATTGGCTAAAGACAAATTATGGTAGGCGGACAGTTGCTGGTGCGTCCTCCAATCAGCTCCAAATATTATTCCAGAGGGTTTTCTCTTTTTTAGACTTTCTATGGGAGCAGTTCCAGATCGATGTGTAGACTCGACATGGGGCTACACATAGATCTGGCTTTTGGCACGTTACTTTCAGCATGCATCTAAAACCACTTTGACAGAGGAATTTTAAATAAAATAAGGACCAACCCTTCTGTCAAGTTGGCTTCTCTAAGTAACTGAAATGCAGAGGTGAGTAAGTCTCATTGGTGCAAAAAAAGCATCTACCTAGGGAAAGATGAAGTAAGGTCATTATCAGGCTCTTACTTTGACATCTGTATAGTATTCACATAAATTCCAAAGCAGAGACTAGTATGTGTTATATATTATATCAACATTTGGACATGGTCAACGCAAACCAAGGTTTAACAGGCCAGATTATGGACTACATTAACAAGTGCAAACTCAACAGAAGAATGCCTACAGAGGGGGACTTAACCAGAGACCCAAAATTATAGAACATTTCTGACATGAAGAGGACTGTGCACCAGAGATTTTCTTACACTCTGACAGTATATATTGATTTCTTTACTTTTGCTGTTGTTGTTGAACTGAACTTGTGTCACATTGCAGCATTTAGGTTTATTGCCTGACTTTGCATTAGAAAATAAATACCACTATGAATAGATCTTGACTAACATGAGAAATCATTCATCATCCTCAGTTCCTCTTCAGTTGTGTACAGCTTTTGTCAGGTGAACTTTGATGTGTTACACGTCTGTAAATGCAGAGTTTTGCAATGTTTTCAACCTAATTGCAGGTTCCAGGGAAAATATTATTGAAGCTTGGGAGGGGTTTGCTTATTTAACAACTGTAGCACACACACGCACACACCAATAACTTCCATTCATCTGTTTCCTAATTTTAACCTACCATCCTCTCCCCTGTTCGCCGACAAGAAACAGGCAGTTAAATTGGCACATTGAACAAGAACAAACAGCCTGAGCGCTTTATGATTAATAAGCAGGTGATGTAATTCACAAATACTTGGTCCTCTGTCTAAGCTAGTATATTAATTTGCTTATCAACCTCTTGGAAAAGCAGTTTTGCACCGCTGTATTACTTTGTTATCACAGCTGTAAATGTGTCAGCTCCATCCCCTTATCGTCCAAAATTGGGACCGAACTTAATTTCCCGTCTTCTCTGTGCTGCTTGATAAAATCAAAGTTAAGCGAATATTTCCTTCAGGCGAAGCCAACTTTTCAGCCATTCCTCGTCTGTGCGCAGCGCGACGTGCAGTGGGGACGATGACTAATTCCATGAAAATTAATCAGAGGGACTGGGTGGTTAGGATTGATGGAGGGGCGGGGGAGAGGGGGGTTGTTCCTGGATAATTCAACTTTTTATCTTATATTTAGAAGGGGTGATAACAAAAGTAAGGACTTATTTCTTTGATTGGAGACCGTAATTTGGCATTGCTTAAATTGAAATCTCGATTTGTTTCACTCTATTGTTGGGTGGATTCGCTGAAAGAAGCTGGGACGGGGCTGGAGGAGGGGTGGACAGATTTTGCTGCTGCATCAGCATGTGTGCAGTAATGTGATAGTCAGGTCTGGCCACACAAAGAAAACATAACCAGCCCTCTAACAACCCAGTCAGACCCCTGGGAGGGGCACTGGGGGGCTGAAGGATGGATTGAAAGAGGGCTGTCGAAGGGGTGGCATGGCTTCAGTTATTAGGCTGTCTTCAGGTGCTGTTGAAAATATTGTAATTAAAAAATATAGGGAATATTTAGAGAAGAGGTGTGACCTTGAGAAGAGAATAAAACGGGAGAGCTCTGCCAAAGTCTGCTGGCAAATCCGAGGCTTTTATCTGAGGTTTTAATCTCCTTTACTGCCATATGTCCCCAAGTTTTATATTAGAATATGTGCTGGAATTATTGTTTGTTGTTGTTTTTTTCTTTTGCAGCTCATGCTGAAAATACTAGCGTTTTGGTTTTCTTCGAAAACAAAAGTCAGAACTTAGAAGTCATTACAAAAAGCTTATCTTAACCCTTTTTCTAAACCAAAGGAACTTTGTTTCTGAACTGTTTCATACAGAGCACTTTGAGGTTGGACTGCCCTCCTTAAAGCTCAACTTGCCCCACTTTCAGCTGAGGTGCAGGCATAATTTTGGAAGTGACGTGGGTGGCAAATGAAAACAAGGTTTTCAAGCTGCCTAATTTACTGCATGAAATAACAAGCAGGGCTGGGGATTTTTTTCCTTTACTTGGGGTAAGTTGGAGGCTTACTTCAACATTTTAACTGTGTGGTAAATTAATGAACAACTGGTTGTATGTTTAAACCCTTTTGGAAATAGAGTGTACACTGCTATAGAAACACATGTCTACAAATCCCTGACACTAAGCACTCAAATGTAGAAGACAGTTTTATAAAGCTATTCAATAGCAAGGCCTCTACTACTTATTAGTCACCAATGGTATACCTATGATATATTTATAGGTTATTAATTGGGTACCTTCAAATACCTAAGGCGTTTACATGTAACGATGGTATACTTGCAAGGTTCATATGGCTACTTATATCTACCTAAGGTGCTTACAGAGTTGCTAAGAGATACTGTACATACAGCACTCTTTTTCAACACTGCTCCTCAAGGCACATTTCATACTTATTTTAGATGTCTAGTTGCTTCAGTACTAATAATACCACTTGTTGGTTAACTAACCAGATATTTTTCAACAACAATAATCAGAAGCTGGTGTGTTAAAGCAGGGAAATATCTAAAACATGCAGGACAGTAGGGCATGATTGTTGACGTTTTCCCACTTACAAAGCATGTAGAGTAGAGGGTTCTTTTTGGGACAAGAATTTTTTTGGGGGTCTGTCACGTGATCGGGACGTGACGGGAGTATTTTTTCCCTGGATCGGGACGGTACGGGAGCGAAAATTGATTCCCGTGTCACCCTCTAATGTAGAGGTCTTAAATTTGTATCAAATGTACTCTTCAAATGTGAGGGACAGAAATTAAAAGAAAAATGCAGAAAATAATAGTGGATGATTTTTAAATAATTAATTTTATTATATTGCATGACATAAGTATTTGATTGCCTATCAACCAGCAAGAATTTAGGCTCCCACAGACCTGTTAGCTCTTCTTTAAGAAGCCATCCTGTTCTCCACTCATTAGCTGTTTTAACTGCTACTGTTTGAACTCATTACCTGTATAAAAGACACCTGTCCACAAACTCAGGCAAACTCCAACCTCTCCACACTGGCCAAGACCAGAGAGCTGTGCAAGGACCTCAGGGATAGAATTGTAGAGCTGCACAAGGCTGAGATGGGCTACAGGACAACAGGCAAGCAGCTTGGTGAGAAGGCAACAACTGCTGGTGCAATAATTAGAAAATGGAAGAAGTTTAAGACGACGGTCAATCTCCATCAGTCTGGAGCGCCACACAAGATTACTCGTCGTGGGGCATCAATGATCATGAGGACCGTGAGGAATGAGCCTAAAACCACATGGCAGGACCTGGCCAATGACTTGAATATAGCTGGGACCACAGTCTTAAAGAAAAGCATCAGTAACACAAAGTGACACCCGTAATGGATTATAATACTGCAGTGCACGCAAGGTCCCCCTACTCAAACCAGTGCATGTCATGGCCCATCTGAAGTTTGGCAATGACCATCTGGATGATGCAGAGGAGGAATGGGAGAAGGTCATGTGGTCTGATGATACATAAGTGGAGCTTTTTGCTCTAAACTCCACTCGCCGTGTTTGGAGAAAGAAGAAAGATGAGTATAATCCCAAAAAAACACCATCTCAACTGTGAATGGAAACATCATTCTTTGGGGATGCTTTTCTGCAAAGGGGACGGGACAACTGCACCGTATTGAGGGGAGGATGGATGGGGCCATGTATCGTGAGATCTTGGCCAACAATCTCCTTCCCTCAGGAAGAGCATTGACGATGGCTCGTGACTTGGTCTTCCAGCATGACAACAACCTGAAACACACAGCCAGGGCAGCTAAGGAGTGGCTCCATAGAAAGAATCTCAAGGTCCTGGAGTGGCCTAGCCAATCTCCAGACCTGAATCCAATAGAAAATCTTTGGAGAGAGCTTAAAGTTCATGTTGCCCAGCGGCAGCCACAACCTGAATGCTCTGGAGAAGATCTCTATGGAGGATTGGGCCAAAATCCTAAAAATGCTGCAGTGTGTGCAAACCTGGTGTAGAACTACAGAAAACGTCTGATCTCTGTAATTGCAAACAAAGGTTTCTGTACCAAATATTGAGTTCTGTTTATCTGATATTTCAAATACTTATGTCATGCACTAAAATGGAAATTCACTATTTAAAAATCAACTGTGATTTTCTGCATTTTTTGCTTTAGATGCTGTTCCTCGCAGTTGAAGAATACATTTGATACAAATTACAGACCTCTACATGCTTTTTAAGTGGGGAAACTTCAAAAATCAGCAGTGTATTAAATGCTTGTTCTTAGTTGGAGGCTTAGTTCACCATTTTAACTCTGTGGTGAATTAATGAACAACTGGTTGTATGTATCCCCACTGTATATCGATATTGCTGATCTGAAAAATCTAATCATGATAAGCAATGCTTTCCACATTGTCCAGCCGTGACTGTGGGAAACTCACTGGTTAGAACAACACACCCACCAGGATGTTAATAGGGTACCTACAAGGAACTATACAAAATATAAATAATACTTTTTTTGCTCCTTTTATCATGAGCTGAACTGAAAGATCTGAAACATTTTCTATTTACACAAAGGACTCCTTACTGTCATTCAGAAATCTGTCTAAATCTGTTAGCGAGCACTTACCTTTGCCAAAATAATCCATCCCACCTCAAAGGTGGTAATTAGACAGCTTAAATATTACACAAGTGTGACTGACCACAATAAAAGGAGGACACTCTCAAATGTGCTGTATGATCACACAGCACACTGCCACAGATGTTGTAAGGGATGTTGCCTGTGAAATAAATGTTCATTTATCTACCATAAGCTGTCTACAAAGGTGTTTCAGAGAACTTGGCAGTATATCAAACTGGCCTCACAACCCCAGACCACGTGTCTAAACCTCAGACCTCAACAATCAGCATGTTCACCCCTATTTTTGTCTGAGACCAGCCACCCGGACACCTGCTGCAACAATTGGTTTACATAACCAAAGAATTTCTTCACAAACCGGGCAAATCAGACTGTTCTACCCAGATAATCCAATTGGGAATCAGACTTCTCTTCAACCACCCCCCCCACCCTCCCCTGAACTCGCACAGGTGGTGGTGAAATTATGGTATGGGCAGGCGCATGTTATGGATAACAAACGCAGATGCGTTGTGTTGATCCATTGTTGTGCCATTCATCCACAACCATCCCTTAATGTTGCAGCAGGATAATGAATGGCTCTATGTTTCAAGGTTCTGTACACAATTCCTGGAACCTGAAAACATCCCAGTTCATGCATGGCCACTATTTTCAGTGGACATGTCTCCCAATGAGCATGTTTGTGATGCTTTTGATAAGCGTATTTGAAAGCATGATCCTCATAAAGACCTGCCAATTCCTTGTTTTCATGAAAAAAAGTGATTGAGTTGCATTACTGAAACGTTATAATCATATTTAGTTCACACTGGAAATGAAGTTATGTGTTATTATATACTAGTTTTCTCAGTTATTGTGTAGCAAAGTGGTTAGTGCAGGTGTTAAAAAAAATTGTTTTTTTTCTGAGTCAAGTCCCATCCCCTGGTTTTTATTTTTGAGCCTTATAGCGACCCAAATGTATTAAGTTGACTTAACATGTTTACATTTAGTTCACTCAACACAATTCCTTATTGCCTAATCGACCCAAATCAGTTGGATGCAAATTATTTACATCATTTTATTATGTTCACAAAGCAAGATATTTTTTTTTTGATTATAGGAGGGCACACGCTTTGTTTACTATTTTTACTAATTACCTGCTAATTTGCCAAACACTTTGTTTGCACAAAACCTTCAATAAGTTAACCACCCTACCTACAGCAGTACTTACAAGGTAATCTTCTTGGTACTTATGGGGTAGCCATGGGGTTTTTTTCAGGGGTATTTGTGGTTACCTATGAGCCAGCCTGTGTGGCATCCACAAGGTTCCTTTTGTACCTGCAGTATATTTGCAAGGCAAGACCTGTGGGGACTGTGCTGTATAATAAGGCGCCTGTTTACCTTTTATTCGTGTAGTAACAACGGGATACTTCAGGTCAGACTTTGTCAATACCTAGATCATTGGTAGGTTAAAAAAAGCTATTGGTCTTCAAGGTAATCAATAATTAGAAAGTTTTTTATCATAACTCTAAAGTACTTTTAATAAACTTTTTTTTAAACAGTCTAAAATCTTAAACATAAATAATGTCATAGATTAGTTCCATTTGGACGTTGGTAAATACCCAGAAGTCTTTCCATAAATATCCGGCTGTATGTATAGCTGACAACTGTTCTCACAAAGAATTTCTGTAGTCCATGGCCCAACAAAAAACACGATAGGTGCTGGAAATGCCTGGGTAGAAATCTTTCTTTTAGTCAGGGTAACATCAGTGCCACTGAACTTGTCATCTAACTCGTGAGAATTTACTTTAAAAATAATCATGTTATTTCTATTTACATGTCAGCAGCTCACTGTCAATCAATGTTTTTAATAACTTTTTTTTTTTTTGCTAGGTGAGTATAAAACAAAATGACTTTCACATGAGGACAAGCTGATCCAACGTCCTTCATGCTTTCACAGTAAAACCTTTTCACCAGTGATGACGTCTCAGTCCCAGGTTGAATACTGCCAGCAGTGTCCCTGAGAAAGCACAAAGAGTACTTTTGTGACAGGGGAAACTTCTGTCCTAAAGAAGCTGAGATCAGGAGGCAGAAGGGGTTGTGGTGCAGTGTCACAGAGACCTTGGGAGCGGGATGTTTTTGACCTGCTTTTGCCATGTGGTCGGCTTTATTTTGGAGAGAAACCAGGCTATGCAAAGCAATGCAGCAAATTAAACATTAAAGACCTGCCAGGAGTGCAGTCTAAATTAGAAAATGGTTGGGGAGTCCCAAATGGTTTATTGACAACCACCAATAAAATAAAATAAAACAAAATAAAATGAAGTTGGACATAATTAGTTTAGGACAGAGGAGCACAAAATCCTATTCAGTTTTTGCTAGCAGAGAATGAGGACATGAGAACCACTTTGAAGTAAACGTAACAAGCCGGTTGAGTTTAAAGATGCATTTCAGGACTGACTGACCAAATAAAATATTTATGTGAGCAGTGCACAGGCCGATCATCAAACCATCAAACGAGGTGAGAAAGACTTAATTGGAAAAACTATTGGGACTGGTGACCAGAAGAAAGATTGTTGTGCTTTCTTCATTTTTCAAGAAGGAAATTAGCTGTTTTAAATTTATTTTATTCACCACACACCTTTTGAAATACATATAAACACAGATTTTATGTTTTACATAAAATATGAAAATCTGAACCATTTATATGTAGTAAACTGCTCTTAGTCAGGGCTTTTTGGAATGCTGTTTCCCTGCAAATATAATTTCCAAGTATGTCTCTACCAACAAGAACTTTGGACATTTCTCACACATTAATATTTGATCTAAACCAGTGTGTGTCCAAAATGCTCCCCAGGGGGAGAAAATAGCCCTAGGGGAATGATTTTGTGCTGCCCAGACTACAATCCAGTAATAGCTCATATATTGTCCCGCCAGCACAGATAGTCATGTTTCAAAAGTGTTTTTCAGGTGTGATTTTAACAGAAAATTAAAGTCTTGTGTGGTAAACGAAATCACAGAGTATCGTTATGTTTGTAGCTTTAATTAGCTCAAAGAGTTTGGGCCTTAGTTAACATTAGACAGGATGTGGAAGGAGAGCTAAAAGGGTTCACTATTGGCCTCAAGATCAAGATTTGAACCCTGAACTATGCAAGGTGATGTTCTGATCGGGCCAAAATGCAGGCAAGAATTCTGGAGTTTCATGGTGAAGATTTAATTATAAACGGATGAAAAAAAAATTATAGATAAGATAGGGTCACAGCAGGAAAACATCAGGACGTAACAGAGGTTGACACAGAGAATAACTGATGTTAACGGAAGGAGCTAGGGAAGAAAAATGAGAATAACAAACGCTTAAATGCTCTGAGAGTTGAGTCGAAATGACTGGGGAACCAGAACAGCCAATCAGGGAGAAGTGAAAGCAGCGGAGTGAGAGCTCAGACAGATAGAAGAAGAAAAGGCAGAAAACAGCTATGTTGGGGAGCAGGCTGGCAGGATGAGTGAAGGTGAAAGACAGAAGGAAGATCATAAAACTGAATCTGAAACTTAGCAGAGATGAAGCCAATCTAAGGAACCTAATAGTACATGTACGAAAAACAATACATTAAGTTGCAAGCAAATAGAGGAATGAGCTAAAGCACAAACAAAAAAGAAATTGAGAGTTCACACATCTATGGCTCATGACACAGACGGCTTGGTTAAGGTCTAAAAGCCCCTGTGTATGGGATGCCTGTTCTACCTCTACTCTATTGGCTGCCCCATTAACCACACGTTTTTTTTGCTTTCATTTCAATTTCAGAGTAAATTGGACCACAGAAATACATTGACTTTTACTCAGAAGCAGACATGGGCACACCCATCCAAGGAATTGTAAAGCAAAGCTTTTTTCAAATATGAGTGACCCATATCCTGTTCTTATTACTGTGAATATACTAAAAGATGCTCAAGGTGATAGTGGAAAACAGTGACCTTAACAGAACAGCTTTATTTAGAAAAAGATAAAACACACAGATGGACTCTATAGTGTTTTAATTAGGAGTAGTCAAAGTAAAAGGGGCTTTTACAGCAATTTCGGACCTTTATTTGCCATGTGTAATTTATCTTCAACTTTTTAGTCATGCTTTACTTTTCACTGATCTATTACATAAAATCAAAATAAATACATTGAGGTTAGCAGCTGCATCACCACAGCTTGCATCTCTCTCCTTGTCTCTATGAACTTACTTCTAGTTGTTTTCCAATCAATGTTTTTCATATATTGACGAAATACATTGGGCCGTTCTATTTTTCAAATAAAACATCTAAAATCCATTGTTCTGTTAATAATGACTGAAGGTTCCAGCTGCAGGCATGTGAGGTGGGTGGCCAGGTCAGAGCAGATGTGTTTTGGCTGGCAAGGAAAGTAAAATGAAAGGGGGCTGTTGGAGAAACTCCCCCAAGGCCGTGCTGCTTTCATTAAAACACTTCCTGGTCCTGAACTCAAATCCCCACTCATTCACTCCCTGGAGTTGTACCCATATGACTCAGTATTGGGTTTGCCGCGTGATGTTGGCATATTAGGGTGGTGTTTCTTTTATTTTGTTTTTATATAAAAAAAAACTGCCAAATATATTGTAGCTCACTAAGTAACACTGCATAAGGAGGGAATTGGTGGTTCGTACTGGGTGATATAACAGCTCCATGTGATTCTCTTTGTCTCCCTCTCACATTTGTAAACTGTTTACAGACAAGCACATGCAGAGCTCTGCTGTGCTGTCTGACAAACTCTGGTGGGATCAGGTGGAGATGAGAACAGCGCATGCGACTCTCCGCTGGTAACCTGGATATGAAGAGCACACACACAAAAACGCACACACGCACAATGGGTGTTTTGTTACGCAGTTCAGATTTGGTTCATAATGTGACAATGAGCAAGCACGGCACAGATGCACATACATACACACACTGTATGTGTTGTGTTTGTCTTTGCCTTGATCCAGTTTGGGGTGCAGGTGGGGGGAGTTGAAAAGAAAATCTTTTGAAATCGGAGACTCCTTTCCATGAGAAGCCCCCTGTGTTCTCCTTCACCAGGCCGGGAGCACAGCAGCAGCAGCAGGAGGAGAACACGGGCCTCTGTTGTCATAGCCGGAGCCCTTTAGATACATTTTGAAACCCTTCTCCCAACGGATGCAGTGGGATAGAGGTCTTGTTGTGCCGAGGAGCATGTGAACACACTGCTGACTCAAGTGTGGTTAGCAATGTGACTCGTTACTGTAACAAGGTTTGTCTGTGTTTTCCTGACAGGAAATATCTACACTGCGTGAGTACAAGTTTCCGTTTGCTTCATATTATCAGACTAACAAGTAACTAATAAGTAGACTTGTTATACAAAGAAAACACAAGCTCATATGCTCAGGTTAGGGTCGCGTTAACCAAATACGTTCCGTATTTGACCAGTTTTCTTTTACAATGGCGACAAAAAGATCCGAAGGCTGACCGTCATTTTTACAGGTTAGTATTTGCACCTCTGACCACTTCATGCTCGACACTTTCAAATTTATGCACGGACTTCAGGTAAATAATCAATCAAAGAAAAGGTTCCCAGAGACTATATCCAATGCATCTTGCTGACCAGGACTTAACTACATGTTGAAAAGTTATGTGACTGATACAGCTAGTTAGATGCGCTCCAAAGAGCTGGATGTGTGCCAAACACTGGCGCCTACTGCTGCGACTCCCACAAGTATTTTTTTTTACCCTGAAGCAAAGTTTAAAAATCAGGAAATGGTTAGATCATAGGGTCTTTTACCCTTCTGATCTGTTTAATTGGGGAAATGTTTCCTCATTTTATAACGTCGGCTTAATTTACTTAATTCCAGTTTCTTGTGTGGCAGTAGAGTGAGGATTTACCCTCTAGAACAACATCTAAACCTTCATGAGAAGTCATCTTTCCAAGGCAAAAATCCAAACCTCTTGACAATAACCTTTGCAGCAATCCCACTATCTGATTACGAACGAAGTTCATGCATTTTGGTTTTATGTGGAGAAGGAAGCGCAGCAGCTTTTTGTATTTAAAATTCAGTGTTCAGTTTCACTGTTTTAAGTAGTTCTATATTCTTCTTTTTTTGATTGAACATTAAGAATATAAAAAAGAACTACTACTGAACGGTCATTTATTTGTCAGACGGTTGCTAGAAATAGCCCCCCACCCCACAGAACATTTAAATTTGAAGGGTAAAAGTAGCTTATGGCCAGGTTTTTGGGAACCTGACAAGAAGTATGTCTAGCACAGCCTCTGGTTTAAGTGCACCTAAACACCCTTTCTTTTTCAAAACAGCTCAAATTTTTGCTTTTTCTGTGATATTCATTGTAATTGTTTTATCCACTTTGCAGCATGGCCTTGTACATGTTATCCTGTTGGAAAACGACATTCTGTTTCAATGAATATGTCATCTCCTAAAGTTGTTTGACTGTATTTTAACAAGGACAGGGGCCTTTGATTCACAAAATTTCTATTTTTTTCTTTTTAATGTAATTTGTTTAAGCAAAGATGGAAAGTAAAATAGAGCTACATTTGTTAGGATTTCAAAATTAAACAACCAGCAAAATTGGTATTGTTAATGATCTCTTTCTGACCTATGAATGGCTCTGTTTAAACCAAATCAGGTACCGACTGGGTTTGATTATTCTGTTTAATGGGGATACTGCTAACTTTGAATGGGGTTCCACAAAAAAGTATTTTTCTGTTTTCCTGGATCAATATTCACAGTAATTGTCTTACAAAAATATCAGACATTTAATTGGGGATTGATTGCTGACAATGACAGCTCAATGGATGTCATTTCTTTCTTCTAAACTTATAACAGAATTCTTTGCCATTCTGTTAGCAACCTTAACAGGCTAACAGACCAAAATTTGAACATCTGTATTACCAGTCTTCAGGTCTTGATTTTTTTTTTTACTTTAACCTCCCAATGCTGTTAATAAAATTTACAAAAAATTAATGGCCTCTTTGAAGTGAATGTTGAAACTCCACAGTGTCAACATCTCATTTTGAATTTCCTGATACATTTTAAAAAGCCAATGGTATCCTTTATACGTTTTCCTTTATTTTCAGCATTGGTAATTATGATCAGCTAGTGGGTTCTGTTATTGTTCTACTATGGTCACACTAATATGGATTTGTATTTTTTCGAAAGACGTGTTCTACAGGAAAACATTGTGGTAAAAATAATGTTTTTGGCGGTTTCAATTTTTCTGTGTGAATGACAATGTTTCTGGAAATGGTCCGGCAGGACTCAATATTTGTAGATTGTTTGTCATTTTGGTTGCTTTCATTCACCTGCCAGGCTAAAAAGAGTGTATGTTTTCTTGATGCTAGTTCATAGATTTCCTGTTTGTTAGTTCCAGATGTTATAATATCAAATATAATACATTTTTGCCTGCAGTAGTTCCTTTGGACTTCTCATGTGTGAACAGAGTGTGAGTCTCTCATTATTTTGCTCTAAGTAGTGTTAATTTTTGTCATCTCCACCATTTATATAAGATAATTAAAATACAAAAACCTTAGCTGAACTTGTCAACAGAAAGGAAACAAAGACAAATATTTTTCTTTTAAATTACTGGAAAATACAGGACAAGATTCTGACTGCATAGAGTTCTATCACATTTATAACAATTTTTGAGTATATTTTGTAACATACGTAGTTGCTGAATATTTAATATGATATATATTTTGTTCTTGATTCATTATTCTGAGAAAAACATACCTGAGATCTGATAATATTACTAAGGAAGAGAGGTGCTGGAAATGCTGTTGTTAGGAACACCTGGTCTTGTTAATGGGGACTCTTACTTGTAGCATATCTTTTGAAGCACAATAGATTGTGAGTAGTAGCTAAGTACAAAATGGCTGTGTTGTTGATTCCTTGTGAACTTATGAATGGAATAGAGTCTAACCTATAGATTGTGGACATGTGATTAAAGTGATAAACCATCTAGAAGATTACAATGCTTTATTTAATGAAGTCCACACCTGTGTTATGGTGAAATGTTTACATATTGTGGAGAAAGATTGGCCTCTCACCCTACTTTTCATGGTGGGATTTGTGCCCTGATTGCACCCTGATTTGCAACCCACATGAAAGTTTTGGCGATGAGATTAAGCATGTGGGTGATGTCTTCCATAAAATCTAAAACAACTTTACCAACAACAATGCATGCCAAAGGATGTTTTATCAAAGCTAAATCTGGACGTCCCATCATTGCCCTTATTTACTGAAAAATCTGCCCTGACTTGTTATCATGCTTGAAAAGGTTCAAATATGGAAAAAAGAACGCCACCATAAAGTTGTCAGACATCTTTTTTGTGAAATGCGCCACGTTTTACTTTTCAAACAAAGCACAATGCAGTTGAGTTGTTTTCTATAAAGTGTTCATTCGGTATATATTTTGCTCAGTGGGAAAAAGCATTTCAGGAAAAAGTGGGAAAAATTAAACAACACTGAAGTTGCCATACATCATCAGAGGAAAATAAAATATCTAAATGGACATTTTTGAAGAATACACCCAGCATCGGTTGCTGAAGTTAGAGAAAATGTACATTAATTACCACCTATTGCCTGGAATTAAACATCATAACAGTCTCTCCTTCCTAAAGGAATTCCTGCACCACAATGACAGGTGTAAATGGGTAACATAATGAGTATTCAGTATGAGATTAGTATATAGCAGTAAGTATATTCAGAACTGATGATAAATAACAGTCGAGACCAGTGAAGTGTGCCTTTGTGAATTGCAAGTTGAGCTGCAATTTATGATCTGAAGACTGAAATGGATGAAAATAATGAAAGGCCTTGATTCAAGCACCCACCAGGGTGCTTTGGTTGCATCATGCTCAGTCCAAGCTATTGTTTTTGTCTTACCAGTTAGGAAGAAAAAATAATCAGTTTTCCAAAACTTTCTCCTTAAGAATGGCTCCTTCTTTGACTCAACTGAGTATGATGTAGAATGTATTACTCTGGCTCAGTTGAGTGAAATCCCTCAGTTTTAACTTGCTTTGGACAAAATAAACTCCATCCACACACCTATGTGAGCAAGTTTTTTGTGACATAGACAATGTGACCATTTTTGATGCTATGTACAATTAAACTAAAAATCAAACAAATATATTAGAACAAAAATAGCTCCAGCAACGTGGATTTCTGTGTACAAGAAGGTTTAAGGTCATACTCAATCTCAGCATTTGGTCATCTTTGGTAGGTGTTCCTCAGCATTCCACATATGGATTTGATAATACTTCTACCAGCATAAATATCTACTTTAGTTTGCAGAAATTCTCCGTATCTCTCAATTTGTAAGGACATCTCGCAAAAAAATGTCCTCTCTCCTTTAATTTTGATCTTAGATTTGACCATTTCATATGTCTTCTTATGGTGAAGTAATTGTTTTATTGTTTTGGTTGTATGCTTGAACTCATAATACCCATCTTCATGTTCAGTTTTCCAGCAGACCTCTATGCCCCTTTTCCACCAGGGTCGCTTTAGAACTGAACGGGTCGGTTAGGTACGGTCTAGAACGGGGTGGTTACGTTTCCATTACCACCTCAGAAGAACGGTAGTGGGTGAGGACATCGGCGGGCTTAGCTTAACAAAAGTTCCAGCAAAAAGAGGTCACAAAGTCTTCATGTGGAAAAAGACTTTTGACTCACCTCACATACTCAGACATCAGTCCATTCATGCCTTCATCTCCTGATCTGTGTTCTTCACAAAATAAAATGACCGAACAGTTTTTTGAAAGGAGTGAATAAAATAAAAATAAAATAAATACATAAATAACAAACCAGCATAATGGGTAAAAGTTGCCTGTTAAAATATTTTGTTTTGTTACCTTAAGATTAAAAAGTGTTTTGTAGTTTGTATGTGATGTACAGCTCCACATGAGGTGTATAAAACAATATTGCTGGATTTTTGTTGTTCTGCTGCCCAAAGTCAGTCACTACTGAATGATTTTGCTGTATCTGAATTAGGATTGGCTGGGAGGAGGGTCTTAGGAGCAGCATGCGAGAGCCGTGAGAAAAACAAAGAGGAGAGACGTGAAGAAGCGCTGCGCAGAATACCTGGGGGATGCTGCCGCAACTTTGGAGGACTTTTGGCTGTAAGTTCCAACTTCAAGTGCCGAACTGGTTTGTGGACCAAAAAATAAATAAAGAAGAAAAACATGCTGATGGTGTTATGTGAATGTAGTGAGAGAGTAGACACCAAATCTATACCCCTAGATGTGCCACCTGTTGGAAGGGGTGAACTGTGGACATTGCATGGGCCAGCAGATGGAGAAGGAGTTGATGCTATTAGAGCAAAGAGACATACCAGTACCCTTCCACAAGATAGCTCCACACCTCCTGAAGCGACAGCCGCACCAGAAATCCTGCTCTCAGATGCTATGCCAGGAAACTCTGCAGAGTCAATTATAAGAGCAGTAGGAGATCTATTTGCATAGACAATGAGGCCTGCACAAGAAAGTAATGTTTTCAGATGTCTACGCACCTATTCTGTCTTGATACATGGATGGAGCAAACACGATTGATGGTGGATGAGTGTGACTGTTCCACTTGGGAGAAACGTAAGAGGATTGTAGAAAGCTTGAAAGGGCCAGCGCTAGAAATTGCACAAGCAGTGAGAACTAATGATCCAGATGCATCCCCTGAGGAATATATTGAGGCCCTAGAAAAAGCACTTGGAGTGCCAGAGAGTCCTGAGGCTGTGATGGACTGGCGACCTGTCCAGGGTGTACCCCTCCTCTCGCCAGTTTACAGCTGGAGATAGGCACCAGCCCCCCCGCGACCCCTTTGAGGATTAAGCGGTTTAGAAAATGGATGGATGGATGGATGGAGAGTCCTGAGAATCTCTACCTCTCCTTCAGAGCCTTATACCAAGGTGCAGGTGAAAGACTTTTTAAGGAGAATAGAACAAAAGCTAACACAAGTTGTTCAGAGAGGAGGGATAAATCCCAATCAGAGAGACAATGCACGTGTGGAACAACTCCTTCGTGGAGCTGTGGGTTCAGAGATATTGCTCCTCCAATTATGACTGAGAGAGAGAAAGAAAAATCCTCCACCTTTTCTGAAACTGTTTAATGAGATCAGAGAAGAAGAATTTCAGCAATCAGTGAGGGAGAAACATGTTACTCATTCAGCTAGATCAGTCGTCCGGCGGGTGAGGGTGGAAGGTGAAAATAAGTCTGAGTCTGAGGTCCAGGAGTTGAAAACCCAGATTAAAATGCTACAGTCCAAAGTGTCTGCACTAACTGCATGTTAGTCTTACATGTGTCTACCCATTGTACGGCACCAGAAGACAATGCAAAGGTAATTCAAAAACTGGTCCGTTCCCTAAGAAGACATAAACGAAACAATGAATCGATGAAACAGAGTAGTGAGACACCAGACCTGAACTGCTCAGTCAAGAGGAACGCAGTGGAGACACAAGAGGTTGCAAACATTCCAAGGGGACTAATTGGATAAACCTCCATCAGTAATGTTATCATTGAAGGCCAGCATACCACCGGACTGATGGAAAGTGGTTCTAGTGTTACCATAATATTTGAAAGCTGGTACACAGCCCACTTGTCCCACCTACTTATCCATCCAACATCCAGCTTGGCTCTTTGGGTACTGAGTGAATCCTGCTATCCATACAAAGGATATACAGCTAATGATGTCGAGTTTTTGGATGATGGACCTCATGCCGGGCCCAAGACAGTGTTAGCCCTCATTTGTCCTGATCCTAAAGGCCCAGATCAGGCCCCAGTAATTATAGGAACCAATGCCCGTAAATTTAATCATCAACCCAAGACTCAGGCTGGAGTTGAAGAGCACAGGCAGGCTGGGACATGGCGTGTCTGTGCTGAAGCACCACAAAAGTTGGGAAAGAAAAACCCCTCAACCCAGTTTGAAGATATGGTTGGGCACATGAAATGGATGGGTCCTGGACCCCTGGAGGTTCCCCCTGGGGGTTCTGCCCTGGCTAAATGTAAAGTCACAGCCACGGAATCGTGTGAGCAGGACATGTCAGTGATTGAGCCACCAGAGCATCACTGTCTCCCAGATGGAATAATGGTTCCCACGTGTGTTCTCCTACTATCTGATATGGATGTAAACAGTTTCTCATTGGTGTTAAAAAATGAGTCTGTTAAACCCAGATCCATCCCTAAAGGCACCATTGTCGCTCATGTTCATAAGGCCAGTATTGTGACTGAGTTACACAACGAGAAGGAGTCAAATAAAACAATAGATCCAAGATTGTTTGACTTTGGAGATTCCCCAATCCCAAGTGTTTGGAAGGACAGGCTTGCTAAAAAATTATTTGAGAATGTTGGAGTGTTTTCCCTTGAGGAGTGGGATATTGGATTAGCCGGGGGGGTAGAACACACCATTCGTCTCAGTGATCCAAGACCGTTTCGAGTCATCGATGATGTTAGGAGTCATTCGCAGAAACTGTTGGCTGCTGGAGTAATCAAGGAGTCACGTAGTCCTTATGCTTCGCCCATAGTGGTTGCAAGAAAGAAGAATGGTTCCATCAGGATGTGTATTGATTATCGCACATTGAATGCACGCACAATCCCTGATCAATACACAGTCCCCAGAATCGACGAAGCCTTAGACTGCATGACAGGAAGTCGCTGGTTTTCTGTATTGGACTTAAAAAATGGATATTAGCAGATTGCCATGGCTGAACAAGACAAAGAAAAAACAGCCTTTATCTGCCCTTTAGGGTTTTTCCAGTTTGAGCGTATGCCACAAGGAATCACTGGAGCTCCAGCTACGTTCCAGCGGTTAATGGAGAAAGCTGTGGGTGACATGAACCTCCTATAGTGCTTGGTGTACCTAGATGACCTAATAGTATTTGGCCGGACTCTGGAGGAGCATGAGGAACGTCTCCTCAAAGTTTTGGACCGACTGCAGGAATATGGTCTAAAAGTGTCTATTGATAAATGCCAGTTTTGTCAACCCCAAGTCAAGTATGTTGGCCGTTTTGTATCTGCTTCAGGGATAGCTATTGACCCAGAAAAGATCAAGGCGGTCACCAGCTGGGAGCAGCCCATAGATCTCAAGAGCCTTCAGTCATTTTTGGGTTTCTGTGGGTACTACAGGAGGTTCATTGCCAACTACTCAGCCGTTATGAGACCCCTGACAAAATTAACCAAAGGTTACCCTCTTGTTGGTAAAGGAAAGAAGGGAGTTGAATCCAACTCCACATACTTCAAAAAATCAGAGCCTTTCGGAGAAAGACGGACTCCAGCCTGCACTACTGCTCTCCAGAACATCATTCGGTGCCTCACACAAGTCCCCGTCCTCGCATTCGCAGACCCAACTAAGCCCTACATCCTACATGTAGATGCAAGCTTTGATGGATTAGGTGCTGTGCTCAATCAGGAATACCAAGAAGGCCTACGTCCTGTAGCTTTTGCCAGTCGAAAGCTGAGAAACTCTGAAAGAAATTATCCAGTCCATCAACTCGAGTTTCTCGCTCTCAAGTGGGCTGTTGTCGATAAATTCCACGACTACCTGTATGGAGCCAAGTTCACCGTAAGAAGGGACAATAATCCACTTACATATGTCTTAACCACGGCCAAACTGAGTGCTGCGGGGCATAGGTGGCTTGCTGCCCTGACCACCTATGATTTTGGTATTCAGTACAGACCAGGCCGGGAGAACATTGATGCCGATCTGCTCTCCAGGAATGCAAACTCTGAGGATGAGGGATGGATACCCCCTTCTGGGGTGAAAGCCCTTTGCAAAAGGGTGAGTGTTACAGGATCTTCAGAGAACATCAGTCGGTGTGTGGATCAGTTGGGAATCTCACCAGCTGCTATTCCTGAAATGTATGTTTTTCACATCTCTCTGAGTGATGATCCTGCTCAACAGTTGAGTATAACAGATTTAAAAAGTGACCACGATTCTGATGAAGCTGTTAACAGAATTAAAGAGGAGATAAGGGCTGGAAAATGGCCTTGCAGTTTTCAGAGCAATCATCCAGAAGCAGTCCTGTTAAAGCGAGAAGGTGAAAAGCTGCAGATAAAGCAAGGACTCCTTTATAGGATGGTTGTAAGGCCAACTGGAAAGGAAGTGTTTCAGTTAGTGCTTCCAGCTAAACACTGACGTCTAGCATTAAAGCTGCTGCATGACGATTTTGGACACCTTGGCAACGATAAAACCACAGAGTTGGTGCGTAATCGTTTTTACTGGCCGAAGATGGCACGTGAGATCGTACAATATGTGAAGACCTGCAGAGTTTGTGTAGCTCACAAGACCTTGCCTCGAAGAGTTAGTCCCCTGCACCAAATCAAGAGCTGAGGCCAACTAGACCTGGTCTGCATTGACTTCTTGTCAATAGAGCCTGATTCGCGTGGGGTGTCCAATGTGCTCATTGTCACCAATCATTTCACTCGATATGCACAAGCCATACCTACCAGTAACCAAAGAGCTACTACGGTTGCGAAAGTCCTGTTAGAAAATTTCTTTGTACACTATGGCCTGCCATGCAAAATCCACTCTGACCAAGGTTGTGATTTTGAGAGTTCACTGATAAAGGAGCTTCTTAATATGTTGGGGATAAAAAAATCAAGAACGTCACCATATCATCCCCAAGGAGACCCTCAGCCAGAGCGCTTTAATCGTACTCTTCTGTCTATGTTGGGAACTCTTGATCCTAAGCTTTGGGTATCCCAGGAAAACACAAGTTAAGAGAGAAATGGAATATGCAACCTTATGTGGTTGTTGGAAAGCTTCCTAACTTACCTGTTTATCGGGTAAAACCTGAGAAAGGAGGAAGAGTCATAAAAACTCTTCACAGAGACCACCTGCTTCCTGTAGGATTTCTCGTGAGGATTCCAGAAGTTCCAGAAAACAGCTGTTTGCCTTTAAGACCTTCCACAAGATCCTCTGCTACCTCTAACACAGAGCATGAGCTCCGGGAATCAGCTGTGGAAGTAGATCGTGAAGATAATGAGGATGATGATTTTGTCTTTCAGTATTCCAGCAAAGGGGTTTTCAGGGATGTTTGTTTACCCTGGCCTCCAACTGTGCAATCATTATCTCCTGGTAATGACACATCTGATGCCACCTGTGAGAAGGGTCAGGAGAGGACAACTAGGTCGTGCAATGAGAAAAGATTGCTTGACCCTGAGGAATTTTTAGAACCGGAAACCAGTGATGTTATGCTACCATTGGATGACAGCACCGATCGCAGCTGCATTCTTCTTGGTGGCTGATAAAAATCATCCATTCACAATTTTGATGTCCCAAATGCTGAAGCTACAGCCAGTATCTCGTCCTCTCTCTAAACCGCTGCTTGCGGTACTGTTACTACATTCCAGCCCAATCTAGACGTCTCTCGCTCCTGCTCTCTGAACACCTCAGAGACCTCCTGCTTCTATGCTGCTACCACCAGCTACCAGCCTTCTTCCTCACCAACACTACAGGGTAACCAGGGCTTCTCCAATGTGCCACACACGGACTTCGCTGCTTCACCGCATGTGGAAGGCAATAACAGCCCCGATTGCAGCTCCACTCCTCTTGGCAACCTGACAAAAATCTGCCAACACTCAGTTTTCCGAGGTCCCAGATGCTGAAGCTGCTTCCAATATCAAGCCCATTCTCTGAGAAATCAGCATGTATCAGTTGATACTCACCATCACCTTACGGCTTCAGCTTTATCAAAACTAAAACCCTCCTGAAACGCTTTTAAGCACTCTGTTTTTTTAAAAATATGGAGTTACTTAAAGCAAACAAAAATAAAACATTCCCTGAGACTTTGAATATTTCAATTTTATGGAAAACATTTTTGATGTTGTTGCTGTTACTGTTATATTACACTCTGAGACATCATTTCAAACAAACAACTCCAGGTCAATCAGCTGCTACTGCTGCTAGGTAGGAGTGAGCAGAATATCACATTACTAGACCAATCAGTCCCTAGATGGGCGTGTTGGCTTGCTTCAGTACGCTTCAGACTAAGGCCGTTTTCACATGTGTGGCCGTACCAGAAAACGGCCAGAGAAAATGCTAATTTTTTCTGTTCACATGGCACGGATCTCTGCCCGTATTTGAATCCAGTGTTTTACTACAAATAAACAGCAGGTGGCGGTATACAAATTAGTCTGTAGTTCTCCAACAAACAAGGGAGTGAGAAGTACCGACGTCATAAAACGAGCGACAGGCTGAATGTAAACAAACTGGTCTACTGGTCAGCTGCTACCTGAAGCCATCTACAGGGTGAGTGTTGTAGTAAACCCGCCGTTTTGTAATCTGCTGTGTTGCTGTGGGATGCTTGAATCGCGTTGTTTTGGTATTTGTATGGTCGCGAGGTGATTCTGTAATTTCGGCCGGCGGTGTCGTCATTTCCGCGTGGAGCGCGTCTATTGTCTTGAGTACGGCCAGAGTACGGGTTGTGTTCACATGATACGTGGCCGCCCGTACCTGGACTCGGATACTACCTCCAAGGCAGGTTTCTCTGGCCGTATCCTGGAACGGTACAGTCTGTGTTCACATGGTACGAAATAAGTGGATTTTGACCAAATACCGTACCCGAGTACGGACTCCCGTACCATGTGAAAGCGCCCTAAGGCAGAAGTAGTCCAAAATAAGGGGTCGGCTCAGACCGGACAAAGGCAATGAAAACATACCAGAACGATTCTGAAGCTACCTGTTCTTGACCATACTAGCTCTAGTGGAAAAGGGGCATTAGAGGGTTAGGTCAGAACTGCAACTATTTATAGATCCCCATCTGAGAAAATTTCACCCCAGAGTGTCACCACCATCTTTGACTGGTTGTAGTGCTCTTTTATTGATAGGGTGTTATTTTGCAAAATCTACTGCTTGAACTCGTGGTTAAGGTTCAAGTTTTGTTTGTTAAATAATAACACATTCTCCTACAAGATTTTGAGGGATTTAGAAAGCTGTACCCGAGGAAACGGATTAGATTCTATTGCTGCTTTGAAGCCAACTGGGGAGGAAAACTAACTGTGAAAGACTTCTGCAAAACTCATCTTGGTCTCATGACATAAAAAAATGCAGAATTTTTTTTTCAAATTATACAGTTTTACAGTAATTTGAGTAAGTATAATTGATTAGGACACATTTTTCCTGCACAGTCTATATGTTCATGATCTATTTGCATATTTTTAAGTATTTGCGCATCATCCAATTTTCCTGCATGTACCCCTCATATTGTGCACTCTGTGAGCATCTGTTTCATCTTGAGGGCTTCATTAGCCCTCTGGAGGTTTTCAGATCTATTTAATGCACCACAGCTACCGAACCCCCACTCATCAGCTGTGGAGTGCTTAGGAATAAACAGGAACCCCTTAGTTAGTAAGTATGTAAAATAGTTCTGACTCCAGTCGTGCTCTGCGTTATCCAGCCAAGCTGATAAGTATCCCTATGAGAGTGTGCTGCCTGCGCTTGTCCAAGTCCTTGCAAGGCTGTATGTATCAGTTTTTTGAGCACCAACTTGAGATGAAAGACACTATGCCAAGACAGAGACAGAGAGAGAGGAAGAAATGGTTAAAAAGATAGGAGCTGAGAAAAAAAGGATGCAAATTACCAAATCGGGACTGTAGGAAATTGACTGGAATTGCTTCTTTGGAGGGGCGTGCAAGGCAGAGCCGCCTTTATGTGAACAGTTCAAAGGCGGTACAGATGTGTTTCAGCTTTAATGCTTAAAAAATACAGTGCCTTGCAGCAGGATTCATGCCACTTGAACTTTTTCTCGTTACAGATAAGTTTTAGATTATTTGAATCGGATTATATATGATGGACTGACAATGGAACAAAATAACACGCATTACAATTCTGTGACAGCCACAAATTTCAATGTCTTTGTTGAATTATTATGTCACAGACAAACGGCATCAGAGACAGGAAAACATCTGAAAAGAAAATGAAATCTGAAAAGTAGAGCATGTAGTTGTTTGTAGCCAATAGGTATGCTGATACACCAGAATAAAATTCAGGTTACCCAAATGCCTTCATGAGACCACCAAATAGTAAATGAAGTCTGCCATTGTCTAATTTATTCTCCCTATAAATCCAGCTGTTCTGTGAAGGTCTCAGAAGCTTTGATCGAATGGCAACCGTTACACCCCTGAAAATAGGGGAGAAATAATCATGAGAGTAATGCTGAGCTGCTTCTCTCACACAGTAATTTAATGCAATGAAAAAGAACATCAATCTTTTACATTTTGTACTGCTCACTGTCACACAGTGGAAATAATTATTAAACAAATATAATACAAAACTATTTGGCATATTCCTTCTACAAAGTCTTCTTACATAAATTAAGTCAGTAGCATTTCCAGGACCAAGCACATGGCTCAAGCACAGAAACGTGGTCTGACTACTCATGAAACTAACAGTTCTACTAGTCATTAAACATCAACAATTTATTAATACAAACACCTGAGAAATGTACGGATTACACTTACACCATATTTTGATCAGATTACCTGAAAATAAGGGAGAAATAATCACAAGAGTGATGTTGAGCTGCTTCTCTCATGCCGTCATTTAATGCAACAAAGAGGAGTGGAAGCATAGTGGAAAACGTCGGCCCTATCCGTTGATCCCAGAAAAGGCCTACTAGTAGATTACTGATGAACAAACCATGATTCTTTCAACTAAAATGGACCAAATAGTAAAAATAGTAAATGACCCGTACTTGTATAGCGCTTTTATTTTGTCCCTACGGACCCCCCAAAGCACTTCACACTACATTTAGTTGTTCACCCATTCACAGACATATTCACACTGTAGTGATGGCAAGCTACATTGTAGCCACAGCTGCCCTGGCTGTTGGACGCTGGCACCACCTGGCCGTCTGACCACCAACAGTATGCGACAGATAAAGTGTCTTTCTCAGGGACACAACAACCGAGACAGTTGGAGCTGGGACTCGAAATGGTAACCCTCCAGTTACAAGACAACCTCCTAAATGTAAACTCTTTTACTGTTACTTGTGTATCTTAAATCTCACTGTGCTCTATTAACATAAAATCAATCAATGAATAACAGTGTCCCCCCTAGAATCAGATCGACCCTGATCTGTCCCCCCATTTATAAGGTAAAAAAGAAACAAAAAATCAGATCTTAAGCGCTTGAAGCTCCTTTTTTCCAATAATATTGAACAAAGCATAATGTAACCCGACACCAACTCCAGAGGATCCAGTAAAAGAGGAGCAGGAGGCGTAGAACCCAGACACTTAACCCTCATTTCCACTGTGTGCGCTCTGTTCCGCCATGCAAGCCATTCGCTGGTGTCCTAAATTTACACTGCATGCCCTCCACATCCGCTCTGCTCAGAGGTGCTCAAAGAAGCATGGAATCCCACGATAAAGGACAGTAATAAATATGGAAGTCAGACCAGAACTATTCATTATGTTGAAGACGAACAGAAAACAGCTTAATCTAATTGTCTTTCCACTTTGAGAATGAGCTTCTCTTTATTCATGTTGTCCTGTTGGTTTTCTCTCGTATCCGAAGACATATTTTTTGACAAACAGACTTACTATAAATCATGAGTCCTAAACAACATGTTGATGAAACATGCAGGAATTCTTAATTATTAATATGAATTTTAATTTGATCAGTTTTATATGTGTTAATTCCTGCAAATACTACATATTTAGATTTTTTAGATATTTAGTGACAATTTCTTTGCTTTAAACAATTTAGAATAATTAAAAAGGTAATAATTTATTTCATTTATAAAAGTGGTCATATTCTTATTTCAAATGAAAAGATTTGTGTCACCTGCAAAAACCAATAGAGTGTAGACTCAGATACTGTAGCAAAGTCATTTTTATATATTAGAAACAATAATGGTCCCTATATTGAACCTTGTGGCACCTTGTATCATCTCTATAGTCTGTTAGATCCACAAACATTATTGCATTTGTTATTTTGAAAAATTGCATTTACTGTCACAATTGACCAGATTGTCTCTCGTGTCTTGGTGTGACTTCCTTACCAGAATTGACGCGAATCGCTCATGCAAAAAAAAAGTTGACCAGATGGCGAAACCAATCCTTCACAGCATGAGCCAGCTGTGGAAGGCCGCAGCACTACGCATCTGGTGTAAACTACAACATACAGTAGGTTAACAAAGGCACCAAACGGAAGCAGTCTCCATTCTGCACCACTTCCATTGGCTGAAATTACAAACTGACTAATTGAGCTCAAGTAAGACTCATACAATTGTGTGTGTGAAGGGTGGGTACAGTAGAAATGCTGAGAAATTTGCCCCCCCAGTTTAAAAATCCTATCTGCGCACTTGACCAGCCTCACTTACGCTATTTACCAGCCATTTACCGTAGTAATTCTGTACAAGTTCTAACGATACATGTTTAAGGTACCCAAAACCCAAACCCAAAGGTAACAATAAGTTGGTAAACCCGCACTTCTGGACTAAACAGAAGTAGATAGCCTTAAGATGTTCCACTTCTAGTCTGCTATAAGCCATGCATGATACACATCAAAAAAGTGATGAAGAAGGTGCTCTGGTTAGGTCAAAAACCAAAGCATTAATCTTTGTTGCAACACCCTGAACATACCCTCACCGCAGTGAAAAAAAGGTGGTGGTAGCATTCAAATTCAATTCAAAGATACTTTATTGATCCCCGAGGGGAAATGAGTGAGCATGCATTTCTTCACTGTGGGTATGGAACCTGGTCTGAATTGATAAGAAGAAGAAAGATGGAGCCAAAAACAGGGGGAATGCAGGAAGAGAAGCTTTTAGAGGTTGTAGAAGATTTGAGACATGGACAGAGGTTCACCTTCCTGCAGGACTGTGACCATAAACGGACAACCCTAAATTATGGATTGGTTGAGATCAAAACATCTCCATTAGTTAGAATGGTCCAGTCAAAGTCCAGATTAAACATATGATTGATTAAATGTGGTTAGACATGGACATGTATTTACAGTCAGTCTCCATCCAATTCATATAAGCTTGAAGAAGAAAATGTTCAAAGTTGGTAGATACATATTCCAAAAGCTATGCAGCTATAGTTTTACTATAGCTCTACAAATATTGATTCAAATGTGCAGAAAATAAATTAATGCCACATTCTTCAGATGTTATTCATGTACTAAAACATCTAAAAATGTTCCTCTCATTACACTATTTTTTTTAGCAGATAATCACATAAAATCCCGACAAAATCATAAATGTTTGTGGTTGTAACTTGAAAAGCAGTGAAAAAAATGAAGGTAGAGGTAGTGATGGCCGGCGGAAAGAGCACGTCAGACTAAGAGTTATCTGCTAGTCCTCTGCCTGTCCTGCTACACCTGAGGGAGCAGAGCCAGATAGAAACAGCATCAAAGATATTGAAGAAGAGTGAAAGACACGTGTAGAGGAAGAGGAAAGGAAAACTCTGTGGTCTAGAGAGTGAGATGGAGCAGGAGACACTGAAAGGGAAAAAGCAGATAACTGCCGCTGAAAGGACTCGGGGGAGGGGAAGTGATGGAAAGAGAAATAGGAAACTATCTTCGGAAATGAAAGGAAGGCTGGAAGAGGATATGGAGAGGGAAGGAAAGCTCAAGAGGTATAGAATCGGGTCGAATAAACAGAAAGATAGCAACCATGTGAGACGCTGAGACTGAGAGGAGGGTGGGTGGCAGGCAGATGGAGAAGTGGATGTCTCAGGCCATTTCCTGTGATGATAGCCAGAGGCTTATTTGTCACCCCTCCTCAATTCCCCCCAGTCCAACCACATACCTACTGCACTGCTCCTCTGCCACCGAGCTTCCCCAACCAGATCACAGACGCACACTCACTTGTTTGGAGGCATACAATTTGATTGGGAGACTTGAACCTCTGTCTGGCTACAGTAAAACTCCCACCGAAGCGATTATAATGGGGTCCGGGAGAAAAACACGTTTGCTCAACAAGTGCCCGCTTGAAAATAATTAAATCTCATTTTATTCATTGTCACTGAATTACCTGCTTGAGTGGTCATGCACAATAGCACCTCAAGATGTGAATGCATGCTGGAGCTGTAGGCTCTGATGTCTGTGTTTGTCACAATATATGTGCTTGTAAAAACCTGCATAGAGAATTGGTTGAATTAGTGCCTCTTAGAGCAAACTACACTATTAGGACTGATCTAGCAAATAGGTTTGATCTTTTCAAAGAGAAATATTTCATACTGATAGAAATCTTTGGAATGAATTCAGTATACAGCAGAAAAGCTAAAACTGCAATCTTAGAGCAATCATCCCACTCCAACTGAAACCCTTTACATTGCCGTTCACACACTCAGATTATGTTAATGGTAGTAAACATAGCAAACAGCCTCCTACCGAGAGCATTTTGCTTTCTCAACCACTGCTTCACTTATATTTCCAAAGTAAAACGTTGCATTATAGTTCTAGTGTAGGTGATAGAAAAGTAAATAAATAGTATGTATCTTAAAGTTAACATATATGTCCACCTACAGAATTTACTACATACTACTTGAAGCTCTGAGCCCTGATGGCTAAATACACACACTGACAGAGCCAGATTTTTGTCCAGGAATTATTTCCCCAGTGAAGCTAACTCTTATCACTGGACACAGCCATTTGTTTCCAGTCTGGCACCAACAGGTGCCAGTTTTGCAGAAGTCTTTCACAGTTAGTTTTCCTCCCCAGTTGGCTTCAAAGCAGCAATAGAATCTAATCCGTTTCCTCGGGTACAGCGTTCTAATTTCATCCGCTTCATTTTTCCATTTGTCAACATGTAATAAAAATTTCTCTCTACCTGTAAATTCTCTAATGCTGAAAAACAACCAAAAACCTGACTAGAATGATATAAACTCACGATTATTTTTTATATGTTCAAAACCATGTTTTACATGGATCTAAAGCAAATGACATGCATTTTGTGGGTTGTTATATCCTGTCACATCTATGAAGTAAGTGAGCCCTTTCTGTTGCTCTCCGATTTTGTATACAGGGAGTGTATCGGGAATTAACCCCCAAAATTACATTTGCTGTGACATCATCTTTTTTTCTTTAAATGAGCAGATTTAAAGGACTGACTGCAGATGAAAGTTCAAGGCCCCAAAAGTGCACAGGTAATTATTTGCTAATGTAATTAAAAGGCAGCAGTCAACTACTATCAGTTGGAACTCTTCCAAACATTTTGGAAGTCAAGTTTAGTTAATGTCCCTATTGCAGACAAAAAGTCTACACTGTGTGAAATGAGATTAAGTAACGCGATTGTTGCAACTTCCTATGTAAAGGAAGTAGCATGGTATTTATTATCTGTCACAGTTTTGAGGCTCATGCAACCATGTTTCACCTTTTTCAACAACAACAAAAGAATCATACCATCATGGCTTTACCAATGATAAATTAATGAATGCTAGATCACTGCATAAAAGATGATGATTTACTTTGCTATCCAGGGCAGGGTATCAATCAATAGAAGTCACATAATCAATGGTGTGAAAATATTACAAGTATTTCCCTTGTTTTCTTAGTTTGTTGGAGGTTATTATTAGTACAAAAACAGGCCATAAAAAACTTGTCTTTCAATACATTTCAAATTGTATCAGTGTGAAAGCAATTTTAGATTATGAGATCAGTTATTTTCTAAATTAAAATTTGATCTTTAGGTACTATTTGACTTTATATTTCCAAGTGGATAAATGGAAATTTTGACTTGGGAGTAAATGCTATAAAGCATTGGTATTCTGCGACATTACTCACTGTTGAGTTTACTTTTACTCATGCTGTGTCCTGGTATCTTTTAGTTTGAAACAAAGACAAGGTGTGTATGGAACCAAAGCAATTTTCTAAATTTACACTTCAAGTACGTTTTAGGTATTTCTCAGTATGTAAAGGATTTCAGTTTGAATAAAATTCAACAACTATTTTAATTAACTGTTAATTAGCTGTGACGTATATCTACTACTATTACCAGTGTTGTGGGTAACACATTAGAATACTTGTATTACTTTTTTTGTGAAATATGTAACTTAACATGTTAGTGCCTTAAGCTATCAGTAACATCCTGATTATTTTTTTGTAATCTGTTATTTTCAGCATTTTTGTCAATAAGGAAATAAAAATCCCGCCTCTAGCCAGCTTTTTGTAAAAAACAGTAGGACTTGGCCTGTGTGCCACCTGTGGAAATCAGCTGAGACTAAGCACCATGAGTGTGCTCTTGGACCCTGTGTGTGTGTGTGTGTGTTTGTGTGTGTGTGAGTGTTTTTGAACTCCCTACAAAATGGCAGAGAGTACAGCTTTTGCATCGTGGAATAACGCACAGTACTTTAAATTCGTCAACAAAAAGGAAAAGAACATAACGGTAAGATCCAAACTCTATGGTGGTGAAAAGCTTCTGTTGACCGCTACGTGAAATAGCTGATTGTCTTTCCTGTTACTGTTATCCTGCAAACTTAATTTAATTAGATGACTGATGTTATTCATTGTCGCCACCTCTCGGTGCATTCAAAAGAGGCCGTGTCTGTCAACTAAGTTGCAGCATGTGCAAGGTGTCATGAATAACTACTCTAATGTGTTACTTTTATGAATCGGTAACGCTGTAACATAACAGATTACTTTTAATTGATGGTGTTGTTGTAACCTAATTAACTACTTTCCAAAGTAACTACACCCAACAATGGTTATTACAGGAAGTAGAGCTAGCTAGGGAGGAAGTCACAATAGCAGCTAACAGTCCTAACAAATGTGAAAGAAAACTGCAAGAAAAAGCAAATAAGCTAATAAGTTGAGATCAAAGAGTTTATTTATTTGATGTGTTTATAGCTATTTTTTGTTTTTACATGAAGTATATATGTTTATTTGTGCTGGTGTTTGTTCAGATTATTGAAGGCTATTGGACTGGAGACAGGAAGAATATGGTGGTAAATATTTAATGTGATCCATGTGCTATTGTTGACTGGCATTAGACTCCAGGCACATATGAAACCTGGCAGTTATGAAGCAGTTGACTAAATTAAAGAGAATAAGGCACAGTAAAGTACAGAGTGAAATAAATCTGGTATTTTGTTCCCGGTTTGGATTTATTTTGTTTGTCAGGCAGAGGAATGATAGTTCAATAAAGTGTACAATAAAAAATGAGTAAAGACTCTAAGAATTTATATGATTATAGCTTTGGCAAGGTGCTTGAGAGATTTCTTAGATAAAACCATGTAATATTGTTGTCTGATATTGTTGGGTAAATATGATAAATTAGTTATATATGAAAACTTGTAATGGACATTTTTTTGTGCTAAATATTCAGCTAAAGTTCATAAAAGTAAATATAAATATATAAGCTAAAAGTCTGCTTAAAAGTTGCGTTTTTAACATTTTTAGCAATCTCATTCTATTGTAAATCATACAGACTGATCTGAAAACCATAATGTTATGTTTTTGTTGTTGTGGAGACAGATAACCTGAGACAGCAACAAACAAGCAACAAATATTTACATTTATTTTCTTTCAGCACCACCTACTGAGGGTGCAAATAATTTCTTTAATGCTATGATTTACACGTCTGCAATTACAGTACATGACTCCATACTTAAGAACAAAAATCTAAAAACATAATTAGCTGGCACATCAGTAGACACTGTGAGACACCTTAGGGTGCATAGTTGGAGGGGAAGGAGCACATGATATGGGTCTTACTTAAGATGAAATAAGTATCTTCATGATTAGGAAAGTACAATTACGGTTTCAATGTTGATGCAGAGCTGTGGTAGAGCATTCAGAAGAAACTAAGATATTGGGGAAAAAAGATTGAATTGTCCATTTAAATCAAAGGTACCCAAATTAAGTGCAATGTTCATGTTTGACTTTTTTTAAGAAAAGCCTCACAGCTTTGAAAGCCATGGGGCCTCATTTATAAAAGTTTGCTTACGTATAAAATTGTCTGAAAATTGAAAAAGTCACTTTCTATATAAAATTTGTGATCTATAAAAACTTTTTGGTTGAAAAATGTGCACAACATTAAGCACACCAGGCATACACACATTTTGAAAACAGGAAAACTAGCAGCACAGCTTCTGCAATGGCAAAATGGTAATTGCACTTATTGGTGCAGTAATTGTAATAAGGTGTGTAGGAATAGGTATGATTATTGAGTAAAATTATAAATATACATTTTCTCTGATTTCAAAACTTTGGCTGAAGTGGCGCTCAATGGTAAATGGCCTGCATTTGTATAGCGTTTACTCAGTCCCTACGGACCCCAAAATGTTTTACACTACATTCAGTCATTCACCCATTCACGATAGCAAACTACGTTGTAGCCACAGCTGCCCTGGGACATACTGACAGAGGTGAGGATGCTGACACTGGCGCCATCGGGCCCGCTGACAACCACCAGTAACGGGTGAAGTGTCTTTCCCAAGGACACAAAGACTGAGAACGTCAGAGCTGGGGCTTGAACTGGCAACATTCCGATTACAAGGCAAACGCCCAACTCCTGAGCCGGAGTTAGTCATAACCTCAAATTTGCACTGTTCCAAGTGAAAATCATATTATAGTTTCCTAATGATTTTAAATTGGCCAGGAAGCTGATTTTAAAAATGGAACGTTTGTTTCCCCTTGGCTTTGTCAACCAGCCCACGTTCATGCCATGTGCCACTTACATGAGATCTGTTTCTCTCCCATCTTGACATCAAACCGGGAGGATATATTGTGTACCGACAGCGCAGAGGAATGCGGCTGCAAGCTCACGCCGCCCCTCTCCTCACCTCTCTATTGTTTGCGTTCGAATTAGGCTATGGACTCGAATGCGGAAAATGAAGAAATGAGGTGCACATGTGAGTTGCTCTGTTGTTGACTCCCCAAGCTACCAGGGACCCATTGATTAAATTAATTTTTAATGACACCGTTCCCTGGCTGCAAACCTCCCCACCGTGTAGGTGTCTGTGCTAAACATTTTATGCCAGAATGCTTTGCTAATTTTGGACAATATCAGGCGAAGTTTACATCAAAGCTCTGTTTAGAAAAATGGGACATTCCAACAATCAGAGACTTCCCTGCAGTTTAAACGGTAATGCTGTGGTTTTATTACTCTACCGTGTATGACAAACAGCAGCTAACTGCTAATGGGGCTATAGGGAAGGGAGGCGGGGGTATAGGGGATGGTGCGTGCCATGTTGGAAATACTCCAAGGTTGTAAACTGCAGAAAACACAGAGAAAGCTGAAGTAAGAAACATGCATTGAATTCTGTAGGTCGCGGGCAGATTAGGTTCAATCATAACCTGGCATGTTGTTATTTTGGAGTGAGATGCTGAAGTAGAAAACCCGCTCCTTCCTGTTACCAATCAATGCGCCCCTCATTTGCGTTATTATAATGACTATCCGGTACAGTACTATCGCACGCAATCTCGTTGGACGATACTGCGTTTAAACAAAAGGGACAGAAAAGCAGAATTTTTATTTATTGTTTATTTTATTTTTTCCCTCATTGTCTTTTTAATGACCTGAAATACTACAATAGAGCATGGTTATCCACTGTCTTAAAAGGTTATGAGTCCTTTACAGTCTCCAGTGTGGCAAAAGAGTGTCTATTATGCCCAAGTTTTTGTTATGAGGTTTAGGATTTTTCTCACTGACATATAATTTCTCATGAGCGTTTAGATGTTGTTCTGGTGGCTGCATCCACTCGCTGTCGCAATGGAATTAAACGTTGCTTCACCCAAAGTTAAAAAGTTAGGAAACATTTCTCCAATAAAACCAATCGAAGATTCTGAACAAACACTTTCCTGATCCGTAAACTACGCTGCAGCAGCAGAAAAGCCATACGGAGGAAAGAATCAGCTGGCGAGCACCGCTGTTTGGCTCACATCGTAGAGCATCTAAACAGCAGCAAACGTAATCGCACACCGAAGTCTCAGACTATTCAACGTGCAGTTAGCTCCCAGTCAGCAACATGCCTTGATCAAAGTGGGAATCTGTTCTTTAATTGATTTATTTATTCAGTTTGAATACCAATCCATATAAATTACAGACAGCCTTCAGATTTTTCTGTCACTGTTCTAATAAACTGGTGAAATACGAAATATATTCAATTAATGTAACCCCTAATATGTATATACATTCTCATTATTAAGTTTATTTAAGTTGAGGTGCTAATTGACTTTCATATTAGACTTTGGTTTTTGTTTACTGTTGCACTGAAGTCCATAAGTTAATCATTTGTGCTATCCATTACCTTATTGTTCAAGCTACCTTACAGAAGTGCTCTGGTTTTTAACAGAATTGTTAAATGTTTAAATAAGGTGAATAAAAAAGGAATATCTTTTTCTTCTGTTTCTTCGCTCTTCTTTATTCTTTTTTTATTCATTAGAAGTATCTGATCAGGACTCGTATCGGCAGGTACTAAAAATCAAATGATTCGTTCTCAGATGTGAGGGCAAAAAAACCTGATCGGGACATCCCTCTCTGCCCTTAGAGCCCAACGGGGCTGCTGCGGGTTTCTGGGGGAAGGGGTTAAACTAGTAGCAGCAGTAGTTGGCAAGCAGGAGAATTAGCACAAAGGTATTTCATTTTAAATAGACCACTCAGATCATTAGGGTATGCTTGATATATTCTCCAGAAAGTGAGAAAGATCACGTGGGAAGAAGCATCAGCACAGTTTAAGTTGACAGCATGAACTAGCTTGCAGTCTTGCTGAATCTGGATAGTGGTACATGCAATTTTAATATCAACTCTTCCAGTTCCTTTAATTGTAAGAGGCCAAAAGCAATTGAGGGGAATCTTTCATTAATTGTGCATCCTTGCAAAAAAATCAAGATGTTGATGTGTTTGACGGCGCAGGGGATGTTTGTGTAAAGAAACCGACGTTTTAATCAAAGCCATAATTAGATCTAAACTACTGAATTAGAACAAAACCTTAAACTTCTCAGTTTAATTCCTTTTTTTGATCCAGAAATATTTGTGAAGTCTTGTCTGTTCACAAGCATAAAAACCTAGCCTTGCGTGAATGCTGTCTCATTAGGTGGGGGAAACTGGACTTGGTGCCTTGAGAGGGTTGGGTGTGTGTACTGTACACATGCTGATTTACAGCAAAGAAAACTGCAGAAACCAAGAAAGACCAATTAACTTCATCAAAAGAGATGTATAGATTCAAGACTGTTTAAATTGCGCCTGCCTTTCTTTTCAAATTGGCTCTTGTGAGGCAGTATTGGTAAGTAACAATGTCTACACAGCTAATTTTGAACCACTTACATCATTTTTTCCCCTTGCTCTTCATCTTGTCTCCTTTCTGTTTCTGTTTGGCTGCAGCATCACTGCATTTGGAAATACGTTTTCTCAACCAAGGTTTCCACAAACCCTAAAAGGAAACAATATCACCCCCTCTCTATTATTGTACAATGTGCTTAAACTCCCACACCTTTTAGCCTTTAGGTGAACTGATATGTCAATGCAATCTGAATGTCAGGAATCATTCATCCTTGGGTTTTCCTCTCTTACTGTGCACTTTTTCCCTCTCTATTTGTAATGTATCAAGTCCTCAGACTTGACTGTCCACCATGCAAGATGCTTGCCTTTGCTCACCCATCTGTCTCTGTCCCTCCTTCACTGTTAATCCTCTTTTTTTTTCTTTTTTTTGGGGGGGGGGGGTTCTAATCGTTTTTACTGTTTCAGGGTTTTAATCTTCTTTTGCAGTATAACAACCAGCATAATCTTTTCTTTAATCCATTTTTGGTTTTCCAAGCTTTTTTGTTTTACTCTTAATCAAAAACAGCTTCTGGATCACAGAGTCCAAAAAAGTATTGCATCTAAAAGTTTATATGGCAAAATTCCTCTACATCAATAATTTATAAATCAACTTTACTAGGCTTACATTTTAAATCAACAGAATTAGGCCAAACCATTCTTAACCTCTGTCTTGAGTAAATTGAAGTTTGTGCCTCAGCGCCTCGATTTCTATCACATTCAAGGACTCTTGTGTCAAAGAAAAATAAATTAACTCCACACAATGCCTTCTCCTCCCCGCTCTAGCTTCATTTTCACTAGGTAGTCTATTTTATTATTCTTAATGTACTTATCATCTTATACGGTGTTGTGAAAAAAATGTGTACTCCTTTGGCATATTTCTTCTGTTTTTTGTTTTTTTTTGGTCAAACTTAAATGCATAATTCAAATATCTTAGTAGATACAAAAAGCACTTTTGATTGAATCTAAGTTTAGTGAAAAATACTATCCAACCAACTTGGCCTTTAACTTTGATATAACGATCTGTTTCTGTGTATGTGTCAGGGGACAAAGGATTTTTCAATGCACTGCAGTGACTGTTTGAGTCAAAGGTCTCCACCAAAGAGTGTAACCTAATACTCTTAACTTATCTCCTTGTTCTTCTTAAACAATGGCTGGCCTAGACAGACAATGTCCAGCTGTCACACTCCCCCCCGTCTCTCAGCTCCACCTCCCCTAACATCTGTTGTGTCCAGTCAGTGTGGGTGCGGAGGATGAGGTCAAACCAATCTCTATGCAGATTATAATGACTCCCTGTGTGTTGATCCTCCTCTCATTTATCCCTCTTCTTCTTTTCTCATTTGATGGAAGGGGCTGAACCCGGTTTCTTGGGAGGATGTGTGAGCGGTGAATGGGTCTCTATTACACTTAAACTCTTGTCCAGCTAGATTCCTACCAGCATTACTGAAGCTGAATGCACCCAGCCACGTGCACACACAACACACACAAGTACACTAAGACTACGAAACTAGATATGGGTACATGCATGATCAGATGGATTATCTGCTACAAACTTAGAGTCACATTATCATGACTGACAACATAAAGTAAAAAGATGACATCCAGAGGGTCTCAGTTACAGCCTGATGAACAACAGAAGCAGTTGAAGCTGCTTTGAACATGGATCAATCAACAGTATCAAACTGACTGAATTACCATTGGCCTCGGAAACCTCCTGAGGCTATGATAGGATGTTTGCCTACACAACATGGCATGACATCTCTGTATTACTTGTGTTTCCAACTGAAGGCCTTCACGAATTTGAGCAGCTGTAAGATTTTATAAGGCCACTGGTGGCCTTAGGGGTCAGAAGCAAAAAACAAAAAATATTTTTTCTTGATATAAAAGACACACCTACAACAGATAAACTTTCTGTTAATCCAGCAGTGAGTAAAAATGTATGATCTTTTATGTCTTAATCCATCACATTTATTAAATAATCAACAGAAGGATTATGTGTACTTTTTTTGTTGCAGATCTACCAAAAATAAAATCTTTTTAAGCTGTTGATTGTACTCAGACTGAATTTTCTTCAAAAGAGTTAGATTAGATTAAATTTGCAGTGAACATTCCTACTCGTGGCACATGAATGCTGTGTACAAAGGCAGCTTTTACATACATTTTTTAAAAATTACTCTTTCAGTGAAAATGCTAATTACGACTAGGATACCCCTAATTCTAAACCTTTACACTGTCCTTGGGGCAGCATTGATATTTTTAACAAAGCATGTATGGGAAGGGCTCTGAAAAGGATTTATGGTTTGCAAAATCTGTTAAAATCTTTTAAAACTGTGGCATGTGTTTTTATTGAGCCCTTAGATGCAACCATCTTTGGCTGCAATTACAATAGATTTTTTTTTTCAGTGATTGCCATGTTTTTATCACAGCTCTTCAAATGGATTTAGTCCTGCACTTTGACTGGACCATTATAATACATTAAACTGTTTAAAATAAACCGTTTTTTTAATGGTTCTAGCTGTTTGTTCACCTTCAATGTTTAATTTTCAATTTTGCAACCTCTAGCAGGGTTTCTTTCAGGTTGCACTGCATTTTACCTTCTTTAAATTTCCTCTTTAAGTCTCAGCAGCTTCCAGCTCCCTGCTGAAGAACCAAGAAAAATGTTGCCACCACTGTCGGAAAGGTATGTGCAGAGAATTGTGCATTATTAGTTTAAAAAAAAAATCACACATAGCATTTTAAGTGAACGGAAAATAAACAAAAAACTTGGAGTTGCTAGTTTCATGAAAGCATGAGAGATCTAAAGGCTGCCAAGTATTTTTTTTAAACTAACACTGGTTTAGGCTCTTTGAAAATGCTCTTAGGGTCCTATCTACACAGACACGAAAACAGGCATAACAGCAAAGATATTTAATTGAATGTGTCTCATACACGATCATTTTTGAAACTGGGTCCTAAAGTGAAGAACTCTGAAAACCGCATCTCAGTTGTCTCGGTGTGTATGACCTGAACTCTCTGACATTTTTCCAAACAGTAGATGTAATAGCAACTCTGTGCAACTCTGTGATAAAGAAACATGTCCAACATGTCACCATACAGTGTTGCAGCCCTAATAAAGCAACTACTGACCTTATTATGGATCCTCCTATCACCAGCCGCAGAAAATAGATAGATTCTTATCGCAACATATACTTTTGAATAACGATCCCATTTAAAGGTAGATTTGTTGTTTACCACTGGGTTTTCTGCGCGTGCTGAGTGTTCTTTTTTTTTTTTTTGGCAGCATTACAGTGTCACCAACGGGCCCAGCATAGGTAGTACAGCGGCTTAAGGTGTTTTAGTGGATCCATATTGACAGGGATACTCAAAATTGCGGTGTCGTTTTTACGAACATTTTTGAAACAATCCCTGTTTGGTCTCCGTGATTTCTCACAAACCTCTCAGGCCTTTACATAGAAGTATTGAAAAAGATTAGATTATACACTGATGCACTGTATTTACTAATTGAATAACCATTGAAGGACATCGGTTGCACTAGATTCTATTTAGGGTAACAGAGCAAACCCACCGGAAACTCTCCATCCCCAATTCAATTCAGTTTAATTCAGTTTATTTATCTTGTGCTGATTCAAAACCGGAAATCATCTCAAGGCACTTAACAAGAAAACTCATCGCAATTAAATAATACCTATATTACAATCGGTTTAAAAGTTTTATGTTTTAAGTAATCCCAGCAGATTGCTTCGAGAACCTTGCTCAGTGTGAGAGGCCATTTGTCACCACCATCCGAGGGTTTGAGAAGAAAGAGCAGAAACACAGAAAGAATGAAAAGTACTCATGTAAGATTACTTTCTATATAAAAGAAAGTAAAATGTTCATAACAGGAAACTGAGGATGTTCAGTTACTGAGAGCTTCATCCCAGTTGATGCCCCCTCCAACAATGCATTGTAGCTAAGCAGTATACCAGACCAGGTGTAGCTTCTACAGAGAGAAAAACACTGAGAAGAAACAAGGTTAACTGTGAAATAACAGCAAAAAATACACTGGAGAGGAGCAGAAGAGAAAAGTAGCAGGGAGAAAAAGTGATCAGTCCTCCAACAGTCTAAAGGTGCGTTCAGACCGCCCTTTGCTGCCAGGCAGCAGGACTGTTAGATTACATGCAAAGTCTATGGTACCTACGTAGCATGTGGGCATCAAGCTGCGGCAAGCTGGCATGCAGTAAGTCGCGCATTTTATGGCAGCTGGCATCAGCACGTCCACACGGCTGCAGCTTGTGTCAAGGCCTCCACGCACCTGCTGCATGAAGTTGGGAAAATTTAACTTTTGGGCAGCAAACGCCGGGCAGCAACCAATCAGCGACGAGATTCGACTGGATCTTCTCATTTTTTTTAACTTTATTTAAAGCTTGCAGTTGTTGCAAATACGTCTTTTGTATTAACTGTAATACAGAACATGCAGACTCTCGAAAGGGTAAAACAATGAGATAAATACATTTTAAGCAGAAACATGAAACAAGTTTACATATTTATCAGGGGAGTTATGTGTAAAGCCTTAAAAATTAATTATTAAAAGAATTATTAAATAAAAATAATCTAAATAAATAGGAGCGTTACAAAAAAAATTAAAAGAAAGTATTTGAAGGCACAGCACAGTAACTTTTTGTCACGATTGGATCTAATTAGTTTAATGAACAGAAGTAATTTTGGAGTTGAATAAAAAAAAACTGAAACATGGGACTCCATTTGCAGCAGTGGCGACTGGAGCAACTCAATGTGGGAGAGACTGACGGCTAGATGACTTGCGGCTTTTGCTGCAGGGTGGGATAGACAGAACAGGAGGTGATAACGTAGCGATCGAAAGGATATTGGAGTGTCAGGTAAGCAGTTCAATATTTTCTTTCAACTTTCTTTTAATGTTAATTAACGCTAGCCAATCTCAGGGCAACTACAGTACTAAATACACATTATTAAGAAAGAGTGGAGCAGAGGAAGGGAATGTGCAGAAATTCAATTCAATTCAATTTTCAATTCAATTAAGTTTATTTATATAGCGCCGTTTCACAACAGATGGCATCTCAAGGCACTTCACAATACAATGTTTAATTTAGGAATTAGAGAATCACAGAAGATTGTGTCGTGTAATTCTCAGCAATCCCTCGCACTGAGCAAGCACGAAGCGACAGTGGAAAGGAAAAACTCCCTTTTAACAGGAAGAAACCTCCGGCAGAACCAGGCTCAGCACAAGCTGTCATCTGCCGAGACCGTCTGTGGTTTGGAGAATACAGAACAGAGACACAGGAAGAGCAACAGAACTGATGCAGAAGTTTGTTGCAGGACGTGGAGAACTTTCCGTCGCTGCAATGCCATCTTAGTCAAGAAATAAGAGAGAAACAACAGAGAAATCCTGCTGACAAACTGACGTGATGTGCCGAGGCACGGACGCTGAGTACAATGTGTGAAAGAAGCTGGGTTTTAATTTTAAAGTGTCAACTTTTGTTCCATAGAGCGTTTTGCTGCCTGGCAGCAAAGGTCAATCTCGAGGTACCTTAAGCCTATAGCAGCATAACCACAACGATAGCTCATGAAAACCTAAGCCACTGTAATTATAAGCTTTTTACAAAAGAGGAAAGTTTCAAGCTTAGTCTTAAAAGTACCAGACAAGGTGTCTGCCTCACAGACTGATACTGGGAGCTGGTTCCACAGGAGTGGAGCCTGATAACTAAAATATCTTCCTCCCACTGTACTTTTAAAAATCCTAGGAAAATACCAGTAAACCAGAGTGAGCAGAGAGAGCAAAGTGCTCTGTTAGGAACATATGGAACAATCAGATCTCTTGATTATTAGAGGCTTTATACATAAGGAGGAGGATCGTAAACTCTATTCAAGACTTCACAGGGAGCCAGTAAAAAGAAGCTAAAACAGGAGAAATGTGATCTCTCCTTTTAATATTCATCAGAACATCTTGCTGCAGCATTTTGGATAAACTAAAGAATTTTAATAGCATTTTTGTGTATTTCCGATTGTAAAGAATTACACTAGTACTGCATTGAAGTAATACATGCAAGGACTAGTTGTTCAGCATCACTACTGGACAGAATGTTTATAATTTTATCAATTTTCCAGAGGTGAAACAATGAAATCCTGGAAACATGTTTAATAAGGGATTTCAATATCATGTCTTTGTCAAATATAACAGAGGTCCTTTACGTTATTTACAGAGGCCAATTAAATGCCATCTAGATAAAGGGATTGACTTTCCACTGTAAAGCATGGTGGTGGCAGCACCATGTTGTTGGGATATTTCTCACCAGTAGGCCCTTGAACACTCGTAAAGGTACAGTATATAATTTGCAGATAGGGAACTTAAGGCTGGACGTAAAAAAAAAAAAAAGGGCATGTTCCCCACGCTATCTGACAGAGCTTAGGTAGTGTCCAGATACAGTATCCAAGCCTGACCGGGACCGTTCCACACACATTCCATGCTGTGGTTACTGCCCAACTTGCATCTACTCAACACTGCCTTGAAGGGGGTGAATATTAATTTTATCACTAATTTTGTATTACATATTTTTACTTAATTCTCAATATTTGGTAGAAAAAAAGAATAGAAAAAAAGAAATCAAAGGGTTTATTTATAATTATTTTTGTTATAAAAGCAACATTTTGTTGACCAAGATTGATTTGTTAAATAATAAAAAGGGTAAAACATTGAACATGGCAAATACTTTTGATAGGGAAAATAATAATAATTTTCCTTCAACTTGAGAATTGTGTTGTATTTTGTGTTGATGTATTATATACAATCCTAAAGTGTAGAGGTTTGTTGTTATTTAAGAAAAACTGGAAAAGTTGTGTTAATTTTCAGCCAAGCAGTGTACAGGTTTCTTATCTATTGAAGTTTCACAGAGTTCATTTTAGCAATAAGAAAGCTAACTTAATTATCAGTTGCTAAAATGGGAGAACAGAGAATTATGCAGCGAGAAAAAAACCTCATGAATATGTTCATATTGAAAACAATGAAAAAAAAGTGAATAACATGCATAGATCCAAAATAAGCATCAAGAGAAAGTAAATCTGTTCCCAGGAACACTGTATCTAGGAAAAGTAAAAAGCCTAACCACACAACAACTTAGAATGTGTGCATCCTTACAGATTTCTTTGAATTGTTTTTCTCTTTTTTAATTAATAAGACCCAACAAGCAGACATATCTGATATCAGAACCTTCGTAATCCTCTCTGATGGCATTCCTTCCCTCAGAGGGGCTATTTTAGCTGAACCTGTCATCTAATTAAGAGAGAAATGAGCATGCCACGGGGTCTTGGCTCCAAAACATTATCATCTCTCTTGCAGATATCTTCGGCCGTCTCTTTTCCTCTAGGAGCCTTGTCTTCGCTTGGTGTAATGCCCTATCCCCTATCCATTTGTCTGTCTGCCTAATCAGCCGGGGCATACACGTAGAGATGGCAGCTATCCACCAAAGCAACACAGGATGTGCAACTCGCTCATTAACATGAATCCATCTTACCTCATCTCTACTCATCATTTTCTTTCACACCCCTTTACGCTCTTAAAGCAGGCCCGCTCTCCCTGGATCCTTTCCTCTTCATTTCAATTCTTTGTCTGGCTCCATTTCTTTGTCTGGCTGAAAAGCCTCAGAGGACCTGCCAGTTCTTGAAGCCATTCGGCTGCATCTCATGCGCCTACCTCCAAGTCCCAGCCTGGTAGGGGTGAGGCGAAGGACATGGTGTTACATTTGAGTTAACAGGCAGCACTGGCGGCATGCATGGCCGCAGGCCCTTTTGTGTGCCGCAGACAAAATTACTGAGCAGCGCTTGAACAATGAATGGCTGGTGACTACATGAAGATGATAGCGCCGTAAATACTGGTTAGCCAGGGGTAAATGATGCCACTGCTTCTTTCCTGCAACAAGTTGCTATGGTATAAATATGCTGGGAAAAATACTTAGAATATTAACCATGTTGAGTAAGTGTGCAGAATGTTGAAAAAGTAATTACCCCCTTAACCACATACCTGCTTGTGTCAATGACTACCATCAAGCATTTGTTTTGTGGCCATAGTGGCCTTTATTAACAGTGGACAGGTACATGAAAGGGGGAGAGAGTTTTGGGAGAGACATTGGCAAACGTCCACAGCCCAGAGTCGAACTGGGACAACCACTTCGAGGGCTGAGGCCTCTCTACATGGGGCGCCCATCTTAAACCACTACACCACGCAACGCCCTAAACATTTGTAATAAATGGCAATGAGTCTTTAACATTTATTTTAAATACTTTCCCACTCCCACTGACAGATCTGTTTTAATTCAGCCGCACTTGAGAGTTTTTGAGCATGTCTAGACTTTGACTTAGACTTTGGTTGGTATCACTGTCCTGCCTCACAACCAAAGTGTTCTTGAGCTGGAGGATAAAAAGTGATGGCTGGACATTATCTTTCAGAATTTTCTGTTTAGAGAGCAAGAATCTTAGGTACATCAATTACTGGAAGTTGTCCAGGCCCTGACACAGCACTGCAGCCATAGATCTTCACACTACAACCACCATCTTTGGTGTTCTTTTTCTGAAAACCCAAAGGGTTGCTACAGCAGCTTCCCCCACTCCTAAGATGCATACACGTAGACTGGGCAGAAGTTTTACATTAGTTGCCAGATCCCTGATGCTACCCTTTTGATTATCCAGACTGATATATGTCAATGATTTCATCATCTGATTTTGAATGTTTTAGGATTAGTAGGTGATGTGTTGCCTTTTGAGATATTTTGGCCTACTTTGTGCTGTCAGACAGGATCAACAGTATTTAAATAAAACCAGACAGCAATCAAGTCTGAGAGGGGCTAGTGAATTTGAACCAAGCAGTGTTTAATCAAAGTTATTTATGATTTAGCTTGTTCACTTTAGATCAGGTTGGTTTTAGTCCGTTTTCCTCTGAAATTCTTGAGATCACAATTCAAAACCCTTTGCATTAACTGTGGGTGTCAAATACCATTTCATTACACTCTACTTAAATTGTTTGTGGGAGGTCAACTTGCTATATGAACAAATATATTTATGCCATGTGACCTTCTCACCACCCATACCAGCTTTTCAGAGAAATCCAGTTTTCATGACGTGTCTGCTGATGTTTCTATTTAACACTATTTATATTGGCTGGTGATAACTCACTGGGATGGAGAAAGGACTTATTAGATGAATAGGGGTTTAATTCCTTTTTGCAAAAATAGATTCTAACCTCATAAAAGAGGTAAAAAAACAAAACCCAAGCAAAAGTAATAACTTAACAAATTTATTTGACCTTACAAATAAACTACACAAGTTGGCTGATCAGAACAACTGCATACAGCAGGGGTAATTAAACACACTACAATTCCAGTTAAGTTGGGTTTAGCAATGAATAACTATTAATAAATGCTGAAGGCAAGTATTAAGTTATTAATTTCTGTCAAAGTTAGCATCTCTAGGCACTAGCTGATTTTCTGGAAATATTAAACAAATAGTTGTCAGTCTCAGTTACTTCTTATGGATACTTGCCTGATAAGGCTTAGGTATTGCATAGCAATGGATAAATGGATCTATCACTGATATTCCCGAACAGCATAGCGCTTTAGCAAAAATGGTTCAAGTTTCCTGTTAAACTACTTTCAAATATACTAAACTTCAATTTTTTAGTAATATACAATAAGTTGCTTTAGGGAAATAATATTCAATTCCCCTTCTCTGGCAGGAGCTGTTAGTGCAGTCCAATTAATCCTCTACATATTTAGCTGCTCTGAACTCTGGTTGCCTTATTTAATTTCACCAAGTTCTAAGGGATCAGAGGTGGTGACACATCAGTAAAAGAAACAATAATTGGGAATGAGTTGATTTAAAATACATAAGTGAGCCGAACGTGCACGCTTACAAATAAACCTAATGCAAACAGTCATTAAACAGATATTACAAGTTAATGTGTCTTTGTTGTCTTTGGATGAACGGAAAATAAAAATAAAATAACAAGCATAAATTAAATGTCAAACTGTAATAAATGAAAGTGTATGAGGGTTACTGACTTTAACGTAGAGTAGCTATGAGTTTGGCCATCACACTTTCAAAAAGGTTTAAAACTAATGAGGGGGAAAATAAGCCTTTTTGCTAGATTTTCATCACAGTTTAAAAAAAAAAAAGTATATCTGAAAAGGGCTAATTATATCCACAAAATTAGAGTTCATCATTAATGTTTTCTGAAATAATCAGTGCCACTTTAGTCAAAGAGATGATTATTTCCATCTGCAGTAATTTATACTTGGCACTCTGCCTGTTTTCTAAGAGAGTAGCAATACGGACCCCCTATATCACTGAATAGAACAAGCATATATAATAACACACATGATGTTGATTACGTCAGGAACTGCATGAGGCTGAGGGACTTGGGTGGAGGCAGGTTGAAAAACAACAACAGCAAAAAAACTCTTGTAGAACACCAACAGGGGTGGCAAGGATAAAACAGTTTAAGAATAGTGTTGAGTATCAAGTTGACCAAAGGGGCATGTTGAAAAGTCTAAATAACCCTGGGTGGGAACTGCTCATTGAATGTTTAAATTAACAAAATGTTTTGTTTTAATAAATGGCTCGACTATAGTGACAGCCAGTTTCAGGCAGGACTACATTTGGTGTAGTTTTTCAGGGTGCTTAAAGCTGTCGCCAACAGTTACATGGATGCAGTACTAAACAGCAAAGTAACCTAACACCACAGTGCCTTGAAAAATATTCTGATCCCCTGAGCTTTCTCATATTTTTTCACACCCAAACTTCAACTTTTTAAATAAAACCAGACAGGTAGCAATCAAGCTTTAGAGGGGCTAGTGAATTTGAACCAAACACTGTTTAAACACAGTTATTTATGATTTATTTTAATTAATGGCTTGACTATTTTAGTGGGATTTAATCTGCGAGTTTCGATTTTTCTTGTACAAGTAAAAAAAAGTGAAAAATGAATTTCATCCCTCTTATATTTGATACCACTGTTCCCTGATAAGTCTGTAAATGCAGTCCAGTTCTATGTAATTTAACCTCAGGTTTGTTCTCTTTAGATGACATCCTTGACATCAGCAAACCTTAAACACTGTTTGATATCACAGCTTGTTTTCACTACTGAAGTATCTTGGGTCTTTGAGGCTCAAAAACAGAAAGTTAATGCTTGTTCTCCACTGACCAGTATTGATGTTTCTGTATTGACCATTCACCTCTGCTTGTACGCCTGGTAATATTGAGAGTGAAGTCCTTCCCTAGCGATATCTATGTAGTCAGAGAATTTTTTTACCGTTTCCATTTAATACACTGTCAGTTGTCCTTGGCAGTTTTTGTTTCAAAGCTTGTTTTAAACCCAGACTTCTGATAATCCAGTCACTGTTATTAGTTTATACACCTACAAATCTAGTTTCGAGCATCTTCTGAAAACCTTGTGCTACCTCTTGAGCTTTGCTAGAAACATAGGCTTGATAAAGTCAGTTGTAAAACCAGACAAGGAATGCTGCTTTTTGTTTTGTTTTGTTTTAGAAAGCTATGTGTTAGTGGACCATCTTTTCTAACTCTACTTGATTTTTTAGGTCGATTAGATTGCTTGTAACTTATCTAATTGGTATGTAGGAATTTCTCTTACTCTGGGGTGACACAGATCCCCATTTCTCTTATATTTCAAAACAAGAAAACTAAGAAAGTGTGGCATTCAGGTGTAACTTGCCTCAATCTACAGACAGATGGATAATTGAATATTTTAAAACAGCTGTAACGACTGTGTTTACATGCAATAAGAGAAACCTCAATTATTGCCTCAGTTTGACCGAATTCTGACTTGGATGTATTCACCTCAGTTTGGCTGAAGTTGAACTGAACTGGCTTACACACAAAGCTAATACTGTTAGAAAGCTGAATTTCTCTGCATGTTAAATGCATCAAAACTTAATCAAGCTTTGCTAGATGATAAGCCAAAATGTGTACAGAAGAGGAAAAAGCTCCAAACTTTACTGTAGAGAACCACATCAAAGATGATGATTACATTCATTAACTTAACTTATGCAGACGATCCAAACAGCTAGCTGGGCAAAGAGCAAAAAAGGCCACATAACGAGTGTTATTTGAAAGCAAGGCAGAAATGAACATGTAAGGTACAACACAGACCAGAGAGAGAACGTCCCCTGACTCAGAGCTTCCACATGCAGAGAGATAGATTAATGCATATTAGACTTTGGAGAAACCACAAAAAAACGTTTGGGCAGCCACTGCTTTCATTATTGCCTATTATGAAACAAAGTTTGTTCTCTGATTTATTCACAATTTCAATTTATTTATTTTGTCTCAAGAACAAAACGTTCATCCCCCCTTCACAGAAATATAGAAAGGACAACTTTGCCCTCTGACAAAACAATGTGTACATCTGATTAAGAAGTAAAAAGGGTTGTCCAAATTCAGACATGTATTGATGCCTAAATGGGGTTGTAAGGTGTCAGGGCTTGACTTAAATAGCTAAGAAGGACTATCCTTCACTATCTTTGTTTAGGACATGAGAAAATAAAAGTCCAGTTTTCAATGAGAATGACTGATCAATCCAAAACAGCCGTAAAACAACGTGCCAATGATCCATTGTGCACAAAACTGGTTTACTATGTATAGAACTGTGGATATTTGCAATTTATAGGACTTTATATGACTCTGATGCTGATAGAAAGTGTTTCTATGGTGACGTTAACCTTTCTCAGTAACAAATGAACAAAAACTGCTCTCAGCTTGAACCCTCTGTCTGCTCTGTATTTACACTGTCAGCGTAAATTCTGTCACAGCAGATGAAAAGGCTTCAGAGTCCATGTTGGAATCTGTTAAAAGTCACCAGCATAGTGTTAAGCAAAACCAACAGATTAACTTGAAACTCACCATTTTGTTACAGCCATCTCAATCCTTACAAACCACATAAACTGTAATTTATGGAGCCGACAGATCTTACCTAATTTCACCTAATGCCGCCAATTAACTGATATCTCTGCATTATAGAACATCTTTTTGAGTGGGATATCTAAGGGAATAAGTTAAAATTGTGTCCATAAATTTAATGTGTTAGAAAAAGGTTAAGAGTAAAGATTTGACTGAGTTTGAAAGACACCGATTAGATAATAGGGTCAGACAATATATAAAACTGCAGCTACTGTATAGGGTTCCTGGACTGTTTGATCAATTTCTGCCAAGGTGGTCAATGAAGGGGCTAGCTGTAAATTTGCAACAGGATCATAAGCAGCCAAGAATAACTGATCCAGGAAGAGAGCAAAGCTGTGGTCCAAACCAACATACAAGCTATTGCAACTCATATAGATGAATAAGTGAATGGAGATTCTGGTTTTCAAATACACAGTGCATCACAGTTTGTCCAGTATGGGGCTTTCCAGTCCACTGCAAGAAGCGTCACCAATGTGTAAGCAAACATCAAAACTGGACAACCGAGGAATAAAATAACGTGCACTGGTTCTTTGCATTATTTTAATGACTGAATGCGTGTGCATCTTTTATCTAGGATACATAGGACACTGGTATATGCTTTGGGAGGAGGGCTGGGCTTTACTCCACAACCAACAGGACTTGAAGGTTCTGCTTCTAAAATCTGGTTTCCAGTTGCCCAAACACACACTCAGAGATCTACTGGAGCTCATGTCTCAACAATTCAAAAGTGTTTTGAAAATAAAATGGGGGACCAAGAACTGTTAGTCACAATGTTATGTCTGATACGTGTTAGTACCTATATTTAGCTGCAATATTCTTCCATGTGCCTGCTTCTAAAAAAAAAAAACAAAAAAAAAAAAACTTTCTGTTTTAGAGATATATTACCCAACAGTGACATTTTACATGTCATACTACAGCTGTCTTTCATGAACTGACAATATATATCCCAGCCAGCTATGTATATTTTAATAATAAGTATGCATCCTATGAATGGTTGTTAAAATAACATATTTTAAATGAGTGCAGCATGAAGAGTGGTTGGAAAAAGGATAGTTATCATTTTAGGTTAAATATAATTTTAAAGGAATTATGAACAAAGCTCCAGCTCTGTTTTTTCTCTGAATAGCGGGTGTGTGTGGTCAGAGACTTAACCTTGACAAACTCAGCACAATTGCATGGGGCCTCATGAAACCAGACATCATAGTGAATAACTAATAAACTCACTGCACGGATTGGATGCACTGCCATACATTTTGCACTGAACACATTAAACAAATTTTGAAAAAAAAGGTGAACTTGAATAAACAGTGAAAATACCTCTCAAACTCTTTCCCACCCATTCCTATTAGATCACAAGTTTCTTCCACAGGCTTGGTACCATGACTGGAGTGAATTTAAAAAAGAATCCATGAATGTAGCAAAGAAGCAGGCATGCTCCTGACAAGAAAAGTGTAGTAAAGTGAAAAGGTTTAAGCAGAACCAAATTATACATTGAATACAGCTGAAAAAGATGAGTGGATATTACTTGACTTTGATCAAGGTTTTGCTAAAACTCAAAGTTTTTTTGGTGTACATTGTTGGTGTACAAATTATATAATTTACTTTACCTGAAATAAATTGAGTAGATTTAACTTCTTCTTATTCAAGTTTGTGTGGTGTTTTCCTCTGGAGAAACAGGTTTTACCAGGTGCCCCTGGTAGAGCAACTCGTGCTCCGGTGCAACCGCAAATTACCAACCTCATCAAGCTGCTGGATAGTACTTCCTGCTGGTCCTTCGACAACTGACTGTTAACCTTTCCGATACCTCAAGCCTGCTGCTGATTTTTCTTTGTACCACCGTGTGATTAGCTTCCACGCTAATATCTCCTTGTTTGTTCCTGTCAACTTACCTCCAAATAATTCCTGGTTTGGTTTCTGACCCCTTCATCTCCTCCACAAAAATTATTTGAATCATTTTCTCACACTACCAGCAACCCAAAGGCTCCTCTTGTCTGCAACATCTCCAGCTATCAGTTCCCAAGACAATACACCCCTAGATCAAGATCTCAACCATTGCACATTTTTTCTTCATAAAATAAATCTTATTAACTTTCCATTGTCTCCTGGGAGTATCTTGCATGTGGGTTAGAAGCTTAAAATCAATGACTCCGGTATGGCATCTCACAACACATTGCTCCACCAGCCACAGAAGTGGATAAGGTGATTGCAGTAAGTTTTAATATTTTGAAACAACTATTTTATCACAGAAAATTAAAGATGCTTAAGGTGAGACAAAAGACATCAAAGTTTCATCTATGCAATTAGTTCCTTAATAAGAATTAATAATAAATAATAATAAAAAAAAATAATTAGTTCCTTAGTCAAAAAACTGAAATGTTGACTTTAATTAAATTTATTTGGTCAACAGGTTCCACCTAATCGAATTAGGTTACTTAAAAGTAAAATTGTTAAGTCACTCTAAAGCTTTAAATAAAATGAACGAAATTTAGTTATGCAGATCTACCAAACATATTTTATTTATGTAGAAACTACATATTAGGGTTAAGTAATTTGAACAAATGGGTAGTTTCATTTTTTTGTGTGTACTTTAAAATCTGTTCCAGCAGTACAGCTTTGCTTACAGGTAGTGGTGGATGGAGGATCAGCAGGCAGTTGGAGCCCGTTTTCCCTGCTGAGCACAGCCTAATTTTGGCTCCAATCAGGTATTTGTTTAGTTCAAAAATTTATAGTAAGAATATTTCACTTTTCCTTATTTTTACAAAATGTATGGTTAAGCTTAAATGTTCATGTAAACCTCTTTAGTAAAATTATTTTACAATTGTCAATACTTCATGTTGACAGCTCTGCAGGAGTCAGAGTTCTGGTTGGTATGCAGTTTCCCAACACCTCCCAACGACCTTCCTAACCACCATCTCCTGCCCACCACTATCCAACTGTCCACCATTTTAGTTTTTGATTACAAATTATATTATTTGAGGATGAAGCGATGGCCTCCTATAGTTAGATTGTTTTTTTCTTGAAAAAATTATATGATGCAATGCAATAAAAAAGGTTATCTGTTCTTTTGAAAGAAAGTCTATTCATATGGAACATTGTGTTGTGTAATATTTCAGTTTCTACAGAAATATGGGCACACAAAAAAAAAATGTTGACTGTAATTAAATTTATTTTGTCAACAGGTTCCATGAAATTGAATTAGGTTAGTTTAAAGTAAAATTCTTAAGTCAGGCCATGGCCACAATATTTGACGATGGATTGTACATGGAGGTATAAAAATCATGCAGCAGAGGATGGGCCTCAAACTCTGTACACCAAGCATCTGCAATAACTATTTTGTTACACAATAACTTAAAGCTCTTGTATAAATGAGCAATATGACTTTGCACTGTAAATGAAGTCATATTTCTTATTTAAATATATATTATTTGAGTCATGGTGTAGCAAAGTGGTTAGGGGCAGAACATGCTGGTGATGATTTTGGTGCTGATGGGGGGAGATTGATTCTTCTGGGGAGATTGGCAGACTGTACCAGTAGAGGATACTTTAGGTGAATGTGATTATTTATAGCAGATGTTTGATATCTCTACCTCTGCTGATTCGACTTTTGCACACATGACATATCACTCAGGTTTTATCTGCACTACTGACTGCAATGCGTCCACACTGGACTTGAGCATGTTTTTTTTGGCAGCAGGCAGTTTACCAAGAGATGAATCAGCAGCAGGCACACTATTTTCTGTTTGGTTGCCCAAATCCATGTGGAGAGTTTCAGCTAAATTAATAAATGACAGGAAGCTATGCTAAGGTTAAATAGTCTATAGCCTTTATAATGCTGCCCGGAAAAGATAGTGCCTTGTGGTGGATGGACCAGCACCCACCACATAGGTGTTAGTATTTCTTTTGTTTTTCTTCAAATTAAAACCTTTCATTTGTTTACTTGATACAGGTTAAATGTAGTGCACACATTTGATTTGTCTTAAGTGAAAAACAGTTTATTTATTTTGTTTGTCTTTGAGTCTCACCCCAGGTGCCCTCAATCCCACAATCACTGAAGGTTGGCCTGCTCCACTGGAGGGGACAACTGCAGGAGGAGCAGCCAAACCTTTACATGGACTTTGGTTTTGTTTCCTTAAAGATTATGATTTAATTTCTTTATTGATAAGATAATTTTTTTTGTTTAATTTGTTAGTTTAATGGTTTTCTTTGTTTCAACTTAGATTTATAAATTGTAATTTTGGTTTATTTCTTCTCCCCCATGTGTCTAGTTTAGTTTGGTCCTTCTGCTTAAAACCTCCCCTGAGTGTGTTATTTAGGTAGAAGAATCCTTGTCAGGCCTGTCAGTTCATTTTGTCTATGTTTTATTTAGTTTACTTTAAGTTGGGTCCAAACTATTTTTGTCCCTCAACTCCTTTTTCAATGTTTGTTGGACTTTTTATCCCTTTTTTTCTCAAAAGAAAAGAAAATATTAAAAAACAACTTGCAAGTCAAACCACCTTTGTCCTCTGACTAATTGTGAACCTTCACAGCCTTAAACGTACCAAATAACTCATCACGTCCACACAATTTGACAACTACACAAGCCCTGTTTTAACCTTTATAACCGAACGTCAATGTTACTTTGTCAAAAGCCTGTTGTCTGAATAACCGAGCTAACAGAGCTACATAGACAGAGTGAATATGAGAGCACCGGACGCAGAACTTAATACTAAGCATAATGGTATAATCTCCAGATTAAACTCATTTCCCGAAATGTATAAACTGCCTTCGGTAAATATTTTTACCAAAAATAGTCAGTTAAGTGTTTTTTTGCTTCTTTGGGTTTGTCTTTTGGGTTTGGCTCCACCCCTACTGCATATAAAGTGGGGAGAACAAGTATTTGATACACTGCTGATTTTTGAAATTTTCTCACAAAGCATGTAGAGGTCTGTAATATGCATCAAAGGTAATCTTCAACTGTGAGGGACAGAATCTAAAAGAAAAACGCAGAAAGTCAGAGTGGATAATTTTTAAATAATTAATTTCCATTTTATTGCATGACATCGGTATTTTTATACATCCGACAAACAGAACTCAATATTTGGTACAGAAACTTTTGTTTGCGATTACAGAGATCAGACATTTTCTGTAGTTCCTCACCAGGTTTGAACACACTTCAGCAGGGATTTTGGCCTTCTCCTCCATAGAGATCTTCTCCAGAGCGTTCAGGTTTCAGGGCTGTCGCTGGGCAACACAGACTTTCAGCTCTCTCCAAAGAATTTCCATTCGATTCAGGTCTGGAGACTGGCTAGGCCACTCCAGGACCTTGAGATGCTTCCCACAGAGCCACTCCTTAGTTGCCCTAGCTGTGTGTTTGGGTCATTGTCATTCTGGAAGACCCCAGCCACGACCCATCTTCAATGCTCTTACTGAATGAAAGAGATTGGTGGCCCCATCCATCCTCTCCTCAATACGGTGTAGTCGTCTGTCCCCTTTGAAGAAAAGCATCCCCAAAGAATGAATGCTTTCACCTCCAAGCTTCACAGTTGGGATGGTGTTTTTTGGGATTGTACTCATCCTTCCTCTTTCTCCAAACACGGCGAATGGAGTTTAAACTAAAAAGCTCCACGTTTGTCTCATCAGACCACATGACCTTCTCCCATTCCTCCTCTGGATCATCCAGATGGTCATTGACAAACTTCAGATGGGCCTCGACATGCACTGGCTTGAGCAGGGATACCTTGCATGCACTGCAGTAATTTAATCCATGGCAGCGGAGTGTGTTACTGATGGTTTCCTTTGAGACTGTGGTTCCAGCTATATTCAGGTTATTGACCAGGTCCTGCTGTGTAGTTCTGGGCTCATCCCTCACTGTCCTCATTATCATTGATGCCCCACCAGGAGAGATCTTGCATGGCGCTCCAGACCAGTCGTCTTGAACTTCTTCCATTTTCTAATTATTGCACCAACAGTTGTAGCTTTCTCACCAAGCTGCTTGCCTTTTGTCCTTTAGCCCATCTCAGCCTTGTTTAGGCCTGCAGTTTGTCCCTGATTTCCTTGCACAGCTCTCTGGTCTTGGCCATTGTTGAGAGAATTAAAATTGTTTGAGTGTGTGGACAGGTGTCTTTTATTCATACAAGTTAATACAGGTAATAATTGGAGAACAGGAGGGCTTCTTAAAGAAGAACTAACAGGTCTCTGGGAGCCTAAATTCTTACTGGCTGATAGGGGATCAAATACTTATGTCATGGAATAAAATGGAAATTAATTATTTAAAAAACATCCACTGTGATTTTCTGCATTTTTGTTTCAGATTCTGTCCCTCACAGTTTAAGAGTACCTCTGATACAAATTACAGACCTCTACATGCTTTGTAGATGGGAAAACGTCAAAAATCAGCAGTGTCTCTAATACTTGTCCTCCCCACTGTAGTTTGTATGATCTCCCTGAACAAGTTCTCTCCAGATACACAGGCTTCCATGACTGTTACCTTAGCGAACCTGCAAGGATCAGCGGGTTTAAATAATGAATTGATGAGTTCCATGTATATACACTAACCTAAATTCTGTATTTTGCTTTCACCCTAAAATGTAACATACCATCACTGCAGTCAAATACAAACAATAAACGTTATATATATTAAACATTCTACATTGTGCATAGACAGAAGGCTGGACATAACTTTTTGAACTTTGCCGAAATAAATAAATGAGTGTGTTCATTCAGCCTAGTGCATCTCAATGTTTGTGCTTTATTTAATAAAAGACCTTGAATCATGTTTTACGTGAGGTCATTTTAGAGCCACCTAGATTATGTGGATCCAACTTTGTGTCTGTCTACTGACCATTTTTGGCTCTTGAGGCAGATGATACAGTTGCTTTGCAGGCCCCAGGACTGGGAGGGTACATAGTTCATGAAAATTTAATCTGGCCGTTTCAGTCCGTCCGGTCCTCTGCATGACCTCAACATTTGGCTCAGGCGGTTTATGCAGAACCCAAGCAAACTGCTGTGAGTGACTGGAAAAACAAATTGTCATACTCTGTTTGCATTAGCCATGCTTAGCAAAGTTGTGTTCAGCGAACGAACGTCTACTGTGACATCTCCGGGTCCTATGGAAGGTTATTTTGTAAGGGAAAATATCATTCAGTTGAAACTATAATTACAACAAATGAATCAAAACAACTAAAATTGTCATTATTTGATAGAAGGTGATCAATATTTAATGATTTTGATTTTTAGTTTAACATCGGTTTCATGCTAAAGTTTATGATTCATAAGTGTTATGTTGCTCAATGCTGCTACAGACCTCCAGATATAGGTAGTTAGCCTAGCATACTTCATGATTTCTTCACCATTATTTGCACCAGATTATAGAACGTTTGGGGTGCTGTGTCCTCAGCAACGCCTGTGTGTTTTAAAAAGAAGCCATCCATTAAGTGTCCTCTTAGTGTTCCAGTCTTTGGAATCAAGTCTGATACAAGCCTGGTTCTCTCAAGGAAACAAGCTCTGTGTGAAAGCTAAATGGAATGCAGCTAAGACCCAGCTAAGGTGTGTTATGTGATATCTGCCAGATGTTGCTGTGTCTGTGAGTGTTAAAGTGTCCGGTCACAGAGTGCAGGCAAAGCAGAGGAGACTTCCAGTTGTTTATCCCAGAGGGAGAAAAGGGGGGACTTAGAAGTGTTGAGGGCGGATAAGCAGCTGTCTTCTTAATTCCTTGCTGAGAAAGGGACTTTGCTTCTCTCCAAAGCCTCTCCTGGCTGCCCCTTCAGCCGGGTACGAGTTTGTAAAGTCGTGAGAGGAAAAGGGAAAAGAGATTAGAAGTAAAATGTGTGTGCGGAGAGGGGATGAGTAGATGGCAAGAGGAGACAAACAGAGAGGACAGAGGACAACAGGTAAAGTGTGGATCAGTGTACGGGAGACCCACACTGCTGTATCGCTGTATGTCTGTACACCCTGTTAAAGTGTAAAGAGGGATTAGAGAAGGCAAAGAACTAGGTTGGAGGATGAGAGCTGAATTAGAACAGGACCCCTGAGAAGCAAGAGACTGGAAGGGGAGGAGTGTGTGTGTGGGGGGGCAGAGGGATAGACAGGGGGAGATGGAGCGGGACCGAAATAGAGGACAGGAAGAGACACAGCTCAGTCTGACGGAAGAGGAAAGACAAAAATAGAGAGGGGAGGGAACGAATGGCGGTGGAGGGGAAGCGACAGGATGAACAGGAGGCGGAGAGAGGGATGGAGGGGAAAAAGAAGAATGATGAAGAGACTCGCTGACTGCCACCAGCTCAAAGCTCCTTTTACACCTGGCATTATGTGTTTGCTTTTGCATGCGATGTCAGTGATATCCGGCTTTCCATTTGCAACTAACTGTATGAAAAACGCAGTCTTTTTTTGTTGTTGCCAAATTGATGAAGCCACGCATAAATTTGATGCAGTTTTCTACATCTTTCTCATAGTGAAAACAGTGCAGATGCTCATTTCTCCCCCCACACCCATCCCACTGTGTTAAAACTGGCAGAAGTTTGAAAGCTTCTAATTTGTGTGCAGATTTCTTTCCTCACAATGTGATCACTCTGCTTGGAGCAGCTTCACACCTAAGATTCAGAGCCAGCAGCATGTGCATACCGATGTGTCCATTAATTTTTTGGAAGAAAAACTTGGATGTAAAATCACAGTCAGAATGATTTTGTTTTTTAAACGTTGGTGTCATTTCAGCCCAGAAGTGGTGAGCTATTTAAACTGGTAGACTGTTCTATAAATTATAAGTTTGATAATTATCATGGCATAGTTTTATATTTGTTCTATCCCTCAAATCGAAGTATTAAGAATGCAAAAACGGCTAGGTTTAAGGGCATACATCTAATCCACCTCCACCTTTTTTTCCTGTATTGCAGTGAGAACGTTTCATTGTATGCAGGCCTGAAGAGACTGATTGCTTTAGGATTTCAGACCCCTGCAACGGAGTCAATTTTGGTGTCTTGTCCACTCAATTTTCTGTTAACTTACAACTGTACAAAAAAAGTCAGTTGTGTAAAGAGTAATTCAGACGATGTACTTTATGTAGCGATAAAACAGCAACTAAAATATACCAATAACAGAGAAGCAGGTTCAGCATAGTTTTGTTAAGTTAGAGTTTGGAAATATATAGGGCCAATTTGAAAATATAATCTTTTGTATTGGTTTTATACATTTAAGCACCTCACCTGATATAGGCTTATAGGTTTCCTTGGAAATTAAGACCAGTCTGGTCCAGCAGACCTGTTACAGGTATTCTGATATTTTGGGTAATTTTTCTTTTGTATGGATGAACCTGTTTTTTGATCCAGAGACTGAAATGTATTTCCTAAAAATGATAAACTCAGTTATTGTTTTTGATGCTTGAAACAGCAGGACTCCTCACAGTTCTCATCTTTGTGATTTGTGCAATTCTGCGCACTTCACAAGAAGCTGAATGGAAAACAAAAGAGAAACGTGATCTATACGTCACCAATGTGTGCACTCACAGCTTTCCCTGAAACTGCCAATATTACTGCAATTTGTAGTAATTGATGGCATTGATTGGATCTAACTAAATAAGAAATAAATTATCTTTCTCTATATTGACATAAATTGGATTTTCTGGCCTTTTAAAGGGTCTTGACATGACAGTAGTTGTAATTTGGGGCTGGAAAAAAACATAAAAACTGTTAATTTAACTAAGATATGATGAAAAACACTGGTGATGAGCATTTTGTCAACAATGGCTCTGTCTGATTTGACTAAGAAAGATGGTTCCAAACAAGAAAGCTTTATTTAACTTCCAAAAATAGATTGCCATCATTTAATTGCGAGAATTATCCATGTACCCTTTCAACTAATAAAAGATGTTTATTGAATTCAGCTGTTGCTGCTGCTGCTCCACCTTTTGTTAACTTGAGCTTCTAACCGCTGAGCACATAATTAGTGACAGCCTTTGTCAATCTAATCACTTTGGGGATTTGTTAGTGACTTTTTGTTTTGCAAAATGGATTTGTTTGTAGATTTGTTTGAGTTCAAATGTAGTGTTACTGTATGAGCAGGAACAGGGTGTATGACTGTGAGATCTGTGTTAAAGGTCGGAGTTCAGTGAGTGTCCGGGTCTGGAGAGAGTCATGGAGAGACGAGCAAATAGACCGAGGACAAAGGTTATAAGGTGATACACAACCAGTTTTTCTGAAGTGAAAATGTGTTGCTGCTCATATTTCTGTGTTTGTGTGTGTGCGTGTGTGTGTTTGTGGGCAGAAACACTTAACTGTGAACAAGCTTTTGCAACAGCAACAAAACAAAAGGCCCCAGCTCTGTCTGCTTTTAAAGCCATTTAATGTTGCAGACAAGGTCAAACTGAGAGGGCTTGTTGCTGAGCAAAGTGCAGAAGGAGCAACATGATTCTGAGCGCGGGTGAAGGAATATCACTTTGATGCCCCCCATCGAGAGAAGACCATTTATCGTCGGTCGTCAGCTTTACTTGTGTGTGGTTAACACGCTCTTAAAAACAGCATCCCGAAATAAAACACGCACTGCCAAGTAGAAAGTGTAAAACAGCAGGGGATATCCAGCAGGATTCAAAGGCCCGTCTTTCCACAAAGAGACTGCATTGTAATACTGGAAAAATTATTTCATTCTCGACCTCCGCAGCTTTTCTTTACTCATATAGAGTCTAAACAAAGATAATGCTTAACAGTGAAAACAGTCTTAATCCCAAATCTTGGTCTAAAGACTAATTTAGATTTAGAGAGAGAATGTTAGATGGAAAGCACATATGGGAACCTCAAAGGAAAGTAACGAGAACCTTGCTGATACCACACTGGGGTTGCAAATGTTAAATTCACATTAAAAATCTGTTAATTTATTTTTTAACTGTGGAATGAAATTCATCATTTTTTTGTACTTCATACGTATCCTTATTTATAGTTTTCCAAACAAAACTTGCTGGTTCCTTTACCTTTTGGGGAAAAAAAGTTCCTCATATTATTGCTTGACTATCTTGATCTTTTTAGTTGTGCTGAAAAGTTACAGTATCTAAAATAAAACTCCACATCTTGATTTTGTCAGCTCAAACAACATGTTGGCGCCGACCCTTTTTTCTGTGGTTTTCCATGTTGTACTTTTCCATTTAAGCGTTGTTTAGATGAGTGTCAGATCGGATCTCCTCTGCATAGGCCTGTTTAAGTAAACCAACCTGCTGCTTTTGCTGACTTCGTCACTGTTATAGTAAACAGATTTGTTATGGTGGTAGACATGACATTGGATATTTGTGAAAGCATCAGGTGTCGAATTGTTTTCATAGAGACAGTTTTGCTTACTGGTAAATCAAGTCTTTCAGTCTAGACTCAGCACTGGCTGGAAACTTGACCCAATGCACCATCATGAGTATAAAAAAATGAGGAAAACAACAGAAATTAGTGTTGATGCAACAACATGAAACAAAATTTTGGTAAAAAGTTTAAAGCGGGACGGTAGATGAGGAAGAGACGTAGAAACAACGAGAGATGACGTACAAACGAGGACAACCTGATGAGGGAACTGGGGAAACACAGGGGCTTAAAAGGGCTAAGGCCGTTTTCACGTGTGGCCGTGCCAGAATACGGCCAGAGAAAATGCAAATTTCTTCTGTTCAGATGGCACGTATTTGACCCGTACTGCAATCCAGTGTTTTACTACACCTAAACAGCAGGTGGCGGTATACAAATAAGTCTGTAGTTGTCCAACAAACAAGGGAGTGAGAAGTACCAACGTCATAAAATGAGCGACAGCCTAGAATGTAAACAAACTGGTCTACTGGTCAGCTGCTACCTGTAAACCGTACCGTACCTGCCGTTTTGTAACCTGGTGTGTTGCTGTGGGATGCATGAATCGCGTTGTTTTGGTATTTTCATGGTCGCGAGGTGATTCTGTAATTTCGGCCGGCGGTGTCGTCATTTCCGCATGCAGCGCGTCTATTGTCTTGAGTACGGCCAGAGTACGGGTTGTGTTCACATGATCCATGGCCGCTCGTACCTGGACTCGGATACGACCTCAAAGGCAGGTCTCTCTGGCCGTATCCGGGCACGGTCCAGTCTGTGTTCACATGGTACGAAATAAGTGGATTGTGACCAAATACGGTATCCGAGTACGGACTCCCGTACCATGTGAAAACGCCCTAAGACAACTAAGGAAGGGTAATCAGGTAGACAGGAAGTAGCTGATGACAATTTACAGACAAACACAGGGAGACAGGGAGTGACGCAAACATACAGAGAGTGATACTGGGAATCCTCTCTGCCATCAACCCAATCTTTAGCTCCATCAACAGATCTATATTAGATTAAAGTCAAAATTCTGGCTGAACAACTCCAAAATGTAAATATTACTTTCACTAAGGAGATTCATGTTTGTTGCCAGGCACATTAACTATTTTTGGTATGTAAATGGGTTTGACTAAAATGTTTGCGCATCTGAAACAGAAGTGGAATGCAATGGAGCAGAAACCTAAGGAGGAACAAATAGGTGAAAGAGTCAATTGACCCTACATCACTCAGGCAAGGAAGGAGTGTGAGTGTTCATGGTTTACTTGTTGCTGTCAGGATGCAGCTTCAACCACTGGTCAACATGGATGGATGGAGGGATGGATATATGGAAGGAAGGACATACTTGTGTGTCTGGTCTGGTTTAAGATTGTCTGGGTGAAAACTGTGAACATAACCTTGGACAAAGTGACACAGCGAAGCTGCAGCCTCACGGAGAAAAGTGCAGACTCGCTAATAAAATGTGACAGTGACAAGCTGTTTATAAGATGAACATGGCGGCAGCATGTCCTTGCAGCGATATGTAAGTAAGAGTCAGTACATGTCAGTGAGAGGTGCTCCAACACTGGTGGTAAATAATGCCGAAGAATAAATCTCTCCTGCGCACCGATGAGGAGATTTTCACAGTTTCCTCTTTTACCAACATCTGCTAAAAAAAGAAATAAAAAAAATCAATACATTTGCAGAGTGGCTGCTCTGAAATCTTTTATGATGCTGAAAATGACTTTTTTCCCGTTATTGATCCCCACTGTTGATGCTTATTCGCATGATTACGCACTCCACATCAGTTGGCCTGGATAAAGTTATCACATTAAAGGCTGTAGCTTAATGCCTTCTGTATGGCCAGAGAAGCTGAGGTCGCTCCCAGAGAGGACAGCAGGATTTATAGCACTTCCTTTCTCCCTCCTGCTGCTACTGCTGTAACTATGCAAATGGGAGCCCCCGGCCTGCACTTCTGCTGCTTTTTAGGTGGTGAGATAAAAAAAAGAAGATGAAGAATCAATAAAGGTTCCAGTATACCCTTGAATGTTTCATATGCATATTCTTTATGAATGTGTCTGAGTTTTGATAGCGATGTTACTATAGCAGTAACTTCTAAATGTGATTATTGGGCTGATTTTAACAGGGGACCTGGAAAAAGGGTCGAAACCCATAGCTGGGTTGTATAACAGCAGGCTGGAAACGATAGGTGCAAAATGATGCAGAACACATAGAGGCACAAAGGAAACACAAGCCTTTGTGTCATTTTTAAACAAACATTACAGGAGCTCAAAAGAGGATCATAAATAATGAGACTGGGTATATTAGCAGTGACTTGCAAAATCAATTATATGATTTTTGTCATGTTACAACCACAAACTACAACATATTTTACTGAGATTTAATAAGATGGAACAACAACAACAAGAAAAAATCCATAAATACAAATAGGATGAAAAATAAAACGTACTTTTGAAGTTTTTGCAAATGAAATTCTAAAACGTGTGGCACATATTTGTAATTAGCCCCCTTGCAATATAATCTAAAGCATATGAGGTAATGATATCTATTATGATAGTATTTATTTTCTTTATATATGTCAAAATGACTGCTTACGAGCATTCTCCCTTTTCAGATACTGTACATCGCAGCAAAACAACTTCCAAAAGGTTTAGCATGCTATTGAAAGAACGTTTATTGTACAAAATGCATTAAAAAAAATATTCAAATCTTTTCCCAAAATAATGAAACACTAATGTCTCAAAATGAAGATTATTTAAATAAAATAAAACCTAAATATTATGAAAATAAAGTTGAAAATTGTTTGCTTTCCTGGTTGCTTGTTTATACATTTTTATATCGCTCAAAAAGAAACCTGTACGTATTTGAATAAAAAATGCTTCAAAGTTCAACAGGTTTCTTTTCTGTTAAATGAAAAACAACACATTTTAAACTTGAAATATCTAGTGTAACGACAAACACTGAAAATCAGTATTTATCTTTCTTGTGTACCTGGGATTAAATATGTAGGCACAGCTTGATGAAATCATCAAAATGTGTAACCAGGGTATGTATAGTCAAAATCTCTACCTTTGGCGAAATTTGTATAATTTCTACCTTATACCTTTTAAATTGCCCACTACTATTGTGTTCCAACTAGAGGGTTGTAGGTTTGATTCCATCTTTCATATCTAAGGCCATGCACACATATAGCCATAAAAAAAGCGAACAAAAAAAACATTTTCCACCGGTCCTTTATATATAAAAAAATTTCCATCAGCAAATAACCAGATAAATGTGTTTTTAAGCAAATTCATATTTACAGCAAACCTATTAGTTCTCCCAAATCTCATCTGCTCAGAGTAACTTCTTTTCTCTAACTTCTGCATGCAGCAGTGATAAAGACAAGCGAGCAATGCATTAATGCTGTTTTTCAGTGTAAAAACAGGTAGCACAATTGATTTTAGAGGATTTTTTGTTGCTGACAGTGACATTACGGCACTTAAAACTCCAGTTTCACACACCCACATGCAGACACTGAAAACTGTGAAAACATAGATCTTCACTTTGGTTGTAGTTTTTAGAAAGATCTGCATTTGGTGCCGAAAATCTGCGTTTACATGTATTTGTGAGTAGGAATGTGTGAATGTGGTTCCACTGTAAAGTTATATGAGTGGTCAGTATGAATAGAAAAGTTCTATAAAAGTTCAGTCCAGTTATCATTAAAACTAGTTTCCTTAAGATAGGACCTGATAAGTACACTGCTTTCCCTTTAAGAATTTACCATCAGTATAAATCCAGCTGTTCTGTAAAGAATGCGTCACTTCACTCTGATTATCCTAACCTCATGGTGAACCCTGGAGGGGAAGCATTATGCTCCGGAGATGGTTTTGTTTAGTAGAGACAGGGAAGTTGCTTGGACAATGTGTTGACCAAAATAAAGTGCTATTTTGCAAGGAAACCTGTTAAAGGAAGACCTGAGACTTGGGAGGAAGCTGTAATGGAATGCTTTATACCAACGCTTATTAATGTGTTTGAATGTTTTTATCAAAGTCCAGACTTAAATTAAATTGAGAATCAGTTTTTAACAAGTTACATATTTATGTCCACAGACATGATCTATTCACTCAGTCGAAGGTTGAACTATCCTCAAAGGCATAATTGGCAGAAATATTAGTGTCTAAATGTACAAAGCTGTTAGGGTAGGTTCTATTTGTAGTCGGTAACTCTGAAATTCCTAGTCAGAAAAATCCACTGAAACTCTCTCTCGACGTTGGAGTCCCAGCATATTTTTCTAGTGCAAAGTTTCGGGTTTAAATATAGACATTCCTCATATAAACAATAGTAAGCCATGATGGAAAAATGCTTATTTTACCAGACACTTGTAAGAGTGCATCTAAATATGTAGGGCCTGCAACTCCGTGTCCCCATGTACCCGACTTCATACAATCTGCTGGGATTCCTTACATAGGAAACTTTTGACTTATTGGAATGTTTGTATAATTTCATTGAGATGACTTTGTTGTATACTGCCCTGAGATAACATTTGTTCTGATTTGGCACTATATAAAAAAGTGAATTGAATTGAATTGAGTGTGGAACCCATTACCACTTACAAATATTGTTTTAAGCTCTCCTACAAACAATTGCCACTTGGGCATTGCCTTTTTGGAATTGCAATGCCAATGTTAACTTAAACTTAACTGTAAGCTCAAGTGTGACGTCAAACTGAGTTCAGAGTTCTAAGGAAAATGGAATGCACCAGATTCCAAAAACTTCCAGTTGTAACTAGAGCGAAAAAGTGGTTCCACAAACTACTGACTAAGAAGAGGCCGTATTTTCAAATACTTATTCAGAAATAATACTAAGAGCAGGAAAATGTTTTCCCTCCAATACAAAATATCCTCTACATGATGGTCTATTACATAAATCACAATTTAATAAGGTAAAGATTGTCGTTATAACATCATAAAAATATTTGCAATTTCGGCAAAGTCACGTGGATATTTCCTATATCTCCATTCCCTTATTATGGATATTTGACACTTTACTGTCTCAATCTGTCTAATATGTTCCTTTCAGAAACCAAACTTATATGTTTAGCTCACATCAGATCGACTCCTAAATTAATGTTACAGACATATTTATTTCAAATAGACTAGATCATAGATATTAAACAGAAATGGTAAAACATAAACATCTTATTAAAAAAGGAACCAATGAAAAACACGCATAAAAGAGAGAAAAAAGCTCAGCTCCCAACTCCGTTTCATGAGTGCCAGCGCTGTATTTTTGCCTGGTGTCACCAAGTTAAGTCATGGTGCCACTCTAAACAGACAAATTAGTGTGCTGTTGAGCCTACCCTATATTTAGCACAGGAGGAAACAAGCACTTATTGGATTTCACCAAACATTAGAGGAAACCAGGAAGATGATGACTGAAGTGGAGGGGATTTTCCAGTGATGCAAAGGATGGGCATTATGTATGGATATGCTTCAACCCTTTCTCACGTTATCAATTACATCTTTTAATCTTTACCAGACGATTCTACTCCATGTAAGTAAATGATTAGGCGGGGTGTTTTTAAAACATCTAGGAGGTTGGAAAAGCATCCTCGCTGAAAATTTCGACTAATATTTCAAAGATAAGAACTCTGATTTATACTAATTAAATGTTTAAGGACAAAATTATGTTTTCGTCCTCCCACATGCACGTGGACTCATTTGGACTTTTGAAGGACTTCAACCGGGAACTGATTACACACTGAGTGCAAAGAAATTGAAGCACTGCTTATGTGTCGCCCTGTTAAATCTGAGGAGGCAGAGACATTTCTTCGTTTGTGATTTATTACACTGTCAAAACGAAGTGCATTGGCAGAGTTTCAAATATCACTGTAAAGCCAAAGTGTCTGAGAGATTCAGCTTTACTCTTAAAGGGAAAGTTCAGATTGTCTTGGAGTTGTGTTCTGTGAAGGGTAATATTGTACTGTAATATTTGTCATCTATCCAACTGGTGTCAAGAAGCGACTTTCTCTGATGAAGGAGGTTGTAAGCTTTTATGAGTCCCAAACGTGTGTACTTTAAGCTTGACAACCTTTACGTATGTCTCATTTTGAAGTTTGAAAGGAAGTAGTTAATGAATTGCCCCTTCTGGTCTGACAGTCTTCTAATAAAGGCTTTTGTAATCACTGACAGTACTTGGCTACAGAGGCAGAGAAGACACCAACACAACTTTCTAATAGCTTGTGTGGTAGGAATGACCTTCACGAAAACCTTGTTAAAATATATTAATCAAACCCGCTGGGTTAGAAATTCAACCAGGAGAAAGTAAAACACATCTAAGGTCAGTTTCAAAGGCTAGGTGAGGACATATAAAACTTACATTTGTGAATGACGTCATGACCCTCATACAGCGGTCCAAAATGGGGCTCCAAATCAATGAATGGACATCTCTCATTTGTTGTCGCTTCACTGATTGTTTTTGAACAGATTTTGTTGTCATAATTCCAAATAATTTGGGCCCAACCTATATTTCAGATGTATTACATTTGTTGTGTCCATGTCAACCCAAGTTCATCAACATATTTGCAAGAAATAAATATAAGTAACTGAGGTACATGGAATCTCAGATTTTTTTACTTCCTTATTCGCCTTCTCCTTTTAAAAAAGGTGTATTTGAATAATCTGTTTTGGGCTGTACAGTACCATAATGGTCTTCCAGAAAGTCCTAGGTTCGAATTAGATTGAGTTTGCCTGTTCACCCAAATGCATATGTAAGTTCACTCTGGGTACTCAAGCTTCCTCCTACAATTCAAAAATGTCATGTTAATCGGCCTCTGGATTTTCTTTAGATTTGTGTGTGATTGAGTGTGTGTTTATTTGTCCTGTGTGTTGACCTGGGATAGAGAGGCAACCTGTCCAGGGTTAACAGCAGTGCAGATGTCTGCCCTTCTGTGACTCTGCAAGAATAAGGGAGTATAGAGAATAGTAAGATGGATAAAGGATCTTTGTAAAGCAATTAGGCTGTATCGTTGGCTGTTTTAGAGCTATATAAATCCATAAATGAAATGAATTAAATAAAAATCTTTTGGATCCACATTCTTTTAAACAAGATTTATAAAAATAAAAAAAAAATAAGTGAATAATATCTAGCTACTGTTATACTGTACCTGTGAGCTTATGTTGCATTCCACCAGTAATTCTGACTTCTGAGTCAGAAACATTAAGTGGAAGGTCATCCTGAAGTTGGACTTACATCTTGGAAAGTCAGAGAAGTTTTCAAAAGCCAATTGCTAGATCCAATATTGCAGCTCCTCACTGCAACAATCTTTAGCTGGTGGTTGAAAAAAAATGTTTTTGTACAAGAAAGATTTGTAAGAATATGTCTAAAATCCATGATACATTTAACTCTACAACATTAAACTGAACAAATTAAAAGTGGTGTTTTCATTTGGAACATAAAGCTTAAAATGATGTTCTTAAGAGGTTATGACTACTTGGGCGTCGCCATATTGGAATCCAGAATTCTCCAACTATAGTTGTTTTCAAAAGACAAACCGTGTTTGCATATTAGGCATGGTGTGTCTTTTAAATGCACTGTGGCAGCATGAAGATGCAGAAATATTGTGGCATATGTGCCGGCAAGCTTGATAGCACTATTACCGCAATAAAATAAAAGGCTCACATTGCCGACATTGTTTTCTCAAACAGTGACATTCAAACTTCTGAAGGATATGGAACACAACATAATTTCAAAATGTTAAAGTGGTAAACTATAAATAAAATAATTTCAAATCAAGTGAACTGAAGTTAGAACTAGTTACAGAAGAACTAGTACCTAACTAGTACCTATATTTGTCCCTTCTAAAGAGCTCGATATACATAAATGTGGCATCATTTCTACAATTGTCTTAATCTATTTAAAAATGTTACCAAAAACTTAGCAGTTACTATGATGGGCATGTATGCAGGCAGTGTCACGCTATCACTGAAATTGAAAAAAAAAATAAGAGTTTGGAGCTTAAAGCTTGTTGTTGATAATGTGGTGTGCCCCAGGGTTCAGTTTTAGGCCCAGTGCTTTTTAACCTTTATGTGCTCCCCCTTGGCAGTGTCATCAGAAGACAAGGAGTTAACTTTCACAGTTATGCTGATGATGCACAGTTGTACATCTCCATGTTTCCTGATGACACACGGCCAATGGATGCGTCTCCTTATCATTCCCAAAGTCAGGATACAAACTCATGGTGAGGCGTCTTTTCAGTATTATGGCCCTCACCTCTGGAACAGACTGCCGGAGGACCTCAGGGCCGCAAAGAACGTTCATGTTTTTAAAAGCAGGCTTAAGACTCACCTTTTAAACCAAGCTTTTAATTAGCTATTATGTATTAATATCTGTTTAAATTAGATGTTGTACCCAATCTACTTTTTAGTTTAGCTTTTAATTGTTTATTCATTAATCTGCTTAGCATTTTATCTTGATTAAATCTTATTGTTTTATACTCATTGTTTTACACTTTATATACTTTATATTTTATAAACGTTATATTTTAAGTTATTTTAATCTTTCGTCCCAGTGTTTCCTCTATGGGAGCCCTCTGCATCGGGAGCGGTAGCCTGCTGTGGTTCCCTCGGTACCCCCCAGGTTGTGCCTGGGTGGAGGTGGGGTTATCATCCCTCACTCCTCTGGGCGCCCTGAGTTGGTGCTTTGGCTGCTGCTGCTGATCTGCTGCCGATGCAGATGGCTCCCATGATGGCGTTTCCTGGCTCATTTGTACTCAGCCCACTGTTTTTTATTTATTTATTCATATTTTTTAAGCTTTTAAGTGTGTGTCTGTGTGTGTATGGCTGTTGAGTTGGGAGGGGGATGTAGTTGTGATGATTTTATTTTTGGTTTTTGAACGGGGGGTTGGGGGTTTGTGGGGTCATTTTAAATCTGTAAAGCACTTTGAGAAATCATGTTTGAAAAGCCCTTTATAAATAAAGTTTGATTTGATATGCTTGGGTATTAAGGACAGGTCTTAGGTGCATTTGCAGCAAGGTTGCCAAACTTTTTTGTATTGGTTGTCCACATGAAACTCTACCAAATTAAAACATGTCACAGTTGGTTGGGAAACTAATAAAACACATTATTATCAAAGCCTCCATACCATAAAAAAAATATCTGTTATTGTTCTCCCCCCACACACACCCGCACACCTACAGACATGTTGGGGTTTCATGTCTTGTGGGGATATCTTATTGCCATAATGCTTTCCCTAGCCCCTTACCCTAACCCAATCCATAAAAAATGAAGGCCAAACCCTGACCCTGACCATAACCTAATTGTAACCCTGACACTAAAACCACATTTTGAGCCTCAAAAATGCCTTCAAACTTTGGTCCCAACAAGGGCTGTCGGTCCCCACGAGAATAGTAAACTTCTAATTTTTGGTCCCCACGAAGATAGTAATACCATTGTCACACACACACACACACGCACGCACGCACGCACGCACGCAAACACACACACACACACACAAGGAAAAAAACAACCTTTGCTGAAGTATGGCTCAGGATTACACAAGCCGTAGAAAATCATACATGTTCCTAAAGAACCCTTACTACCATAAACACATAGTTTGTAAGTGTAGAAGTATGTTCAAATTAAAGTAAAGAATTTTAATTTGACTAAATTTCCAATGTTCCAAAGAAATAAGAAAACTTCTTCTGGATTAAAGTGGGTTGTTTATATATTCAGTTTTTCAAAGTCTTACAGACACTTTCACATTCAAAAAATACAAAATTGGTGGAGCATGAAATAGCGAATCACAATGAAAGTGCACTGAGAGTAAATGTCACAATGTCATTTTGCATTTTAAACTTATTTCTCAACACAGTGCATCTGAAAATCCCTTCTTCTTTTCATTTCGTGTTTTTCCTTTAATGACTCTGTGAATCATTGCCTTGAAGTAAGTGGAAGAGTGGATTGAGAAGTACTATGTGATACAGATGATTAATCTTATACAAAGTAACAAAGTACGTGCCTGGCCCAACTCGACGCTGCGCCCACATGCTGCTGCCATGGCAGCAACACGCTGACTAAATCAGAGATGTGCTTTGCTGTATTTGCTTTTAAGTGGAGGGGTGTTCTGTCACGAAATGAGAACAAGAAGATGTAAATCTAGGATGACAGGGTTAACCTGCTGGCTGATAGAGTAATGTAGGGCAGGGAGAATTCATAGGGGCCTGAGTAGAACAGATAATGGGTCAGATCTCCATTTTTGCTCAGGTGATTCAACTGATCTGGATCTAAATGGAAAGTCAAGCCAGCACTGGATCTGTTTCACCAGAATGCTTCAGCCTCCAAGATGAGAAACACAGAATGTCTCTGTTTGATTTTAAACATTGTCTTAGTAGATTTTTAATTCAGGATCTGTTGGGTATGAACAAAAACACAGTTTTTAACAAACGTATTCACAATGCCAGATATTTTCCACATGTTGTATCAGCTACTTTAGTGGGATTGTGTCAGACATATTCCCACTGATGCACAATACTCATGGGGATTACAAGCAAGAAGTAATGTAAAATTATGAAATTATCTGCAGTTCTAAACTATTTTCAAATAAAATATGTGGTGTGGTTCTGTTTCTAGTTCTCTTTAATCTGATGTGCTTTAAAAAAAGTCAGTATTAATTGAATAATAAGAGCCTGATTGACTAATGAGCTACAAGCCATTGTTAATTAAAGGTGTTATGATCCATAGGTGTTTGTACCTTTAGTTATATTTGTGTTAAGACTTTTATCATTTATTTAGACGTCATCTTTATGCTTTTACCCTAGTTGGATCTTTCGTTTTTTCATCTTTTTCCAAATTGAGGATTTTTTAATGTGGTTTTCTGCTTAGTGTTTATATCTCTCTCTCGTACTTCTGTGTTTCCATTTATGTATTCAAATCTTATCATTTTAGTTCCTCCTTTATGTTAGTTTCCTCTATCTTCTCCTGATGCATTCAGGATTATATTTGATTAGACCCTCTTCTATGTTGTGCTTTAATCTTTACTTTTTTCTGCTCAGTTTATTTTCTCTCTGCAATTCTGCTTCCCATCCCAGCTGGGATTCATCATCACCCTCTGGTCTTTCTCTCTCTCACCTGCATCTGATTACTCCCTGTGATTCCATTGTTACTTCTTCTCTTTCCTTAGTATATACATGTATGCGCTATTCACCTTCCTCTACAAGTTGGTGGATTCTCATCTACCATCCCCAGGTTGTTGGCATGGTTAGTTTTTGTATCCTGAATACTACCTGCCAGTTGCTGCCCTTTAAGTTTCCTATTGCCTAACCAGAGTTAATAGGAAGATCAATGGAGCTAAATACAAAAATATCAGAGACTTTAGGTTAAGTTCACTCTTTCACCATAGAATGTACTTAAGTAAACAACAAAGACAGCAATTAAATGTAACATACACAAATTTAAATTAGAACATAACTGAAAGACAGCTCTAAGCAGATAGTTTTTTTTATCCTTTATTGAAAATAGCTTAATGATTGAGCAGCTTTGCAAACATCTGGAAGTTTGTTCCAGATTTGAGGAGTATAGAAACTGAAAGCTGCTTCTCCATGTTTGGTTCTGAATCTAGGATCCCCCACGCCATGCGGCTCTTCAACAACTCTAGGGGGAGGGCGATAAAATCAACCATAGAACACTGGACTTACTGCTAATCACACCATGCACCTTCAGTCACACATGCACTTTATCATACACATACATCTACAAGTTGGACTCTAAGTATGTACAAACTGACCATTACTCAACTGTTTTTGCATACTGACATCTGCACAACTGCACTGAACTGGACTGGCAGACATTATACTTTTTATACCATTATATTTTACCTTAGTTCTTCTTTTAAATTTTTATATTGTATTTTCCCTGCATGCCCCTGTGTTCCCGTAAGCTGCTAGAACTGTGAATTTCTCTTGGAGATGAATAAAAGTATCTATCATCTATCTATCTATCTATCTATCTATCTATCTATCTATCTATCTATCTATCTATCTATCTATCTATCTATCTATCTATCTATCTAGGAATGATTATACTGTATATCTTCTATAGTGACAACAGATCTTCAACATACTTTGGAGCTAACCCATTTGATGATTTATAGGAGTATTTTAAGTGTATTCTCTGAGTTACAGGAAGTCAGTGTAATGACATAGAACTGGGTTTTTTTACTCTACTTTCCTGGTTCTAGTGAGGGTACAAGCAGCATCATTCTGGATCAGCTGCAGCTGTCTCATTGACATTTTATGAAGACCTGTGAGAACACTGTTGCAATAATCAATCTGATTAAATTTAAACACTTGGATGAGTTTTTCATGGTCCAGTTGTAACATAATTCAGATAACTCCTTGAATCAAAGAAAAATAGGCCTATTAACTTTTCCAAAGTTATCAACTCTAAAAGATGTGTTTTCGGATGATAAAATTAAATCTAAAAAATAATCCCCATTTTAAGATAGCACATCAAATGACAATAAAATGCTGGAGGCCATACCCTTGAATTACCATCTAAAAGCAAAAACAGTGGATATCCAATTTAGTTTTTTGTTTGATAAAATTCGTACTACCAAATACTTTCACTTGATATTTGTTCCCGGTTTTGTTTTGTTAGTTTTATTCATAAATAGGACCAGAGGCCAGGACATCTTGGTACACACTGATTCTGTTGTTAATCTGTCTCCGGAGACAGCTGAACAAATCCCGAATAGTTTATCCCTGGCGTAAGTATGCCTTCACGTGGGCAATAGTTAGAAATAGTTGGTAATAATTCTTTTCATAAATAGGCCTTTCATCTCACTCATGATTAATTTTGTAAATTTTTTTAAATCTTTTTTTTTGTATTTCATCAAGGTGATCAAAGACACCAGGAAAGTAAAATCTACCTTAAGGTGCTTTGAGGTAATTCGATATATAAAACCATCATCATGTTTCTTTTGTTATTCCTTATTAAGGATTTTGGGGCAAATTAAGAGAAAGCATTTTTTTATTTAAGTTGGATACAGATTTTGTGTTCAGATATGAAGAGATTCACAAATGAGGTGGTTGCTTCATCTACTGTATGCTACATGTCCAATTTGTCTGAAAACTGTTTCATTACAGGTTTCTATTGTGTCAAGCATCAGTACAAATCAGTGAAATGAAGCCAAACAAGACAAAAGAAAACATCAAAAGTGAAGCGTCAGGTGAGATAACATTGGAAAAATGAGACAGAACGGTTCATAAAAGATCAAAACAGCACAAGCACCACAAACATAGACGTTTAAAAAATTATAAAAGAAAAGGAATGTGATACCACTTTGATATATGGCAACATCTCTGATTTAATTATAATAAATATTTCTAAAATGTTTTTTGAAAAAAGTGTTATAACGTTTTTTTAAATGAACAAATATTCTCATTGGCACATAAATGTAAGACGAGACAGACAGAGACTGCTGCAGAGAGGTGCAGCTGTTAGATAGGCTTCTTCACTCTTCAGAGTTTCTCAGTTCTCCTCCATCCGATAGAATTCCTACAAATGTTGCAGTTCTCACCATGCAGTCCAAATCATTGCATGTTAAGTTCTCCAGGGACTTTTGAATTGCCCAAAAAGGCAGTGATGCCTACAAGCTGGTTTGGAAATGTCACTTTACACACAATTTACTTTAAAGATGCAGTCTATGGAAAATACACTCTATCCATTTGAGATGGGGGAAATAAACTCAGCTAATATGTTTTTGCCACCATTGCAGAGTTCATGGTAGTAGCTTTTATTTTATTTTTTTGTTTAGACATCATCTAGAATCTTACTCATTAGCCCAATTTTTCTTTTCTATTGGGCAAATATTGTTACTCATTGAGGTCAGATGTAGCTCCAGTTATAGTTTGCAATAATTATTTAAAAGCATTTCAAAAGCTGCAGTTGTCTGACTGAGAAATGGATGGGCTGCTGCCCACCAGATTGCTTGGTTATTTTTTTCTCTCTGCTGCTACATAGCAATTTGAAAGACAGACTTCCCATTGAAAAGAAATTGTGTATTTTTATTTGCAAGATTTACAACCATAGAAGTTATGTCAATCAACTGACAGGTCCATCTATCCATGGTTTGTTCCATATTTTGCTTTAGAAAGGAGTATAATATTAAATTTACTATTGTATTGTGGTGAGAGGAAATCAGACGTTGATAGTGATGTTGTAGTCAGGTCACCGTCCCTCAAGTCCAACCCTGCATCCGAATACCTCTACTACGTCTACTACATAGTAGGCGAAAAGCAGTATGTCAGCGATGTAGTAGATCCGAATCTCCAGTATGGATTGGAGTAGTAGGCATAAAGTTCCTGGATGTGTACTACTGCTACAGTAAGTAGCCGGTGCACGCTACGCTATCTCATAATGCAGCGGAAGCCCCAAAATCGTAGAAGAAGAGTGATGTCGGCTACCGAGGAACAGGCCCGGCCCCAAACAATTGGGTGCCCTAGGCAAGATTTTAAGTGCCGCCCCCTTGCATTGCAGTACAGTACTTGCACTGCTAGTGTACATATACTCACAAGAAACTTTATAGCTTTGTTTTAGAAATTCTTTTATTTAAATAAAACAATTGCACATTCAAAATACTAATAATAGTAATAATAAAGAAATAGATAAAAAAAATGAACTCAACATATTAAATACAATATAGATAGCTTACATAAAGTATTAAATTTAAATACTCCCGAAATGAAAAGTGCAAACAAGTGACATTAACTTAAATACAATAGAAATATGGCACTGTGCAAAATAAGACATTAGTATCTTGTCTATATCTTATCTTATCTATCTTCTTTTATCTATCTATCTATCTAATCAATCTTCTCTTCTCTTATCTATCTATCTTATATATCTTATCTATTAGTATCTTTAAGTAGGCACAAAAATACAACAAGGATTTGAATAAAAAAAATGAAAAGATGATCTTTAAAAGAGCTCTATTGGTGTTTTTGGTCCTGCCTTAAATTACTTCAGGAACTACACCACCACCTCCTTAATCTTACATGACTTGCTACAGCTCGACTTTCCTGGATTTTCTTGAGGCAAAGTCATCTACAACATCATCATCATATGACAACCTCGGTACTTGAGACTGCTTTTTTAAATCCCAAAACAAATATTTAATTTTTTTGGGAAGTGGGAACAAAAGCAGAATGTAACAGTTAACTTTAGCCGCCCATTGTTACAGGTTTAGGCGGGTCAAAGCCATGAGAATACAATATAAAAATGCTGTACGTCTCTCTGTGATTATGGCTGCACACAGGGCCGCAGAAACAGAATGTTTTCTGTATTTTACCGGTTCTTTAAACAAGAGCACATCTCACCACACCGACACAGGTGGCGAATATTCTTCGTGTGCCCGCTGCTCAAAGGGCATTTGTGTGTGCATCAATGAATGGAGCGCAGCACATCTCCTCTTTGCTTCGTGCTGCGGCGCACCGCAAATAGGAGATGAACACAGCACAACCCGGCGCCCCTGAATGCTGAAGCCCGCCCGGGCAGAAAGCGCTCAAGTCGGGGAGAAATTTTAGCAGCACTTCACACCAGGGCTGATTTCCGAAAAAAAGCGCAACCGACCCATGTAAATTTTTTTGCTCCTCACTGCTCCGTGATGCACGCATTGTGAAGAGGAGGTCGTGTCTCTATGCCAACCAGCTGCTGAAGCGGGGAACAGCGAGCTGGTTGTTGCACCTGTCTCTGGGAGCACGGCCCAGTTTGGTAACGTCGGGCCGGCAGTAACAAATTACCAGCACAAAATCAATGGCAGTACCGAAGTCCCGCGGTACAGGAGGACGGATCGTCCCGTGCAGGGAGTACCAAACGGTCCGATACTTTACCCTGTCCCGTTGCATCTCTACTATTTATAGATTAGCTAACCATGTATGTTAATAGCTAATGGCATTATTGATCATCATCTTTCTGTTACATCAAAATAATATTATCAACATCATCTTTACTGTAACATTACCTTTGTCTTTGTCACGTTTTTCCACCTCTTCTTTTGTTTTCTTCCTCCCCTGGGCACAGATAATTTGGGACGCTTTGACATATTATCTTTTTTTCACGCGATAAAAACAAAAACCAAATGGCGGGTAAAAAAAAAGTCTGATTGGTGGAGGTGGTGGTTTCCCATCCTGCTTTGTGCCACCGCATGTTTTGTTCTGCACCGTGAGCTAAGTGTATGTGTGATCCCTTCAATTCCCCACTGGTCATATTAAAGCAGTACTTAACAGTTAAAGTCAATGCCATATAAAGCTGAAGATTGTAAACTGTAAATCCTGACTGTGATACACTTGTTGCAGTGTTAAGTACAATAACAGCAGAAAATTATTTACGCATCTCTGGCGCCCCCTGGGTATGCGGCGCCCTTAGCATTTGCCTATACTGCCTATGCCTCGGGCCGGCCCTGCCGAGGAACTATCAACCATTGACACCGCCACATTTTCGGCATACAAATGTAAAAGTGTAGCGGTGTTACTAATTATGTTAATTGTTTTTTGACAACTGTTTAAACATTTAAGTTGATACGTTAATTTTTAACAGGACCACAGGCGACGTGACATTATGTAAACATCCAGCAAAATGGTGGCGCAGTACGTCAGATTTCATGCCTACTACTCGCTCGTTTGCTACGCAGTTTGTACTGTATCAATGGGCAAGTAGTAGCTACTATGTAGCATGCAGTACATACTAAGGATTCGTATGCAGGGCAAGCCATACTTGTGTCCTGAGTGCTCGAGTCCAAGTCATATAAGATTACTCCAAGTTGGGTCCAAGTCCCAAAAAGAATCTTCCAGTCCGAGTCAAGTCATTGTCACCTGAGAGCAAAAGTCAAAAATATGAAAAAAGGGTGTAGATATTAAGACTAGAATTATGGCAGACATACATAGTTTACTTTATTTAAAACGAATTGCACTCAATGCCCCCACGATATCACCAAGCCTACACAACGTGCTTTCATATCCTGTAAACGGTTGCAGCAAAATGCGCAGAGACAGTGTAGTTAATCGGACCGCTGCCCATTCCGTCTATAAATGGATCAGAACCATGCAATAGGTAGCAGCTCGAGGAGGACATCAGATGAGAGAAAGGCTGTCGTATTCCATTTTTATTGAGATATTTATGTATAAGAATAGTAAATGTATATTTGGACGGACATTTTGAATATGCAGAAATAAAAATTAATTCATATTACAACCATGTTTTTTTTCTATAAATTTTCAGGCATTTTTTTTAGCATTTTTTCTCTTCACATTCAAGGAGTGCTTTTTTTGTTTTGTTTTTGGACAGTGTTTGAACGCAATAGCTTTATTACCGCTGCATCAAAAAAGTTTTCAAAGACGTCACTTGGTGTCAGTGATGGTGGTGAGAGGAAGCTGATAGCCAGATGTTTGTTTGGACATGAATCTGGGTGGCAGAGGGTTAAAAGGTTATACAAAATCAATCCTTGTGTTTTTACAAAATATGTTCAACAATAAGGGTATGAGATAAAAGGAAAAGCAAAAATTTAAATTAAGTAATTTGAGACTAAGTCAATAAGAAACAATGCAGGTTGGTGGTATTAGTATTATTAGTAATACTACGAAACGAAAACTCTAAAAAATATATTTTAATACCGCTAGAAATACATTTTGTAGTATTGTGAAAGTGATATACTTAATTCAGTTATGATCGCAAATAGTCTTCCCCCTCATCTGAATGCTGTTCAACAGATCTACATGGAAGTTTCCATTCCTGGAAGTGATATTAGTATTATGAGTAATAGACTAAAGAAACGGTAAAACTTATTCGAATGAAGCAATGTAAATATTTACAGTATGGAGAAACTGAAATACTGCGGTTGTGAAGACAAAAAATGTGTCCGTATCTGGATCCAAATCTACATGGATGTTTTTCTCTTCCTTGAAGATTTTCTGAGCAGTATTCCTTCTATTATTGACAGTATATAACAAACTGACCTTATACAGCTAATAGTATTATTTAAACTGGTAAAAGCAAAAGTCAATTTTTCTTGGGTCTCAGACAGAAAATGACGTCTGTCATGGAAATCTGGGTGTCTGAGAAGCCTTGAATGAGAGAATAAAACAAAAGTGTCAGCCATATTCGTACATAGTTTATTTTACGTGCACGGGAGGGTCTCCTAGTGAGAACCCTCAAAAGCTTCAGACAGATGTATGAGTTTATATACCGTTAGCCACACCCTAAAATTAGCTTCTGTCCAATCATTACATCATACAGTTATGATAGGATGACCACAAGACCAATCACAGACTTGGAATAGGTAAACACAGGATGTTTCACTTCAGCCGTCAGCAATAAACAATCAGGAGATAGATAACAATGAGGGACACTTTGTATAATGCAGAGAAAGACATTCACATGATCTGTCATAAGTGTAACACCAGATGATAACAAGATTTGTCAGAAGTCAAGATGAGATGTTTACATACAATTGGTTCTTGTTTGTACCTTAGAATAAGAACAGCTTTCTAAGAGCTGAGTAAGAGGATTAAACCTTTCTTAATGTCCCAGCATAATAAAATTTTCTGTCACAACGTCACATTGCCGTAATGCATTATATACAACTGAAAAGTGCATACTAAGCTTTCAGAATCTGTTTGAATCAGAAGAGTTAAAGTAATTGAATATCCCATACCCATTTTGTGTCTGCACCGACATATCTACTATAAAAGGGTTAAAGTGGTTAAAGGGTTAAACATTTGTATCAATCTTTTAAACCTGTCCGGAGGCGGCGGATTTAAAAGATTGTGATGCAACAGTTGTATGTTGTTACATATACAACTGACAGTTTTAATCCAGGGGGTTTCTAAGTCTAGCTATTTGCAGTCCTTCTACTTATTTTGTTTGGCCTTAAATGCATTTTAAGAAAGGTACAAGTTTGTCCTGACAGCACAGGTGATTGATGCAACAAAATTTATTTTAATTATTGATGACAAGTTTTTGAAATGGTATGTTAGCTAGAAGACAACATTTTATCTTTTAATAAACATTTTTTTTTTTCATTATCTTAAAAGTAGGCCACAAGCTATTCATGGTTCAGTTTTGGTGAATCTCAAGACCACGTCGTCATCACAAGACCAATGTGGTCCAGCAGGAGCTGATGCAATGTTACTTGACATGCTAGTACCTGGCATTTGCAAAGTAGTTGATCCAGGTGTGGCTTTTATTTTTCTTGCTGCTAATTGACTGTACTCCCAAGGGTGGAATAAGGGAAAACTGTATATTTTAGCTTCTGTAGAAGTGTCGAGATGATTTCCTGTATATTTGTTGAGTTAACGAAAAAATAGGTAGTCATAAGCTTTAGCAGATAAGTTTCCAAATATTCAAAGATTTTAGCTATTCCTGCGCAACAGTGGTCCCTAACCCCCACAAATAGTCTATTGTAATTTCATAGTAGATAGAACCACTTCTCTCCAGTTACTTTTACTGAAAAGCAAAGTTTGATGCAGCAGAAACTATTTCAAATTAATTTTTCAAAACTTGCCTAAATACAGCAAACGTTTTCAAATGCTCAAACTGCTGAGAATAGACTCCTTTTTATTACAGGTCTTTTTCAAACGAGCCCAAAATAATTTGCACACTGGATGTCTCCCTTTAAAAAAAGGCAAACGTGCAAAACCCTTTTTAAGCTTAGGACAATGATTTAAACGTCCTTTTCTAACAAATGGTAAATGGCTTGTTTTTGCATGGTGCTTTTACTTAATTCCTTTACGGACCCCAAAGCGCTTCACACTATATTCAGTCATTCACCCATTGATGCATACACTGAAGCTACATTGTAGCCACAGCTGCCTTGGGGCACACTGACAGAGGCGAGTCTGCTCCACCAAGCCCTCTGATTACCAGCAGTAGGCAAGTGTCTCGCACAGGGACACAACGATCGAGACAGATGGAGCAGGGACTTGAACCAGCATCCCTCTGATTCCAACACCAACTCTTAACCCCTGGGCGACTTTCATCAAAATAAGAAATCTTGCTTTTAGGTGCATGAACACCTAAAAACAATTACAGTATAGATTCGGGTATTTATTTATTGTCATTTAATTTGTGCCACGGATGCTTTTGATAATTTTAACCCATTTTACAAAAAAAAAAAAAAAAAAAATGCTGCTCTACAGTCTTACCTAATGCTTTTCAAAGTTCTTGAAATTCTAATAAGTTCACTGTACACAGAATTTTTGGTAGTTTGGTCCAAAGATAATTTCAGTTTAGTTTATCCGCTGTTGCAGCCATCTTGTATAGACAGTAAAGAGAATGCCTGCGTCAAATGCAGCTCTTTTATGTGATAGTTGGTTTTTGATCAGTTGAACACATTCAAGCAGCTCAAAATAATATAGAAGAGAATAGAAAAACCTCTAAATTGTGTGTGCATCCATGATCTGTATACTTAAAAATAATTAATAGTGTTCTGGTTATTTATGAACAAGTTAACCTTTTCTCCCCTCTCTTAAACAACGAAATGACAGGCCAATTTGAATTAAGAAGTTGGGGCGTTAAAACATTTATAAAGGTAGACTGCTGGATGTGAGATATTGGGCATGTTGCACAATAAGGACAAGGACTGGGTTGCCATTTTAGAAGCTGCTGCTTTGTGTGAAAAATTGTAGAAAATAGTCTGACTTTGTATGTTCTTCAGTCAAGACGGAATGATATCTCCTCTGTTTCATAAACCTCGTAAAGATAATTTGCTTTTTCATGAAATGAGCCAAAACATCATAAAACCGGGGCAGATAAAACTAAAGCAGCAAAAATGTGCTTCAAACAAAATCACTTAACATTTTGACCAAATAATGGAATCATATAATGTCTATTTGCTACATCAATGGGGGTTTAATAGAGGTGAGATACACATCCATCCATCCATCATCTATGCTTCTTATCCTTGGAGTGTCGTCGAAGAGCTGGTGGCAGGCGATCATAGGATAAGAGACAGGGTGCACTTTGGACAGGTCCCCAGTCCATTGCAGAGAGAGTAAATGTTTGTGTTATATGTTAAGTGAAAATATTAGTATTTATTGAACTGATTTTAAGAAAAAAAAATTCCAGCTGTTACTTTAAAATACAGCTGCATAATTTCGCTGTTATTAAGCTTTGATTTTTAAATGAAGCTAATTTTAATTCATATATTAATAATACCATTAAAAATGATAAAAACAAATCTTCCCTTTAAATCTGTATGAAGACGAGGGCGATATTTCCCTGTAAGCAGTCACAGCAATTGCACCAATCTTCTTTTTAGGCCATAAGTTCCAGTGTGGGTTAATGGCCAATTATAAAGACAGTTTAATGCTTCATCTTTATTACTTTTGGGCTCAGATGTGACTTCTCAGAATCATAACGGATGCTTATTGCTGCTGTTGGATGAACTGGCATTGATGCCACAGGTTCAGCTAGTAAGGTTAATAACATGCACACTGATTAGTAATTAGCTGCTTAAAAGGCATTAAAAATTACTTCTCAAGTTATTCAGCTGGACTATGGAAACCATGGCAAAATCCTCTCTTGAACTTTAAAATAATAAAAAAATGAGTCTTGGTGAGTTACCTTTGACTTTAATACACATTTAAAGAAATTAAAATAATAGTTAATTAATTGTTTTTAACCACAAATAAATCTCAGGTTACAATTAGTTAAAGAATACATAAAATCAGTGCTGACGTTAAAATACATTTTGTAAATTGTTTGTTAGTTTGATCGATATTGATCAATATAACTATTCCCCTTAGCTATATGCTCCTTTTGTATATCAACCAGCTGTAACCAACATATAAACACATAATTTAGGCAAAGCACAAATACACCAGAAATTCTGAGGGCTAAAGGTAGTTTTTTATGTTAAAAGGTTTGATAGAAAGCGTGTCTTATGCTTTAAACGTACTTTGTAATTATATTTATGTGTTCAATTTTTTTCATTTTACCATTTAAAATACCAGAATTTGCACATAATTCTGTGATAAATTTGTATGTTTGATGAAATAACTTTAAATGAATCTCTGCCAACAGAACTGATCTGATTAGTAACTCAGTACTTGAGTAGCCTTTTCAAATATGTTTACTCTTGAATAAATTCTTGAATGGCTACTTTATACATTTAATTTAGTGCAACTCTTACTTGAACACAATTTTTGGTTATATAGTATATATCCAAACTCCATGGAATCATGCACAGCCAGAGAGAGAAACTTTTTTGCAGCTGAGCCAGGGATTCAAGAACGGAGAAAACACCTTAGCCCAGTTGTTAGGGATGTCCCGATCAGATTCTTTTTGCGTCATTTGAGTAATTTGTTTTTGAGTATCTACCAATACTGAGTCCCGATCTGATGCAATACATGAAAAAAGAATAGGGAAGACCAAACAGAACCAAGATGTTCCCTTTTTATTCACATTATTTTAACATTTAACAATTCATAACTCACTTCTGTCAGGTAGCTTGAAAAATCAAGTAATAAATAACATAAATCTGTCACTTTTGGACTTTAATGCAACAGTAAATGTAAAAAAGTAAAATTCAAAAACAAATAGCACCTCAACTTAAATAAACATAATAATGAGGATGTATATACATATCGGGAGTTGCGTTAAAAGAAGATTTTCCCTATTTGTTAGGGTTTTTTGGAATGGTCATTTTTACAGATTGGTACTCTGACTGCATGTTAAATCGTGCCTGAGACTTCGGAGTGTGGCTGTAGCCTTTGCAGCAGGCTGGATGTTCTATGATGTGTGCCAAACACTGGTGGCTAATGCTGCTTTCCTCCGCCGGCTTTTCTGTCCCTGAAGCGTAGTTTAATCTGTTGTGGAATCTGGAATCTGTTTGTGCAGAGTCTTCTAGAGTTCTTATCAGTTTAATTGGAGATAGGGTTCCTCATTTTAAAACTCTGGCTGAAGCAGTGCTCAGTTCCAGTGTCCAATGTGGCAGCGAAGCGTGGATTTCACCTCCAGAACAACATCTGATCCCACATGAGAAGTCATTTGTCTAAGGCAAAAATCCAATACCAAATGGCCATAACTTCTGGATGGAACTACATCACTGCATGATCACTGCATGATGCTATGAGAGAAGTCTGGGTGGTGGTAATGTCATCTGTCATTTCAAACTACATTTCAACATGGCAATTTTATATAAACTATTCATAAATTTGATTTAAAAATATATAAATATATATGATGGAATATGTTGTTATCGGGATATAAAATGAGCTATATCGGGAAATGAAATTTTGGCCATATCGCCCAGCCGTAGACCGGCCGTCCCTGGTGAAAGGAAAAAAGGACTGATGATCACACAATGCATTCTTAGGTTCAACATGGAGAGGAGGAGTTTTGCCCAAAGACGGCGAAATGCTCGTCTTTGTCTGTGGGCAACCGGTCGCAAAGTTGAGGCGCAGGTTTTAGACATATATGCTTCTCTGGTGAGGGGGAGCGAGCTTCTAGAAGGCTTTTAGGTCCAAAGTATCTATGTCTGCTGATTGTTGATCGGGTTACTGCATCCGGTCAATGGCATAAGTCCTGAACCTGACTAGTTAAAAACTCTGCAGAAGAAATCTTTGATTTACAGATTCCATCAAACAGAGAGAGAGCTTCTCTATCACTGACACCCTGCTCTGAGCCCAGCCAAGAGCTGGTTAGTCGAAACTGCCCAGCTGAAAGCTTCCCATTTTCTCAGGTCGAGGAGAAAAAACTAACTGAGCTGAGAGGACACGCTAGCCACACACCCACGAGGACTGACTGCTGGCTGAGGCCCCGGCAGCTGTTCCTAAAAGACCAGCTAACAGCTGGTTTCCCACTTTTAACGCTGACACAATTTAACACCAACTCGTTAGCTTTTTCTCAGAAACTCTTCAATACAAGCCTTGCTCTGAAGTATACATATTCATACTAAACTGTGACATCATGATAAATTTATTGGCTATTGTTTCTATTTCTTTGCCTGTTTGTCCATTTTACTTTTTTACTTTCTGTAGTTAGTTTTAATTATTCAGGGTTACACCCTGGACAGGTCGCCAGTCTTTTACAGAATGAAAGTCCTTGTTTGTTATTATTCCATATAGATATATAGTAACTTGTTATTCAAAGAATATCAATAATTTATTCCTATATTGATTGTTTAATTGCCTTATAATATGGAAAATCATAATCATGAACTCAGGCTGAAGAATTTGTCTATTATTATTTTCCTGGATTCCAGGATGGTTCTCCAAAGTTGGTAATTTTGACAAAAAATTATACATTTTATTAATAAATGTCCTAATCAATTATTCAAACATACCGATTGTGTCACAAGAATGATCATCTTGAGTTAAACTGAGATGGGTTTAGGGTATCACTGCATTAGCACTAACACACAAATATATTCCCCACTGTTCACAGTCCAGGTTGGTCACTGCGTGCATCTGCAGCGAACCAGGCAACACAACAGCTGACATGATGTTTTTTTTATTGCTGTATTCTTTTTTATTGTTGTTGGATGTAGTCTGAACATCAGACTGGGGTCAGGGGTCAAGATGAGCACCAGTGAAGGAAGACTGAATTCAGTGATGGTATCCTGACCTGCAAAGCAACAGAAACACTAATGAACTAATGAACACCTCTACTCTACTGGAATGATCGTGTTTGTCATGCATCCCAGGTCAACATTTTTATTCATTTTCTTTCTTTGTCAGAGACAAGATATATAAAAGAATTAAATACCTGCTAATCAGTAATTCTCTTGGCAGAGGTGGGTAGTAAATATAGTACTTATACTATACTTTAACATTTTGGATAAATTTCACTTTTCAACCTACAGTGATTAAATTCACTGATTAAAAAAGAAGCACGTTTTACCATGAAATACACTAGACACACCTACAGTATATTGAAGGTGACTTGTATTTCTACACAAGCTCTGTTTTTCTAATGTAATCTTCTGCTGAGTTTGTTGCATTTTAAGGTCAAGTGAATATACAGTAGATACCATACATTGTCCCTGGAAGTACTTACCTTGTTTAAAGAAATATATGTACATACTACAGTGGTTGGTGTTATATTGAAAAAGTGTGAGTAAAGTTTTTCTTAGAATTGCAAAATCCTTTATTGTGAGCTGGGCTGTGGAGCAGAATGACAAGAAGGGAACATCCATCCATCATCTTTCGCATGTCCGGGGTCGGGTCGCGGGGGCAGTAGCCTAAGCAGAGAGGCCCAGACTTCCCTCTCCCCGGCTACTTGGGCCAGCTCCTCGGGAGGAATCCAGAGGCATTCCCACGCCAGCTGGGAGACATAATCCCTCCAGCGGGTCCTGGGTCTTCCCCTGGGTCTCCTCCCGGTGGGACGTGCCCAGAACACCTCACCAGGGAGGCGTCCAGGAGGCATCCTGACCAGATGCCCGAGCCACCTGAACTGGCTCCTCTCGATGTGGAGGAGCAGCGGCTCTACTCTGAGCCCCCTTTGGATGACCAAGCTTCTCACCCTATCTCTAAGGGAGAGCCCAGCCACCCTACGGAGGAAACTCATTTCAGCCGCCTGTGTCCACGATCTCATTCTTTCGGTCACCACCCAGCGTTCGTGACCATAGATGAGGGTAGGAACGTAGATCGACCGGTAAATTGAGAGCTTTGCCTTTCGGCTCAGCTCTCTCTTCACCACGACAGACCGGTACAGTGCCCGCATAACTGCAGACGCCTTACCAATCCGTCGATCGATCTCCCGCCCCATTTTCCCTCATTCGTGAACAAGACCCCCAGATACCTAAACTCCCCCACTTGAGGAAGGACCTCATTCCCGACCCGGAGAAGGCACTCTACCCTTTACCGGCTCAAGACCATGGTCTCAGATTTGGAGATGCTGATCCTCATCCCAGCCGCTTCACACTCGGCTGCGAACCGCTCCAACGAGAGCTGTAGATCACGTTCAGATGAAGCCAACAAGCCCACATCATCTTCGAAAAGCAGAGACCCGATCCTGAGGTCCCCAAAACGGATCGCCTCAACACCTTGGCTGCGCCTAGAAATCCTGTCCATAAACGCTATGAACAGGACCGGTGACAAAGGGCAACCTTGGCGGAGTCCAGCTCTCACCGGAAATGAGTCCGACTTACTACCGGCAATGCGAACCAGACTCTGACACCGGTCATATAGGGACCTAACAGCCCGTATCAAAGGGCCATGTAGACCGGTTGGGCGAACTCCCACGCACCCTCCAGGACCCTGCCGAGGGTGTGGAGCTGGTCCAGTGTTCCACGGCCAGGACGAAAACCGCATTGTTCCTCCTGAATCCGAGGTTCGACTATCCATCGGACCCTCCTCTCCAGAACCCCCGAATAGACCTTACCAGGGAGGCTCTCTCCAAACTCCTCCCACGCCCGAGTTTTTGCCTCAGCTACCATCCGAGCCGCACTCCGCTTGGCCTGCCGGTACCTATCAGCTGCTTCCGGAGTCCCACAGGCCAAAAAGACCCGATAGGACTCCTTCTTCAGCTTGACAGCATCCGTCACCGCTGGTGTCCACCATCGGGTTCGAGGGTTGCCGCCGCGACAGGCACCGACTACCTTACGGCCACAACTACAGTCAGCCGCTTTGACAATGGAGGCACGGAATATGGCCCATTCAGACTCAATGTCCCCCGCCTCCCCCGGGACGTGTTTGAAGTTCTGCCGGAGGTGAGAGTTGAAACCCCTTCTGACAGGAGACTCCGCCAGACGTTCCCAGCAGACCCTCACAACATGTTTGGGCCTGCCAGGTCTGTCCGGCGTCCTCCCCCACCACCGAAACGACTCACCACCAAAACATGCGGCCGCAGGTCCGATGAAACGACAACCAGGTCGATCATCGAGCTGCGGCCTAGGGTAAAATTGTTCATGTGTGCCAAGTGCACACATGAACACCCTTATGCTTGAACATGGTGTTCGTTATGGACAATCCATGACGAGCACAGAAGTCCAACAACAAAACACTGCTCGGGTTCAGATCGGGGGGGCCATACCGCCCAACCACGTCTCTCCAGGTCTCACTGTCACTGCCCACGTGAGCGTTGAAATCCCCCAGCAGAATGAGGGAGTCCCCAGAAGGAGCACTCTCCAGCACCCCCTCCAAGGACTCCAAGAAGGGTGGGTAATCTGAGCTACTGTTTGGTGCATTAGCACAAACAATAATCAGAACCCATCCCCCCACCCGTAGGCGGAGGGAGGCTACCCTCTCATTCACCAGGGTAAACCCCAACGTATAGGCGCCGAGATGGGGGGCAACAAGTATGCCCACGCCAGCTCGGCGCCTCTCACCGGGGGCAACGCCAGAGTGGAAGAGAGTCCAACCCCTCTCGAGGAGACGGGTTCCAGAGCCAGAGCCATGCGTCGAGGCAAGGCCGACGATGTCCAGTCTGAACCTTTCAACCTCGCACACCAGCTCCGGCTCCTTCCCCACCAGAGAGGTGACGTTCCACGTCCCAAGAGCCAGCTTCTGCAGCCGAGGATCGGACCGCCAAGGTCCCCGCCTTCGGCCACCGCCCATCTTGCATTGCACCCGACCCCTATGGCCCCTCCCACAAGCAGTGAGCTCATGGGAAGGGGGACCCATGTTTCCTCTTCGGGCTAAGCCCGGCCGGGCCCCATAGGTAAAGGCCCGGCCACCAGGCGCTCGCCAATGTGCCCCACCTCCAGGCTTGGCTCCAGAGTGGGGCCCCGGTGACCCGCATCCGGGCGAGGGAACACTTGGTCCAACGCTGTCATTCATCATAGGGGTTTTTGGGCTGCACTTTGTCTGATCCCTCACCTAGGACCAGTTTGCCATGGATGACCCTACCAGGGGCATAAAGCCCCAGACAACATAGCTCCTAGGATCATTGGGACACTCAAACCCCTCCACCGCGGTAAGGTGGCAGCCCAAGGAGGGGAAGGAAACAGGAAATACTAAAACAGAAAATAATGAGAAACTACCAACCTAACTGAGAATGAAAATACCTAAAAAGAAACTATCTAAAATAACAGATTGATAAATTAAGGAAATATAAATAAAGGTTAAAAATAGAACAAAAAAATGGAAACAAAGTAGTGTCAAAATCAAAACACTAAAGTCCTGAAGTAAAACATTAACAACAAAGACAAACTAAAATTATAATTTAAACTAAATAAGGGAAACAACTAACTTGAACTCCAAGACAAAAAAACTCACATAACAAAATAAATAAACCGATGCCCTTACATCCACTGCTATGATGGCTAAAATTTGGTCCAGGCCTCCACCTTCTTGGTATTGTCTTTGTAAAATGGATGTGTGGGGGCATTTGCAATTTTTTTGATTCTCCACTGCCAGGATAAAATTCTGTGTCCATGCTGAAAAGAACACAGATGCATTGCTCAAAATATACAGACATCAAATGAGCCCCTTAAAGACCAATAATGATGCAAGGTTTATATAGTTAAGTAATCGTAAAGCTGCATGTTTATTTTTTTATTTTTTTAGCCATATTAACAGTGGAGATTCAGATGTTCTAATAGTAATACTGCTGATAACTAATCCAGCTCGCTCCTTGTGCAACAGTGATTTAAATTGTTCTTTAGCCACAGAGGAAAGGTAGAAAGATTGAATATGATATATCACTCAAAAATAAAATACACACACTTTGAGATGATGGTTTTGCCTCTGGTTGGACCTCGTCATTTTATAACTCAGGATACTGCCTTGTCCAAGACTTTTTGTATAAAGAAATGAATTTCACTGACAGAACAAAGCTACAGAAACTGCTTAAAGGGAAAGTTAAACATCTTTGAAATCACAACTTTTTGAAAAAAAATAGTATACCCAAATAATGGATCAGTTCCCAGTGACCCAAAGTATTGGATTGAATAATGGCCCACAGCACTCAACAGTGCTTCTGGAAAGCTTTAGATACTAAAAAACTTGATAGGATTTTGTATAGCCTTATCATTTGTTTTCCACTATCCATCTCTGACAAAAACATTACAGAGAAAATGCCAGGTGTGCTGTGAGTTACCATTATGAACAGTTTCATTGGAGAGACATCTCAGAATGATGCCTATTAAGTTTTTCTCTGTGCTGAAGAGGAATTAAGGTCAAACTAATTATTTCAAAACAGGAGTTCACATGAATCTTTATCTATACAATGCATTTGCACTCTGTCAAGGGAAAGCTATGCTGCTTTGCCAAAGTATCTTGGTATTATTGGATTGAAATCTATTTTAGTGCAGTCTGCTTTTTTGATAACATCCAACATCAATATTTCATTCCAGTCCAGGTTTGTGCTTAATGAAGTGAGTTAAAAAGCACTGGCAAATGAGGTTGTGCAGACAAACCCCCAGCTCAGAGGATCTCTAGGAATAATAAAAAAGTTGTAACCTTATTAAAAGTGGTGAAAATACCAATCCGATCTCTAAACCCTCTATCCTATGCAGGGTAGTGGGACACTGGTGTTTATTTCCAGCAATCATTGGGAGAGAGGTGGGGTACACCCTGGACAGGTCACCCGTTCACTGCGAGTGAAATTGAAGAAGCTTTTAGACATTAGGAATATTAAAATGATCAAGCACTCTAATGATAATGTTTCTGCACTGTGACTGCAGACATCAAGCTTCTGTTTTTTACTATTGAAAAATGGTGTGAAAAAAATCTAAGCATAAAGAAATGATGGACACTTTTTGCTTTTATAGTTTATGTTTGATGCTCCTCCCTCTTTCAGAATAGTGCATGTCTATTGGGATGAGTCACATTTCTGCTGATGTAATATCTTGTTTTACAGATTTATTTAAATTTAAGAATCAACCAACCCTCTGGGAATAAACTGAGGTCTCTAAAACGGCTTCAAAGTTGTAAGGTAATTATAAGCCAAACTAGAAAAGCACTTAGAAAGCACAAAAAATCTGCCTAGAGGTGCAATCAAAACGTTTATTGGTCAGATTTTCTACACTGAAGTGCCCTGGACTATGAATGAACAGCCTTGTTTACAGTCATTTTCTGCTTAGAATAGCTCAAAACCTGATAGCTGTAATTGAGAAATGGGTTTGTTGTGAATGTGGTGAAGATATTTGCTATGTATAACTAATTGTTATATTGTTTCATATTTTGACAGTCAACTGTACTTTCTGAAATCTACAGTGACGGGCTTCAACTTTTAGGAGGAAGACTGCTTTGAAATAATAAAAAATATGTTTGTCACCAACTTCACATTTGACTTTTTATGTTGTATCTTATATTGTAAAAAGGCTGTAGTTAACAGGGTGTTAATTGTGTCTGACATTTAACTGTAATTTATCCATCCATCGATCCATCCATGGTTTCTGTTGTCAAAGATCAGCAAAATAATGAATTGGGTTGAGGAAGTCAAAGTTCTGAGAATTCAGAGAAGAAGACCATCTCTTTAGAAACATAACTCAATATAATCTGGCATAAAACATAGAAAGTGTGTTAAATTATCACTGTACGTTTGAAATGGACTGTTCAAGATTAGCAATTACCAAGATCTTCCTGTAACTATACTGATTGTTAGAAACCGAAGGTGTGTTTTAACTTTTTTAGTTGGTATTTTATAGTAATTTGCTCATATATATAAGTAAATTGTTGATAAGTATTATCAACATATAAATTGTATGAATGCATCCATATCGATACTGGTATCGAGTATCAGGGCCAATACCGTTCTTTTGTACTGTATCAGTATCGGTTAAAATTAACCAATACTGTGAACTGATACTTAAACTGTGAAAACTCTGCAATGATTTTACAGAAAATGTTTATTTTTCACTTGACTTTTTTGTTTTGTGGTCATTTTTATCAATATGTTTTCTATCTAATTCACTATAATTTGTTATAACAAGCAGAGAAAGAAAATAAAACCTGTCTTTCAACTCATTGCTATTTTTTGTTTGGTAAAAGTGTTGGTATTGGTACTCGGTATTGGCAAGAGCTTTAATCCAAGTATCGGTATCATATCGTTTTTTTAAAAAGTGGTATCGTTGCATCCCTAAGAAATTGGAGTATTTTTGTTTTGTTTAAATTTCGATCACTTCTACATTCAAAAGGTATGTATGTTTGTTTTTTATTTTAATTTAACTTAATTTTGTCCAATTCAAATTTTATATGTTAAAACCCCATCCATAGTTTCCTCATGGTTGTGCTGCTGCCATTTCCATATTTCCTCATGGAAAATCAATCAAAATCAATCAAAAGCAACTTTTGATGATTTCTAATGAAATTGTTCCTGAATTCTCAAAACAAATGCAACATATATGGCAAGCAGAATGAGCATTTATTCTGATATCTTGACATCAGGCATAATTGTCATGAATATGCAAGCCATTTCGGTCCACTAGTTAACTAGTGAGCCATGTTTTTGTGTGAACTAGTTAACTAATGAGGGTCAAAATATGCACACTAGTTAACTAGTGACAGCAAAAATGCCCACTAGTTAACTAGTGAGAGCTGGAAATGTCCACTAGTTAACTAGTAAAGGCCAAAATGCATACCAGTAAGCTAGTTGAAGGTTTTTGTGTCTCACTAGTTAACTAGAGACTGCCAAGAATGTGCACAAGTTTACTAGTGAAGGCATAACTCCTCACTAGTTAACTAGTTGGAGTAAGTCAATGACATTAGTTAACTAGTTAACCATAAATGGCTTACTAGCTAGCTAGGTGGTGACAGCAGGCTCACTAGTTAACTAGTTGATATATCCATTGTACAACTAGTTAACTAGTGAGGTCATAAATTATACTAGTTAACTAGTTCAAGCCTAAATCCACACTAGTCAGCTAGTGGCACAGAATTCTAATTAGGAGGCGGAAAATTTCTTAAATTGAGGCTTTCTATTGGCTCCCTATGTCCAAATAAAATATGACAACCAATCACAGTGCAAAATTTCACAAAATCCCACCCAAAACATTTGCGTGTGGCAAACAAGTTAACATGCTAGCCAAAGGAACTTTAGCTAGTAAACTAGTGGCTTCAGTGTGACAGTTAAATGTAAACTAGTGAAAGCCGAACTGCTCACTGGTTAACTAGTGAAGACACAAATGACAACTAGTCAACTACTGAGTTGCAAAAAGTGTCACTAGTTTACTAGTGTGCCCCGAAATGCCCACTAGTGAACTAGTGATGGCAATTTCCATTTGAATAGTTAATTAGTGAGGTGCAAAAAGTGTCACTAGTTTACTAGTGGGCCCCAAAACGCCCACTAGTTAACTAGTGAAGGCAATTTCAGCACCACTAGTTAACTAGTGAGTTGCCAAAATTGTCACTTGTTAACATGTAATGGCAAACATGCACCCTAGTTTACCAGTGAGGGTGTTGCGGGCCTTACTAGTTAACTAGTTGCATGCGTATTTTGTTCACCAGTAAACTAGTTACAACTAAAAACACAAACAAGTGGAGCATTTTTGTCCACTAGTTAACTAGTGGAACAATTGAAGTCTCACTAGTTTGCGTTTGTGGCAGTGAAGCAGCTCACTAGTTAACTAGTGTGCACAAGACACACACTAATGGCTGTTTTTGGAGCTATCTAGTTAACTTGTAATGCAAAAATGTGCTCTTACTATTTAACTATTTACACATTGGCCCTCATTAGTTAACTAGTTTGCATGTTTGGCCTTACTAGTTCACTTGTAATGGAACATGACAGACTCACTAGTTAACTAGTGAGTATATCTGCATTATAATGTCTTTCAGTAGCTTATAGAGGGCAAATTGAGCCTTACATGTTAGCTAGAGAAGACAAAACACTGTCCACAGTGAACTAGCTGGAGAAAAATGTACCTCACACTAGTAAACTAGTGGAATTTGAATAAATACACAAACGGCTGGCATTTTGTGCCACTAGTTAACTAGTGGGACTGCAACACTGGCCACTAGTTTACTAGTGAGCAATGTCGCACTTGCATGCAAATGAAGAAGGCGGAACAAGGATGTTGATTGGTCCATTTAGGACTCAAAAACCTACAAAGCATGGCTGACTTCGTCCAGGCTGTTCTTAGAGCAAATTTTATAAAACTAAGATCGATTGAGCATAAAATTATGTTTTGATAACATTTCTAGTGACAAAGTTGTTGTAATCTTCGTTTAGTTAATGTGTACAGTCTTTAGTTTTTCAGTTATTAGTCTGAAAAAGCCTGAAGTCTGACCTTTCTGTTGACATAGAAGTGCTGATATTAATCAGTTTCTGAACACTTCAGTGTAGTACATGTGGCGCAGTGGTAAAGATCTGCGCTTAACATCCGGGGAATGCGGGATTGAATCCTGTTTGGGGAGTGCATCTTAATCAAAAAGACTCTTTGATCCATGCGTTAACTTGCATATGTTGTTTTCAGTCCCTGCAAAAGAGAACACAATAAACGTATGTCTTATAATTATTAGAGTTGAGCCGGATAATGCACTTTTGCCGAGTACGACTATCATACGAGTAATACCAGTCAGTATCTGTGCTCGAACTGAATAAACATTCTAGCTGACTGTGTGCGCTCTCCAGCAGCCACCAAACTCCCGAATTTCTCCTGATATCTGATGGCATGGCATTTCATAAACACTTTGTTTCTTATGAGAGGGATGGATAATAAAACATGACACACTTGCATTTTGCAAAGAAAGGTGCAATTGGGTAAAATGTCCTCATTCCAGTCATAAATAATCATCACCAGGTCGCGAAATTCGCCTTTTTAATCCAAAATAGGTAACCTTCGTGATCCGTGTATGGTGCAGCAGCCAGCCGCAAGTTTTCAGAATAGTTTTTATGTGATTGACAGAAGCTGTAGTTTCAATCACTATTTACATCCTCCCAGTAATTAATGATTTAAAAATGTTTCCACCGACCTCATATCTAGTTTCCTTTTATTTCGACTGCACGATGGCAGTGGATAGTTTTTCCAGAGCTTTTTTTGCCCGGGAGCGCATCTATCACGCTTATCTGGCAGAAAACGGAGTCAGAGCTTAAAATCAACAGACTTAATGCTGCCCTGCGACCAAAGTGAGAAAAATAAAAAAAGATTTCACCCTCTTCTGACACAGAGACTCCTATGAGTTTTATGAATGAATTATAAAGGATTATTTCTAAATGTTAAGTGCTGCTGAGCAGGGGTGTATCCAAGAGGTTAATAAAGAGGGCCTAAAAGGGCCCAGGGTGGGTCTGTTACTTTAAAATCAAGTGTTATTTATTTCATAATATAAATAAAGGTAGTTATGGTATAAAATTGTATTACAAATCAATTTACTACACACACATTCCTGGTGTGGATATAACAAATAAAATAAAAAAAAACAACAAATTCACACAGATCATAAAAAAATTAAGTTAAAAAATCCAAGTTATGTTGCAAAAAAAATGTGTTTATTACATTTTACTTCATAATTGCAACCGCATCAAGTTGCATGCATAGTGCATGTATCCAAAACCATTGATCTGAAGATTAATGCTGATGTTATGTAAATAGTTTTTTTTCTAATCAGGAATAAATATAGCAATTTCTGATAATTTCATTTCAATATAACCAGACCCACTTCCGGGTTAAACTCCGCCCACTCGCCCTGTCCGAGAACAGATACAGATACAGATAATTCCTATGGGTTAACAGATACAGATGCAGATAATGCTTTACTCGCTCATCCCTAATATTTATAGATAACAGTTTTGTAGCCACCTATGCAGCCTGGCAGAGTCAATGCACAACAAATGCAATACTTGAAGACAAACCAGTTGCAAAATGTGTTGCATGGGCCATAAATCATAAAGTGTATTCCCACCTTACCCCCTGGAATACAGGCACAGTCCTGCACTATCTGCATATATGCATTGAGCAGAGGGGGCAGCATAAACACCTTGCATTAAAGAGATATGAGTTAACCAGTTACTTGTTGATACAGTGCCCACTTTGAATGCAAGTCTTTATTTGATCTAACTTGAATCTCGGCAAAGAATGCCACAACATTGACACATAAAGAAACTATTTAAGATAGTAGAATATCAGATTCAATATTGAATATATGAAAATAACAATTGGAGCATAAGTGGATGTTAGACCTGCACTGTTAAAAAAATTACACATCTGGTTTTTTATGTGGTGGGGACAAAACTAGAATTTATAAATGATGTCGGGGAAATGTCCCTGATTTAAACAACACTTGTGTTTATAGCCTACTTTCCTAACGGAACCCTAAAAATGGATGTAAGATAAAGTGCAATCTGATGTCACCAGGCTTTAAACCACAGTATTCCAACACTTTTTGCACCTCACTAGTTAACTAGTGGAAATTTGTATCTTCACAAGTTAACTAGTGAGCAGTTCTGCCTTCACTAGTTTACATGTAAGTGTCGTACTGAAGCAACTACTTTACTAGCTAAAGTTCCTTTGGCCAGCATGTTAACTTGTGTGGCACATACAAATGTTTTGGGTGGGATTTTTTGAAATTAAGCACTTTGATTGGTTGTCATATTTTACTTGGACATAGGGAGCCAATAGAAAGCCTCAATTTCAGGAATTCTCCACCTCCTAATTAGAATTCTGCACCACTAGCTGACTAGTGTGAATTTAGCTTTGAACTAGTTTACTAGTATACATTTATGACCTCACTAGTTAACTAGTTTGGACAAAGGATGCATCAACTAGTTAACTAGTGAGCCTGCTGCCTTCACCCAGCTAGCTAGTAAGCCATTTATGTTTCACTAGTTAACTTGTGACATTGACCTACTCCAACTAGTTAACTAGTGAGGAGTTATGCCTTCACTAGTAAACTTGTGCACATTTTTGACTGCCACTAGTTAACTAGTGAGACAGTAAAACCTTCAACTAGCTGACTGGTATGCATTTTTGCCTTTACTAGTTAACTAGTGGACATTCCGGGCTCTCACTTGTTAACTAGTGAAGCCAAAATTTGTTCAGTAGTTAACTAGTGGGCATTTTTGCCTTCACTTGTTAACTAGTGTGCACAAACATGGCTCACTAGTTAACTAGTTGACAAAAATGGCATGTATGTTGGCCTGATATCAATATATCAAAATAAATGCTCATGCAGCTGGCCAAATTATGTAGAAGTTAACAAGTGGGTATTTCACATTCAGTAGTCAGTTAGTATACTTTTTTGTACCTTACTAGTTGACTAGTAAAATTTAATCGTCTTTTAAATAGTTAACTAGTGCACATTGAAATGTGCACTAGTTAACTATTGAACATGCTGAGCAATACTAGTTAACTAGTAAGACACGAAACATAAGAACTAGTTAACTAGAGAGAATTTGGGTCTGACTAGTTAACTAGTGGACATTTTGGCTGTCACTAGTTAACTAGTTCACACAAATATGGCTCACTAGTTAACTAGTGGACAGAAAAGACTTGCATGTTCATGACAATTATGGTTGATATCAATATATCAGAATAAATGCTCAGTCGGCTTGCCATAACCATAACTGAATTTTTGCATTACTGAGATGTATGAAAAAATAAAATGTGACATCGTCAAAAATACAACTTGTATTTTCCTCTTTGTCATGTACATATTGTTTTTAGATTATAAATAACTGAAAACTTCTGTTGAAGGTAATTGCACGATTCTGTTTTGTTGACATGTAAAGGAAAGGTTTTAAATGAGACTCTGTTGAATTACTTGGGATATTGTATTCAATATCTGACATAGAAAGAAATAATTCATGATCCAAGATATAATATGCATTATATGAACTATATATTTATTAAAATCAAGCCCATGAAGACAAAATGTAAATAACAACAAACCTGAGTTTATGTATACTTCAAGACAACCTTTAACAACCTTTAACAACAGCAATATGTACATAAAGATATTTACATAAAGATATTTTAAGATCCAATAAAAGGGCTCGCCCGTTGACAGCTGGAGATAGGCACCAGCCCCCCCGCGACCCCTTGTGGAATAAGCAGTTCAGAAAATGGATGGATGGAAGATCCAATAAAATGGCACGGGCAAAAAGCTTAAGGCTACGTCCACACTAAGCCGATAAGGTTATACGGGGAGTTAGGCGCCTAATGTTATCCACTCAACACGAACATTTACGCCCCGTTTAATGTCCGTTTAAGTTCCCGTGATTGCGCAATCCCATACCGACCTGTGCAAATACTGGGCATGAGCGAAAAGATGGACGAAACGCATATAATCTACGTGACGCCAGCGCCTACATAATATATACAAGAAGCTCTACAGTACAGTACATATCTGCTTGTCCCGTTAACCGAAGAGAACAATAGCTGCTCAGAAGAAGAGAGTTTTTGGTGTGGACAGACGATGAGATCTATTTATTACTTTTCTCTGATGTCTTTGTCTGTAGTGTCGTATTGTTATTGACGCAGCATTCATTGACGCCACTTCCTTTCATTATCCGGGGAAGCTGTCCACACTAACTCGTTTAGCCGTTGAATTAAGATTTACACGGCTCTTTTACCTGGCTAACAGTTACCCGGCCAGAGACCTTAAACGACGCCGGGTTAGTGTGGACGATAGGGGGGTGAAGACTAAATAATTATACGTTTAAGGCATTATCCGGATTAGTGTGGACGTGGCCTAAGTGTAACATGCTGCATATCTTCTACAAGTCTTTTGCATTTGAGCCAACAACTTAAAAAGTCTCAACAACCCGATGAAGGTAGGTTCTGCTTTGCAGGTCATGATGATAATGATGATGATGATGCAAAAAAAAATCATAAAATTTAAGAAACGAATGGACAACCCTGAGCATACGCTTCTTGAGATTATCCTACAGCAGAGTGTCTACAGTTGGAGGCTTCTTCATTTTCATTGCAACACACTGCAAATTCCTTGTGGCTTGGCAAGATTTATTGTCTTAAATCTAGCCAAAATATCATCTCCATCTTGTTTTGAGCAATAAAAGCTATCTTGTGTTTTATATTTTAGATGATTAGACGTGTTTCAGGTAAATGTTACTTTTTTTCTTTTTAGTCTCTATATCTAACTATTAAACTATTTTACATTTATTTCAAGCAAAAATTGTTTTCAGATGCCATTTAAAACAAAAATCTTTCTCAAAATAAGAAACAGTCAATTATTTTTAGCTTTATTTAGGTCAAGAAATTATTCTTATTTCAAGAGATCTTAGTAAGAAAAAAATACTGCATGGACATATAATTTCCCTTGTTTCTGGTAAATATTCCCTAAAGACAAGATTATTTATCTAGTATTAAGGAGGTGGGTTTTTGCAGTGATGTGGTGTTGGAGTACCACGGCACTAAACCTGTTGAATTTTTCAACCTCTAAGAAAACTTTGGCAGGTAGTCCTATCCACTGAAAGAATTTGTATGGAATCAGGTTGCGATGTAGGAAGATATGGGCCCCTGGGCTTGAAGACATGTGTGGGCCCTCTATAATCATAATCATGAAGTTGTACATGAACATGCACACATACTCCATGTTTTTAATTTATATTTTGACATTTGTTTCCTTTTCTATTTACCAAGTAGTTAGAACCAAAGACACAGTTTGAGTTTGGATACCTTTATTTCATCTTGTGAATGACTTATAAATGCTGGGAGCATGTATAGCTTGTTCATGTGGTTTTGTTAAACTTTCATCTTGTGATCCTTATATATATACACTACCGTTGAAAAGTTTGGGGTCACCCAAACAATTTAGTGTTTTCCATGAAAAGTCACACTTATTCACCACCATACGTTGTGAAATGAATAAAAAATAGAGTCAAGACATTGACAAGGTTAGAAATAATGATTTTTATTTGAAATAAGATTGTTTTTACATCAAACTTTGCTTTCATCAAAGAATCCTCCATTTGCAGCAATTACAGCATTGCAGACCTTTGGCATTCTAGCTGTTAATTTGTTGAGGTAATCTGGAGAAATTGCACCCCACGCTTCTAGAAGCAGCTCCCACAATTTGGATTGGTTGGATGGGCACTTCTTGCGTACCATACGGTCAAGCTGCTCCCACAACAGCTCAACGGGGTTCAAATCTGGTGACTGCGCTGGCCACTCCATTACCGATAGAATACCAGCTGCCTGCTTCTTCTCTAAATAGTTCTTGCACAATTTCGAGGTGTGTTTTGGGTCATTGTCCTGTTGTAGGATGAAATTGGCTCCAATCAAGCGCTGTCCACTGGGTATGGCATGGCGTTGCAAAATGGAGTGATAGCCTTCCTTATTCAGAATCCCTTTTACCCTGTACAAATCTCCCACCTTACCAGCACCAAAGCAACCCCAGACCATCACATTACCTCCACCATGCTTAACAGATGGCATCAGGCATTCTTCCAGCATCTTTTCAGTTGTTCTGCGTCTCACAAACGTTCTTCTTTGTGATCCAAACACCTCAAACTTGGATTCATCCGTCCACAGCACTTTTTTCCAGTCTTCCTCTGTCCAATGTCTGTGTTCTTTTGCCCATCTTAATCTTTTTCTTTTATTGGCCAGTCTCAGATATGGCTTTTTCTTTGCCACTCTGCCCTGAAGCCCAGAATCCCGCAGCCGCCTCTTCACTGTAGATGTTGACACTGGTGTTTTGCGGGTACTATTTAATGAAGATGCCAGTTGGGGACCTGTGAGGCGTCTGTTTCTCAAACTAGAGACTCTAATGTACTTATCTTCTTGCTCAGTTGTGCAACGCGGCCTCCCACTTCTTTTTCTACTCTGGTTAGAGCCTGTTTGTGCTGTCCTCTGAAGGGAGTAGTACACACCGTTGTAGGAAATCTTCAATTTCTTAGCAATTTCTCGCATGGAATAGCCTTCATTTCTAAGAACAAGAATAGACTGTCGAGTTTCAGATGAAAGTTCTCTTTTTCTGGCCATTTTGAGCGTTTAATTGACCCCACAAATGTGATGCTCCAGAAACTCAATCTGCTCAAAGGAAGGTCAGTTTGTAGCTTCTGTACCGAGCTAAACTGTTTTCAGATGTGTGAACATGATTGCACAAGGGTTTTCTAATCATCAATTAGCCTTCTGAGCCAATGAGCAAACACATTGTACCATTAGAACACTGGAGTGATAGTTGCTGGAAATGGGCCTCTATACACCTATGTAGATATTGCACCAAAAACCAGACATTTGCAGCTAGAATAGTCATTTACCACATTAGCAATGTATAGCGTGTGTTTCTTTAAAGTTAAGACTAGTTTAAAGTTATCTTCATTGAAAAGTACAGTGCTTTTCCTTCAAAAATAAGGACATTTCAATGTGACCCCAAACTTTTGAACGGTAGTGTATATATATAATATATATATATATATATATATAATATATATATATATATATATAATATATATATGTATATATATATATATATGTATGTATGTATGTATGTATGTATATGTCAGGTCTTTTTGTAATTTTATTCTAAATGGAACATTGGATGGGGGTGGGGGGTGGGGGGGTTAGGAAGACAGTAACGGCTGAGCCAACTCGAGCTAATAAGGCATGGGGCCGCTGAGCTCCAAAAAGCCTCTCTTTAGCAGCTGCTGCAGAGGGAGACAGGATCGACCAGCCTCCTGAGTGGTAACGCTAACAGAGGCTAACATTCTAAACACGCCCCAAAGCTCTGACGCGGTAGGCTGCTGTAAATCCAGACTCTTTGCGCTAACTCACAGGTGTCAAACTCAAGGCCCAGGGGCCAAATCCGGCTTGCCATAGCATTTGATATGGCTGTCTACACTCGAGAGGACCATAAGAATAAAACCTTTAAAGTGATAGTGTGTAGTTTTTGGAGTACATCTTTGATATATATATATATATAATAATTACGTGAAGCACATTAATTGCAAAATATTGCCGATATTGTAAGATATGACTTTAAAAATCAGTTTTTAAATACATAGGCGCGGGTCCTCTTTTATGGGGAAAGCGGTATTAGACGCGATCTGTACTTCTACAAGAGCCCGGATGGACAAAGCGCACAGAACACGCCCGCTATTAAAACATTGATTTCCCCTCAAAATGCAAAAAAGTTTTGCCATAAATACATTTTTACCTCTTCACTAGTTCCAAGCGATGAAAGAGAGACTGATGTGCTCGTCATGTTGCTGCAAATAGATCATTCTCAGGGAATTGAGCGTTTGAAAATAGCACCTGTTGGACCTCCGTTGTTTAGTTTCTTACTCGAAGACACAGATAACGCAGGCTTGTGATGATTTAGGTTTGCATTGGCCCCTACTGGCCGAAAATTACACACTGTGCCTTTAAGTTGCATGCACCTATATTGTATTTTATCAGTCAAATCAAATCAGAGTTTATATGAATAGTCCTCAATAACATCATTGTGAAAATATAAGTACCTGTCAAATGCAGAGGTAAATATTTATTGATATTTTAACGCTTCGTTAAAGATACTTTTATCAATACTTTCTGCCACCACCAGCCCTTTGAGGCCATTCATGATCTTGATATGGCCCAAAATGGAAATGAGTTTGACACCCCTGTAGCATGGAAAACATGGAAGTAGTTAAGCTTGGTTTATGCTTGACGCATGCGCGTGGTCCAAATTACGTCATTTCAGCAACCACGCCTCTCCGCACGGCCACCGCAGAGACCCAAATTTCGCAATGCGCACCTAGGAAATTTTGTAACATCGTGGACGGTCCCGCGCGGAAAAACATGCCGGAGGTTCGTAAATACAAACATCTTTATGATTAGGCCGATAGAGATCACTGTGATCAACTGTGTTTTAATGGACGACTGGACAGTCTCCTTTTTTGTCTTTTTTTCTAAGTAAACAGCATAAAATTCTGCTTTGTTTAAGCTTATGAGTGTCGCCATGTTGTAAACAACAACTTCTACTATGATGTAGTGTTGTATGCATGCTGTAGAGCCCTACGCCGCCCCCTATAGTCTTCAAGAATATTGGTTCTCAGCAGGGACAATGAGCAGCAGCATTAAGATGTTTTTAGACCAAAAAGTTTAGAATTTAACAAGTTTACATAAAAACTTCAAAAAAGGCCCTGAAACTGAAAGATTGCATTGGTAAATACCAATTTATGCAGGTTATAAGCAAAAAAATGTTTTGGGGTTTAGTTACTTTTTAATGACCAAATCCATAACTTTTACACCATAAAAACATGCTTTTTCGTAACATTTATGTGACACAACACAATTTTTATGTTCACGGACCGCTTCCCTGGATGTACTGACTGAGCCTACGTAATGATATAAACAAACCCACGGTTTTAAGACGTTAGCCATGGCAGATCCACAAAAGAAACCAAAGAAGACTCTATCAGAAGAAGCAAGGAAAATAAACTGAGCTGCAAGAGCTGAAAGCTGCTGGAGCTGAAAGCTGCTGGAGCTGAAAGCTGCTGGAGCTTTACTGCTGTGGAAGGCTAGTTATGATGATACTACCAGGGCACATTGGTTCTAAACATGTTGTGAATCAGGTTTAGGAAAGTTGCTGCATGCTGAGCTGCTGAACTGTATGTTAAGCTCATGACCAGGCTGTTCCCCTGTTACGTCAACCTCGATAACAGCTCACCTCCCATGGTTCCTGCTGCCTACTCGCTTATAGAGCAGAAGGCTGGGAGAAGACACAGGTGAGAGAAAACATCCTTCCCTTCACTGCTGTGAAAGCTCTTTTCTGTCAAACATTCACTCAGTTTAGCTCAAAGTTGGATTAGATTCTAAAACCCATTGTTACAACTTTTCAGTTTTGTGTGGTCATCCGCTGTGAGAGAGAGGTTAGAGATACAGCAGGATGTATGGATGCTGAACTAGCCGTGTTGCTACTGGTTTGGTAAGTAATAATCCTTGCTCCGGGGTTATTTGGGCATGATAATGTTATACAACGCCAGGGAAACGGTTTGATGATTTTCCAACTGACACGCTATTAGTTTCATGTTTTGTTGTTTTTGCTGGTGAGCTTGCAAAACCGTCAGTACAGATGCGCTCCATAGAGATTTGTTTCATGACAGTACTGTTACGCCGCAAGCCTTGAGAGGGCAACAGAGGGAAAACATCTGCAAAGTTAGGGAGTGTGTCTTCAAGTACAAACTCACATAAAGCTTCCTCTGCATGACTTTCAATTGGTAGAAACTTCAGAAAGTGTTTTTGAGAGACCTTCAGTCGAAACATTACTCAGGACAAATGTAAGCTGATCAACATGTGCCACATCTGGCATTAAGTCAACAGTGTTCGAGAAACTTTTGGCCATTTTTACTTCGCTGACAATTTCGTCAAAAAAACACAACAAAAAACAACAATAAAAAACGATCACCCATCAGCTGAATAAACTCTTCACATGTTTTAGAAAAAAGATGGCTAGGTGTTGCTGCCCCTGCATTTCCATATATTTCTACATGAGACTTCAGAAAGGGATCAAAATTCCTAATAAACTCCAGAATTCCCATATAGCTCCCATTATCAGCCCTGCAAAAAATGTTACTGAAGCCTCTATGACCTTGAATATACTGAATTTTAATAACATGTATGGTATAACATGATTATCATGGCAGCCTTGCGTAGCTTGTGTTTGTTTGAAGCATTATTTGTGCACGTCCTCTGAAATCAATGCGATGCGTCCGCATTCTTCATTATGTGAGCAACCCTAGAGGTTTTGTAGAGCTGTATTTGATCGAATGTAGATGCACAGGATCAAGGGAAGCAAACAGTAAAAAAACAAACAACAGTGGTAAATATGGTTCTATATACCATCTACAACACTGCTGCTGTCTTTTTCTGTCATAATCTTAAACTTAAACAGCTGACTATCTCCTGCATGGTCACCATGTTTGATTGTTTCTACCTGTCCAGTCTGAGTTCTGAACTCTGCCTCCTAGTGGAACTCTCAAGAAGTAAGTGCAGTGTACAAGTTAGTATATGCCCAAGAAACACAGCCTGCTGCTGGTGTCAACAGGAGGTTATGCAAGGTTAAAAAGCAACTATATTTCCGACTAAGAGCCAGTTCACTCTCTGCCAAAAACATGACAAAAGACACAATATATATACAGTCCAACATGAACTCTGAATGCACTCAACTTTTGCAAGCTTGTAGTTAAAATGAGTTCGGAATAACAGCCAAATTTGTTGTTTATACTCCTGTTTTGATGCCTGACAATTGCTATTGATGTTCTTAAAACTCTCCGGTCTTCCTCAGACGACAGGATGAGTACTCTCTGTTTTTTTTTCCACAGTCAAGGCATCATCTGCTCAAGAAGATTGAGCTTCCATCGCTTCTGTTTCTGTACGTGCCGCATAGGCCACCAACTAAGCTACTGTTCCAGGTTTTGTTGGGACCATAACCCCAGGCTAACATTCTGAGAAAGCGAGAGGAAAGATGGCTTTGCTTGTTTACCACTAAGAAGTTTAAAAAACCTGTAAGCTTGGGCGTCTCTTTCAATTCCTCTTTGTTGTGTTCTCTCTTTCTTCTCAGCGCTCCACTATAGTACATTCTGTTGTCTGCCATTATGATAAACTAATCACTTATGCTCCCCTCCAAGGTATAAGATGCATCAAACTTGTACCAATAATCAACCACTCATGACAGACCGGGGCCAAAACAAATTAGCAAAAGTTATATAATATCCTCTTAGCGAGTGATAAAGTTAAGGCGTTCTAACACTATTCATTCACGGCTTTCCAAAATAGTGTTTGGGGCCTCCCGGTATGCCCCTACTAATGTCTGGGCCTGTATGCAAAAGTGTAAATGCATGAGGTGATGACAGAGCTTTATTTCCTTATGACATCATGTTTTCCTTTGACATTGGAACAAAAACAGATAACCAATAGCGACATGAGGGATTAAACCTGCATATCTCACAGAAGTTGAGGTGGTTGAGGGAGAGGCCAAAGAATTTTTCAAAAACTATTTTGCTGCCCTGTTGTTTGCATTACTGGAAGAAAATGGAAGCACCACCAGTACTCACCGAGGAGAAGTGCCGTACACTAGAAGGGTAGTGGGCTGCCGAGAAGCAATGTTTGCCGAAAAAAGAATATTTACTGATCAGAGGATTAGGATGGGAGCAGGAGGAGAGATAGGGGAGACGACAGAAGGGGTGTCAAAGAATGATTAGACTGCCACTAAGCCAATTGCGAAAATGGGACCATGGCCAAGAAGACATGACAAAAAGCAGAGAGAGAGAAGAGAAATGCCAGAAGGGGCAAAGGGGGTTGGGGGAGGAAAAAGGATTAACAAAATACACAGACGGGTTGAGGTGACAAAATCAAAGCCCAAAATGACAACAAGAAGTATAACAATCAAAAGCTTACAGGAAATGCAGAATAAAGGATGGTAAAAGAAGTTGGTGGAAAAAAACAGAAAATTAACAGGACAGGGGAAAATAGTGTAAGATATGAGTGTAAATGAGGAAGAGGATAGCAACTCCATCCTTTTGTATTTTTGACGTTTTCCTCACCAAGTAATCGGGCCCGGTGGTCATATTTCTGATACACATTTCTCTTAAGGAAATAACCCCTCCAGAAATAAAGCTTTTGGAGGATAAAAAAGTGTTTGTGGCTTGTTTTTAGGGTGTACCAGCACAACTTTGCTAACATCATAACACCCTCCGCATTCCATTTTTCATTTCATCAGGAGAAGGTTGCTTGTACAGTCAGTTCATCCGGTGAAGCATTTCATGTAAACAAAATACAGTATAAAGGTACAGTGAAATACAGGAGGAGTAATTTCTTTGGCAACTTTACACAAATTTATTATTTTCTTTTAGCATGTTTTGAATCATTCCTGTTAAAAATGCCCCATGAAATGTTTGGTCCATGCTATAAGCGGGAGGGTTTTTTTTATTTGTGGCATGCTGGCAAATGAATCAGTTCATTGTAAAACCTAAGAAGTGTTGCATTCACAGATGGGCTTTATGCCATTTAAATAGCACAACAGACTGTGTGCAAAGTCCCACAAGAACCATTAACTGCCATTTGTGTCCAAGTAGAACAAATCTTAAAGCTAATTAAACCGCTCCCCGATGAAAAGAATTTGAGGACGAATTTTGCCACCGAGAGTTGTTGAATTGAGAATCGATAGCTGACGATTTCCAAAGTCTTGTCGAGAGTTTGAGACATGGGAGTATGGGGCAGGGTGCAAAATCAATCACTGCAAAGTGAGTTCCATGCAAACAATTGGAGTCAGTGGATTCAGAAAGAGGGGAGCCAAGACAACCCTATTGGCAGCACACTATTCTTTTTTGATATTTTTGCCAGGGAAATGGACAGCTGGTGCCATTTTGAAAGGTTATTGCATATTGCAAGATGTTTAAATGAAAAAAAAAGTCATTCCAGCTAACATGAAGATACGCGTGCATAGAGTTTGAAATATGTAATAAATAATGGAGCAAGCAAACAGGTTAAAAATAACAACTTTGGCACATTCTCCACATATTCCAATAACTAAAACTTGACTTTCGTTGCATCATGTTAAATGCTGTCCACATGTGTTTGACAAGAAAAAGAGGAAAGCGGATTTGTTGTAAAACTGGTTGATAATACCACCTGTTAGAGATGGTTGTTTTTCTTAATTGTGGCATTATCGTGTCAATTGTCAGAAGCATCTAACACGTTGCTTTACTGTTTGTATGAGACTTTTATGCAGAGGAGCATTCCCCAAGTGATTTGCAAATACAATTACAATCCACTCTTTGGCCTTGCCAGGTTTGTGCAAGATATCCATGTTACAGACATAAATCTGTTTGCTTCCCAGATGTTGACATGAACATTAGCCCAAACTAATCAATTATATATAAAATGTAGCTGCATCTGCATTCCCCTTTGTTTCTATTATCCTCAAATATGTTGGAGAAAAACGGATGACAAAATGACAAAAAAATAATACACCGTGAAGAGAGACTTAAGTGTGACTAAAGTCTATTCTGAAGCACTAAAGTTTGTGGTAGTTTGACTAAATGTAACCAAGGTCAATGTATTTATATGATAGACCAACACAAAGTAGTATTTTATTTTGTAGTGGAAGGTAAATTACCATATTTTCCCCATTTTTTCCCAGAAGCTTAGTCAGATTGGATATAAAGTATCGCTAATCGTTTCTCAAATCTCACCGTGTTTAGGTCTGAACTTTCACTAAACATACACGAGGCATTCTGACTATGTTTAGATTTTTATAAATAAACCAGGACCAGCTTCCCTGTCACTGCTGAAGAGACGCATCCACACAATATGATGCTCCACTTTTCATCGCGGTAATATTGTTTTCAGGGAGATGAGCAGTGTTTTCTGTCAAACCAAAAGTTTTGATTTAGGCAAAAACATGACTCATTTGATTAGAGCACGTTCTTCCACCTGTTTAATATGTATCTTAATAGGTTTTTGGCAACAAATATGAGTTCTTATGACTTTCTTTTAATAATGCCTTTTTCTTGGCAATCTTGTATCAAGGCCAGATTGTTTGAGAGGTTCAAATAACTTAGAAATAAAAGCACATCTACAATCCTCTGCACACCACATCTCCTTAGATAGTACAGTGGATACTTGATGCTGATGATCGTATGGCTGTAAATTCTAACAACCTTTCAATATGAATTGGTTCTGAGTCCTATAAAGATGATGTCTTCATAAAGGTTATGTAACTCTACCAAATCAGTTTTTTCAAGTTGAACAAAACCATTCATCTTGACTTCCTTCTAAAAACAGGGAATTGGGAGTTAACCTTCCATGCTATGTACTTTCTGGAAATGCAAAGGGCCAATCCTACCTGTTGAGCTTTTCCTACTTATGCAAACTGTTAAGTTGTTGTTTTGGCCAGGACACGTATCATTTTTCTTGGAACACCTCACATTTCTATGCTACTTTGTATTGGTCTGTCACATAAAATTTGAATAAAAGCTTTTACATTTTGTGTGTGGAGTATGACAAAATGTACATGTTTTGCATGACATGCATGTTTGCATGTGAATGTCTTTGTAATGGTACAAATACAATGAAAATACATCCAAAAGTGATTAACAAATTTAAATAGCGGAAATGTTGCCATGCATTGAGTACCTCATAGGTTTGTTACAGTTGTCACATATCTTCCATTTCCAGTGTTCCAAAGACAGTTTCTGCAAAGCAGCTCTTTCCAGAGGTAGAAATAGCTTCCATCTAAAAGTACATCAACGTTGCTGTCATCCCCCTTCTCATCAAATAATGCCAGTCTGTGACTGAATCCTTGATATTTGCATTGGGCCTACAATGGTGGGAGGAATTGCTTTACTACTGTTAAGCAGCTATGAACATGCACTAAAGTACTGATTTAGAAAAGGAATAATATGTGAAATGGAACAATAAGCATCAAACAATTCAAAATAATGTCATAAGAAGGGAATGGCAGTCATGCATTGGCTCCCTCCTTCAGCATGAAACCAAGGCACTTGAGGTGGATGTTAAGAGAGTTTGCGATTCCCTCATTCCAAGTGGCTGAAATGTGGGACTGCACTGAGAAAATGGAGTCATAAAATGTAACTTTGGGCTAAGAAGAAGCTAACCAACAGGTGTGTACCGGCTCTATGGCTCGACATAGGAAGGTCCAAACTTTTAACACAAAAAGACAGAGGACAATGGAGTTAGCTTTTTGGCTAACAGACCAGCCAACGCAATCTGGATTGAGCCCGTCTTTGCAGCAAAAACGTATTATCAGAGAGCGAGGGAGAAAGGAGAGAGCGAGAGAAGGAGGGAATCATCCGTTCAGAATATGAAGAAAACAGCTTAATGAATGGAGGCACTTCAAAGTTTGAATGAGAGTTCTTTACCATCCAGCAGGTCAGAACAAAGCAGAATTTCACCATTGAAATGAGATGTTCTAAGGCACTTGCAGGCAGTGACAAATTTTAGATAGCCACCCATTTCCTTTATTGGCTTGATTCTGAGGTAATCTGTGACATCACCATTGAGCATGAAACAACTGTGTAGTAGTGCTGAGAAAGTGTATTAATGCATACTAATTAAGGATGGGCGATTCTGAGAATAAAATAATCACTGTTATTTTCAATATATCAAACAATCTCGATTTTCGAGCTTGTCTAATCAAAACAAAAACAAAATCAATATAACATAGCCTTCACTATTGTTGTTGTATAAAGACTGTGCATCGTGCCAGTGTGTCTCTATGTGCACAGACGGTTGATAGGACGTCAGGTGATTAAACAGATCAGTTATATTACCAGTTATGTTGGCAGATTTTACCTATCAGTTTAGTCTGGCACCACCATTAAAACACACTACTTGATTAATTGCGATCAAGCTTTTTAATATCGCGATTTGGATTAAAATTAGATTGATCGTCCAGCTCTAATACTAATCTATATGTGTTACGTAAACTATTAAAATAGGCTGTTATAATGGTTTTAGAGGGTTCTTAAGTATTTGGGTGTGGCTGTGGTCCCTAAACACCAAAAAATACCTTAATGTGTACAGTTCGCTTTTGCTAATCAGTACTATTGCACTAATAATGCCGAAAGTACTGCAACTGCCCATCCAGTTAAGAAAAGAGACCGACTTTATACAAAAAATCACCCCTAAACTGTTTATATTTTAGTGAAACATGGGTTTATAGCAAAAAGAACAAGAAACCCCCCAGACAGGTCTTAATAAAGTTGTGCTTGTAATGTGAAATCTTTTACAAAAGATTAAAAGCTACAATAAACTTATGTATTGTACAGTACCCTGTTCAGCTCGGCGAACAGAAAGACTTTATTTATACTAAACTTGCTCTTCTAAATCTTAAGGCACTTCAAGTTAGTGTTTTATAACAAATAGCAATTAGTCATAATCATAGCACCAAACAATGAGAAAGCTCCTTCACATCTTTGGAACACAGTATTTGGGATTTTATCATATTTTACATTGATTATCTTTATGGAGATTGTCAGAAAGAAAATTCCCCTAAACTAAAAGAAAAAAAAAACTGGTGGATGAAATCATGGCTTAAAGTTTTACTAAGAACCCCAAGAAAAAATATGCCAGAAGCATCTTCTTTCCCATTTCTGACTGCCTTCGAAAATAGCAAAACAGGACAAATGAGTTTATCTACAGTGGAAGCAATTATAATAATATGGTACCTCTGCTACAGTTTGACAGAATACAAAGAGGCTAAAATAGCCTGAAGTGCTTGCAGTGCTGTTTTAAAGGGTCGTTACCAATGCATAGTAAAAATGTCACCAATCATTTCTGTATCAGGAATTTAAATGCACTTTTTATTACAATTGTGAAGTTTTATTCTCCAACTTTACCATTCTAGCAAAGTTAAGTGCAGAGAACTGAAACACCCCATGGCACTTGCAGGTAAAATTAGGGCCACTATATTCTCAGACCCCCATTATGAGGGGAAACAGCTGCTTTGTTTGAGTGTTCTGGCAGGGTGTCGGCCTGCTCAGGGCCTCATTGTGCTCTGCTCCAGCAGTATTCACAAAAAAAACGTGCATTGCACCTTGACGGAGCAGCACCGATTCTGCCACTGTGCTGTAATGGACTGCTGATGACTACGACCTTCTGCTCAACCCAAGGAGGACACGGAAAGAGCAGCACGGCGGGGGTGGAGGACCGGTGTTTTCACTTGACTTTACTTTAGAAACAGTGGATGGATACATAAAGGAGACATAGGACATTCAACTCATAAACCAAAGAAGTGATGACAGAGGGAGAGGGTGGATGGCTTTGAAGAGGAGTAAAGTATAGAGGAAGGGTCCCAGGATAAGAGGAGAGCATTGGAGTGAGATAGAAGTGGAGGGAATAAAAACTGAAGAGGAGAAGGAAGTAATTTTCCTTCCACTCATTCGAAATTAAGATGTGTCTCCTCTGGCTTGCTGATTTTCTATGAATCACATTCATTAACTTGAACTTACATAAATTCCACACAGGAAATAAATAATTTTCCTTCCATATCCCTGTATCAGAAAACAGAAGAAGTTGAGCAGTTTTCATATGTGGGGATGGGGGATTAAGGGAGCTAAGGTAGCTGTTTGAAGCAGAGAAAAATATCTAGACACTGAGTGTTCTCCACTTGTCGGCAAGAGAAGGCGTGAGATGAAGCGCTTGGTAACAAACAGACACAAGTCTTGGTGAAGGGAGATGAATGTGCAAACAAACCTGCTAGCAAATTTAGCTCCTTGCACATTTCAGAAAGATACAGGAGAGAGTTGGTGAGAGAAGCGAGCTTATTCATCTGTTGTACTGCTTAACTGAAAAAGCAAACCTCACTTGGGATGCTGGTGAAGCAGTCTTAGGTAGTGAAGAAAAAAGCAAACCTGACTCTCCTCTGTATGAGCAATCTGAAAATTAAATTAAAAGATTTTAACAGATGTGAGATGCTGATTTAAATGATGAGCTGACAGGTACAATGGTGAAGTGTTACGAACAGGATAAGCGCTTAATGAGCTACTGAAAAACCTTTTCTCAAATCATCAAGAAGCAATTTGGAGAAGTGTTGTGCCTGATGCTGGAGGATGGCTTTTATTTATTTATTCATTTTTTTCTATAACAATAAACTTCGGTTTTATAAATACATTTTGTATGATAGGCTAAAACAAAGAGATAAATACAATTATAGTCAACACCTTTTGAAATTATATTAAAACAGTACTATCCAATTTCTCTGTCAACTCTGACCCACTAACCCCACCCCAGCTAACATTCCTATACCACAATGCTGCCACCACCATGTTTCACCATGAGGATGGTGTGTTCAGAGATTTACCACAAATAGTTTTCTTTTGGGCAGATTCTCCCACCTCAGTTATGGATTTCTGTAGCTCCAGAGTTGGTTTCCATGATGCTGTTGGATGCCTTTCTTATTAATGCTTTCATTTCCCTGTCTTGTGATGTCAGCTAGATGGCCCTATCTTGCCAGGCTTATATTGCAGCATACTCTTTCCCCTTTCTGATAATATAGTTCAATACCAGGCACCTTTCTACAATGCATTCCAATACAATCTGTACACTGTATTGTCTATACATCAAAGCAACTTTAAAGTCATGCCAACACTTTTTTAAAGAAATGTCAGTAGATCCCTATTTAAATATTCCTTCATAACACATTTGACTATATAAAAAACACCCAATATAAATCAATCAACTGTATTATAGATTACACTGAAGTTTGTAGGTGTGATGTGAAAAATTGTTTAAAAAGTTTGAAGGGGAAAGGACTTTTTCAAAGTCCTGTCTGTTCTGTTTGATTCTGATATACAGACATGTTTTATTGATTACAGTAATTGGTAAAGATAAATTACACTTGACAGTATTTCCTTTCCTCCTGTGATGTCATTCATGTATTTTAAACGAGGGCAAAACTTGTATTTTTTTTTTCTTTTAAATATAATTTTCCCGTTGCCTTTTGTAAAGTGCAACAACTTCACAGAGTCAAACTGACAAGCCTTAATAAAGTCAAAGAATGTCATCTTTGAACTTGGATTTGACGGTAAGTAATAGAGATGGTCTCTGTGTGAGAGTGGTGAATGAGCCCAGCCCGAGCAGCTTGAAAGGCAACACAGACGGAGAGTTAGGGAGGGAGACAGGGAGAGTTGAGGAGGCTTGGATCAAACAGCCCTTTCCTGCCAGGGGGGATGTGCTGACTGGCAGAAAGGAACCACCTTGGGAGGAAGTGGGTGGGTAGGGGAGTGGGGAGGCATGAATGGGTGTAATGGTAGGGTCAAAACAGGGTAAAGGTGGAAACATGTAGCGACACAAGGGGATATTTATTCCACTTCCATACCACAGGAGTGTTCAGAAAGACAAATACTGCACAGAACGAGAACATTCCGACACTCATTCATTTCAGTTTGAGGGCTTTGAAATGACACAGAGCTGATGACTGTAAAAAAACAAAAAAACAAGAAAAGCAATGCAAAGGTTGTCTACCAGAATGATCAATACCCTTGAAGCAATGAATCCATTAAACTGCTGTCTTATCTGATCGAATGTTATGAGTTTGTCTGAAGGCAGCGTTTTTAAGATGTCAGTTCAGGCACTGAAAAATATAATCTGCTGTTATAGCTTTACTATAAAGGGGATCCTGTGGTTAGGATTCTTAACTCTCATCTAATAGGTGGAGTGCTACAGTTGTATTTTGGAACCTTCTGTATGAAGTTTCCCCTTGATGGTTTTCTCCAGATCAGGATACTACAATTTCAAGCAAAAGGTTAAAAACATGCATGTTGGATTGATATTTAGTTCCAAATGGGTGCATTTGTCCCCGTGTTGACTTTGCAATGAACTGGCAACCCTTCCAGGATTTGCTTTGCAAGTTGGTATATAAAATCAATAAATGGAATGATTCTCTTTCCATTATTAGTAATTGCTTTCACAAACTCCATCCATTTGCAAATATCAAAGTTTGGGGGCTGCAAACTAAGAGGAATATTAACACATCTATGTTTTACTCTCAGCTTCTACCAGATGATCGCCAGGAGTCTTCAGGTCAGAAGGAACGTGTAATTCTTCCAGTAAGTTGTAGGTATGCCCCGAGGTCTCACTCCTGCAGAGCATGCCCCAAACCATATCTGAGATAAAGAAGCCTGGAGGCACAGCTGATTTATTTGGATACCACGAATGAGGGGTTCAACTTCAAGCACCCCATTCTATCCTAATTCCTATAGTTTCTTGTATCTGTGATTTCATTTTTGAATCAGTTATCATCCAAATCCCATAACCTTAGGTGATTGATGACATATCTCTATCAGTGAACTGAAAGTTTCAGCTTTAGTCTCTGTTCCGTTTCTACACCCTTTTTATTACAGAAGGAGACCCTGATCCATCTGTCCATCTCTTGCTTCATCCAACAGTCACTTGTTAACAGGAAAAAGATATGTGAATACCTTTGCTGGAGGCAGACTTGCAGAGACCTTTAGGAATACATTAGACAGAAATACAATAATACAAAAAGAACAGGGAAAAGGTGAAAAAAGTCCTTTCTAAAATATGGCATAACTTAAATAGTGATTATCTTTTTTTTCCGTATTAAAGGTTGGTGTTTGTTTGTGGAGAAGTATAAGCTGTTATTTATCACAGATATAAATATGTGTGTTTACAGACAAAGGCCATGTCTAAACCCATAAGATAAATTATTTCTGAAGCAGTTATTTAGAAAAGTTCAAAAGCTGCTTAAAGGTATTTTCAAAAGGTACTTCTAATAACTCAAACAACCCTCAATGTAATATACTGTATATATATAGTAATTTATTGAAAATGTCTATGTCTAAGATCATATTTTAGAGAAGGAAAGTAGTTCTTGATTTGCTTTGTTGTAGTGCTGGTGAACTCAAACGGCTGTCCAACAACAAGCCTCTCACTTCTTCATCATTTCATTGCTTTCGCCTGTAAGGCTGCGTGAATTCCTGGTGAATTCCCTATTACCGTAATTCATTGTGTTTTCGCAAAGCTTTAGTTGACTGCCTATTTCCAAGTGTCAGCTCCCTTGACCGTGGTCTTGAGTGGGGAATTCAACATGAGACATGGACAGGTGGTTGTGAACTGTTCTCAAAAACTTAAGACAAGATGTGAAGGTGGACTGAGTGCTCGGTTGTGAGATGCTACTTGCAGGCTTCCCGCTAGCTTAGCTAGAAGCTTAACCGGGTTAGCCTTCAGTTGTTAACCTTTGCGCCCCTGCACCTCCCCATCTAAGGCACCACTGTTTTCATCTGTTGCTTGCAGGAGACCTCCATGTTAAGGACAAGACTGGTGTTGAACCAGCATTACTCTGAAAGTGAGATTCCAGCAGCCGGGTATCTCAACTCTGTCACAGACACACACAAAGCCGATGCTAACGCTCCTCAGCCACCTTAGGCATAAATGTATGGAGACTTGAAGCTGACTAATCAGGCTTTAGGCCAGTGTTAGAAAATCGTACTTATTAGAATATACTCCTGTAAATACATCTGGTTTGGAAATATGAAAATAAATAAATGTGTGAATGAATAAAGAAATGTGGAAATAAATAAATGGTAAATTAGTTATTTTCAATTGTTTTTGCAGATGTATTTATTGTTAATTATATTTACCCATTTATTTATTTATTATTTCCACTTTTATTTATTTTTTGTCAATTTTTTGCAAAGATGGTCCTCCATATTTGACATCCATAACTAAATAAAAAAATATAATTCACGTTATATATATGGCACCAAATTAACTACAAATGTTATCTCAGAATAATTCCAAAGAAAAGTATTTTCCATTCAATTGTACATACATTCCAATTAATCCTTCAATTCATTTTCCAATCACTTCAAACGTTTTCTATTCAAGGAAACCCAGCAGATTGCATTGATTTATTAACTTGCAGCATTCACTCCTCTTGAACAAAAATTTGGCAGCATTTGCCTGTATTGCGTCGACTTCACATCACTCCCTCATACTGAGCAAGCATGTAGCGACAGTGGGGAGGAAAAACTGTCCTTGAACAGGAAGAAACCTCCCGCAGAACCTGTCACAGAACGAGCTGTAATCTACCACGACTGTTTGGGGGTTCGAGAAGACAGAGCAGAGACAGAGAGAACAAAAGAATTGATGAAGTACTTTCTATCCTAAAGAAAGAAAAAAGTTGATAGCAGGACAAAGAGAATGTTCAGTTACTGTCACATCATCCCAGGTAATGCCCCCTCCAACAAGTCAAAACAGCAGGTGTTAGTATCATGCAAATAACACGAAAAGTGTCAAATACATATTATGATGTGTCCACTTTTGCTCAAATTGAAAAGCAGCAACTAGAGCATTGTATCTTAGCAAACTATCCTTTCAAAAAAACATTACCTTAATAACATTAATAAGCTAGTTAGGCTTCCACATCTTCCTTCTCAAAAGAGCTGATTTCCTTCATTGTAAAGGAGAGAAATGGATAGCTGTCATGAGCTGGCACAAATAAGGGCAGCGCAGAGCATCGCTGCTCCATACAGTTGGAAAACAATTGCAGAAGGTAAAGATTTTAAAACAGTATATTTGAAAATGATGTAAGTTAGCACTAGGGTGACTTTATGTAGATTGGGCCACCTTTTGGTTATTATAGACCAAATCAATAGTTTTTTTGTTTTTTGTTTTTCCAAGAACACTTGTGCCAGTAATTGTAAATGTCTTGTAGACATTGTCTGTACGAAGTTAAAAGGCTAAGTGGCTCAATCCTTAAGTGGTTCATCTTAACTTACAGCCCAATTTACTTGATGTGACCCTATTTTAATGTATAACAATGATGAGAAGAAAGCAAAGGTCCTAAAGATAATAAAGTGCAGCAAAAAAATACTGCATTTGGCTAATCACTAAAGTTAGCGTGTATTTCCACTTTCCTTAAGAAAAGAAAGGGCTGTTTAACTGAATTGTCTTTTTTTCATCAAAAAGCAATGATTTTGTCATTGGCAACATCTGAGAATTATACAAACATATTAAGGTGATTTTGAAACTTAAACACTTCAGTTTTCCCCAAAATATTGCAAAACCTCATGTTGCATGAACCTGGTATTGTGTATTGTCTCTTCTGAGGAGCTGAAAATAAGATAACACAATGTAAATAAACGATTAAAGGCATTTATAATGATGGCTTTTAATATGTAACACTACCATTTACTTTTGTGAAGAAATCAACTCATACAAAAATACTTTTTGAAAAGGATGTAAATTGAGTTTTCATGTTCTCCCTGGGGATGCCTGGTTGCTCCCAGGGTAATGAGGCTCCCACCCACCATCCAAAAACGACACTGTTAAGTTGATTGATCGCTCTAAATTGTCAGTGTGTGTGTGTTCTTTTATTACTACCCTCTGGACCAGTTTCAGGATATTTACCAACCTTCTTAGGACCAATGGACATGCTTTGGCCCGCAGCCTGGTACTAATACGGTGGAACTCCCTTTTTAGGGTTAGGTGTTAGGTTTAGAGATATGGTGTGAAATAAGTTTTAGTTAGGCTTAGGTTTAGGAATAGAATGATAACTGTTTTAGTTAGGCTTAAGGTTAGGAACAGAATTGTAAATTTTAGGGTTAGGGTAAGAGTTTGGGTTAGGCATAAATCCACTTACTAAAATCAATGGAAGTCAATGGACGGTCCTGATATGGGTAGCAATACAAACTTTTGTGTGTTTGTGTATTTGTTTGCATGGTTGTTTGTTCTTTATCTCTGTTATTCCCTTCAATGGTCAGTCGACCTGTATGGATGGGTAACTCAATAAGCTGTGTCTGTTATTAAAAGAAAAACTGATATTTTTACAGTTTCACTAGGTACATTCATTATGCTTGACCTTGTGAGAGACCAAAAGTTGCAAAGGTAGGTTGGAGTATGTTCACTGCAACAGCACTTCGTGTTCTCTGAGAAAAAGTTGGACTGAAGTAGTTTGCTAATACTTGAGGTTAACAAAAAAAGAAAAATCACAAAACATATCAGTCAGCAGAGGTCAGCTTAGTTTTCTGTTTTATTTATTTGATGTTGAAAATATTCTGCTTCTCTTGTCTTTGAATGTCTTGTTGTTAGACTTACACTGACCAGTTATGGAAGAGAGATGATTTTCCACTGGACTGTCCCTCACCAGAGTGTGGCCAATGAGAAACTGTGTATTTAAAGAAGGCGTGTACAAAGTCTGGCCCGTGGGCCATTTTAAGCATTGGTTTGGCCTCTTACTGCTGGTACACACTATTTGCCACTACTGCACAGGTGATTTACAAAGATAAATGTACATTTAAAACGTGCACGATAATGACGTGATGTTTACATCTATCAGCGGTTGCAGGTTGATAGATTGTCTATATTACAACTATATGGTCGGCACAGCTTGGCTGGTACTGGGAAGAATGGTGGAGTCAGAAAGTCAAACAGGTGTTTCAGAGTCCCCGAGATATTGTTATCCTTCTCAGGAGAGGACTGACCACAGAAGAACAGAAACTAGAGTAGCTTTAGGTGAAGCCTACACTAGATTGACCCACATAAAACATTTCCACGGCATCAAACACACGCGGAAACGGCGACTTTCCTCCTGGATCGTTAAGCTAACTCACTTGCTAACTTTGCTAACATTAGCTAGCAGTTTAACTCCTCTAAAATATATTCCTCACTGGACACAGTTCAGGTTGGTCACTACGCGTATCGGCAGCAAACCAGGCCACCCAACAGCTGGAATAATATTTCACTATCATAACCATATTCCATATCCAACCTTTAATAGTTTTCTTTCTTTTGTGATTGACTCTCAACCTCTCAAGAGTGTACTCTGCCTCTTGTCTGATGACAGCCACCCCCATCCACACACACACACACACAAAATGGTCTGCAATCAGCAACATTTTTTGGTGTGAAAATTTGTAAGAGAGAAGGGAGACATTTTTATATTCAGAAAGAAACTGTGCAGCTTTCCTGTTGTCTTCTCAGTATCTAAGGACATAGTCACATTAGCCTATTTTAGTTTGTTTAAAACAAACTGTAATTCTATTCCCCCCTTTTCCGGACCTTTTATGCTAGTGTGAATACAAACCAGTGAACTCTTGTGTGCACCAAACAAGCGAACGCAGACCAACTGAGGAGGTGAGCGATTCCAAACAAACCCAGGGGCAGAGCAAATCAGGTGGAATGCAACCAAACTTAAACCAACCAAATGAACAAATAAAAACAACCTTTTAAATCTGCATTGCATGATTTGCATTATGATAAATAATTGTTTATTCCTTGCGTCTTCATACGTTTGCTGCAAATATCACCATGGTGACATCAATACAGTCTATTCATATTATTTTCATATCTATAATGTTATGTCATGATGCATCAATTGGTCTTAATGCTCAAGCATTTCTGTTAAGATCTGTAGCTGTATCAGAGATTGTACTACAAGCTTTGGTTGTTCATTATTTTGTATAGTTTAAAAAAATCCAGTCATAATAATTTTTTTCCCAATCAGTTTTTTAAATAATTTAAATAACATATTATTTTATTTAACTTTAGTTTATATTATCCATCCATCCATTTTCTTTACCGCTTAATCCTTAATGGGTCACGGGGGGTGCTGGTGCCTATCTCCAGCTGTCAATGGGCGAGAGGCGGGGTACACCCTGGACAGGTTGCCAGGTCCGACAGCAAATGTTATGAGATGTCTTAGTGTTACTGGGGAGCTAGTCATAAGTTTTTAAAAACAAATGATGTAACAATGATTAGAGCAGTATCTATCAGAAAAATGCTGGGTTATTTAATCAACCCAACTGCTGGGTTATGAAATGTGTAACTCATTTAGGGTTAATATATGGGTCATGGGTTATTATTTGGGTTATTTTGTGCAACCCATGCATTGGGTTAATTTTGGATATGTTTTTGCAACCCATTCATTGGGTTAAACACAGTTGGGCTATATAGAGTCTATGGTTAAAATCCATCAACCCAACAAACAGTTGATCCAGGACCTGGGTTGTTTATTTGTGTATTTTTTAAAGAACTTTACTGAACAAGAATAAGTATACAAATAAATGAATAAATGAAGGTTTTTTATGCTTTGAACGTCAATGTATCATCATGACGACTTCCGCCATTTTCCAAATGGATCATACATTGTTGAGCCAAGTCATTAGTTTGTCCACACTATACGCCTACAGTATATCTACAGTAATTCACATCGTAACCTTTGAAGGACGTCAGCTTCAGTACAGTCTGCTGTCCCTTTTTGTACGCGGCTTCACTGTTGATTCTCCAGTCTAGTCTGTTGTCCAGGTGAACTCAGAGGTATCTGTACTCGTCAACCACTTCCACTTCTTCTCCCTTGATAGAGACAGTCTTTGACTTATCCCTGTTTCTTCTGAACTCTACAATAATATCCATGCCATAAAGTGGTCCACCAGCTCTCAGTATTCAGCTTCTTCTCCATGTCTGATACACCCAACAATTGCAGCGTGGTCTGAGTATTTCTGCAGATGATAGGTCTCTGTCTTATACTGGAAATCTGAGGTGTACAGAGTGAAAAGGAATTGTGAGAGTACAGTCCCTTGTGGTGCTCCTGTGCTGTTGGCCATGGCCAGCTGGTTTGACACACAATCTTTCAGTCTCACAAACTGTGGTGTGTTTGTCTGGTAGTTATTGATCCAGCTGATTGATGAGGCCTCCACCTGTGATTTCAGGAGTTTCTGCAAAGCAAATCAGGCTGAATTGTGTTAAATGCACTAGATAAATCAAAGAACATGATTCTCACAGTGCTGCCTGCTTTGTCCAGATGAAGCAGTTGATGTTGTCATCTTCAATGCCAACTCCATGGCAATAAGCACTGCAGGGGGGTCCTCGTAGGTTTTAGTTCACTTACTCAGGTGGGACAACAGGAGTCTCTCCAGGACCCTTACAGATACTCCAGTTCAGCATCCCACCTCCACACACCTGTGTAAAATGAGAAATGAAAAAATGTAGTTAATAAAAAATCAACTTAATCTGTTATTATGAATATCCAAGATGAAGGCGTAAATTACTCCTTATGAGCATGACTGGGCAGCAGTTGCTGAAGAACTACAGGCCAGCTGGTGATAATTTCCTCCTTCGTTGATGAATCACCTGTAGAAACACCAACCTTGTTTGATTTGATTTGACCACTCCAATTTGTTCTGCAGCTTGGACGGTGACCAGAACGCTAGAAAACACAGAGGACGACCAGGATGGACCAACTCTCCTCATTTCTGGCTCTGTTTCAAATCAAAATGTCATTGGTTTGTTTCTTGCAGTAGTAAGACTGTAATCCTTCACAACATTTTGGTTGCGTCAATAGTGTTGGCAGGGAAAAAAACAGTTCTTAGAAAACACCAGTCTTGCCCAGCTTCGAGTTGGTGCTTGGCCTAGCACTGGTTCTGAACCAACAAACGGACGCTGGCGCAGTTGAAAAACAGAAGACCGGTTCTAAGTCATTCTAAGTCAGACTCTAGCATCCAACCAACTCTGGAATAAGGCCAATGGAAAAGGCCCCTGGGAGTAGCTTCGCAAAGACTCACTCCGAAGATCTTAAACTGTACCTTTAACCTCAGGCTAAACCAAATCTTAAGTCTGTAGTAAATTTCTATTGAACTTTTTTTTAAGTTTGTCGTATCTCTGGAACTCTATGAAACACTTATCAGTTCTCTCCCTACCTTGCCTTAAGATTTCTAGAAAAACATTAAATAAAATGGCAGTGGAAATTTCAGATTTCTTTGTAATTCTGTATGCATAAAAAACCAACCCCAGGGATCCCGGTATGGGCTGGTGTTTCCTGGTCATCTGCTGGATCCATTTTTGGGTCAGAGTGTGCCTCTGGAAGCAGTATTGATCCACCCATAGACAGGGGTAAAGTGGAACGCTGTTTATGAAATGATGACAATCAGGATGACACCAATGACAAGAGCAGATATAAACCAGCAGGAGGGAGAAAAGCAGGGTGAGACACAGCATAGAGAGACATCAATAATCCGACAGGTAGTGAGAGGAGGTGAAGGGTTTAATTAGACAAAAGGGAATGACGAATTATGTGTGTCAGATTGGAGCCAGGTGCATAAAATGATTAGACAGGAGTTTGCAGGACGGAATGCTAGGGGTAAGGAAAGTTGCAGTATGAGCTGTACGCCGAAGCTCATGAACAGGCTGTTCCCCTGTTCTTCATCCTCTATAACAGGGCACCTCCCGCTGTTCCTGCTGCCTTCTAGCTCATAGAGCAGAAGGCTGGGTGAAGACGCAGGTGAGAGAAAAATTAATTCCCTTCACTGCTGTGAAAGATATTTTCTGTCAAACTGTTGCTAAGTTTAGGTCAAAGTGGATTAGGTTCTAAAACCCAGTGTCAACTTTTCAGTGTTGTGTGGTCAGCCGCTGTGAGAGAGAGGTTAGAGATGCAGCTGGATATATGGATGCTGAACTAGCCGTGCTGCTATTGGATTGGTAAGTAATAAATGCTTCTTCCAGGGTTATTTGGGAATGATTACGTGATACAGTGCAGGGGAAATGGTTTGATGGTTTACCAACTGAGACGCCGTTAGTTTGATGTTTTGTGGTTTTGGCTGGGGAGCTTATAAAAAAGTCAAAACACCTCTTTAGATGTGTTCCCTAAAGTTTTGATTTAACAACAGTGACATTACGGTGCAAACCTTGAGAGAGCAAACATCTGCAAAGTACATAGTGTGTCTATAAGGGCAGATACCAGATGATCTAGAGCAGTCCAAAAAAGGAGAAAATAGGCACAGTATATCTTTTAAAAAAATCTTTAAATCACTTCATATGTTTCACTTGTCTTGTGCTTTTATTAACATTTTAGAGTATAACTCTAATGTTTTACAATGTTTTGGTTTTTCACTAAACATACCATTCAAGACTAGGAAGTTCAGCTTTGGTCTAATCCAACTGAAGTGTGTACTGTGTCCTATATAAGATTTATTGCAGTAATTGCTTGTTTCTTCTTTCCATAAAGGCCGGATTTGTAGAGTATATAACTATCCTTGAATCTCTGCTACTCATCCAGAGTTGGGCCCCTTTTCTTTAGTACTTCTATTTTTGCTTCCCCTTCTAAACTCTAAGTTACTTTGTGTTAGTTTACAATGAAATCCCACTAAAACTCTTTAGCGTTTGTGGTAACATGACCAAATATGGACAGGTTTAGGAATTTTAAATACTTTTGCCAGGCTCTGTATTTAATCGATGTACATTTAAGCAGAAATAGGCTGAAATTAGGTCTCCCTTTGATTGGTACATTATTAGTAGATCTTTTAAGCAAATCAAAAAGAAATTGCAATGAGGTGATTACTTTTCAAGTTATTAGTCACATTTCTTCTCTATGTCTCAGGCAGCCAGATGCACTTCTATACAGATTACTTGTCTTTTACATGGAGCTCATTTCCGTCAGCATTCTGGCAGAACCTTAATAGCCCAGAGATGTTTCTGAGATGACAGGGCTGGTGTATAATTTGCTCAATGTGAAGAGTCATCTCGACATCCTGTTGACTCGTAACCGAGCGGGAATCAAGGCCATCAAAAAGGACGGAGGAGGGGATATGATGCTGCCTTCAGGAGCGTTGGGAAAGCCTATTGGAAAAACTTGACAGCCTAACTATTTCTTTAGTAGACTCGGGTAACTTTAGATCAAATTACTGATCATAATTTCTTGTTTCTGTGTCAACATTTTCAGCTGCAGATGGAAAAAAGCTCATACACTTGCTCTCTTTGATATCTCCCAGTTGAATAACAAGCAGCTACTTGCTGGCGCTGCAAAGTTCAGAGGACAGAGGAAGAGTTTGTTCTGAGAGTTCATGTCTCAGATTTCTCCCATGCGGCCTGAATGCACCATAAGACAGTGAAGGGAGGAAAGGGTGGGTATTCCTTTTTTCTCTCCTCATGAGGCGTGGCAGCAGCAACACCTCAGGGCTCCTTTCCTCGTCTTTCTGATGCTCTTTTCCTGCCCCCACCTCTTCTCCCTCGAGGGCCCCTCCATGCTTTTTTCTGTTTGATCACCCCTACATAAGTGGCCTAGCCCTAAAGCAGGCTCGCAACTTTTTTTCTTTTTTTTTTCCTGTACATGGGGGGTGTTGTGATGAATTTACAAGCCACATATACAGACAGTGGGCTGGGTTGAGAGACACTCAGATGCATTGAGGATGACTGCGTGAGAGGGACAGGGGAAGAGAGAGCAACTGTGAAGTTAATTAGAACATCCTGCATCTGCTTCACCCTGTCTCTGTTTCCCTACCCCCCTCCTCTCTATCTCTGAGAGGCTTTGATGTGACTTAGTGCCTGGAAACGTTATAAAAAATGTATAATAGCCATTCCATTTACTGTCTCTGCCTTTCCACTTCTTCCCCCTTCTGCCATCCAAGGTCCTGCCTCCACGATGTTGTTTTATGAAACATGGGGTAAGTTTCAAAAAACTTAATACCAGGGCTGTCAGATTGTATTCAAAGCCAATGTTTCCCACCCACAGAAGCATTTCATGTTGCCACGCTTAGATTTTTCCTACAACTTAACTGCAGAGAACCATGACTATTTCCATTAAAGAGTTTGAACCTTCTTACATATTTTATTTTTGTAAACAAATCCAAACAAAATTGAGCTTGTGGATCCTTACTTATACATGCACTAACCTAGACTTCCACAATCTGTTTTGTAACATGTGTTATGTTGTTAGATGAATGATATGTAAGGCCACTCCTGATATTAGCTAGCTGATACAAGCTACTCAAAAGAGGAGCTATCACTGATGAAGTGTGGATCTCCCCCCTACAAGCAATCTTTAATTGAGTACAGGCAGCCTTTGTAGAGAGCACAGACACCATACAACAGACAAGCTTCATTTGGGTCTGTTATCAAGTTAATTACTGAATTGACAAGAGCCAGCAGCTCGGCTGCTGCCCAGTCTTCACTATAAAATGCTGGCATGTTACATCAGTGTGCAGCAAGCAGGCGCAGATATCAGGGTAAATTAAACATTTCTCTTTATTAGGATCCCCAGAAACTAGGAAAAACTGGCTGAGAGAGTCAAAAAGCATTTTAAAAGCATGATAAAAAGTTATCACCCCTTTGGTGTTTGATATTTTACTCTTTTATCGTTTTTATTTTATTTTATTAATAATTTTAATGGCGCTAATAGAATCCTAAATAACATTTTGGTAGGCTACTTTTTCTTAAGCGTAATAAAGAATTTAGAAATATTCTAATTAAATATTTGTGTCTGGTTTCAGATTTTGTTAAGCTTGAAATCAATTTAAGCTGATTTTGATCTATTTTGTAGATTTCCAGACCTTAGAGATTGCTGATAAAACTGGGTTTTGACTAATTTTATAACCTCAGCCAATTAGCTCATGTTTTCACAACAGTTTGTCTGGCTCTTGTATGTTTCCTTTTTTTATTAGCAAGAATAACTAAAAAATTCATCAATGATTTTGGTGAATTTTTCAGGAAATATATGCAATGGGCTAAGGGACAAGTGATTTGAATTTTATGGTGATTTGAAAACCACCTTTATTGATAAAGGAATTTTCTTGAATAAATACTGAACTAATAAACTAATATCAGTGTGAATCCAGCTGCTTACGGTATATTTTTATGATCAATAAATCTCTAAAAGTTAAAATTAGATCACAACATCAAAAGGCGGGGGACTGAGCTGCCTTGGCAGAGTCTGTGCTCTTTGAATCCTATGTTGTCTTACATTAGCAACTACTGCGGTTAGCATTACTTAAACAGTAGTCTCACTACTTTGTGGAAGCACAGAAATGTTAGGGTGTATTCACACCAGAAAGATCCCTTAATTTGCTTAGTTCCTTAGTTTGTTAGTTAGCATTAGTTTGCCTCTTTTTTTTTTTTGCTTCAGTTCCTATTCACACTGTGAATAAATGCAGCAGGACCAAAGTTTCTCGACAAAAAGACACGTGTGCTAAGGTCTTTAAACTATTGGACAGTAAAGTAATCAAGGGCAAACCAGGAAGCCAGGTAACAATAGCTTAACATATGTTTCGTATTTCACCGGTTTTAAAACAGTGACAGGAAAATCTGAAGGTGACGGCATGTCTGAAACACATCTGTGACTGCACAGGTGGCACAACTCAAACTGGCGGTGACAGATTGCTACAATTTACTGAAAAGGTGTGTATCCTTCAGCCCTTGTTCAGAGAGTTTTATTTTCTTCTGATCACTTAAATTGGATAAATGTTCCCTGATTTAAAACTATGGCTGATATGGTGCTTCATCCTCCATTACGCAAAGGAGGAGCAGTTCATCTCCTGGCAGTGCATTCAGGTCGGTGAAATATATATAAATCATTAAACCTCAAAATGATTTATGGCATTAATACTCTGTTTTATTTTATACATAATATAAACTACGGGCTGCACGGTGGGCAGTGGTTAGCGCTGTTGCCTTGCAGCAAGAAGGTCGTGGGTTCGTATCCCGGTCCAGGGTCTTTCTGCATGGAGTTTGCATGTTCTCCCCGTGTATGCGTGGGTTCTCTCTGGGTACTCCGGCTTCCTCCCACAGTCCAAAAACATGCATGATAGGTGAATTGATCACTCTAAATTGTCCCTAGGAATGAATGTGAGTGTGAATGGTTGTCTGTCTCTCTGTGTTGGCCCTGCAACAGACTGGCGTCCTGTTCAGGGTGTACCCTGCCTAACGCCTGATAATTGCTGGGATAGGCTCCAGCTGCCCCGTGACCCTGAATTGGATAAGCGGTTAAGAAGATGGATGGATGGATGGATGATTTATGGCATTAATACTCTGTTTTATTTTATACATAATATAAACTACGGGCTGCACGGTGGCGCAGTGGTTAGCACTGTTGCCTTGCAGCAATGAGCTACAACAACACTTAATTTCACTCTGGGATCAAAAAGGTGTTGTTGAATTGAATTTAAATATTTAATTAATGTTCAATCCCAAGTGAGTAGAGAATCCATATCATGCCATCACAAACCAATAAGATGCCGGTGCTCCCAACGCTGACCTGCGCTTCATGCCTCCATCAGCTCCTGGTGTAGCGTGGTGTCCAGGTCGGAGAGGATGCTTTCATTGGAATCTGTTTCAAACGCATTCATTTGCCTGTACTTGCGTAAAGTTGAAAAAGTTGTTGACGTCTCGGCAGCAGGTGAACATACTAATCTAGCAAAATGACCAACTGCCTTCAGAGTTTTCCCCAACTCCATAAAAAATCAACAGTAAAATATGGAAAATATTTCTTTATGGGTAATGTGTTAATGTTAATTGTAGAAGTTCTGTGTTTTACATTATACTTTGTGTTCCAAGTGTAGTCATGTTCTTTAGTTATTTTATTCTTTGAATTATATTGTTGTCGGTCTTTGGTGGTGTACCATCTTAGAAACAACGGTGAACGGGAGTGAGGTGTCTGCCCTGACTGCTACTTTTTCATCTCTCTCTTCCTGCATATACAGTAGTTTCAAAGAAAATTGACTCCCAGTGGCTGTGTGTTGTAAAGGATGAGAAGAGTGCACCTATAATACTTCTTACAGTGACTAACAGTGTGTCCAGACCAAACGCAATAGGAGCGACTAGAGCTTCAGGTTTACATGTAAAATCAATGGAGGAGCGCGATGAAACGCAACTTGGTGTCCAGCGACACTTCAGAAGCAGATTTGCGTCGCGAAAAAGCTTTTCTGCCTGATTTGCGCGAACAATTTGCGCTACACACGCGATGGAAAATTCGAGCTGCGTTTTATGTGGTGCATTTTGTGAATTCGCGCTCATAGCCTCTATCGCTCGAGTTGGAAAAATCAGAACTCCAGCGTCAAATCACGCTGCGACAACCAATCAGGGGACAGAGTGTCAGTGATTCTGTGACTGTCATGGAGTCACAGCCTCAGCAGGACATGGAGGAAATACTGATAAACATTGTGGCTAATCACCCCGAGCTACATGACACAAGCAGTTTGCTATACAGAGACAGAAATAAAAAAAATAAACTATTTAGACAGGAATGCTCTTAAGAAGTTTGTGGGTGGCTCTTAAAAGAGCTGTTGTTGCTGTAAAAGCACCTCTCGGCCTAGAAGTGAGCCTTGAAACAGTCTCCTCACCTGGTTTCCTTGTAGGAGCTCTCCCTGCACCATGTCCCACGCTGCTCAAACCGCAGACAGATGGACAGCTGCTCAGAAAAGTATTTGGTGTTTCGGCAGACGAAGCTTGGATCTTCCCGGCACAAACTGGGCGAGCAGGTCACGTTCTCCAGGCGGCAAGGAGCCGGTGTTTATGAGAGGCTCGCTGCCATTTATGGATTCCTCCGCTGTAGCTAGACTGTATCTGTAGCTCACCAAACCCCCAGTGCAGTGGTCCCCGGTCTACCGGAGGCCAAGCAGAACACGTAATCCACTTTGTCCTCCGTCAACTCGGTCCATAATCCACCGCAGCTGCACTGTATCCCCAGCTCCGCTGAAGTCCGGGCCGAACACGCTGTCCTCTGTCAGCTCGGTCCATAATCAACCGCCAGCTGCACTGTAGCCCCAGCTCCGCTGAAGCCCGGGCCGAACACGCAGTCCTCCGTCAGCTCGGTCCATAATCCACCGCCAGCTGCACTGTAGCCCCAGCTCCGCTGAAGGCCAGTTCGCGCGTGAAAATACCATATTTTAAGCGCGACGAGTTCGCGTTTTACACGCTTCAAGGTGCGAATGTGCACGCGAACAGCTAGGCGTGTGTTGCGCTTTATAGTCGCTCCTATCGCGTTCAGTGTGGACACAGAGTTATGCTACGTTCACACCGCACATTTTGTCTGCGTCAAGCAACGCAATCAACACATGTAGTTTGACGCATGTACGTTAAAGATTGTAACGCTTGGTTCTGAGCAAAAAAAGGAACGCGTGGGCGGGGCTTCCTCTGTTGCCAGACGTTCTGAACTATGGTGGATGATATCGAGAGAGTGGCTTGGCTCTATTTTCTAGATGAAGCTAAACAACGTCGACATCGGGTTCATCAGCGCTGTTTGTGGATACAACCCATTCTTCAGATGCATTCTGAGTTTGGGGAGTTTAACCATTTGCTCTACGAGCTACTTATGGATGAGGTTCGCTTTCAGCGCTACATCTGTCTGTCCCATGCCCGCATCGGACCTTAAATCTCCTACCAGGACACCAACTACAGGTGCTCTATTCCTCCTGAGGAGCGCCTGTCCATCTGTCGATTTTTTTAATCTGCGTTTGTTGAAAATGTTTTTACTGCTCCCGCTTCATTCAAGATATGTGTAATGACATCACTACAGTGAGACGCTCTGATTGGTTGGCGCACTGCGTCAAGTGCGTCAAAAGTTCAAATAGCTGAATGTCTGCATTGCATCACTGTGTAAATCCTCCAACTGCCTGGACGAGGAAGCAAACTCCGCATTGATACTGCCGTACCAGCATCTAATAAAATAAATAATTGTCAGAAACTTGATTAGGTTTCTAGATCTGTTGTTAAATCAGAAGCAAATATAGCTAGTGCTAAGAAAGGCTACAGCAAATAGCTAAAAGAAACAGGATGCTGTATGTTTACCTTTCTCTGCAACCTAGTTGCTGCGCCTTGTAATCAGCTCTTGACAGAGCAGTAAGAGCATGCTCTGGACACATCTTTGATAATCCAGAAAAGTGTGGAAGCAAAAAAGAAGCATTTTAAGGGTATAATAAACTACTATGTTGTTAAAATCTGTCTCTCTTCGAGATTCCTCCTTTCCTCTCCACATGTGTGTGTAGCCTTTACAGTTGTGTTGCAATGCTTTAGATGACATTGAAATGCAGCACTGACTAGACTCCGTGCCTGTGTAAGCGTAAACTGGTCATAAGAATGAACCACTTATGAACAGGTTAAACTATGGTTCTAGTGCCTACTCCACTTATTCCCGAATGCAAAAACCCTACCAGTGAACAGACAACAGCACTCTCGAGGCGAAGCTGCTTATGGGAAGGAGGAGGACGCTGCTCCTGGTTCTGTCCACCGTTGCACCTCCAGTCTTCAGCTAGCTCACAAGTCATCAGTCCCTTCTGCTCTGCGCCAGTTTTGCAGTCTCAGTCTTCAGTCAGCCAGCCCAGACTCTGTCTCAGCCCGTATTTTAGCTGCAGCTCATGCTTCTGTCAGCTCAGTCGGCATTGGAGCCCTGGTCCTCAGCCCAGATGCCGTCGCAGCTCCAGCCTCAGTCAGCCTGACAAGCCCGCCAATCTCTTCTTCAGCTGCACTGCAGCTCCGAGCACCAGGTCAGCTGCAATCTTGGGGATCTGGTCCCAAGAGCCTGAGCTCCCGGATATGGATGATATTGATATCAGGAACGTTTTCAGACAAAAAGTACAGATTGACATCAACAGGTGTGATGAAACTTTTCATGGTTCAGGTCTTTTAAAAGTGCTGGCTTGCTAAATGTCAATTTACTGAAAGTTTTCATACAGAAAATGAATGGTAGCAAGTTAATGTGATGGATCAAGTAATATGGGAAGAATATTAAGATGATTAGATAATAATCATGAAAAATAAGTAAATATCAGAAAGGCCATTGTCCATGTCTGACATCCTGATGGTGTAATGTTTTTTGGAGGTCAGACTGATCACTTTCGGCTAACATTTGGTTTCAAAACTGTTTTGTTTTCATGACCAATTTAATCCTTCAGTAAGCTTTATTTGTATTTTGCCTCACTGAACCTGTAGTACAGACTATAACCTATTTTACCCTGCTTAATCTCTAAACGTTGAACCCAAAACACTCAATCCTTCCAGCTAGGAGAGATCAATAGAGACGGCCAAGTTCTATGGTGACCCAGAAGACAAAACTCAATTCAAGTGTAACCAAACTGTAGGTATGTCCTTCTTTACTGAATGACATAAAAGGACTAAAATGAGAGACCACTAAAAAGGATATAAAAAATGAATGGAAAAACAGAAAGGAGAGGTCAAGCTGATTAGATAGGGTGAAATTCTTGGCTAAGATGATGAGGGCTTTAGAAGAAATAGGGTTTACTTTAGAATTAAGACAAGTGTTTAAACTCCAAGTTATTCTCAAAAACCTTAACTTTACCTTTCAGAGTAAAAAAGCATTGATAGACATTTAGATAAAGCCATTTTTTTAAAATCAGCTGTTCATCAGCTTTTCTGTTCATTTTTAACTCCTTTCAGATTTTACCTTTAAGTCGATTAATTCCATGTTTCCTCATTTTTTTATATCATAAATTTTTTAACTTGTAATACATTAATGAGATAAAAAATTTTTCTTTTATTCATTCAATTAAAATTCAACACTTTGTTAACTACGGACAGAAATTCAATGTTGTTGTACCAAGTTTATTCAAAAGGTTGTTGTAAATGTGGATGGCTGTGGGTCTCTTATAAAAGTCTGTATTACTGCAAGTCTGAAGAAGCCTCTGACCGAAGACACTTGGATGCTGCATTCAGTCTCTGGATTTGTATAGAGCTTTTTTTAGTCAGAGAACCACAAAGTGCTTTTCACCACATTTAGTCATTCACTCATTCACGCTCATATTCACACACTAATGGTGGCAGGCTACTACATTGTAGCCACAGCTGCCCTGGGGTGCAATGACAGAACCGAGGCTGCCGAACACAGGCGCCACCGTGCTCTCTGACCACCACCAGGAGGCACCCAGGGTGAAGTGTCTTGCCCAAGAACTCAACGACGATGGGTTGAAGATGGATGGAGCTGGGATTCAAACTGGGATCCCACTGATTTTAGGACAGCTTACTACCACCTGAGCCACGGTCGCTCCACGACTCAGATGGCTAAGTGAAGAAAATATCCTGTTTTTTTAATCTTCTTGATTTTATGAAGAATCCTTCTTTGCACAATAATCTCCAGATGTTCTAGAGGAGTTCCCAGAACAGAACCTGCCTTCTTCATCAGTCCATCACCACTTACATTATATGTGCAACCTGTTTAACAAAACATACTGGGTTATCTAACTCAATGTGATGACTTTTAAAAATAATTTATTCTCTCATCTTCCTTTGCCCTGACTTCAATTCTTCTAACTCTTTGTTCCTTACTTCCCAGAGAACCCAATTTATAAAAAATATATAAATGTGTTAATAGTTCTCTTCATAGGTTCCAATTATGTCCTCTTTTTTGGAGAAGCTATCATGTTAAATGCTACTTTCAAATGAGGATAATCTAAATTCAAACAAGAAGCTTTAAAATCTGCATATATTAAGGAAAAAGATATAAGAATGGAACCAAAAGGAGAGAATTTCAGTTATCATCTAACATTTTATTGTAGAATGGAAACTGTACAGATATAACTGCACATAGTTTATTATCCATAGTTAACTGCAACATTCTAATATTTAACTTGCCAATTTATAAAAATGAGAGAACTGAGATGTGTTTCACAGAGTTTCAGAGATATGAAAAACTTGACCAAAAAATCAACAAAATCTACTATGGACTACTGACTTTTTAAACCCAAATTTGGGTTAGCCTGGGCCTAAATGTACAGTTTAAGTCTTTTGGACTGATTGTTTTTCGAAGGTACTCTCAGTCACAGTGAACTTACCTGTAGCACCTGTAGATGTGGAAAGATAACAGGTACTTAAACCAGGTCCCCCAATTTTAGCTAAGTAAAACTAAAAATAGTCACAGGTTTTTTATTTCATAATAATACAGGTGTGCTTTTTATGTTTTGAAGTTTTAAATTGCAAACTGACAGAATTTATGTTGCTTTCCTGACCCACATGCAGAACACAATGCAAACCAGAAGCAGATTTTATTGAAGGTAATCTGGATGGCTGTAACCAAGGGGGACCTTCACAGAGGGAATGAACGGGATACACTGGGAAGAGGTAAGTGGAGAGGTGAGGTTCAGTTGAAGATATAGAATGATAACTGAATGATGAGCGGCTTATTGATGAAGATGACACATTTAGCCGGAAGGAGGGGAAAGAAGAGGCGGGTTGTCAGTGAAGATGCTGTAAATTGATCCAGAGGAGCTGCACACCAGAGGCTAAAGGTGAAAAATCAGAGGCAACAATCGGATGTAGGAGCATACAGGCTGTCTAATGTCGAACAGAATCCGGAGACTGGAGGAAAAAGGAACAGGAGGACTTGAAGAGGGTACACATGTAAGTTACTCAAGAACAGGAACATACAGAACTAATAATTAAAGCTTGGGAGATTTATAGGAACATGGAGGGCTAGAGGTACCTTAGGAGTCCACACTTCAATGAGCTGCAGGTGGCAGCAGCAGGAAACTCCACCCTGCAGCCCAGGTAGATATGGCGCAATCTGGTAGAAAAACTCAGGAGAGCCTCACCCCCCCCCCCCCCCCCCCCCCCACACACACACACACACACACACACTCTCCGCGATCATCACCTGGGACTTTGAAGGAACTGGATGAAACTGATTGAGTCATTCGAAATCAAGGAATGGGAAAGTCAGGACTGTATCTTTCTCCCAGTCGACATGATATCGGAGCTGGGGTCAGACGAAGACGGAGGCTGATGGTTGTGGGACTGATTATAGATTCCACTTCATAGGGACAAATAAAGTGGGGAGACAGTTTTTTGGACATCGACTGGAGCCGCTACCTGGCACACCCACCGAGGATGAGGGCAGCTCTACTTCAGGCAAAAGTAGTAAACTTTTGTATTTATTTGCCACAGCTATCTTCTGTGCATCAGCAGCAATGATGTTCCTGTGATTTTCTTGGTTGTTTGACATAGATGACTCATGATTAGCTGATGGGGCTGACTAATATAGCCAGCAAAAACCGGAACTGTCTCTCCACATGTGTCGTTAGGTTAATGAAGCAGCAACACACTTAGAAACTGTCTCCTGCAATGTTTAGTTTGAGTTGTTTTTTCAATGAATAAAATGAGCTAAAGTGGGCACATAGCTGTTTCATTTTTTTTTCTACAAACTGACATGGAAATAACATCATTTTATACCTACGATAAGACTATGGTAAATGGCCTGTACTTGTATAGTGCTTTATTTGGTCCCTATGGACCCCAAAGCACTTCAGACTACTTTGTGTCTTTCACCCATTCACGCATTGGTGATCGAATTCTACGTTGTAGCCACAGCTACCGTGAGAAACACTGACAGAGGCGAGGCTGCCAGACACGGGCACAACCGGGCACTCTGACCACCACCAGTACGCAACGGATAAAGTGTCATGCCCAAGGACACAACGACTGAGACAGCGAAGGCGATTACGAGATGAACTCTTAACTCTTGAGGCGCAGTCATGCCAATTACTAATGACTTTTAAAAAAATTCAACCTTCCCCCATTTCAAACTTAAAATTGATTAACTATCGCTAGGTTCCTAGAAGGAGGCTAATTTGGTCAGGCAGGGTTCTATTGGACTAATATTTTGTGTTGCAGATGCCTTTCTGTGGCATGCCACTTGAACCATACTCTTTTCAGTTTCAATACAGTACCATGGGAAGTCATATTGTGTAGGCATTGAATCAAGTTGAAAAAAAAAAAACTTCCTAGTTACAATCAATATATATTTATGTCTACTTTTGTCAAACCCTCGGGCTAAGTTGCCATCTTTCCTTGCCCCATACCAACTAGGTTATTAGATATAAGACGTTTGGAAATTTTGACTTTTGATACACCCTGAGGCAGCAAAAGCTTAAAAAAAGTTAGTTCTACCCAAGCCCTGTCTTGTTTTCACCTTTCACGCTCTTTGATTTTCCAGTTGGTAGATAGGTATCTTTTAACAGAAGCCAGTCAGACAGCTTGCTTTTTTCAAATAAAGACAAACACAGCAGATATCTCAGTTGCCTGCAGTGGACAACTTATTAGCACGGATAATGAATGAACACAGGACATGACAGTTTGAAGCGAAGTGGTTCATCTTCCCCACAAAGATTACGCTTACAACCGTGCAAATAGTAATTGGCAGTGCAACCTTGGGTGGAGGGAGAGAGAACAGCTCTAAGTTGTTCGCATGATTTATAATTAGTTTTTATTTTGTTGCCGTCTTGGAATTAGACTGGCAGGATAATGAATAATTTAGGTTGTCATGTAATCCTGATGATCCATGCCTGCTTACTAAATCTTTAAAGGCTTCAAAAACAAGGCCAACACACAGAGCATCTAATGAAATTTACTATTCTTTTTGATTTCATACTTATTTTTTTGCTCTTATTCAATAAACCTCCAGACCTCAGTCATGAGTTGGTTGTTTATTCAATAGGATGCTGTCTGAAATAAATCACCTTTGATGAAACAGGTAGACCTGTGATGGACTGATGACCAGCCAAAGGTCTAATCACAAATAAAACCCCTGACTCCTGCTGCACCTGCTTGGAAAATGAATCACTTAGAAAGGAAATAATATAAACATAATTTTATCAGGAGATTAGTATGGTGGTACCTACAGTTTTTAAATTAATTATGTGAATTTTGCTAATTTGTTCCAAACATTTTTTTTTTCATTCGATTTACTTTTGCTAGCAGGTTCGTAAGTTTCTTGTTAACAAGCAAGATAATGTATTCCCTTTCAAACTGCAAACCAAAAATCACAGCTTTGGCTTGCTTTTATTATTTCTAGCAGGTATAAACTGAAAAACATCCAAATTTAGAACTGAGTGGAAAAAGGTGTTTTACGATGCTGGGATTACACAAAATGATTAAATGTTGAGTTTTTAGTCTAAGAAACGCATCTTGGAATTGTGCATGTGTGGTGTTCAAACTGTCAAATTTCACCTCTAATAAAGGGCTGCTCTGTCTTTGACTAGCTTAGGCGCAGAACTGCAGGGAACAGGGTTGTAAATATACTTCACAAAAGAGCCCATTATAGCTCATAGTCACTGTCAGCAGCTACTTGAAATGCTGCTGAAAGGACTACGTTTAGCCTTTAGAACTTTATCTGTAAGTTATCTGTCAAATTAGCTTTTTCTCTGGAAGTGTGTGCTAGTTTGTAATGTTTCTAAAAACCCCTGCCCTTGGTGTAAATTGTTCAGCGGAGAAACATTGGCCTGCAAGGCTTAAAAAACAACTCATTATTGTACTGTTTTTATGAAAAAACAAAGCAAAACACAAAAAATTATGTGGGAAAAAGTCAACCGTTCCTCTTTCTGTAGTCGTTAACGCAGGAGGAGGTAGTTCTATGCTGCTAGTTGAATACTTTTGATTAGCTGACCATCAGTTGACCATGGCTGGAGCAAAAGCAGTTCTTGAAGGAAACCTTTTAAACAATAGAAAAGAAAATATATCCTCAGGTCAGAGTGTGCCACGTTTAGTGGAAGTACACATACCTAGCGGTTCTATGTCAGACGTCCTCTAGACGAGTGTTGCCTAAGTGTAGTTTTTTGAGTTCTTATCCTATATGCTGATGAGAGGATTCAGCCATTTGATTCAGGTGTGTTGGAGCAAGAAAGCAAAAGTTCTATATACTGTAAGCAGCTCTCTAGGTCTGGACCGAGGATTCTGTTGGGGCTGTAATCAAATGTATTGGAAGTTTTATAAGACAAGCAAAAAATAGATGCATTGACGAGAGAAAAACGAGAGAAAAGTGTGTTTTTTAGAACTATATCATGTAAAACACTTAGTTTTAGGAACACCTGTCCACCATTATCTCTGAAAGAGCTGAAACAAACCAGCAGCTAGGCCAAAGCACAACTAGTTGTTTTGATTGGTGCTTCCATTTTCTTTCCACAAATTCTGCATCATAGGATCATAGCATAGTATAGTCCAGCAGAGTACAGCATAATATTGCACAGTATAGTATGGTAGTAAAGTACACTATAGTATTGTACTGTAGAGTGTGATTTAGTACAGTATAGTATTGCCTGATTTGATTGAATATAGTATAGTATAGGAATGTATAGTGCAGCATGTCATACTACAGTGCAGTAAAGCCTCATTACATTGAAAATAGTAAAACATAGTATAGCATGGAGTAGTATAGCATAGTACAGCACAATATAGTGTATTATAATGTGGTGAACAATATAATAATTAATTAAAGGTGATATTAATTTCATCTGCCGCTCCCGGTTTTCGCTTAGTGCTCCTTGCTGACACTAGTCTCATTTCACTGCTGGTTATACACCACATATACCCAGCATACACACCACTAAGCCAGATATTCAAAAGAGGGAGAAAAAAAAAAACATTTTCTCTAAAGGATGCCTAATTGGGTTTTATTGACTTTAGCGGAGGCAACAGATATTTTCTGATAGTGTAATGACAGAAGATTAGCTCGTCGAGTGAGGCTTGGCAATAACAGCTGAGGTGGAGAACAGCAACACAAAAAGCCATCACATCAGATAAGCACTGTAAGCAATGTGATTATGTGGATAGTAGTGTAATCTGAGCCCTATTAATATGTTTAATTGTAGCCATTCGAAACAGCCCTGAAGCTCCATGATGTCTTGGCAGTCATGCATAGTGTTATTTCATAAAGTGCTAAGCTGAATTCTCAGTAGACAGGCAATAATTATTACACTCTTATTTGCATATTGGCATACTAATAAAAAAGGCATTTTTATTAGTATATCGGATCGAACTTAAAATTAAATCCGATATAGCTAGAGGGGTAGAAAGTGCAACCTGGACTATGAATATTTGTCTTATTCCTTCCCCTCTCCTGCCAAATGGCGTTATTCCTTTCAGAAAAAATACCCTTTTTCTCTTTGTCACAATTTTTGGTTTACACCTCTCTCTTTTTTCATTTACAGACTTGTTAATCTTTTTTTCCCTCAGTCTTCCTGCACACCTAAATGCCCCATACCTCCCCAACCGATCCTTTTTCTTTGTCATCAGCTAATGGAGTTTAGTGAGGAAAAGCCTCTCTTGACTTCAAACACCTCCTTTTATATTTGTCTCCACCCTGTCTCAACTGGCTGGGAAGCCGAGCCCTGGAAATCAAATCTTTTCTCCCCAATGTCTTTCACCCCACCCTTCCCTATAATTGCCCGTGCCTCATTCTTCTCTCCTGCGACTGATCTGCTTCCCTCTTCTATGGCTCCTGCTCTGTTGCTACTGTCTGCATCCTCACTTCTTTCTTTTTTTCCTTCTTGCTTGGGAATAATTTCATGAGCAGAGTTTTGTTCATCTTTCTAAAATGATTTGGATTGATGTGATGGTGGCCCCAAATAAAACCACAAGAAGTTGGTGATTCATTAAAAAAAGCTGTAAAATCAGAATAAATTATAATGCATTAAAAATTACTTAATAAGAATCCTTAAGAGAATGTGTTTTCCCTTCCTTGTTGTTTACATTAGACCCAGCTTGGCAGGCTTTGTATCCCTTTGCATGTTTTAGGGTCCTACTGGAGCACTAAGAGAGGTAGTGATGCAACTGGAGGAAAGCATATGCAGGACAGCTTGGCCCTACCAGGTACTTCTGGCATCTCCAGTTCAACACATGTAAAAGTTTTTGCATGAACCTGAAAATATAGTAGTGCACATTTCATGAGAAAGAGCAAATGTGTGTGTTTCATTAATAATATTTTGCAGTGTTTTGAAAAAAAAAAAAAGTAATGCTTTACATAAGAGATATATATCATTTTGGTATTGACATCGGCAATTTTAGTTATTTGGTATCAGTCCTATAACTTAAGTAAAACTGGGGTGTTTTTCTGTTTGTTCCTGTTCTGCATACTTCTTGTTCTTTCTACATTATTCTGGAGAATTCCACCGGAGGTCCCGGCTGAGCTGAGAACCTGATCATCAAGCTAAGGGTAGAACCTGCCTGCCGCACCTTCGGGGTGGAGCTTGTTGAGCTCAACACCTGACAAGGATTTAAAGGTCTTTTTTACTAGTGTTTTCTTAATTTTTTGTGAGTTCTCTGGTATGAAAGAATACCGTGTCATAGGGCTGTGCGATATGAGCTAAAATTAATATCACAGTATATTGAGCATTTCACCTCAATAAAGATAAGTGGACGATAACAATGACCACATCAACCCTTCAAACAGCCTTTTAATTCACGGTTTGATTCTCACTCCTTTCTGTATTTCTTAGAGTCCAGTTTAAACTCAGATGTGATCACACCGACCAGATGAGGTGAGGAAGTTACAGGGGCTTAGTCAAATCTGTGATTTTATTGTGCAGTTGTTTCTTTTAGACAAAATATCTTAAAACGGAGAACAGGTGGGAATACACGGCGGCTTCAGGTGTAGAGTGGACAGTCGTCCTGATTTACCCGGGACAGTCCCAATTTTGAGCCATTTGTTCCGTGTTGTCCCGATTTCACCCAGTATTTGTCCCAAACGTCCTGATTTTTAACCAGTGTCATGGCTTACAGCGCACAGAAGCATGGGTTAGCCGCCTCCAACAAGCTATGTATATGAAATATACATAAAGATACATAAAATGAATCTGTACAGAAGTGGTAGAAGCTTGAATGGGCTTATATAAAAACATATACAGAGGGTTCCACAAGGTCAATATTTGCATTCCAAAGATTTGAAGTAGGAAAATAATTGAGAATATTTCACGTGATGTTTTATATAGCAGAAGATGCCAATTTGAAGATTTTTCTAGTAGAGTAGCTTTGAATTTGAGCATAGTACAAAAATGACTCCTGGCATTAAAAGGCAAATTTGTGTCAAATAGAACTTAAAAAATTACAAGTGAGAAGTGTGTTGATATTTAAAAAAATATTCAAATGTTGTAAATTATAAAACAGAGGTGCACTTGGTATGTCGGGTTTGGAATAAGTAATTATTCTTAAACAACCTTTTTTGGAAAATAAATATTTTGTTTAAGTGAGTTTTAAAGGTTGATCCCCAAACAAAACAAAAAGTGAGCTAAGGATATACTATAAAACCAGTTTAAAAATCCTGCAAAGAAGTAATTGTCTTTAGATTTGTATGTCAAGTTATCATTACCTGGGTAAATCATAAGGACAGTTACTTTGAGTTTCATGCCAGGCTTCTTGACAACCAAAATCTGCTTATAAAGATTATCTCAAACGTGAAATACTCTTAAAAGTCACTAATGTTAGGGGAGACAATTAATCCTGGTATTTAGTTTGTTTCTAAACAAGTTGAGTTCCGTTAAGTGCTTTATTTTTTGTTATTGTTCACAAAAAGTCATCTTTAATATTGCCAAAAAAATGTCTTTCACAAATGCAGTATTGTTTTGATAAAAATGTTGCACTAAAATGATTTCAAAAGAATGTCCTTATATTGAATATAGATGTTCAAGTACAGTCATAAACCTCGGTATAGGTACATTTTTGGTGTACCGCCCAGCCGTACCGTCTCGATATGTTTGTGTGCAAAAATGTTTTCCCTTTACTATTTTTAGTGTATTACAGTGCAGTGTGGCAGTGGGCAGGGATAATCAGCACGATTTGGGAACTTGCTCATTAAGAATAATGACATGCATGTTTCAGTCCTCCGCAAACTCTTACACTATATACATTTACTATACATTTATCCAATTTAGGCTGTATTCCCAAACAAGACGGGACCGCAACGTGACAGAACCGTTACCCACCTCACACTGTGCCTCGAGTTACAACTACTTCGGGTAAGCTTTTTTACTCTACACGCCCGCTAGTCATATAGGGACTGAATGCCGCGCTCTTCCCTCTTCGCTACTGAGGTAAACATTATTTGTTTCTTTTCCTCCGCTTGGTAATATGCTTAAATTCAGCAGGTTGTCTCGTCCGATCAGTCTGTTTGGATCAAGCCCCTGTTGTCCGCTGACGAGCAGGGAGGCTAACGCCGAGCCCCTTAGGACGGAAGATTTAGTTACCTAGAAATGTAGTTGCTGATATTACACTTGGTGGTTTGAATCTTAGGTTATGTTTGAGGATAGTCAAACAAGCTACCCTGGATGGATGTGGTCACAGATATAAGCATTTAGCCGAGATGGTTTTATGGTGTGTTTTGTTTCTCTAACTGATGCAGGGAACTGAGTTTGGAGAAAATATTCATATGCACCATGCTTATACTACTCAGAATGACTGATTGTATTGATACATTTTTTTATGATTTTTAGTGAAGGAGACTTTTAAGGAGATGGCTGTCAGACCTTTGTTGCTAAGTGTTAAAGCCGTAAGGTAAACTTTAAGTCCTCAGTGTATTGCCAGCGCTCTTTAATGTTTCTTGTTGTAAAGCCTACTAAATTCTTAGTGCTCCTCCTAAGGCATAGATGTCAAAGTTAAAGGCCATTGACGTGGCCCTCTAAACTGTAGAGGACAATTGGAATAGTCCCAAATCACATCATTATGAAAAGATGTTCAGTATCATTTAAATTTAAGAAGTACTTGTTGATACAGATATTTATTCATGTTTTAGCGGTTTGTTAAATATAGTTCTATCAATATTGTCTGTCACGACCTACCCTTTAAGGACATTCATTATCTTGATATGGCCCAAAATGGAATTTAGTTTGACATCTCTGTCCTAAGGTATTCCTTGTTGTAAACTCCTTGCGGTCTTTTCTCCAGCTTCTCACTAACCTCTGCTCTTCAGTCCACATCTGGATGTATTAAAGTTCAATTCATCTTCTCTTTGTTGTCTCTACAATGTTCCCAGTTCTCATGTTCCAGCATCAGAAACTAAAGATCACAGAAGACGGACTGAGGAGAAAGTAGTGAAGTCTATAAACAATATCCCAATGGTATGTACTGCGTTTATTACATAACACTATAAGAAGAGTATAATTTCATTACTTAAAAATGGAAAGAATCGCACCTACCAAGCAATTACCATCCACCTGAACTGACAGGACTGATATTAACTGCAGAAGCAGCCAATTAGGTTATGGTAACTCTGGAGGAGCAACATAAATCCACAACCCATGTAGGAGAGAATATTTTGACAACTAGCTATTAGTCATGCTCTACACAGATCTGACCATAACCATCTGAGGCCTATGGATGCATATATGCATCCGTTTATCATATATGCAGAAAAGTTAAAAGGGAATGCAAGAAAAAGGGAATGCAAGAAAAAAAAAAGCCAAGATAAGATCAATTTGGTATTCGTACAAATGTCACAAACAGTCAAATATTGGCAACATTTTGTTGTTGAGTGATAGAAAATACAGTCAATGTAATTTGTAGTCAATGTAGTTTTTGGGCTCTAGCTGTTTTATATTGCAAGGCCAGTTTATCTAAAAGGTCTTTTGTCCATTTGGAACACCAGGAGGTGGGGAGAAAAACAAAACAGACAGCTGTGTTTATTTACATGTGTTTTTAGAATATTCAGTGAGCTGCACTTCTTTCTAGCTCAATCAAAACTCACTCTCGGAAGGTTATAAAAAATATTCGTTATACATGTCTGTGGGTTTAAAAAAAAAAAAAAAAAAATTTTTTTTTGCAACTTTGTTTTTATGGTTTTATGTATCTTAAACTCTAATATGCAATCACAGTATGTCTAATTTAAAACAATTAGTGTAAATTCAAACAGTTCAGATTGTGTTACAAAAAAGATACCACAAAAACCAATATTAATGTTTTTTTTATCGCTGAATATTAGGGTAAAATCCAAATTTGCTTAAAAAACCCGAATATTTCCTGCACTCCAGAGAGTTAATGGAGGAGTGGAGAAAGTGGAGACAAGTGGCCAGGGCCTGTAAATATTTAATTCACAGAAGCTCTCTTTCCAATTCAACTGAGTTTGAGCTCTTCGGACACATATTCAAAACTGGGTGAGACAAACCCCAGAAGATGCATTTTTATGATAGTAAATGTGGTTCCTACAAAATATTTACCTATGTTCCTAATTAGAAAAGCATATTGTTTTTTCTAGTTTGTGTGGCTGTATAACATAATACCCAAATAAAATAGAATAAAGCCTGATGTTGTAACGTTACATATTTGCAAGGTACTTTAAAGGTCTCTGAAAATCAACAATTATCCTCAGATTATATCTTTAGGACATTATTCCCATACACTAATTTTGTTTGTTCAGTTTTTATACAAAATTATAAGTCAGAGGAGTGTGTGAACAGAGCTCAGTAAAGTTTAAAGATGTCCCTGAATACAAATGCACATTTTATAAATGTGTTTATAAAACCTGATCTCTCTAATTATGACTTTGTTTACACGGACAACTGCAGCATTAAAAGCGATGGGAGGGGTACACAGTATCTTTCCTATGATCTTTCTTTCTTTGACAAGTGGCTGTGTTTTGCCAAACTTAAGCAAGTTCACTTGTCTGAGAGAGATGAAGGGGCTCTTAACATGTAAAACCATATTATTTAAAGGAATTACTGATATCCAATATGACATTACCATATTCTCAGAATGAAAAGAACAAATCTCTTTTGCTTTGTATCATGGCTGAAGATCCAGTAGATACCAATTTCTGATTAGATTTAGAAACTGGAGAGGTTTATGCTAACAAACAAAATTCCTTCCTTCCTTCCTTCCTTCCTTCCTTCCTTCCTTCCTTCCTTCCTTCCTTCCTTCGTTTTTGTGTTTAATCTCGTATTTGTGTTCACTTATTTCTTCAGTTTTCTTTGTTAGTTCTGTTTTATTGAAGTTCTCCTATTAGAGGGTTTTCTTATTTAGAATGCATTTCTTTTTGTCCTGTTGTCTATCCTCTGGTCACTAGTGTGTTTATTTGGAGTTTCTCTTAGGTTGCTCCTTAAATACGTTATCTGTAGTTAGTTTCTCATACTTATTTCTGATCTTTTTCTGTTCCCTGTCCTGTTTTTTTCCATTCCTGCGGGGTATTCCGTCAAGCAAGCTCACAAGGAATTGAGTCTGATTTGAAATATCCTCCCTTGAATTAATGTAGCAGTTCACTTTAGGATTATTTGATTCCCCCAATGAAGCTCAGGTGAATTCAAGCCATGCTGATACAAGCAAGCGTAACAAGCGAGGATCATGTGGGTCAACGCTACATTAAAGGCAGTCCCTGTCAATTGATGCTAGACAAGTTAGTGCAGAAGGAAAGGAAAATGCCTATCTGAAAAAAGACTTATTAATGCAGCATATGAGCATCCCAATTACATCATAACCAATAAGGGGAACACCAGCTGCATAAAAGCTCATCAGGCTCCATTGTATTACTATTTAAATTAGGTGATGTTGCTTACAGATGGTTTAGAGTGTGACACTAAGCGCTAAGAAGCAGCACATGGACAGTTTTTCCTCAACTTTTTTGACAATAAATAAATAGATAAACAAATAAAGAAGACAAAGGAGATAATGACTGTTATGGTTCCTCCCACTAGCATTTCTTGATAGCCAAATCATTAAACATTAGTTATTAGTTAATTAATTAAAATAATGTTCACCCATGTGATCTGGTTTCAGTATTACACCGGTGGTGCAACCATGGGCTGCACAAAAAAACGGGCATAAGTGAGCCCCTAATTTTAGTTATAAAAACAAATTTATAACTAGACTATATACTAGAGATGTCCGCCCCGCTCCTGCAGAGAACTCCCAGAGCGAAGCTTACCTCTAGTTTCAAACACACCCTACCCCTTCTCAAAGCTCATAGCTCTTTCGAACTCTCGCAGCTGGCACCACTTTGTTTGTTGAAATTTTACCTTCTAAAATGTCTAAGCGAAAATGCCCGTTTGAATGTGTGGATTACAGGATTTTATTCTACATTCCTAAAGAATAGCAGCTGGATAACTTCCAACAACGAAGACGCCTGATTTATAGGAAAGAGAATTAAGTAGCTATATGCTAATTTGTGTTAGCCATTTATCAAGTAGCTTATGTAATCTTATAACAGCATTGTGTGGTTATTAATTGATCTGTAGCATCTCAGAATGTTCAGTAAACTGGTGCAAACAACACCCACAGATTTTTTGTATACTGGACTGGAAAGATCTGTTTGCTGGACTGAGCTGCGGTGGTTTGAGATCCATCTAAAGTCTACATGGCCTCCGTGCAATCACTGCTATCAATACAAACCTGGTAGATTTACAAAAAAACAAACCAAACGTCTGAGCCCTTAATATAAGGGCTCAGACAGTTTCATTGTGGTACTGAGTGTACTTCCAATTCACTGTCGGACTCCGGGTCGATATTAGGCTCAGTGCTGTTTTTCTAAAACGATCAGAGCGGCCCAGCACTTAAGGTGAGGGACGGGGGGTAAGATGTTGGACTTTAGAGAAACAAGGCATCTTACTTCCCAGTCCAACAGTAACTCCAGGATATAAGTTAAATTTCAGGAGAAATTAATACTCTATTACACCAACTGTTACCTTTTATCATACATATGTATATCCCAGATGTTGAAAGCTATAAAATAGCATGATATAGCTCCTTTAAAGTGAAATACTTTACAGTGAAGATTCATTTCCCAAACCTTGAGCTCAATCATTATCTGTAATCCCTTGACACAGTAACCTTTGGATTTATATCTCATTGTAATTTAGGTTTACCAGTAAAAATGTACAGTAGATAATCCCATTGTTCAACACGTTATTTGGGAATGTCTTACATTTCCCATCTCAAATGGCTCTAAACTGCACTGAGGGTGCACCGGTGTTAGGGGAGAAATTTGGAATGAGAATAACCAAGAGAAACTGCCAGTCTAGTTTCACAGGTCTAAAGTCTTGTTCTTTTCATTGTTATATGCCAATTTGCAAATGTTACGATGGCTAAAATTCTGGAAATCTGATGTTAATACTGAACTAAAGTGATAGCTGACTTTTAAGTAGATCCTAAAGATTCTTCTTACTGCTATTTGCGAAGATACTTCATCAATAATGATCCTTTATAAACTATACTAGAACTGTTAAATATGAAGCACAAAATAATGCTAAAATTTCTGAAGGTGACAAATCCCTACACATTTTTCAATCCAAACATATTTTTTTTAGATCTAAACCATAGAGCATGTAATAATAAGATTCATATGTATAAGACCTGCATTACAGCAACATCAAAAAAATCTTTTTTATATCTGGTGCTTCTTTGTCTTCTAAATTAAGAAACAATTAAAACCTGAGCAAGCATGACTTCATGTTCTAAATTGATTTAGATTTTGACGTCCAAAACAGATGTATTTTTTTGCATTAAAAATGTATTTATATTACATTTCACATGGAATTTGTGCTTGGCTTTGCTGCATACTTCATTATTCAGAAGCAGTAATATTTCCAACCAGCTACAAAAACAGACTATGAAATTTCTGTAATTAAAGAGAAGCATTGCTGTTTGTTGAAATATTTGAACATCTGACAGATGTCTGAATTTCTATTTTTCCTGAGGAAAAATATAATAAGACCCTTCAGCTTTTGAGATTCATGTCATGCAAAACATTTTGACAAATTTCTACTTCTCATGTTTTATAAAGCTTTGACATGCTGATGGTAATCTTAGCAGAAAACCGTAAGACCATTAAAACAATCTTTTACAAAAACAGACAAACAACTAAACTGACCGACTGTGGATTTTGGATCATTTTTCAAAATGGCTAGAGTGTGGAACCTAAATAAGCACCCACCGTCACTCTGATAAAGTAACAATGTTTTCAAACTTAGTTGACAGCCTATAGACGGCCTAGTCTATGACAGCCTGTGAAGCAACAGGCTGAAGGTTCTTTTTCACCTGAGAATGTAGCCTGTGAATATATATGAGTAGGCTATTTCTATATTACATGTCAATCTAGATGTCTGATGTACATAAACTTTGTAACTAAACATAGTCTGCATAAAACGGTTTTCCCACTCTTTGTTGTGTACCTACAGTATTTCCCCATTACATTTTTGCTTTAAGGTGCAAATTAAAAGCGAGTGTGCACACATCTGATGATGGTGGTAGGGGGGAGTTTAGCCAGTCAATACATACTTGTGTTGTACTGTGTATATCAATCTGTTTAACACATTATTAGAGAGGCGAAGGGAAGGACAAAATGTGGAAGAAAAAAAGTGTACAAACTATAGACATTACCGCAACCAGGAAAGGATTGTGAAACAAAACCCATTCAAAAATGTAGGTGCGATTCAGAAAGAGTGGACTGCAGTGGGAGTCAGTGCTTCAAGAGCCAACACACAGACGTATGGTAGACATGGTTTTCGGGTTCCTTAAGTCAAGCTACTCTTAAACTATACATTACATCAGAAGCGTCTTGCCTGGGTTAAAGACTGAACCACTGCTGAGTGGTTCAAAGTTATGTTCTCTGATGAAAGTAAATTTTACATTTCCTTTGGAAACCAATTCAATTCAATTCAGTTTATTTATATAGCGCCATTTCACAACAGATGTCATCTCAAGGCACTTTACAAAAAGACTTATTACAATACAATGTTTAGTGTAGAAATTACAGAACCACAGAAGATTGCGTCGTGGAATTCTCAGCAATCCCTCATACTGAGCAAGCATGAAGCGACAGTGGGAAGGAAAAACTCCCTTTTAACAGGAAGAAACCTCCGGCAGAACCAGGCTCAGCACAAGCGGTTATCTGCCGCGACCGTCTGTGGCTTGGAGAATACATAACAGAGACACAGAAAGAGCAATAGAACTGATGCAGAAGTTTGTTGCAGGACGTGGAGAATTTTCCGTCACTGCAATGCCATCTTAGTCAGGGTCGTCAAGCAGGGCTAATCCGGAGCACCTACTATAATAGAAAACAGGTTAGTGCTTGAATTGACAGCACATCATGCAGTTGGGGAGAAGTAGGAGAGAAAGTAGGAACAGACCCTAATAATGTCCTCCAACAGCCTAGCCTAAAGCAGCATAGCTACTAACATTAACCTGTCTCCTAGCTACTAGGAGACCTGGCTACCAACACTCTGTCTGAGTCCTCCTGCCCCGTGGACGGTGTAGGGCCGGTAACGGCCCCCGTCATGCCGGGGTCTTCTCGGAGTCGGGTTGTTTGAGAATGCAGCCCAAAGTGGGTGGTAAACTCCATCTAAGGCTAAATACCGGCACGAGACCGATAGTCGACAACTATCTTAAGGAAAAATAGACAGAACTGAGAGGACAGAGTTGAAGAGGGCGAGAAACGTTTAAGAGATAAACGGGTGGGGTCCGCACAGTCTGCCCGGGGGATTCAACCCGGCAGGTAATGGGCGGCCGCACTGTGCGGGAGGATCCCCTTGAGGGACCTCTCTCCGGCGCTGGCTGGCCCCCGTGGGGCGCATTTCTTCCGCGGCGGTAAGCCGCGACCGGCTCCGGATCTTTACCTGGCTTACATTAATCTATCTCTACCTAGCTACTCTACCTCTTCCTATCTCTTCCTAACTTTTGACACTCTGCCTGACTACTAACATTAACCTGTCTCTTCCTATCTACCTGTCTAACCTGACTCTAACTACCTATAAACATATCTCTAACTGTAAGCTTTGTCAAAGAGGAAAGTTTTTAGCCTAGTTTTAAAGATAGACAAATTGTCTGCTTCACGAACCAACCCTGGGAGCCGGTTCCATAGGAGGGGAGCCTGATAGCTGAAAGATCTGCCACCCATTCTACTTTTAGAAATCCTAGGAACTACCAGTAAACCTGCAGTCTGAGAGCGAAGGTCTCTGTTAGGAACATATGGAACAATCAGGTCTCTTATGTATGATGGAGCTAGATTATTAAGGGCTTTATATGTCAGAAGGAGGATCTTGAATTCTATTCTAGATTTTACTGGGAGCCAGTGAAGAGAAGCTAAAACAGGGGAAATGTGATCTCTTCTTTTAATATTCATCAGAATCCTAGCAGCAGCATTTTGAACTAACTGAAGACTTTTAATTGTATTCTGTGGACTACCTGATAATAGACAGTTACAGTAAACCAGCCTTGAAGTAACAAAGGCATGGACTAGTTTTTCAGCATCACTCCTGGACAGGATGGTTCTAATTTTTGTAATATTCCTAAGGTGAAAAAAGGAAATCCTACAGACTTCTTTAATGTGAGATCTAAATGACATATCTTGGTCAAAATGACAGAGGTTTTTTGCTTTATTACTGGAGGCTAATTTAATGCCGTCCAGGTGAAGGGGCTGACTAAGTAGTTTCTTTTTCAGAGCTTCTGGTCCAGAGACGACAACTTCTGTTTTATCAGAATTTAGAAGCAAGAAGTTTAGAGTCATCCAAGTTTTTATGTCTTCCAGACATGCTTGTAGTCTACCTAACTGATTGGATTCATCAGGATTTATGGATAGATATACTGTAGCTGTGTATCATCTGCGTAACTATGGAAATTTATCCCATGCTGCCTAATTATTTTACCAATAGGAAGCATATATAGTTACAGTCCCAACCAAGGTCCCAGAGTCCCAAAGAGGGGAGACACATGATCCATGTTGCTTCATGTTTAGTGTAAAGTGTCCACAGTCAGTAATGGTTTGGGGTGTCATGTCATCTGCTGGTGTTGGTCCATTGTGCTTTCTGAGGTCCAAAATTAATGCTTCCTTGTCTACAAGGAACTTGTACGGTGCGTACACACCCAACCTGACCAGAGAGTCAGGTTTACATGTAAAGTCAATGGAGGAGCGCGATGAAGCACGACTGGGGGTCCCGCAACACATCAGAAGCAGATTTGCATTGCAAAAATGTTTTTCTGCTTGAGTCGTGTGACTAAGTAGCACAACTGATGCATTTCAAGCCCAACTGAAGATACACAGCGCATTTTATGTGGTGCATTTTGTGACTCATCTGTCACTCAAGGTGGAAAAATCAGAACTTTGGCTTCAAGTCGCACCGTGACAACCAATCAAGTGATGGGATGGTATGACTGAGTGAATGGAGTCAGCATCAGCAGGACTGGATACTGAGAAACACCATGGCTAATCACCCCAACCTATATGACACCAGTTGTTTTCTATACAGAGACAGCAATTAAAAAATAAAACTATAAAAGAGATTAAACTATTGAGACAGGAATGCTCTTAAGAGGTTTGTTGGTGTCTCTTAAAAGAGCTGTTGTGGCCGCAAAAGGCCCCACTCTCTCCGCCGAGAAGTGAGCCAGAGAACAGGTTCCTCACCCAGACAGTCTCTCTGGAGCAGTAAACACAGGCCTGGTGATGGCTCCACCACAGCACGTCACGTGCCGTTCACATATATTAAAAACGTTTACTAACCGCAGAGAGATGGGCAGCTGCTCAGCTTAGTAGTTGATGTGTCGACTGGCGAAGCTTGGACCTTCATGGCACAAACTGGGCAAGCAGGCCAGGTTCTCCAAGGCAGTGAGGAGCTGGTGTTTATGATCCTTTCGCCGCAGCTTGACTGGGTCCGTTTCTCTCCAAAACGCCACTGCAGCGGTTCCAGCTCCGCCGGAGGCCAAGCCGACCACGTAGTCCACACAGTCCCCCTTCAGCTCGGAGACCATAGTCAACCGGCAACTGTGCTCGCACATGCTGGGCTTGATGCACATTCTGGATCATTCCTCCGCTGCTCGACTGGGTTTACTCCCTGCAGGAGGAATTCCAGCTCTGCCGAGGCCAGGCCGAACATTTAACGCCGTCAGCTCAGAGACCACAGTCGACAGGGAGCTCCTGGAAGGTCAGGAGTAGGAGGCCAGCCAACTGCTCGGGAGTGGTCCCAGTAAGGGTCCTCCCAAGTGTTGTATATTTCCGGCTTCACGTGTTTGAAAATGGCATATTTTGGACACGCTTTCAAGGTGCTAGGTGCATCTGGCGCGTTCAGTGTGTAAGGACCGTTAGAGCACTTCATGCGTACTGCTGCTGAGCAACTTTATGGAGATGCAAATTTCATTTTTCTACAGGATTTGGATCCTGCACACACTGCCAAAGCTACCAGTACCTGGTTTAAGGACCATCATATCTCATTTCTTGATTGACCAGCAAACTCGCTTTACCTTAATCCCATAGGTAATCTATGGGGTATGAATTGAATTGAAGAGACCTGTACCACGAGGGGAAATTCATTCCAGTATAGCCAGATCAAGAGTAGACAAACAAACAACATCATTACACAGACAGATTCAGGCCAACTGTGGTACTGCAGCCAGTGTCAAGTGGCGCACCATATGCAGCTCACCTCACAGCTATAAGGTCCTACGTACAATCCTGCCAGAATCGATGTGGGTGCTGAGGGTGTGTTTGTTTCTTCATATCATTGGCACCCACATCCTGGATGGGGTTGTGGAAAGGGCCTTTCTGTGTGGAGTTTACATGTTCTCCCTGTGTTCCCTTGAGCAGATAATGTAAGCTACTCCCAGAAAACCATACACCAATTCTGGGCTTTATATTGCCTCCTCCTGGCTGACCTGGGCGCCTGAGGGGTTGGGGAGATCTGGCTACGTCCAGCCGGAGAAACCACGTTCCCTCAGGTGAAAAGCAGGGCCTGCTCACTCCTCAAGCAGCATGGAGGCTTGAGCTTCAGTGCAGGGCCCACCCGCGCTGGCAGACAGAGAGCAATGCCCAGGACTGGAATTAGGTAGGAACACTGGGTGATAAATAATGGTGGAAAAAATGTGGGATAAAAATATTGAAGAAAAAAAAATCCACCATGCGATAATCAGCAGATATGCAGTTATCATGAATCCAATTGTCCAGATGTTTCTAGTGTCTCGAAGGTCAAAGTGAGAGACTCAGGTTCTTCACAGTAATCCATCAGGACAGCTCGGTACACTTTTATTGCCTTCTCCGGGTGAAGAAGTAATTAAATTGTTTTAAGACACCACCTGACCAGTTCATATCCATACCGTTGATTCTTTCGTAGAAGAATTAAGAAAGACGGTCCATAGCAGTGCATAGATAGACAAAGAGCTGTGGGATAAGACACACTAGGGAGGGAAAAAGATAAAGTATTTGTCCTCACTGAGTATATGGTGAAAAAATATGTGTATTGTGAAGAGCAAGATGCAACACACCATACCCAACAATTCAGAATAGCTGAGACCTGAGCATTGCTATAGAATGATCGACTATATGCTGTAATCCATGCATTAATCCAGGCCAAAGGAGCCCCAACTAAATATTGAGTGCTGTACATGCTCATATACTTGTCACGTTCATAGTTTTCAGTTTGCCAACATTTCTAAAGTACCTTTTTTTTCTACCTTGGTCTTCAACGATGTTCTAATTTTTTTAGATACTTAATTTGCGACTTTCATTTCTTGTAAGTTATAATAATGAAAATTAAAATAATCAAATATATAGCCAAATATATTTAAAATATATCAGTCTGTGAGTATTGAATTATTCTAATATACAAGTCGCATTTAGAATTACTGAAATAAATCCACCGTTTCATAATATTCCAATTTTATGACCAGCACCTGCATGGGCGTGTGTGTATATGTATATAAATGACAATTTTCTCGTGTGGATTTAAACGCTACATTACCTGTCACTTTGCAGTCTAGTAAATCCCTAATTTATCGATTTAGTTTTCAAGTTAAAATGGCTAACGCAGCTGTAGCTTCAACTTCACTTCCTGTACACCATTGCAAGCCGAGACCGCGCACTGTGTGCGCATATGGGAACGTGTGGCAGGGGAGGGATGGTGGATCTAGCAGCCAATTGTCCTGACCAGCCCGTTCAAGACGGCTGCATGAGGTTATCTCAAGATTTTCCGCTTCAGAGACAATTAGGATTATTTGTTTTTCTAACAAAACACCACATTTATTAGTTGCTATCGGAATGTAAAGCGCATTAAGCAGCATTTCCAAAAAGTGTTTAAGAAAAAAAAAAATCCCCTAAACCACATTTTATGCAGTTAGTAGGAACCACTACTATATCTACCAGAAACTTATTCTATATTTCTGGCAACGTATATGAATGAAAATCACTATACATAAATGCTATAGATAATACAATCATGACTATAATATCTTGAATTATTTGGCTATTTTACGAATAAATGTTTTGTACTGTGAACAAGAACAGGTCAAATCAGATGACGGTATCCATGTTTTGCATTACATTTTGTTTAAAATGCCATAAAAGCATCCCCAGGTCCACACCTCTTTGCAGCCTAAAGGTATGTTTTGTGAAATAAATCAGTTTTTGTTGTAAAATTGCTTTATATAGTCAACAGATTCTGATTATTACTTAAGTTGAGGTAACTTAAAACTCCCTTCTCTCTACTCCTCAAAGAACAAATGTTCCTCCTGACATGTGGTTGAGCATAATAAAAGTCCTATAAAAAAGAAATATGAACCTATACTTAAAAGGCATACAGTGGGCTCCCTTCACAATATGTCAGTAAGTTTGAGCATTGTCCTACCTACACTTTTTGGAGGTAGGACATAGAAGCTAACAAGTAACATATAGTTGGGGTTTCTTCTGCCTTTTTTCCCTTTGAAAATAATGGTTTCATTCACATAGAGTATGGATGCATGACACAGCTCCACAATACAACCCTCATTTTAGGTTGCAGTCACACTAGGTGGGCAGATTTCCATTTTTGTGTTAAAATCACGTATTCCATTTCTGTTTCTCTTCAATTTGATTTTAATTCGAATCTTGTGGGGGTGCTAGTTTGGCAGCTATTGTACTGTATTTAGTCTCTATGGAAACAAACAGCACAGTATGTAACCTGTTTTGTGTTAGTACAATGACAAAATTAGAAAAACACATTATCATAGAAAGGAGATAAGCAGAGAAAAGAAATATCATTTTCCCCTAATAAGCATGCATGGTGCCTGTAATCTGCCAGCATTGAATCGACCACGACCTCTTGACTTTTTTTTTTCTTCGTGACAATGCCTCACAACCTCCCACAGCTTGTAATTTATTTAGGAACCGGTGTTTATGACAGAGGGATTATGTGACTTTTTAAATTAGCACACAGATTTAAAACTTAGTTGTTTGGATCTGTGAGGATAATCCACATAAAAATAGTTTTACTTCTGATTACAGTCAGGTTCAAAAGAAAACATAAAAAATACTTTTTGTGGATTAAAGTTACAGGAGCAACACACTTCTGAAGTTGCTGACATCAGGAGAACTACGTTAATCTTCAATAAAAGAGAGAAATAATAGGTCTATGTTCACATTTTTGCCCCGTGTCCCAAAGGCCCTAATGGCTTCTATTTGTTTAACATGATGAAAAAGGCTTATCAGTCGAACAAAGTTAAAAATCATACTCTATATCACAAAAATGTTTGCAACTCTTTTTACTGAGTGTTCCCCTGGTTACTGCAAGAGTTATGCAAGTCAGGTAAAGCAAACGACCTATGTTGTAAACACCATAATGTAGTTGTGTTTACACTGTAAGCAGATACGCACGGTTGAATTTGACTATCGGACATTACTGCAAAGTTATGTTTGCCATGGTTGTGATTGCCAGATGGTTGTTGCATTTGAAATCGCCACATCTTTTTCCAAATACAAGTAAGAGGCAGAGTATGAGGCTCCTGATATCAACAGCAAGCTGTGAAGTGCTCCTGGTTGTTTTTGACAGATTTATAATACAGATGGCACATATCTCAAACACAAGCAACCTGCCCCCTCTGTGTGCCACATGCTGTCCTAGGCTTTCATGTCCTTTGCCCAAACTTTTGATTGGTCCCATCAAGAAGGCATAGACGGCTTGTTTACTTCTTTGGCAGCAAGTAAATATTTTACTCGCTGCACCTTCATGTGAAGAATCTAAGCAATGCACGGATGATGTCTCATTGGTTGGGATTGTAAACAGTTTGCAAGTCTGCAGCAAGAAAGAGAAACTCTGACAGACCTGACCTAGTTCACTCATGCAGCTTTAAAATGTGGGTACTGGTTAGAAAAAAAATCCTGCTTTCAATGCTGTATGTTTTGGTTTAATGTCTCCGTCTAAATATAATATGCAGTTCTGATGTAACCTGAAATCAGAGACGATTAGGCTCTGAACTGATAATGTGTTCTTATGAGAATGCCAAACTGACCTCACGAGTGACTGAGAGTCCCACACGCAAATTGGCACAACAGGCATCGAACGGATTGGAAGGATTGACTGGAGCCTGCAAATGTGTGAACAAGTTCAAGTGGCCTGCAAAACCAATTGCTACATTACATTCTTTAAATTGGAGATTTTGCATCTGCTCGCTTATAACTGGAGGAGTTTGCTTCAGTCACCTTAGAATAACAATTATTTTGTTCCAGCACTGTGGAAGAACATCAGGGTTTCTATCTGACACTGACGTTAAGGTCAAGCCACTGCGCAGCCACAAAGACAGTGTTGAAGAGGATAGAGTTTTAAAGGGAAAATGGATGGGAGAGTTGAGAACCAGAAAAATGTGGAGATTAAAAAAAATAATGCTCTAGGAAGGTATCTTAAAGAGCTGAAGTTAGGGTCTGAGGAGTCTTATTGCTTCTTATGCTTCTTAAACTTCGGCCCTGTACAGACAAGAAAAAACACAGAACTTTCTAATCACATAGTGACTGTGTTTTAGGGGACTCTCTGGGTTTTCCTCTCCACTGTCACTACATGCACTGCTGTAAAGTCAACAATAAAATGCAGTCAAATGTCTACTGTCGCTACATGTTCTTCTGGGAAGAGTGAATGGTTCAAGTCAGTGACTGACTGCTGGGTTTCTTTAGATATAAAATTTTTAAACTGATTGGAATAATATACTGAACGATCAACTGGAGTGTACGTATGATTGAATTGACTTTTCTGATAAAGTGCCATGTGTTGTGAATTCGTGCTATATACATAAACTGAATTGAATTTCATTGAATCCCTACATTTGTTGAGTTTTTAAACCACATCATTAGAAGAATGCTAGATTAAATTATTGACTGTAGATGTAAATTTTAATCTGCAATGTTTTTGTAAGCTTTTGTTGTGAGCTGTGTGATTCTAGCCCGTGGGACTACGGATGGAAATTAGCCCTTGGCTATAATCCGACATGTTTACATGCATGTTCTTCATGTTTTTTTTCATTAACATGCACTGTCCCAATCAAATAAAGTTAAAAAATAAATAAATAATTAAAACGGTCAAGGTTGCGGAGATGGATCCAGATGCAGAGAGTGGCTTCGAACAATCGTTACCCATTTATTGATAATATTTCCACAGGCTAGGGCACTGACGAGAGCAACAGGACAGACGAAGATGTGATGCAGGACTAAGGAAACAGTGGGTCTTGAGGAGGCTGGAACAATTAAGGGCGACAATAGACAGCTGATGACAATAAACAGACAATGATTATATGGACAGTTTATTGAAAAAGATATGCAAGTTTTTGTTTCAGTTCTTGTAGTTCAGAATATGACAAGATTACTGGGGGGAGGGCATTTTGGTACTTTTGTATAAATAACATAAAATATGGTGTTTTAGACATCTATCATACTTGAATCAGATACCTACCTATGCCAACAAATGGCTAGAAGACTAGCCTATTAAGCAGAAGAAGTAAGCTGTCATGAACTTTAATCACTGCGTCTGCTCCTGCTGTTCTCTCAGCTGAGTCTGTTTTTCCCGGGTCTGACACAGAAAATGACGTCACATTACCATAATTTATTATATACAACTAAAAAGTGCAGAGACTTAGCATTCAGAATCCATTTCAGTTATGGTAGAACAGTAGAGTTACTGTAATTGAAAGTCCCAAAGACATATCCACTGTTATGGTGTGCTCCCCTGAAAAATGATGACCCCCGGACATTTTTATCATTGTATGAAATCCACCCGGATGTGCCGGAGAGCACATGAAAATTGGACATGTCTTTGGAAAAGAGGATGGTTGGTCACCCTAAGTGTTACGTTATCTTTGAAAAAAAGAGAACCTCTCATTTTAGATGAACATCTGCTGTAATATCTACTGTATTTTTAAAAATGTTAACATTTAATGTTTTTAGGTTCAAAAACAGGATTGGTATATTTTCTTATATAGGATGTTGCTAATTTTTGGAAAAAATAAAATAAAAAAGCACATGCATGAATAAGAAAAAAGATTTTAAAAAATACCATGTTTTCACAAATGCAAAAACTGCATGGTATTTTTATTAGAACTATTAAAAAAAAATCTTTAATCTTCTTAGCCGAAGTTATAAACAGCTATTGTGGAAGGTCCAAATTGCCACCTGCAGTTCCAAAGCCTCAGATTGCAAATCAGTAGTTTACACTAACCTTAGCATTTTATCTGCTAAATATTTAGTACTAGTGATGCTCAACATTCACCCCTTGAATTGATCATAAAGTATGACAATTAACGTTTTATACTTTGTTATTGTATATATTGAGAGTGAATTTGATTCAATTTAAGTGCCATCAAATGCACTCTTACATCCATTGAACTTTGTTTAATGAAATGTTTGATGTATATTTACCTAGAGTTCAGAGGTGTTTTTCACAGTAATATTTTGGGGTCTAGTTTGTTGAAAATTGTTCTTTTCAATACAGTACTGCTCGTTTAGTATTTAGGGTTATGTGTTATTCTTTTCAATACACTTGGCAGAGAACCTAACCCAGTATGTTGAGTCAATCATATAATTACACTAACCAAGGATGTATTCAGTCTATATTTAATCCAGGACTGGGTTGACAAAATAACCTTAATTGGATTGGTTTTGGAAACAACCATTTTAGAGTCCAAAGCCTGCAGAAATATGAATAAAATAGTACATAGATGTAACATTTTGAAGTACATTTTTCTTAAGTTATTTTAAAATATAATTTTGGCTTTTAATAAAAGCCCCAATTAAAAAATAAACATATTTATCAGTTTTCAACAAATAGTAAAAGAATACAAAACAAACAGACAAACAATCGGCTTAAACAAATTTAAATCCTAGTACATAAAAAAAAAAAACTGTCAAAAGATTCAGAGGTCACTACCGATATAGGTACAAATCAATTCAGAGCAAGTACCTGTGCATGGAATAAAGGTAATCAAAAGGTATATCATATAAGTGATAAAGCAATGTCCCCTTTGTATAGACAGAAAATAGTATCATATCTTTTGTGTTTGCGTAATACTTGATTTTTAACCCATAAAAACATTTTGGGCATAACTTTGTGTAATAATATATACACACAAATATCAAAAACTTACAACTACGAAATGCAATTTACGGACGCACAACTTGAAATTACACCAGCTTAGACTAACTATGAATTCAAAATTACTCCTACACATACAATCCTCAAATATGTATGCATCAATCGCCTGATACACACAGACAAGACCACAGATCAGAGTTAGAACTGCAAGAGAGGGGTTGAGACTCTTCACGTCTGAAGATTTGTGCGTAGATGATGCGTTTGAATGCTGATCGAATGCTGGGTTATATGAGTTTTCTCTCCACCATTTCCCTCCAAACGTTTTTCCTTCTACAGCTGTAACTGAAGTGACAATTACTTGTAAAAGAAAGAAAGAAAGAAAAAATGATTGTGGCAGCACTCGAAATTTACTGTTTTAAACCTAAAATTTTTTTTTTTTAAATATTATCCTTTTCTGAGACGTAGAAATAACATATGTAAAAAAAAAAAAAAAAAACACTAGGTGGTGGTCTGGCTGTGTTTGCTGGAGAAATCTGGTAGACTGAGATAGTAAGGTCTAGCTGCAGCCGTAGCCCCTACAAAACACGTCCCCAGGTGACTCAAGCTCAACTGAAGCAACATGGCCGCCACAAGCCGTGTCTCTCCAGGCAGGAGAAATTTCTCCCTCGGCCCCAACCCCTGGAATGATGGTAAGTTAAGCGTGTGTCCTTATGTATTTTGTTCTATACTTTTGGAAGTGCTAATAGACTAAAATAAAGTTATTTTAGGCTTGCTAACATATCAGTTCCGAAGGCTGCAAATTAATCTAGCAGGTGCTGTAGGCTACTCAAGCCACCTGAAATGTAGTTAATCCTTCACTCATAAACATAAATATGAGCATGTCCAGAAAGTATAACCGACTTTTGTTCACTGCAGTATCAGTTTTGAGCTTGATAACTTTGCTTGAATTAAAGCTAAGCAATGAGAGGCCACGGAAACGTTAACATAGGAACGCGTAGGCACACTGGATCTCTGTTACAGAGTAACATGAGGTTACAGACTTAAGTACATTTTTCTTGTTTTGTTAGTGCTACGGGCAGAACTTTGTCATCAGAAACAAATTTGAATAACTGCTTTTAAAATGGTAATCTGAATATATCTAATTGGAAATTATATATTTTTGTTTAACAAAACCAAGTGGCAAAATCTAACAATTTTCCATTAACAATACAGGTCATCTCAGCATGCAGGCTTCTCCATATCTGCTTCAGCACTGATGATGCTGTTGTCCGCGAGGATGAGCTTGAAGAATAGCAGAAGATGAGGAAGAGGTGGTTTGGAGGCAGTCAGCGGGGTTCTCTGGTGGGTCGTGTTAATATATTTTAGCGATATGACAACTTTGGATTGAGAAATTCCCCAAAATTTGATGGACAATGCAGTGGACACTACAATGAAGCTACCAAGAGCACTCTCTGCAGACCTGCCTGCATGGTATCCCACTTCTGTGTCATCGCTCCTCATCCAAATCTGATTTTTCTTTAGTAGATCCAGCACATCTACCAGATACTTTCTGTTTATTCTATTAAAGTTTAAAGAATGGTCAAGCAAACGTTTATTCAGGTTCATCCTGTATGTAAAAAATATCAAATAAGCCACACAAGTTTTCCGTCTCTAATTATTTTATGTCCTTTACCTATTGTTTTACTGTATTTATTTACATTCATTTGACATTTTGAAATTGTTCAGAGTTAGCTTCATGGTCATGTTAAAACCAATTGTAAATAAACTGTGAGAATGAGAAACAGTTGTTTCGTTAGTTTATTCATATCAAATATAAAACTAAACAACAAATATGACCAGATTAAACAAAATTGTTTTTCCATCCCGTCTCTCCTCTCTTGTCGGCCTCCCTTTGCCGTTTCATGTCTTAAACAGAAGAAATCAAGAAACGCAGAGTACAAAAAAAACAAACTTTTAAAGAATTGTACATTAACTTCAGTTGTTAAATGTTATATATGCAGCACACGTGCGTGGAATTATTTTTTTATTCAGGTCTTCTAAGAAATTTTACTAAAAACATGGATAGAAAACAAGCAAAGAGGGGAAAACAGACAACTGTGTAAGTCTGTGAAAGCAAGACTATTTTTTACAACAGACAACTGGAGGAACTACAGTATACTGAAATCACAGGTTCTGTGGTGTTTGAAGGTTGTTAATACTGTATTTGTCATGCTGGAGGTTGAACGAGACCCAAGATGCTGACCCAGAAAAACAGGGAACAAGTGCTGTGCAGAAAAATCAAAAGGTTTTATTACAAATAATAAATTGGAGCAAAAACAAAATCAAAGTCCTCACAAAAATCCAAGGGGCATGGAATAGCCAAGGCAGGCAGTGGTCCTGGGTAGTCAGAGATGTGGTGTTGACAACCGTCTGGCACTGAATGAATGAAAGTTTGGTCCTTAAATACTGAAATGGCTGATGATGATAGAGTCCAGGTGTGCTGACACGCCCCAGGCCCACTGCTCTGCCTGGAGGAAGGGAAGGAGAAAGAGACATTACTGCAGGAGTGAATAATAGCAAAGAAACCAAACCATGACAGTATTTTAAGCACAAGGTGAATAACTGAATTTATTCTACCTCCATGCTACAGTTAGGAAATTCTTTGCCCCAGTGAAGATGTATTTCATCCACAAGAAGCAGTCTTGCCTTTGGCCCCTAAAACAAGACAAAAGGTTTAATTAGCAAAAATGAACATTTCTGAAAGAGTTCTGCCTGTAGCAGTACCTTTATGATTCATGAAATAGGAATTTAAACGCAGTAAAAAGTCTATACTTTTAAAGATAAAATTGGAAGAAGTAGTTGGTTTGTACAAAAGTGTATCTTTCTTTAGTAGATTTTAGTTTCTCCAACATCCATCCATCCATCCATCCATCCATTTTCTAAACCACTTCCAACATAACAGGGTTAATTGTGGATGCTACGTGATCTGGGCGTCTGCATGTTTCAACATTAGCAGAGCTCATGCTTACATTAATTTGATTTCTAACAAAACATAAAGAACACGCACACACAAATCCAAAGTTATACACAAGAGACAGACACAAGTTACAACTCAAGTATTACGAACACAAAAAAGGTATGATAATATTTTCTCTCCATACCTTTGTGGCAGGGTATTCCAAGTTGAAACTAACCCTTTTGTGATAAAGGTGGAGATATTCAAACCATCGTATGACAAACAGGCCCCCCGTGTTTTGCAAAAGACATCATTAGTCTATCACAACTATTTGCCACAAAGCCTCAGATGGAGGTTTATCTGTAATCAATTTCAAGAGAACTAGCTCTAGCACAGAAAGCGAGAATCAGAATTTCTTTTTTCATGATTTTGTCTTTTTCTTTTTTCATGAGTCATGGATAGATCAGATATTACGAGTAATAAACATAAAAGTTTTCCATTACAGTTAATGGACAAAATCTTGTTAATTTCCTGCCCTATAATTTGCCAGTACTACTGTATTTCTCCACAATACCACAAACAACGTGTCAGGCTACCATTTTACTTTACATTTCGGGCATGCTGGAGATGCGTTAGGATTATAATTATGACACAGAGAGAGATATATATGAACCCCTGTAGTAGCTTCAGTTGGATAGCTCACTCGGTTACAAACATTCATTGTTTTAGCATCTATCCAAGTGCAATTCCAATCATCATGTATTATCTCAACAATAATCTCTTTTTATCATAAGCCCTTCAAAGAGAAAGTATTTGCATCGTTGTTATCCTTAAGAATATTGTAGAATAAGTCAATAGAGCTGTAAGATTTTTTCTAAAAAAAGCTGTCTCTCTAGGCTTTACACTGAAGGATTGAAGAATGCTTTAGAACAAAGTCTCTTATTTGCAAATATATATATTTTTAAATCCTGTTTTCGAATCATGGTGGAGCCTTCCAGCAGATAGTTTAGAGCACATATTCCTTTATCTGCCCAAACCCAGAAATTACTGTCCATTAATCCCGGGTGGAGGCCAGGGTTATCACATATTTTAAATTATCATTAAACGTTTTTAAGTGTCTTAACGGTCTTGGTCTTTCTTATCTTTCTGAAATGCTTTTACCGTATGAACCTTTACGGCCTCTGCACTCCCCTAGCAGCCGTTACCTTTTCATCACTAAAGTCAGGACACACACCAATGGAGCAGTCGTCATCTGTGTCTGTCTAGGTGTTTTGTGGGTATTGCTTGGGTGGAGGTGGGGTCCTGGCCCTGCTTCCTTTGAGCACCTTGGGTTGGAGCCATGGCTGCTGTTGATCTGCTGCTGCCGGTGCAGATGGCTCCCTAGATGGCGTTTCCTGTTCTAACCTGGCTCATCTTACCAGCCCAGTGTCCATTTTAGTGACCAAATAACTGTCTATTTTAATGGCATTTTCATTTTACTTCAAAGAGTACATGGGGATTTGAGGAAGGGAGGTGTAAATGTTAACTTGTCTGTGTCTATAGGAGTGGGGGTAGGGAGGGGGGATATAGGTGGGGTTCATTTTTAATTTGTATAGCACTTTGAACTGCATTTCACTGTATGAAAGGTGCTTGATAAATAAAGTTGATTAAAGTTGATGATTGATTGATATTGGAGTGAATGAAGATCTGACTTGAAATCTGCCCTCCTATTTTCTGTTGGCTTACCATGCCTTAATTGTGGAGATGTAATAGGGTTAGTACAAGCGGACTTCAAAAAAGTATTTTTTCTTATAAACAAAAGATTAGACAAATTACTTAGGATTTATTAATGAATTAATTTATGTATTTAGACGTTGAACTTTACACATCCATCCAAAGAGATGTGGACTTATCCTGCATTCAGTCAGCTATGGTGCGCAAATCAACACTAAATTGAAATTGTCTAATGTCTAGGAGATCAAGATCCCCCTATAAAGATGGCAGGCATAGTGTAGCTATTTTCAGACGTGCTTTCGTTTTAAAGGAGCTAAACCAACTGTTTAAGTGTTTAGTCATCTTATGGAAGAACATGACTGTGATCATTTGCATGAGGTAAAGCAACATAGGGAGAATATTTATCTTCAGGGGGGCAACACGGCCTATCCAAGAAATTGGGAGCGTATTCCATCTCTCTATGTCAAGCCTTATACATTCAAATATGGGTGGGAAATTTGCTTTGTATAGCTGTTCAAGTGAGGCGGTTACTCATATTCCCAAATTAACGAAATCTTCTGGCGACCATTTAAATGGCAAAGGAAATGGCGTTTTAGATATGTGTTTCAGACGACCTAATGGCATAACTTCTGATTTACTCAATTTATTCTGTAGCCTGAAAAAGTACAAAATATATTAATAGTCTCAATAAGCATTGGAATATATACTTCAGGCTCAGTCAAAACAACCAAAATGCTCATTTTTTGTCTCTTGAAATGCTCGACGTACTAAGATGGAACCTTTTTGCTTGACGGGTATTACTAGGCCAACTGGGTCGTAGAGCCCGGATACTTGACTAAGAAGCTCCCTGCGGGTAAGGGGGTTTGGAGTGCAAGCTCTAACTTGCTCCCACTTCAGGTTTTCTCCTAGACGCATTTTCTTTCTCTTTCTTGAGAAATTAACACCCACCATAACGTGAAGCTTGTCTTCCTTTACAGCATAACCAAGACCAAGTGCTTTATTTTCCTCCTCCTTCATTTGGTTCGGCAAGACAAACACCTCTTTTGCTGTCTCCATCTCATCAGCACATTCCTTCCTCTCGCTTTGGCCTGAGAAGATCCATGGTTTAAGAGTAAAGCCTCTTAAACCAGACTTTTGAATCATTAGCTCCAATATGTACAGCTTTAACCAAAGGAATACAATGACTTTGAGATATTTTAACTTCTACATCTCTTACAATGCCCTTTAAATCTGGATTAGTTTTTACCACTCTTCCCAGCTTAAATTGTCCTCGCAAGGCATTCTGGTCACACACCCAGACAATGTCACCCTCGCTGACATTTCGCTGGACCGTGTGCCACTTGTTTCTTACAAAAAGGTTTGGGCCAGCAAGTTGACTCCAGCTTCTCCAGAACTTGTTCACCTCAGACTGAACCTCTTGGAGTCTCCTGTGATGATAGTTTGAAAAATCAAAGGTGCTGAAATCACCGTTATTTGAAGCACGGCCAAGTAACAGTGAGTTAGGCGTAACATAAGATACGAAGTCCTCTCTGCTCTGTACTCTGGCATCGATGGGTCGCTCATTCGCCAAATTTGCAGCAGTGAAAGCGATTGTCTGGAATTCACTATAGGTGAACATAGTGTTCTTCCCCAGACTCTGAAGGGCTCTTTTAGCAACCCGCACAGCAGCCTCTGCAGTGCCATTTCGATGTGGGGAGTCAGCTGGATGGATTTTCCATACCCAATCAGTGCTTCTGTTGGCTGCATACTCCTCTAGAGTTGCTTTGTTTTGATTATCTAGGAACTGGTACAAATCTTCTAAGACTGGTTTTGCGCCAATGAAGTTCGTACCTGGATCAGACCATAGTTTTCTTGGATGCCCTCTGATTGCTGTAAATCGCTGGTATGCCATCAAAAACCCATCACTTGATGCAGAGCTCACCAGATCCAAGTGAATTGCTCTGCAGGCCAGGCAGGAAAACACAATCCCCCAGGTTTTCAGAGTCACTCTTTTCTTGACATCACTCTTCACCAGGTAAGGCCCGAATAGATCAACGGTAGTAAACTGGAAAGGTGCAGCAGGCTGTGTTCTCTCATGGGGAAGATCGGCCATAACTTGTTCGCATCGTCGTGCTTGTATCCTCCTCATGCGCTTCACGAGCCAGCAAGGTGGATATCCAAGCATCATGGGGCAGAAGGGGAACACTCCTTCCATCCTCTTCAAAACTTTGAACTCTTCCACCAGCGACTAGTAATCCAGTGTTTGGATCTTTGTAAACTACCAGACGATTTAGGGTGGTGTGGAAGAACTCGGCGTCCCCTTGTGCAGAAAGGGATCGGTCTGGAGGTAATAGAGGAATCCACTCAGAGGCAGTTGTTTGATTCTCTGTTTCTTTTCTTTTATTCAATTCAGCATAATTTTTCAAACAGCCAACCAGCCAACCAGGTGAAAAACCTTAAAAGTACATAGAAAAAAAAAAAAATACAAGAATTAGCAACTTTATAGATTCATAGATTACATATTCAATAAATATTTTAAATGCAATAATGTACTTCACTCTACAGCAACATTCATTCTACAAAGAACTAATAAATCCCATACAGAGATACATAAATACCAAGGAAAATAATGTGTGACACATGCTACCATTCCCTAACAATTTCCCTTACAAACTGCTTATAGTTTCACTTAACAGCCTTTACACCACTGAACAAAACAAGCAGCTGAAATCAAACTTAAAGTGCACCTTTAAATTGACAATTCATCCATCCACTCATTCACTCTGAATATATGACACATGGCAACGAAACATTTTAAACTTACCACTCACACAAACAAAGCAAAGAAAGACAGGTACCAATGTATCACCATAAGCCTTGCCATGAAGATTTTAACACAGAATATAATATTAAACTTCCCTTACTGGCTTCCCTCCAGACCTCCTTGGTGCCAAACTTTCCAGTGTGTGTTCAGTCTTGAGTCTCTACCAACTGCCTTAATTATACAACTCACTACAGGTGCAACCCCACTTTCCTGCCTGCAATACCACAACCCACCACCATTACTGCAGATTTAAACCCAGCAGTGATGCAAATACAGACAAGGTAGTTTGACTTCACACCTCCCACTCAATCATTCCAAACAATACATTTGGATGATCGCCATATCAAAAAGCAAACTAATCATTAACAGCCTTAGCACCATCTCTCACTCCTTGTTCCTCAATGGGTAAAAGGACTACAAGGCGTCTCACATCTCTGCGGAGAATAGTAAACTGACCCCTCTGGCCATGACAGACTTTTGAATCATTAGCTCCAATATGTACAGCTTTAACCAAAGGAATACAATGACTTTGAGATATTTTAACTTCTACATCTCTTACAATGCCCTTTAAATCTGGATTAGTTTTTACCACTCTTCCCAGCTTAAATTGTCCTCGCAAGGCATTCTGGTCACACACCCAGACAATGTCACCCTCGCTGACATTTTGCTGGACCGTGTGCCACTTGTTTCTTACAAAAAGGTTTGGGCCAGCAAGTTGACTCCAGCTTCTCCAGAACTTGTTCACCTCAGACTGAACCTCTTGGAGTCTCCTGTGATGATAGTTTGAAAAATCAAAGGTGCTGAAATCACCGTTATTTGAAGCACGGCCAAGTAACAGTGAGTTAGGCGTAACATAAGATACGAAGTCCTCTCTGCTCTGTACTCTGGCATCGATGGGTCGCTCATTCGCCAAATTTGCAGCAGTGAAAGCGATTGTCTGGAATTCACTATAGGTGAACATAGTGTTCTTCCCCAGACTCTGAAGGGCTCTTTTAGCAACCCGCACAGCAGCCTCTGCAGTGCCATTTCGATGTGGGGAGTCAGCTGGATGGATTTTCCATACCCAATAAGTGCTTCTGTTGGCTGCATACTCCTCTAGAGTTGCTTTGTTTTGATTATCTAGGAACTGGTACAAATCTTCTAAGACTGGTTTTGCGCCAATGAAGTTCGTACCTGGATCAGACCATAGTTTTCTTGGATGCCCTCTGATTGCTGTAAATCGCTGGTATGCCATCAAAAACCCATCACTTGATGCAGAGCTCACCAGATCCAAGTGAATTGCTCTGCAGGCCAGGCAGGAAAACACAATCCCCCGGTTTTTCACTGTCAAGTTTTCTTCAAATTTGCACAAACCCCACTTGAAAGGGATCGGTCTGGAGGTAATAGAGGAATCCACTCAGAGGCAGTTGTTTGATTCTCTGTTTCTTTTCTTTTATTCAATTCAGCATAATTTCTAAAACGTTCCAAAGCCAAAACACCAGCAAACCAAAGTGGGAGGAGGTTCTTTCTGGTGGCTCAATCTCTGTGCGAGAGAGAGAAGATGCTCTGAAGGACCTTTTCCTTTCTGCACAAGGGGACGCCGAGTTCTTCCACACCACCCTAAATCGTCTGGTAGTTTACAAAGATCCAAACACTGGATTACTAGTCGCTGGTGGAAGAGTTCAAAGTTTTGAAGAGGATGGAAGGAGTGTTCCCCTTCTGCCCCATGATGCTTGGATATCCACCTTGCTGGCTCGTGAAGCGCATGAGGAGGATACAAGCACGACGATGCGAACACGGTAGGCATCCCTACCTTGTAACTCTAAAAATTTGAAAATTAGAGGATTTCAAGCCATTCGTAAGCACTGCGGAGAGGGGAGTATAAAATAGCTTCATCCAATTTGTAATCTTTTCACTCAGACCAAACTTGTGTAATGTAAAAAACAAGTATGGCCATTTGATCATTATTTATGAGAAAACAGAGTAACCTTTTCAGTCTTGGTCTTGTTGCTAATATTTTAGAGAGGAGTTTGTGATCAACATTCAATAAGGAACTAGGCCTGTAAGACACAAAGTCTTCTGGTGCTTTACCCTTTTTTAACATCAGAGAGAAATGCACCTCTCTCAGAGACTGTGGTAAAATTGCTTTCTTAAAAGAGTCATTAATCATATTCACAAGTGGATCAATCAGAGAATCATACAAGTCCTTGTAAAATTCACTAGTGAATCCATCCGGACCTGGGGCTTTGCTAGACTGTAAACCTTTAATCGCATTGAGTACCTCCACCTTAGGGGTCTCAAGAGATGCTTTCTGGTCGTCACATAAGCTAGTCAGTTTAAGAGAGGAATTTATTTTTCAATTTTCCAGTTATATCAGATTGTAATTGTAAGATTTATGCAGATTTTCATATTAGGTTCTAAATACCTTAAGATAAGAACCTGCTGTCTGTTAGAATAGAAGGATTAAACTTCTAATGTCTGGTTTGATGGACTGGGTCCCCTAGATTATATTTTATCAACACAGTAGCATGGTCAGAAACATCAAGGAAAAGGAAAAGTGCACTGGAATGCCTGCGAAGTGGAACCTCCTACCTGCGAACTCGGGGTAGTTCGACGTACCCTGACTTCACCAAAATTAAGTCGGAGGATAAATACGGCGCTCACGGAGTCTCACGTCGTGAGAGGTAAAACTTGAACGAATAGGCTATATACTGTACTTCTCTGCTTCTAGTGTTGTTTTAGACACTGTAATTTTAACTAAACTTGAAGAAGATGAAAGGCTACTCTAGAAAAAAAGAAAGATGTCCATTCAGGAAAACTGGAGGCAACGTTTATAGTGAACCTATATTGGTAAAAGACAGCATCAGTGCTCCAAACCAAGTGTTATGCATATCTGTAATTTAACTGCAACACTCATTAAAATACCGACAGATCCGTTACTCAACATGAAAACTTACAGCTTAATGTATAATTATCAAGCTTCCTCAGGGGGAGGGTCCTTCAGTGACGGGATGTATTTCTCCACCGCAGTTGGCTCGTTAAACATCTTGGTGTATCCACGACGTGACGCCTGTAGTCAGCCCCGAGCGCTCTTAGCTGTTCCTTCACAACGTCATGTCCCTTTTTCCTATGGAGAAAGGAGGCCAAAACGTCCTAAACCATCACCATCACGCCTTGATATTTCAATGCTTGATTTCTACTTCACATCTCCCATGCTGCATTCATCACTTGTTTTTTATCTTGATAATTATGGAATCTGACCAACACCGAACAGGGTCTCTTGATGGAGGGTGGCTTTGGGGCCAGCGAGAGGTGTCCTCTTTCCAGCTTCATGCAACGTTCTCATTTGGAGGATTTTGGGGAACCATGTCTCAAAGAACATATTCGGGTCATTTCCTTCAGCTTTCTCTGGGAATCTGACGATATGAATATTTTTACGTCCCTGTTGTATGTCCCTGTTTTCCAATTCATCAGACTGCTCACTTAACTCACACAGCATATTTTCCAGTGCTTTCAATTTTTCCATCTGCAGCCTCTTCCAGCACTGAAATCCTGTGTTCGGTCTCTGTTATCCGCTTCTCATGGCTGTCGAGTTCTTCTCGGTGTATTCTTAAAAGCTCTGATAGTGGCCGTAAATTGTCGTCGATGACTTTAGAAATGTTGGTAGTAACCTCACCCACGGCTTCATGAAATGCCCGCAAAGTGGTTTCAGTTCCAGTGTTGGTTATGATGTTAGCCAGGCTTCTGGTTGTGCTCAGCATCCAGCTTGATTTTTCTTGTATGGAATGCTGCTGGGTTGTCTCAGAAAGTAGCTGTCAATGTTGATGTTACACTAGATAACCATTAAGAGGTTGAAGTGCAATCTTTTATAAGGTTAGATGGATGAATTGGCTAGTAAACACAGCAGCACTCCCGAATGTGACATTCCCTCACGCAGCCATCTTTAAAAAAAGAGGGAAGAGATGGATGGCATCAAGCAAATATACATTTTAAGTATCATATAATTTAAAACTGAGAAAAAAATATGAGGATATTTAACCTTCCTTTTGACTGAATCCTTTAAAACCTGGGTTTCAGGTAGCCAAATGATTTATCACTGTTTAATATAATCAAAGCTGTTAACAAACAACCACAATGTAAAGACGATAGCAATATCTTGAATTCAAAACACATGTCAGATATGAAGAAATAAATGCCTCAGCATGTCTAAAGTGATATTATTCATAAGCAGCAGGGTGTAGCTTAGTGCCATTAAGGCATTATGGGGACTTAATTTAGCATGAATAGGTTTTTGCATTATACAAAATTCAAATTAGAATAAATTAACAGTCATAGTCCTGGTGGGGAAGATGGGCCGTGAGATGCAGCTCTTTTTGGCGGTACATTAGACACAGCTGAGGAAAAAAAAAAACAGCTGTGAAAAATGATGCCCCAAGTTCAAAGCAACTTCAGTCAGGATACATTTCTCTGCTTGATGAATAATTGAGCAACAGCCTGAACAGCCTTGAAGCTTTGCACATTTTTTTTTTTTTAGTTTTTGCATGAATAAAACACTGTTTAGCCTGCAGAACTGTCTGGTGAGCAGGGATACAACACTATAGTATATTATGGAGATTGTTCAAGGTATGTTTCTCTTCGGCTACTCCTTTTGTGTCATCTGCCCCTACACATTTGATTCAGCTCATCTCTCTCAATCTCTAACTTTCGTATGCTTCCATGCCTTGATTTCACTGTTCGCCATCTGATTACCTTACCTTATTATACTCTCTCTGCTTTTGAGTCTGAAGGACCTCTCTGAAAGGCCAGTAATGAATCGGTTTCCTCCTGGGGAGCCAGTTACAAGAATTAGAATAAATAAAATTCCAGGGGATCTGCCCAATTCATCTCAAGCTGGTTTACCAAATGTGGAGGTGTTAGAAGTGCGAAAATCCAGTTGAATGATAAACGTGAGCATAATTTTTTACATGATTTTAACATCTAAAGATTTAAAGAAAACTTGACTTTACATTATATTATACATTCACATTGCTTATCAAATACACTGAAGATATAAGATGAGGCTACAAATGGAATTAGATATGTGTTTGGTCAGAAAGAAAACTTTTAGAGTGCGGAAAAAGAATTTGGCATGCTCTATTTGTGCAAGCGGTCCCATGTAAAGGTCACATTTACAGATGTTTTTATGAATATTTCCATGTGACTGTTTCCGTAAAAAGAAAAATATCCCTTCATTAGTTCTAGGGCCTGATTTATCAATGGTTTGCAAACTGTACATTGTTGTAAAAACAGGCCATACATGATTTACTACATGACACAGAGAGCATTGCGCCTGTTACACCCGGAGCAAGATGCACACAGTCTACTTTTCTGTAATCTGAATTGGCAATCTGGCCAATATTCTGTAAGAAGACGCAATTGGGAGGGGAACAGGCAAATAGGTAGCCGTTCCAGGCGCAATTTGATTTACTAAGCTTAAAAATGTTTGCACCAGTTTTTTAGCGTCTATTTTTAGCACTTCTGAAAGGAAAGTCTTAACTTTGCGCCACCTCATTCAAAATAAGTTTATTACTGACGAATGTAATTCAGACCCAATATAACCTAAGAGTGATTAATACTCTAATGGCCATTAACCTGACAGTTATGTAGATATTTACCAGTTTTTTCTACCAAATACGCATCATAATTCAGTGTGCTCACAGCGTGTCTCCACCTGCTGAAGACACCCTGAGCGCACAGGGAGTTATAATTCTCATAGATCCTCAATAGTTCCAGCCGTAGTGATTAATCTTGCTGGATTCTAATTAATAAAATGTGGTAGTCATGTACAATACCAGAATTTAATAAAAATCTCCTGAAATCATTTATAGAAATATTAAATTGCAGTCTGCACGGTGGCGCAGTGGTTAGCACTGTTGCCTTGCAGCAAGAAGGTTGTGGGTTCATATCCCAGGGTCTTTCTGCATGTTCTCCCCGTGCATGCGTGGCTTCCTCCCACAGTCCAAAAACTTGACTGTCAGGTTAATTGACACAGGTTAACTCACCCTTAGGAGTGAGTGAATGTTTGTCCTGTCTGTCTCTATGTGGCCCTGTGATGGACTGGCGACCTGTACAGGGTGTACCCTGCCTCTCGGCCGTTGACAGCTGGAGATAGGCACCAGCCCCCCCGTGACCCATTAAGGATTAAGCGGTTAAGAAAATGGATGGGTATATATATATATATATATTATACTAATGTATAATCTAAAATAAAAAAAGTATGAAAAATATTTCAAAAATATTCAAAATATGGGGTTGCATTTGAAATGAATTCATTTTTTAATAATTTCATTGTCACATTATATTTTTATTTAATATTTATTCATGCTGATATTTATTTCATAATGTATTTATTTATTTAATTTTGAACACTTTGGCGTTCCATATATTCATAGCATGCGTTACATTTATTTACTCACCCAGACAAGTTGTTAGCCACTTACATTCCTTCGGGACAAATTTATATCCAGTCGTGATAAGCCTATATTGATAAAAAGGGAGTCATAGGAGCAGGCGACGTGCCACCTCTAAATAAGGCATTATCGGCCACAAAACTCTTACGTTTACCCAATACTTTGTTATCCATAGCTCCTCCTATTCGGGGATAGGAGGAGCTATGGGAGCTATTCGGGGAAACCCAGAAGTGCTTCTTTGAGTTCTGGTGTTTTTTACAGGTTTTAAATACAACTTACAACAAGCTACCATTTCAGTCACATTACTGCAGTGCCCCTTGGCATTTGTAGTCAGAGCAGGACTTTCACTCTGAGCTATATGGTGCTTTTATGCTGTGTTCAGACCACATCCGTTGGATGCGTCGAGCAACGCATCAAATGGATGAAGTTTGACGCATGTCCTAAAAAGCATGCAACGCTTGCATCTGAGGAAAAAGGAAAGCGTGGGTGGGGCTTCTTCTGTTGCCGTACGTTCTGAACTATGACGGATAGTATTGAGAGAGTGGCTTGGCTTTAGTTGCTAAATAAAACCATACGTCAACTTCGGCTACATCAGCGCCGTTTGTGGGTTCACCCCATTATTTAGATGCGTTCTGAGTTTGGGGAGTTTAACCATTTGCTCCAGAAGCTAACGACACAGGCAATAACTACGTTGAGAAAAGATTTGATAACTTACCCGACACCCCAATCTCTTCAGCGATCTTCATCTAAGCAAGTTCCTTTACATTCCTGTCTCTCTACAGAGATGAGGACGGATCATAAAGTTCTCTGCGATCAGCTTGTCTTCTATTGTTGAAAATGTTTTTTCTTATCCCGCTTCATTCAAGATACGTGTAGTGACATCACTACAGTGAGACGCTCTGATTGGTTGCCGCACTGCGTCAACTGCCTTGGGTCCGTCAAAAGTTCTGCTTGCTTAACTTCTGCATTGCTTGCGTTGCTACGTTGGTGTTTGCATCGCAAGTGAAGTTGACAGAGCCAACATACACAACGCACCGCAGAGCCCCTAACGGACCTCTGATGCACTCGACCATAGACTTAACATGTAATCTTGCCGCAACTGATGCTGCCGTTTGGGGCGGTGTGAACGCAGCATTAGTCCTCTTGTTCATTTTGTTTGTGCAATTTGGCAACAGGCAAGTGTGTCCCATGTTAATGTTTGCAGTAGCAAGTTTTATCTTATCTGACTGCCTTCTCGACAGGGGAGCACTCTTTTATTGAAGCACAACACAAAAGGATCACATGATGAACAACTCAGTACTTTTCCACAGTTTTTTACACTCATTGACCTGTCCTTCCACATACACATGAATTGTCAGCAGAAGAATCATAGTTTCCCACACCCTTTGCTTCCCCGAGACCTTGAACAGTTCATTTGTGAGTTATGTTTCTCATTATCAAAGCACAGCGTTCGTAACTCCTTTTCGCTCCCTGTTTCTGATTCCAAACTATGTTTAATAGACTCAGCTTTGTTCTCCTAGATGACCACCTGCCATATCTCAGACCAACTACAAACACTGAGTTTCCCCCGATCACAGGTTCACACAATTCTAATTGAGTATACGTCCCTAATGACTTACTGTACATATGTATATATTCTTACTACCTCACTACATATAATTTTTTTTACCCAAATATATGTAGAGCAGGTTATACAAAAATGCACATAACAATATTCACAAAGATATAATATTCTTCAGTCAGCTTTAGGAATAGGGTTAAATGTCTCCCCAGCGGATTTGTGGCCATGACGCTGGTGAATCAAACTAATGTCTTTCACATCTAAAAAGTGCTTTAAATAACTTCTATTTAACCGTCAATTGCGATTTTAACTTTCTCTCTAAAGTTCTCCCAGTTTCCAGATTTTGCCTGCTAACTGTACTGGAAGTGTTCGTTGCGTCCACAGCCGCCGTAAATTGTTTGCTTTCTGCAACCCAACCACTCGAGCATGCGCACAGAGATGTCAACAAAGATCCTCCTAACATTTGCACGTGGAGTGACTGCTACATCTATTTGATTGAAAACCCAAGACCAGCCCCTGCCCTATTACCTTTGCCTACAACCAATAGGCTTAAGTAGGTCTACAGTGGTGTGGTTTAGAGTGAAAGCGCCTCTCAGATCAGGGGAATTTTTAGATCACGCGAACCTGATTTTTTTTTCTCAAACACTTCAGTACGCCAGAAATCCGGCATAGTGCCGGAGCGCTATCAGCCCTGCTGTCATAAGGCAGCACAGGATGTGTCATATGAGATAAGTAGCCTCTTGCAGTACATATATCAAACTAGAACAGCAATATTTAATCTAGGCACAAGAGTATAAGAATCAAACTTATAAATACATCAGCACTAATTCAACATAAATAAGCAATGTTCAGTTAACTAATGTTTTATCTAGGTACTGTGAGTAATAAAATAAAAAAACATATAACTGCAATAATAATTCTTACAATGAAAACAATAAAATATAGATTTACACAATTATATTTTTAAAGGTGTAACTGACCAGTTAAAGTGAACCTGACATTAAATTTGTATTTTTTGAGGTATTTGATCATATCTTTTAGTCTTTCCTTTGTTCCGGGCTATGTCTACCTACATAGAGAAATTAGCACTCAGAAGCGGCTGTTTGGCAGCCGGCACATCATGACTTGTTTCGGCATATTACGTGTTGAGTTCCTGCCGATTACCCCCTTCCCCAAACTACACCCTGCAAGTCCTTCCCTACGTGGCGCAGAGAGCTACGGTAACAGGCAAACAACTATTGTCCTGCTGCAGAACCCAGCCTGAGATCACACAGAGCATTCTCATTCAGAATCTTATGGTTGACATTTATTGTTACATTTACCACAGCAATTCTTCCAGGTCCTGAAGTATCAAATTAGCCCCAGACCATCACACTACAACCACCAGATTATACCATTAAGTTTTTCTGAAATGTGAAGTTACATTCACACCAGATGCAATTAGACACAGACTGTCAAAGAAAAGAGTATTTTCCCAAAAGTCTTGGGGATCATCAACATATTTTCTGGCAAAAATGAGACGGGCCTTAATGTTCTTTTTGCTCAGCAGTAGTTTTCATCCTGGAACTCTGCAACCCCAGGCCATCTTTGCAAAAAATTCAGTATATGGAAGACTTTAGCATCACACTATTGCAGGTTTTTTTCTACATTATAATGTATGGAAATGTATTAACAAAGGCGCATATATATATATATATATATATATATATATATATATATATATATATATATATATATATAACTACTTTTGAATGCAGTTCTGTGACTTCCAGAATTGTCCACCAATTAACTGCACATTGTTTGGGAGTGATCTTAATGGATCCTTTTTTATTACTTTATTTTAAATTTCCCCTGAAATGGATATTAATTTTCCCATCATCTAAATAGATTCACACATAACTTTGGAGAAAATATAATTTGGCAAAACTTAAATTGACAGCAGGTTCATTGCTTTTTAATTGGGTAATTAGAGACAAACACCCTGAAACTCACAGAGGAAGTCAGACAACGCCTCCACTCACAGCAGGAGATTTATACTGACTTAGATTGTTTGTGGATGATAGTGCCCTTAGTTAATTCAATAAAAATTCTATGTCTTGTTAAACAAGGCATATTCAAGACTTACTGGCCCGAAGCACATTTTCTGAGGAAAACTGTCCAGACTATTAGTGCAATACCTAATATTTGCAAGTCTTTTTTTCCTTGCTGGTAAAATATTATCATTTAAAACGCCGTTTCAAATGACATAAATCCTTAAACTATAATCCAAAGGCTATGACTAAGAGTTCAATATAAAAACTGATGTTTGAATATAAAGAAATGTGTTGGGGAAAAAAGAAAGATTTGCTTATAGTCTGGCAAAAAGAGTAATGACTGATCAGATTGCTGAGAGGAAACTTATAACGGCCGACACCTCAATATTTAATGCTGTACTTGTGGCTCTTTTTGTTTTGTGCTGTGAGCAGGTATGACACAAGTATTTGATGGCGGTAAGATTTATTAGACCAGTGAAGTCAACAGTAACTGAATGGGAGCATGTTTAGAGTTAGTTACAGCGATACATGGCCCCTTACTTCTATTGCACACTAGCAAAAGTGTCTCTCATCCAAAACTATCATTAGGCATACTGTAATTACAGCTGGACATTAGTATTCATAATTAGTGGTCTTGTACAGTCCTGTATTGTTAGGACTTTAGAGGAAGAGGTTGTATCTGATAAACAGCAATAGGAAGCACTTAGCCTGGAAACCGGGTGGATTTTATAAAAGAAAAATATAGTAGACCATTTTTCTTTTTTATAGTACTGACTGCTGCAATATTTGGTTTTGCAGTAAATATAGTGGCCTGTATTATATGACATTACTTCTGCAAGTTTTAGTGTTTTAAAGATTTTTAAGACCACCATCAATAAAGTTTTAGACCTACAGTTAAAACTACAAACTTAGATAAAATGGGGCTAAATGGAGATAGATTATTTACTTTGGCGACCCTTTAAGGGAAAAGCTATAAGACAATATAGAGATTCAAATACTAAGAGATATAATTATTTCTTTGCCACTGTCTTTGCCACTGAAATTAAATCTGGATACGATTTTTCATTTTTAAAACATTTGGAAAATATTTTTTATTTGCAAAATGGCAGAATAATAGGAAGCATTTATGTATTGCTTTTTCAAGATCATACACTAAAATTAATCTTATTTTAAATAACTTTGGAAATCCAAGATAGTTAATAAGTTACTCAGAGCTTCAGTTAAGTTTTTTTGGCCCCATTTCAGTTAAATTGCAGCAAACCTGTGGATGTATTTTTGGGCAACACCGTAAACACACTGCTTCCTTTTTGGGATTTTGTTTAAAAAATTAAAGATATCAGGAAAAAATAGGGAATATGATCTCAGTGTCTTCAAAACGTTTGATTGCGGAGTTGAAAAGTTCTCTGAGAACAAGGAGCCCAATAGACCTGACTCAACATCAGTTCTGTAAGAAGGAACGGACCAAACTTCTAGCAAATAACAGTGAGCTTAATAAAACATTACCAAAATGTTTGACCGAAGTCATACAGTTTAAAAGGCATCTCTACCAAAAACTAAGGAAATATATGTAAAATTTCTAAAACCTGCTAAAAAAAGGAAATATTTTGTTAATCCTAACTGGCTTTAATGCAGACAAAGACAAATAAATGGTGTTTATAAATTATATTTAAAAATCTGAATAAACTGTAATAAATAAATAAAACTAAGTTAACTTGATATCTATCCTACTTTATTTCTATTTACCTTAGATTCTAAGCAAATTGGTAAACATTTATTTGTGGATTGTGTTTCCGGTGCTTCAACACCTATATGTCAAATTGCTCTAGTATCTTCAAACGCTGCATGCAGTAAACATCAAAACAGCTATTGTCAATAGCTTTTTTTAATTAATAACTGAAATCAATTATTTTAACTCATACCTTGCTGAATACATATGTTTTATGAAAGGAGGAGAAAATAAGCAATGAACAGGAAGGCTTTGATTTTATTTACTTAAAGAAGCAAAAAGAAGCCAATATTGTGAGGCAAATTTGTTTCATAGGTTTACAAGAAGGCTGAATGTATGGCTTTAAATTCCATCTGGCAGGGTTGTTTATTTCCAAAAATCAAAGATAAATATGTTGGACCATAGTGCTGACTTAATTTCCCAGCTGGGAAACACATGGAACAAATAATATTAAAAAGTGTTCCTCAAAAAAGGGCGATAGAAAACGGAATGAACTATGCAAATTAAAATTTAGACGTTGAATGGAAATCTGGGCTTATTTTACGCTCGAGGCCTAAAATATTAATGTTCAATTTAAAGGTCATCCTTGGTAGATGGCCACTCATAGTGGATTAGATTCTACTGAAGGTTTCTTACTGTTAAAGGGGAGTATTTTCTCTCCACTGTTACTACATGCGTAGCGTCATTCACGCAATGCAGTCATCTGCTTACTGTTGCTACATGTTTTTCCAGGAAGAGAGAATGCTGTGAGTCAATGACTTGATGCAATCTGCTTGGAATGTTAAGGGTTCTTACTGTAGAGGATTAGGAGGTACACTTTAAATTGCAGCTGGTTTTTAAACAACATTATGTGGTAGTACTGACCGAGTTCTGGGTCAAAGGGTCAAATCTGGACCAGTCCAGGCCTGTGTTGATCTAACACTACGGTACTGGAATATGGGTCTGCTACTAAAGATGTTGAAACCGAAAAGCCCAATAGCTTTCATGTTCAAACATTAAATATTTGTTTTAAACTGAATCACTTTTATTCATACCATCTATTTTCTACAACTGCTTCATCCTTGTAGGGCAGCAGGACAGCTGGTGCCTGTCTCCGACAGTCAATGACATAAAAATGGGGTAGAGGTTGGACTTGTTGCCAGTCCATTATAGGGCAAACACAGAAACAACCATTAGAGATCATCCCAAGTCCTGCGTTAGATTTAGACCTAGGAATTTCTTGCTGAAATTGAGCAGTTTTTAAACGGTACCACCATGCAGCCCTGAATGATATTTGGTGAACAAAACAAACCAACATTCTGCCATCAACACAGTAGCATTTTATTATCTTACCATTCTTATTTTGTTCTATGGAAAATGCACAGTGAACAGTAGTACAGCTGGTACCACTGTTGCCTTGCAGCAAGAAAGTTCTGAGTTCAAATCCAAGCCTAAGGGTGTTCTGCAGAGTTTACTTGTTCTCCCTGTTCACATGTGGGTTGTCTCTGAGCTTCCTCACATAGGCAAAAAACATGACCGTTAGGATGACTGGTCTTTCTAAATTGTCCTTAGGTGTGAGTGTGTGGGCATGGTTGTTTGCGGTTGTCTCAATGTTGCCCTGTGATGGAGTGGTGCCCTGTCCAGAATGTAGCCTGTCCTTTACCCAAAGGCCACCCTCCAAGGATATGTGAGTATATAGACAATAAATGAATGGAAAAAGGTTTACTGATGAATATGAGATACAGTTTGATATAGCCATCTGTAGACAAAATAAATAAAAAAGATTGTAGTCTCTAGTTACATCATCTCGCCATCTGTCCCACAGCATACATCCAAAACATACCCATATGGTAAGAATCTATATAAACATATAGGTTTTAATATAGGTTTTGATGAAGGTATTGAATATATGTGACATACATAAAATTGGCCATTTTCCCATATTATAGGAACATATATATATATATACCTATAATGTACCTATAATAAAGCAAAACGGTCAATTTTATACATGTGTTCAAAATGTATGCGATTATAAAGTTTTTTCATTGTGTAACAAGGTGCTCAAGTTCTTTCTGTCACAAGATGCCAACTAAGCATAGTCTCTTAGGTGAGAGTCATACACGCTACCACTTGGCCAACAGGACAACACTGCTGTCAAACCCTATTATGGATCTTGACAGATCTTGTCATTACATCAAAATGACACGACCTCCACACTGTAACACTTCTTAAACTATTTCCCTGAAAAATTCCAGAGACCAAATAAACTTTGTGCCTATATTCAACCTTGATCCATTCCGGGAGGACAGGGCAGATCTGTGAGGGTGACATCACCATATTTACTCAAAGTTTGCGCATGGGCAGCATGATACGCAGCGGATGCTGTACACAACGATCGAGTAGTCCATCCATTTTCAGAACCGCTTAGTCCTCCAGGGGTCGCGGGGGGCTGGTGCCTATCTCCAGCTGTCAACACACGAGAGGCAGGGTACACCCTGGACAGTTCGCCAGTACATCGCAGGGCCACATGGAGACAGACAACCATGCACGCACTCAGACCTAAGGACAATTTAGAGTGATCAATTAACCTGACGGTCACGTTTTTGGACTCTGGTAGGAAGCCGGAGGGAACCCACGAGGAGAACATGCAAACTTGGGATACGAACCCACAACCTTCTTTGTTGCAAGGCAACAGTGCTAACCACTGTTCCACCGTGCAGCCTTAAGTAATCCATTGCCTCTTATGAAGTAAGCAATACACAAAAAGGAAAACGGTTTCCACGACATGCCAATTACATGTGATACTGATTTCACATGTTTGCACATATAGAAGTTATTGCATGATTTTTCTTCTTCCTGTAATGACCTTCAGAAAGCTACTGTATACAGTCATTAACTTGATAATAAAAAATATGAGTTAGGCATAATGTATGACAGTTACCAAAGTGAGATAAATGACCAGATCCTGCAATAAGCTATATAGGAGACGTATGTACATGAAGGGTTTATATGTATTACGGAGACATATACAGCCTGCATATGCACATATATACACTTCAATTTAGCCCATATGTGGCATATATGCTGTATATATGCAGCATATGTCTGCATATATATTATTAATTCTGTGCATATATACTGTAAATATGCAGCATACATGTGCATATGTATTAACCTACGTATATAGGCAGCATATATGTGCAAATAAACTGCACATATGTTATATATATATATATATATATATATATATATATATATATATATATATATATATATATATAGATATATATATATATATATAGATTCTTTCCATTTGGGTAGGTTCAAGGAACAACACAGCAAGATTGTTTTTTTTATGTTTGTACAGGGATGTCAGAGAAGAGGAGGGAAGGATATCCTGTCCATGCTGGGTGACCTTTAACCTGGGATATCCTTCTTAAGATCTGTGTCCACACCTTCCACTGTCAAGGCCAGAGGATTTCCCCTGCTGCTCTGCTGTGCCAAGTTCTCCCTATGATAGCACCTCTCTTTAACTGGTTTATGGTAAATCTATGTCCCACAACTGCTGAAGTTATTAGTACTTTGGCACAGATTTGATCTTTTACCCAACTATCATGTTTAGTAGAGCCAGAAGATTTCCCAAACGCATTTAAAGCCAGAACCTAACCCTGGAAGATCATAATTGAACGTCTTCGGAGCAACTGTTGCTTTTAATAGTTTCCACGGGGTAAAGCTCGACTAAAGTGTATGCATGACAGCACACTGCAGCAGAGTTCAGGTGCTTTATCCACACATCATTTTCAACAAACAGCAGCCAAGATATCCACAGTGATAAAGATATCCATTGTGTAACTAATTGTCTTAGTGCAGTTGCAGTTTGCAGAGATTTTTTTTTTACTCTATTCAGAGACGATGGCTGTGTCCGAATTCAGGGGCTGGATCCTTCGAAGGACCCGGTCTACTCGGTCTACGTGGGCTGGGTCCTTCTTTTCGACCGGGTAGACCGGATGTTAACGGCTGTGAATTTGGACGGTCTTGCCTTCAGTTGAATTCCCGCCCCCACTTTGCCGAACGTCATGTCGCCTAGCAACCGTGATCACGCTAAACCAGCTGGTAAAGCAAGAAATATTCCCCAGTATTTTACTTACCTTTTTTACTCTAGAGGAGCAACAAGTTTTACTGACTACCATGTTTTATATCTCTAGCTGAGAGTTCATCATATCAAGATCATTTTATTTAATCCAGGTTACTACTTAAGATAGCTACTATCATGATAATTTCTGCAATTGAATGACTAGTGATCAAATGTACATATTTGTAATATTACATTTTTTATATTAATTTTAACTGTAAAAAATCTTTGTGAGCTTAAAATTATATATGCCTTTTAGATCAAAACAGCATTTTCTAATTTGATTTTATATATCTATATTTTTTTTTTTTACCAAGCATATTCCAAACTTGTCTTTTGTGCACGTCGACTTAAGCAGCCTGTAAACCCTGATGATGGATGCAGTGGACAGCATGACGAAGCTGCCCTAAACTCTCTCTGCAGACCAACCTGTATGATGTTCCCCTTGTCAACCAGAAAATATGAAATGAATCTGTATTCAACTGATCCAGCAACACTGGATTAGGTTTGTTCTAATTAAGTTTAAAGAGGTAATTTATACACATATAAATAACTGCAAAAAAACTTACCCTAATGCCAATATGTTATGTTATTTTAAACTGTTCAACGTAAGCTTCTTTAAAAACACTAATACAACTTTTAATGAAATGACTTCATGATCTTTAACATTTTTAGAAATTAATTTATTCACAACCATCAAACACCTAAATAAAAAATGTGACAAAAACATGAATAAAAAAAAAAACAGTCCATCCATTCGGTCCCTGCTCTCCTCTCCAGTCTGCCTTTGCTGCTTCATATCCTAAACAAGAAGACAATAAACACAGTTTACAAAAAGAGCAACAACACAACACAACATTTATGAAATCTACATTTGTTAAAGTGATCAGTCATAAATTATGTTATTTGCGCTTTTCCAAATATACATACAGTAGGTTTATTTTTTGCTTTCAATTTTTTTTTCCGGCAAGGGATTAATTTCTCCTGCAGATACAACTCCTCCTGAATTTTCCTCATTAGATAGAAAATAAATACCAGAGGAACGTGACAACTTTATTGATTTAAGAATGCAGAACTGTAGTTTTCACAGCAGATCACAGGTTCTGTGTTGTATGAGGCTCAATAAGAGAGCATAAGCTGTGTAACTGGATTTAATCTTCAACCTCCAAGCCACCGTGCCCCGATTTTCACTCGGTAAAGAGGTAATGATTTCTCCTAAGAGGAGTTGACTTTTTACTTAATTTCCCAAAGCAGAAATTAGCTGCGTAAAGATGAAGAAACCATTACACTACCATACGAGCTCGTTTACGAGCGATGCTTTACAAAAAAATATTAAAATACAGGTCTAAGCCAACAATAAACGGCAAACAACACAACCGCTTTAAGTTTTTAATTTTTGAACCGCCAGGTTTTAATATATTTACATTTAAATCTGTGCTCCTCTCTCGCTTCGCCTGCTGCTTCGTCCGCCATGTTGCTGGAAGAAAACTCTCCCGTTCAGCCCGCAATGAATCTTGGGATATGTAGACCAGCGAAGGATACACCGCAACGGTCCTTCAAGTCGGGGAGAAGTCGGCCGGATTTGTCGGCCGCATTTGAAGCAGTCTTTGAATTTGGACAGTCCTAGTCGCGGCGCTGTGACGTAACCGGCCGACAAATCCGGCCTTCAAAGGATCCAGCCGCCGGATTCGGACACAGCCGAAGTGCTCTCTAGTCATTCTTTCTTTCGTGTTCCGATGTCTTTTTCGCTTTATGAAAATTTGCGGCACTTGTAATTAGAAAGATTAGTTTCATGCAGCATGCATTCACATTCACAATGAGATTCTAAATTCTAGATTATCAGCAGTGACAGTCGCAATTGCAGTCTCTGCAGAGAGTCTGTTCTAATAGATGTTTGGTTGGTTTCAAAAAATATAGCATTCATTTAAACTAAAACCTTTTTTTAACTTTCTGAGCCCGAGAGCACAGCTAGTCTTTTTTTTGGTCTGGGAAAAACCAAAGTTACAGCATCAAAATAAACAGACTCAATGCTGAGCTGCGACCAAACTGAAAAAAAATACTCATTCTCTCCTGACACAGAATGAGTGACTATTCCTAAATGTTTAGTGCTGTGGAACAGGGGCGTATCCAGGAGGATAATAAAAAGGGAGTAATAGGGGCCAGGGTGGGTCTTGGAATGTAGCACCAAAATAAAAGTAGAGATTATCTTCTACTGGGAACTCAATCTGACCTGGTCCCCTTTCTTAGTTTTCATCTGTTAAAATTACATTTAAAGTAATTTCATTTTTCCAAGGTTTTTGTGAGAATGAAAACTATTTTTTTTTAATGAAGATAAAACACTGCTGACCTTGTTTTCTCAAGCTTTCAATGAACTGGCTTTATCTTCCTGCTTGGTGTCTTGGTTTGGTCCGTCTTTAATTATTTTAGAGTAACTAAGAATTGTGTTACCTAACTGCAAGTAGGAGCAGCTATGGTTGTTCTTGTAAGACACCAAAAACGGCAACATGCCCTTTTTTCCCCCTTTTTTATTGTGTCCTTTCTGGCAATGTGGTAGTCAGAATTGGTGTCTGAGTACCAAGTATAAGTCAAACAGATTTACTTTCTCAGGCAGAGCACTACAGCTTTTGCTATAGTAGACTACTCAACTTAATAAGTATGTAAGAAAATTCTTTATTATTGATTGCTGTTGGTTTAATTTCTTAAGATTATGGACAAAGAGAGGGAAAAGAGAGAATTAAAAAAATAAAATAAAGAATAAACAACCAGTATGATGGAGCAACATTAAACAAATCTAATGGAATGAACTAATAACTATACATCCACAACATACAAAAAATGGGTACATGAATGCAACAACAATGTCCCTAAAAGCACCTGAACCCAACCAACCATTCATGACAAACTCAGCCCAAGAAAGCATCCATAAACACAGACCATGCATGTGCACACAATATTTATCCATATAAGTGCCCGATAGCTGGTGTGAGAAGCCGCCAATCCGTCCCACAGGAATCAACACAGACATGAAGGAGGATGGGGACGCCCATCCAAGGCCAGACAAATCCAACAATGAACCAACCAGGCTCGGAACCTATAGAATAGGCAGTGGATTTGAGCACCAGGTCCGATCCCCGAACTCCCCAACAATTCAAAACTGGCACCCCCAAAGGTGGTGCCCCAACCAATCCAAGGACGACCACAGCCTGAAACACTAGCCGCCCGACCCACCGGACCACCCCGGCCTGGCCACACACGCACCAGGGCCAACCCGGTCCAACAGCCCCAGACACCCAGAGCCACCAACACACAAGCAGGCAGAGGCCTCAGTCACTGGCAGGGAGTGATGGAGATAAGCAGACTGCCAAAGTTCTACAGAGGCAAGAGCAGCCAAACAGCCCTGACCCCGGACCAGACAGCCTGTCCTATCTCCCGTAACCCAACCCCTGATGGACAGTAGCGAACAGACGTGTAAAGGCCCCTAGTTACTCTCCCCCTGCTTAAATGTGGTGTTGTTGCATGTTGTTCTATTGTGCAATTAAAACAGGCGAGTGGGACATGGGAATGCTACCAGACACCCCCATTCCCCACTCTGACTACTTGGTGCAAATGCGCAAACATTTTACATTTTAGACAGAGACTACAAGAAACTGAATCAATCAAAAGAAAGAGCATAACTCAGACCTGCACACCTCTCTTAATGCATCTGGCTAACCAGGAGCTGACAGGGTGTTTAAGAGTTACTGAGGCTTTGGAGTGCATTGCTCCAAAGAGCATGAGGTCTTGCCAACCACTGGTGCAGTCCAGAACGCCTTGTTAGGGAGTCTTTCCCTCTTCTGATGGCTTCAATTAGAGAAATGTTTGCTTATCTTTGGTTGAAGTGGTCCTTAATTCCAGTCTCCATTGTGGCAGCCAAATGTGGATTTAGCCTCCAGAACATCTGAATCTCCATGATAAGTCACCTGTCCGAGGCAAAAATCCCAAACCACCTGACAATAACATCTGCAGCAATCCCACTTTTTGATTAAACACAAATAAATGCGCACTTCAGTTCCATGTGGAACTGGAGGAGGCGGTGTGTTCAGGCCGCAGCAGGGGAACTATTTGCATTTAAAGTGCAATCGATTTTACGTTGTGCTCTGTTAATTGGTTTGAACTGAAGATGATTTAACATGAATAAAAAAGTAAATAATGAGTAAGTTATCATTTGAAAATGGTCGCCAGTCTATCACAGGTGAATGATTGCTTTTTGAGAACTTAATAACCACTGTGGTGCAATTATAATTCCGAATTCTATGTTTTGAGGAATGTTCTGCAAAAGTTTTTTGAATTATCCTTCTTCAGAATTCCCTGTCAATATCGGAACTGTATTTTGTTTATACTGTTTGCTTAAGTGTGAGTGCAGTTTCACCTTGTTACATCAGACCTTTGTAATGTAGAGTGACTAGAGTTCAGGCAGCTGCTACATCCTCCCCAGGAACCCGTAAAGAAGGATTTGAAGGTACATAAACAATTACAATCAGCAAGTGAACTTATGTTTGAAAAAGCATGAATCGATCAATTAGCCGTGGGTTGAACTCATCCATCTGGTAACCAAGCAGGTCCATAAGGCAGCCATAGCCAAATGACTGTACTATTTTATTACAATATTGTAAATAGAGCAGATTCTCAGTCTTCATTGCGTATCCGTTTCACAGATTACAAGTTGCCACCAAATAAGATGGAAATCACAACACATGCTCATTTCTTCTTCTTGTATTTCTTCTTCCACAAAGCTTTAAAAATATATGACCATGTCAACATAAAAGCATACATGCATAGGTCTTAGATTGACCTTTAGATATGGGATGACTTGTAAAACTGGTCTTCAAACTGCATGGTATTTGTATCCAGACTGAAGCCCATTTGGGAGAGTCCTATAAAATATTAAATATGTCTGTAAATTTCATTCAATACACCTCCAGCAAATCAAAGGTAAGTGGTCATAAAAAATGCAAATGTCTGGTGCAACGCAGAGAAACCTGGTCTAAAAGCAAAAATGGGTTCAGAAAAAATAAAAAAAAGACATTTGTGAGTTGAATACTGAACATCTGTTTAAACTAAACTCACTAGTTTATTTATATAATTTGTTCTAAAGTAGTAAAATGTGACACTTCCTGCTTCAGGGTCTTTGTTTCTTTAAAATTTTATTAGTGTGAGTTGTTTGTTGTATATGCTACTAAATAAGGTCGTTTTCCATTTTCATGACCTAACTGGGATTGTTTGAAGTGCTTATGATATGTAAACATGTTACAGAAAGTAGGCAACAGTTAGAGTGATTATGATTTACAGAAATGGAAATAAATGTATTTTCAGGAGTCAAGCTAACATCTGTTTTTGTCATCAAGATAGTAGTTTGAATAAAAGCAAGCTGGTTTTTTGTCACACTGACACATTTACATGTAGTACTTTAAGACTGTTAATTCCTTCTCATGTGAATAATGCTCTTATTGTTGCAATGGTATTATGTTATGTGGATCTCATAAGGCTTATGTCTGTTTGTGAGCAAGCTATTTTATTAATTAATTAATTTTATTTCATTTGGGGGGGGGGGGGGGACTTTGCGTTAGAACTTTGCAGCAACTGCCTGTTCCAGATACAGAAATATTATGGTAGCGAATAAACTGACTAAATGAACATCTGTCTCATGTAAAACTAGCGAACGGATTCCACCCAAAAGCCAAAATGTGATTCTCCAAAATATCGGTCACAGGTTTGTATTGGAGCTACGGTATTTACCACAGGTGTCAGTTTGTTTTTAAAATTGGTGGGGACATAATTATAAACTTGAATGCGATTTTCTGGAGACAGTTATAAAATTTTTAGTTAGCCTCTAAGTATTCATCTGTTTCATGTCTCATGGCTCCGGGAGGACGTCTATTTAATCCGAGCAGACATAACTTGTAATGTTTTTTTCAGAGTCCGAAAAAGGAAAAATGTTTACAGTTCATAACTACTCAATATAACTCTCAAAAACAAATGTTTGCCATTCTTTTGGATAAATGCAAAATAAAGTGATGATTTGAGATTTCTACTCCAGCATCAGTTAAAGAAATGTTGGTGCCCTTAAGCAGGAGTATTTTAAAATCCTTATCATGTGGGTTAAGGTTATTGTAGATTGTTGTGCTGCTTTAGCGAGCTGCTAAAGGAAGTCCCGTTGGCTATGTGGATGCACCACAGACTAAAAAGGTCTCATTGTGTATTCCGCTGTATCCCTAATGAGGGAGACCTCCAAAGCCTTACTCTTTAAAACCCTCTTCTGTATTTTTATACTGTTTAAGGAACCATACCATGTTCCAGCAGGAGAAATCTTTCCCCCCCACTGATTATCTGCAATTCCAAAAGAGAGCCAATTTCCATTTAATGGATCCATTCGTTGCAGGGATGGCAGAGGTTGCATTTTTTCCCCCTCATTTGCCATCAGAGCATTTTAAACCCATATGGGGTCATTTGTTTTGAACCTGCATACGTGATTGCTACAATTTTACTTTTCCTCCATCTGGGGGTTTTGTGCTGTCCCCTTTTTCCACCCTAACTGGCACCTCAGACAAGCACCGGTTTGGATTTTTTAATATTTCAGTCTAATTTTTGTTGAAAACAAACCAGTTCCAAATAAATGCTTCGTGTCACTTCTTTGTGATGAGAAATAATATATTTACATTTAAATAAATAATTATTGAAAAAATTGGCTGAAACTGTGAGTCCATGTAAATAACGATCACTTTGATTTGGGTTTATAAAACTACAAACCCACATTTAGATGGCTTTATGAATCTGCTTAAATCTATGTGAATGCAAAAGTGCCTTTCTGCATGCACAAGCTTTTATGCACCTTTTTATGTTTGGTGACTGCAGTATTAGCATTGCTAATAAGGCTCTGTCCAGTGTCCTTCTGTCCCCTTGACATCAAAATACAAACATCTGTTCCGTCTAGAACCCCAGGAGGTAAACAGCTTTGATGTCATAGTAAAACAGTTTTACTCATATTTGTTGTTAAGCTGCTGTAACTAATGCAATGCTGCTATAATAAATTACATATGAGCACGAAAAATCCTGAGGTGGATATTACTGCCGGGGACTGACCAGATATCTATTAGGGTGATGGGTGAATTTGTTCAAACTACGAAGCACAGTGCAAGTTTGAATTTTAAACAGTTGGATTCCGACGATTAACCTGCTGGGGACAGCTATCCATGAGAGCTGACTAAGTTGTTGCAGATCATTAGTAGAACAGTAGCTGTTAGAGTAGTCGTGAGGTGAAGTTAAACACAACTTAGAATAGAGAGTTCTGTGGCAGTCTACGTTTTAACAAGACTGTCCAGTTAAAGATTTGTTTCCCCATGTTTTGTCATTTTGCCCTTGCTTACGTTTGTCATTTTTATTTTTTTATATCCGACCCTTGTGGAGGTTTCTGTAACATGTGCATGATGGTTTGATTTGTCAACTGGCTAAGTAGGAATCCAAACCCTTATTACAAACCTGAGCATCATCCGCTGCATTAAAGTGTTGTATATCTTCACTCAGAGACTTTTTCAGAATTGCTGTTATACAGGCATCTACAGGAGATCCCTCCTGCCTACAGCTATTCGGATCTAGACCTTTTTCAAAGAAAATTGTCATTTGAGAGACAATATTTAATATCCTTCTAGGACGAATAAAGTATTTATAAATTGAACTGAACTAAATAAAGTCCAGATTTTTTGGAACCGTAAGAGGTATCAGTTTTTTTTACTTGTAGTAGTCCTACATAAATAAAGTACATACATCCTCTAAATATTGGAAACTTAAACTGGTCAGAAATACCCTACTTCATTACAATCCTTGGCTAATTTGGCAGATCAGCTTATAATGAAACAACTACAAAACATAGGGGGTACAGGAACATACCATCTTGGATGATGCTAACAGTCTGACGCAGTGTTTGCTGGAGCTCCACTGAGGAGTGGCAAATGAAATGACAGTGTGCCTGTATGAGATTAGGGATTACTTTAGCAAATTCAATTAGCGTAATGCACCCCCAGTAATCACAGGGGTTAGGGATCACAGCTACCCATAAATATTTATAATGTACAAATACTTGAAACCTCCTCAAAAAACACTTGTAACAGCCTATTTTAATCATTCACATGCCACGTATACCCTAATAAGCATAAACACAGATAGTGAACACTGTCTCAGCACTGCAGCAGAAGCTAATGTGTTACGGCCACATGTTTTTATAACTCTTTTTTTTAAATAACTACTAAACAGCATTAAGAAACGGATTTTCTTTTATCATCATCACCATCAGGTAAACTCATACTCTCAAAAGAAGAGATAGTATTTTTGAGAGTTTGAGTTTAAGATATTTGTTTACTTAGTAAGTAACCAAGTACCTTAACAGTTATGTGGAACAACTTGACATACATTTTTAAGTAACTGAGGTTTCCTTCTTTGAGTGTATCAGATACCTATAACATTAACAGACGTTTTTTCATAAAGAAAAAAAAAATAGAATGACAAAAATCAAAATGCAACTATTTAAAAAAAAAAATCAAGAAGATGAGGAGCCTATGAAAAAGATAATGGCAGGACAGTGGGGGGGAAGAAAATCACTGGGTGCTTTTTCTAAGGATCTAAACCTTTAACACAGGTCTGTCCTCCTGCATAGCTGTTTATACAAAACAAAGAATACGGAAGAAATTTACTATGAATTATTGTGCCAAAAATGGCTGGGAAGCAAATACAAGTCATTTGTATTTTATAAACTGTGGTGACACAATTTGCCTACCTATATCAACTAAATAAACCTACAAATAGGTGAATCCGCATCTACTGAACCACAAATAGGCGGGGTTCCTCTTTAAATAAAAGTATAACCCTGAGGTACTTTTTTATGTCTTTAAAAGTATGTTTAATTTTACACAAGTAATAAGACAGCTATTTTTGAAAAATCTGATTTAATTTGTGTTGGAGTAGAGTTTTTTGTTTGTATTTTTATTTTTACATTTGCAATGTTACAAGAAGCATTTCTGATGCAAATAATAGGTTGCTAAATTTTTGAGAGGCTGGAGCAAATTTTCTTTCATGTACTGTACATAAAAAAGAAATACATAGAAACAAAGTATGTGTAAAATATGGAAACAGGCTGATATTTTATGACTAACAATAAACTGTGGTGAGTGTGTGGTCTTTAGCATAGTGCAATTTGAAATTACATCATGTGAATAAAGGGGACAAACCGAGATAAAGTACAATAGTAACAGAGGCTGATTCCAGACTTTCTGTTAGGCAGGGCATTAGACATTCAGACAGGAACCACAATTTCCTAACTACTAGTTAGACTGATGACTGCAGTGGTGAGAAAATGTTTGGGTTTCAGAGGCAGGTGAAAGGCATCAGCTTATGTATAATAAGACTGATAAGTATTCGCATTGTAATTCGTTGTTTGATTGAAATCCTGTTTTCTTCGTCTGAAGTGCAGAGTGGAGAAATAACATTTAATTTCCCCTCACAGGGCAACCGAGTACAATCCGTTACTTTATCATTAATCTGAGGCTCCTTTATGCCTGCTACATCAAAATGTGTTAGTGTAATAAACGTATTTTTTCAGCAGCCTTGAGTGATACACATTCAAATTGTATTCTATTGGCTCAGAAAAGGATTCTGACTTTAAGTTCTGGCCAAGGAAACCAATTTATCTTAATATCTGAATTTTGCTGCCGGCCACAAATACCCTGAGTTTAAAATATAATCTTCTTTAGCTATGCAATGTGACCCAGGAAAACAAATAAGCACACGTCATCCTATGTTTATTCCCATAAGAAGGATGTCTTCTCAGTTTAGGTGATTATTTATCTTGTTAGATGCCTTGAGTGTAGTGTTACTTGCTCAAGATCCGCTCAAATATGGCAAAAAATATTACACGCTCTCACCTCATTTGTAAAATCCCTCTTTCCAAGAAAAGAAGTGCCTCTGCAAAATGCTATGAAATGATATTACATGACACAAATTGGCAGAAAAGCATAGGAGTCAGGGAATTAGATAAACTGGTGAGAGTGGGCGTGTAGTGTTTCTCTGAGCTCACAGTGATGCTGTTAATGTGGTAAAAGCAGCTTAGCTAAGCTCTTTAGAGTAATTATTACTATCATGACTGTGGGTCAATATACCATATCATATTCCAGTATTAAGGAACCATCAAACTGCCCTACAAGATTTTAGAAGCAATAGAAGCGGAACACATGCTCACTCTGTGTGTGCTCCTGTATAAACCTCAATGTTACTCTAGATCCCCAGCCATTAGGCATGTTGCCTACTCTGACAAATGGAGCGTTGGCTTCATAAACATCATTAACGCTGCTTAATTAGCCAGGATATCGAATGGCCATGTACCTCTGCAAAATAATGGGATTTCATCATTTAACAATACACACTCTCTGGACATTTTAATATGTACAGCCATGAGAAAGACATGATGAGATCCTCAAACAACGTTTGTTACTTTAATGTGTTTTTAAATGTCGACATGTAGGCTAATATCAACTTATGGAGTACCAAAAAGTTCATGGAGTGTAAAGCAACAAAAAAATAAAACAAGTTCTCTAAAATGTAATTTGATGGAAAGATTCTACAGCTAGCCCTGCAATGGAATGACCCTCTGTCCAGGGTGTTCCCTGCCTCTCTGACTGGTGGAGAAAAGCACTAGCTCACCCATGCCCCAGCAGAATATAAGTGGTATAAAAAATGGATGGATCAAATCAAATCAAAAAAATTTTATAAAGTGCTTTTCTTCCAAAAGAGCATTTCAAAGTTCTTTACAGATTTAAATTCCCCCACGTAAACCACATTCCCAAACCCTCCCCCATATAATTAAAAGCATGATCTCAAATATAGCCCCCTTCCCCCGACCCAACTCCTATGGACGCACCAATGGCCGCTGGCTGCTCTTCTTTTTGACCGCATACCATGGAGGCCGCCATTGCTCCTCCCTTGCTGTACTACCTCCATTTGGCCACTAGGCCCCCATTGAAAAGCATTGGACTTTAGACACGTTAAAAACAACTTTAATGCCTGGTGCCCCTTGTTTTAAACTTTCTATGGCTACATATTCTTCCTGAGATAACGCTGGGCTCATAAAAAACCTGGGGACCAGGCTGGCTTTCGTAAGCTAATTTTTTGAAATCTTGCACAATTAATGATTTTGCAGAGCCAATGCCGAGCAGAATGGGCGTGATTAGGAGCGAACTACATGCCCATACACGCCCCGCGAGGGCAGAGACTACAGTGAAGATCCCGCCCCTATGCCCTTTTTAGGAACATGCTTCGTCAGAGCTGGGGAGGAGTCTGTGAATCCGCCATGAATTCCCCCATGAAAGTGTGTCATTCTGGTAAACGGGGAGGAGTGAGTAGACGCTGTCTATTCTTTTTTACAGTCAATGGCACGCACAAAATACATTGGGCCGAGTACAGATGAGGCATGTTAGGTAAGGAAACGCCATCAGAGGAGCCATCTGCATTAGCAGATGAACAGCAGCAGCCGAGTCACCAACAGGCATACTTGCCAACCCTCCCGATTTTCCCGGGAGACTCCCAAATTTCAGTGCCCTTCACGAAAATGTCCCGGGGTCACCATTTTCCCGAATTTCTACCGATATTTGACGGTGTCGCATATCATGTACACTCCCTGTTTCTAATGTGAGAGGGATCGAGAATAAAATGTGTTACATTTTAAATACGTGAACAGCTTCTTCATTCCGGACATGAAAATCCATCACGTTTGGCGAAAGTTGCCATTTTGAATCAAAAATAGGTCACCTACGTGATTCTTATGTCTATGAGGAAAACAAGCAGTGACGCACGGCGCAGCCGTAAGTTTTCAGAAAATCAACAGACTCATTGCTTTTTTAGTTTTTGCTGCGACCAAACTAACTATGAGTTTTTGGACTGATTAATAGTGATTATTCCTAACCTCCTAAACTCCTCAGTGCTGCTGAGCAGGGGCGTATCCAGGAGGTTAATAAAGAGGGGCTAAACGTGCCCAGGATGGGACTGTAGCACCAAAATAAAAGCAGAGGTGTTCTTGTAGTGGGGACCCAATCTGAGCAGTCCTCATGTTAAAATTACAATTTAAGGTCATTTTATTTTGCTTATGTGACAATGTGATAAGAAAGCGTTAAAAAAAAAACATTGCTACCTTTTTACACAAAAGGTTTTTCGCCAAAAATTGGAGTGACTGTTTAATTTCTCAACTTATATTATTGCTGTGGACTGTTATTCTGTCAAATAAATAAATACTCTAAGATTCAAGTCTTCTTAATAATTATAATTATATGGATATAAATATATAATTTTCTATTTTTTTAACCCCCCGCTTTTGAAAGTCTCCCAAATTCTGAGTTCTCAAGGTTGGCAAGTATGGACATAGGGTATGTCAACAGTACACTGAAATTTCGAAATAAAACATAAGTGTTTATTCATCATCGTCATCTCTACTCCTCAAAGTCTTAGCAGACGGTTGGAGTGGAACAGGAGTTTGTGGCCCGCCTAGTGGAGTTGCTCTGTCACAAAAGCAGTCAGTTTTAGACTGCATTTTAGTATGCTACAGATACACGGAGATTAGACTACAGAAATACTCAGTAATGCAATTTTGATCTTAATTTCCTTAAGATATATCTTCTAGCATCAGAAAACTGCCACAAAAACAGGTTAACAACGCGAAAAAACTGATTTTCATTGGAGTGGGTCTTTGACATGTTTACACAGGCAAATCTTAAGGCATACATATGATGTTTCTCCTTGTTTTATTTCTTGTGTTCTCATCACAGTGAGCTCCATATTGTCATCTTTAACCTGCACACTTGTTCACTGTACAAATTAAAGGAGTGCTTAATTTTTTTTAAAGTGTAGATTGAGTTTTGTAAATTTGTTGCTGGTAAAAAAAACAAAGAACTGTGCTTTTATCACGGATATAATGCATGTACATTAAAAACAATATAATTAGCAGGAGCTCTAGAGTTAAGTGTGCTCTTGGAGAAAAATAGCTGAGAATCGGTGAGGTGTTATCAAGTTCAGAGGGCAAAGCTTCCTACAAGTGAATTCCTGGAAGCTCAGATTGACAAAGACAGGAAGGCGTATGAGTGACGGATGTTAGAGCTACGACGGGAGGAGGTAAATAAGGGATGGGGGGAGAAAAGGAGAATGGTCACAGGGGTAGAAAGGGATTATGGAGGAATAGACTAAGGATGGAGTATTAGTGGAAAAAATGGGTTAAATTTCTAATGTGTGCAGACTATTGCATAAACAAATAAAGATAACTTAAATCACATCGGGGGCTTCACATGAGCAGCTCTAAATGTACATCCCTGAAGTGTTGCCTGTGTGTATTGACAGCATATTCCATGATACTTCCACATATGAGTTGCTTAAACATACAGATTATAAGGGCTATTAACAAAGAGCGAAGTTGAGAGGAAGTTATTTCTCAGCATGTATTGCATGAAAAGCCTGAAGCACTGTTGCCTTGCAGTAAGGAGGTTGTGGGTTCGTATCCCGGCCCAGGGTCTTTCTGCATGGAGTTGGCATGTTCTCCCCGTGCATGCATGGGTTCCCTCCAGGCACTCCGGCTTTTCTACCACAGTCCAAAAACATGACTGTCAGGTTAATTGATCCCTCTAAATTGTCCTTGTTCATGGTTGTTAGTCCTGTCTGTCTTTATGTGGCCCTGTGATGCATGGGCGCGGTAAAGGGGTGGAAGGTTAGGACGATTCTAAGGGCCCAGGTTGATGAAGGGCCCAGAAGAGCAGACCCTCTTTTTCTTTTCTTATTTCTTTTCTCTTTTTTATACATACGTTAAATGTGCAAGGGCCCCTCATACACTTAATGTGTATTTTGTCCGTTTTGACCATAGATTTAATATTTAACAAACAAATAATGTATTTACTGTTTAAGTCACACCCCGCTCACAATGGTTCATTCCACCTAACGTCTCTTGCTTATTGCATTTGTTATGATGCAGTGCAGATAGTGACACACGCAGGCATGTCACATCAAAAGTCAGGGCATCAAAAACGGAAAGAAAAGAAGGAAAGAGAAGACCGAGAACGCCGAAGTCGACAGTATGTCACACAGTTTTTCAAAAAGAAAGGTAGCTTGCCCTATTCCTGTATTCCAAAACTTTCACTTACTTATTTTTGTTGCTACATGACCTGCTTTTATCTAGCTAGCTTAGTAAAATAATTACTGAATTATGATTTACATCCAACAATAATAACATCTCTGCTGTCTCCGGGTTATCATGTCTCGTAGACACAGATTCAGCGGCCGCTGCACACCCACGTCTTCCTTCCCCCGCGGCCCCCGTCCCCGTCTCAGCCAAACAAGGTGAGCCTGAGCGCAAAACTTCACGAAGATTGAAAGCTCTAAGCACGTCTTATCTACTGTGTTCTCCACATGATGATAACTTTACTAAACAAAAAGTAATCTACACGCTTCAAAAATTACAAAATCAGTTTGCCGTGTGTTCTGTGAAGTGACAGTGCTGCTGCTGTCAAACTTGACGTTCTTAATATGAATAAAATGCCCCTTGAAAAAATAATATAAAGTGGAATAAAAATGTGTCTGTGGTAACCATTGGCTATAATTAGTTTACAGAATAGATATTTAATATTTTATATTAAGAAAACTATACAAAAAAAATACAGTTTTGGATTGTCTAATTTTTTTCTTGTGTTGTATAGTTATCTATTTCATATTATTCAACAATGCAGGTGGCGAGAGAGCATTCAGTAAGCTCAAACTGATTAAAAATTATCTTAGGTCTGCTATGTTGCAGGACAGACTTTGTCACCTTGCCATACTGTCCATTGAAAGCAAACTGGCAAGAAAGCTGAACTTTGATGATTTGATACATGATTTTGCCAGCAGAAAGGCACGCCGCTGGGCCATTATAAAGTGATGTTGAACATAACTTGTTATACCTGGATAACAAACAGTTTATGTCTGGTTCAGTACTTGTTTAGTCCTGGACTGGTTTAGGCCTGGCATTACTCCTGGTGTGTCTTGATTTTGAGCCCTTTTGGCCTAGTTTTAGTCTTGGACTGATTTAATTATGGGTTAGTTGTAGCTGATGTTTCCTGATTGAGCAGTTGGACCCAGTTAAAGCTTGTTCACGTAAAGTATATGTCAATATGTGTACATTATGTTCTGTTGTGTTTGCAATTGCAATTGAGATAATAAATATTCTCCTTTTATGTAAACAAGTACATATTTCCATAGCTTTTTCTTGTTTTTGTAGGCTTTTACTCATCAGACATTTTAACTATGCAATGTGCTAAGTATCTTTTTTAAAGTATACAGGGCATGTTTATTGGGTTACATTTTATCTGTAAAAAATGTAGGGGGCCCAGAAATTTTTGTTTCCATAGGGCCCAGAATTTCTGGCGGCACCCCTGCTGTGATGGACTGGCGACCTGTCCAGAGTGTACCCTGCCTCTCGCCCGTTGACAGCTGGAGATAGGCACCACCCCTTGGTGTACCACTGTACTATGCTGGGGTGATGGGCTGCAACCAAAAGATCAGGGGTGCACTTTTGCTTCTGGCTTCTCTCAAAGCAGTGCTGCTTACTTCTTATCCAGAGAATATACTACACAGCTCAGAATGTGGTCTACTGAAAGACTGAATACAATGACTGGCAAAAGTGTTTACAGGCCTTGAACTTTTCTACCTTGTTGTCAAATCACAATCCCAAACTTCAACGTGCAGTGGAAGGAAAAGGATTTTTTTCATTTTTTTTTGTCAACAGTTGAAGTGTAACGAATCCATCTTTGAAATTAAACCTGGAATCACAGTTTTGCTTTACACATCTAGACCAAATTGTATTGCATTTTCAATTGTATTTAGGTTCAGATTTTGACTAAGCCATTCTAACATAAAAATGTGTTTTAATCAAAACCATCGCTCTGTACCTTTGGCTTTATGTTTACTAGTGATGTATTGATCATGAATAAAATGTCTCTTAGAGCTGACTCTTTGAAGTGAACGGTCGGAGTTGGCTTTTGCCTGGGAGCAAGAGCGCTTTTTATTTTGTTCATCTGTGCCAGCTAACTGATCAACTTCATGATGTGGTGGGTGGTGTCTGTTCTGAGCAGGAGGGGGACATGCGGAGGGAATAAACACAGATGGCACCACAAACAAAGAGAACCAGGAGGGTGTAAGACCAATGGGGAAAAAAAAACAGCGCTATAGAACAAAACAGAAATTGAGTGTCAGCAGGAAATGCAGCATAATGTGGATGTGTTTCAATTATAGTGATACTGTATTTCAAAACAGTGTAGAGTGTGTAAAGTTAAAATATATTGAGCAGGCTCTACAAATTACCTGCACAGGCACATTCGAACTGTGATCCATCCATTTAGCATACAATTAGTTTCTTTTTGTACTTTATAAATTATGTTTTGCAGTTCTATGTTCCATGGTGAATATAATGACCATATAAATAATAAGCATTTGATATAATGTATGCTTGTAGATTCATTGATGTGATTCATTTTACACATAATTTTGCTGATAAATTGCATCAAGAAACCAAAAAAGGTGAAGAGGCATTTGGGAGCCGAAAGAGCCAGTTCATTTTAGTTCTTCAAGCCGTAAGAGCTGGTTCTCCTACAAGAGACAGAATTTCCCTCACTGATGTTTAGAGTTGTTGTCCTCCTGGAAAATAATCCTAAACAGATGCTTCAAATCCTTTGGATCCTCTGAGAAGTTTTGTTCTAGGATGAGCTTTTATTTAGCTCCACCCATCTCAGCTTTCCTGTTTCACCTAAGGTAAAGTACCGCCACAGCATGATGTGACTACCACTACATTTCAAAGAGGAGATACTGTTTAGAGTGAAGTGTGTTGGTATTGAAACTATAATACGACTTGAGGTTCAAATAAACCAGTCACACATTAAGCACATTTTCACCATCAGAACTTCAGCGTTATTTGACCAGATTTATTGGATTAAATCTATTGGCATGCTCCTCTCAGCTGTCCTTAAATGAATCAGATAAGATTTCTGCATATCTCAGTTTCAGCAGTGTGTCCATTACTGATCAGTGCCAAATGGGGCCCACAGAAGCAGAGAATAACAAGACAATATGCAATATGTAATAAAAACGGATGGTTGCTTGCTTTTTGTTTCAGGTTGTTATACACCGCTTCGCCAGCAACTTTAATTACTTTATAAAGCTTGATGTTTGGCGATGTCTGCATATTACCCTGTTATACAAGTTGGGAAAGTACATTTTCTGTGTGAACTAGTTCAAAGTTCAGTTCACACATTTTAATATGTACTAGTTCAGTTCATTGTTCACCATTCAACATTTTTAAACCAACTTTACCGTTTTAATACTGAAGTAGTTTTGTAGTTCCTTTTTTCCCCCAAAATGTTGCGGTGAGCTATAACCATCAGCACACTGGCGTTCTCCAGTTGTTGACACTCAATCAGTCCACGCATACCCAGCTGCAGCTTTTACCCCAAACAGTGTATTCTCAAAAATATTTATTGTAGTTTTTGGGAGAAAATATTTTTAAAATCTGAGGTAGGAACGGAGCCATGCTGAGGTTGGATAAGAAGGCTGTACCTCATATTGCAATATTCAAATCACAAAACATTTAAATATTAACTTTCAATTAAGGCACTTTTCATTTTCTTTTGATGTATTTTTTTGACTTGTTTGTTAGTTATAGAACCTGAGTTATAAAGTGAAACAATTGGGAAAAAGGAATAAGTAACTTAACAGTTTATAAAACTTGGGCTTTCATTCTTTCTTAAAGGCTGCAGATTTCCGACAATATACTGCGATGTCAGCTTGTCCAGCTACAGCTGGGAGATGAAGGCAACAGAGTTGCTGCTACTGTATGCAGTTATCTGGGTTTGAGTGGCGGGTTTGTTTTATTACTTCCTCAGCATGCCTTTTTTTGTGACTTGCACATACCTTGAAAGACTAGCTGGGTGCTTTGTTTCAATATGTTTTTCAAGTTTGCTGTTAACATTCTAGATGCCTGACCTAGCTTCCAGATACCCAGCAGGCAAAGTTTACAAAAATGGATGATTTTTTTCCCACCTGGATCTGAACCTTTTTAAAAAAGCTTTTTAGGTGGTCATACAAACATTCCGCTTTATTAATCGATGCAGAATTACTGCTACTGGTGCAATCCCTGGAATTTGCCTGCATACTTTGACACAATTTGATGCCGACGCATACGCGGTGTGACTCGATGATTAGTGCTGCCAGATTTGATGTTTCCCCTGTTTTCATCACCATGGCTTTAGCCAGGGTTTTGTCAGGAAGGCTCAATGGAAATGCAAAAATGAGCACGTTCACTATAATGTTCAGATCAAAAGTGATTGAGTTCAGTTCACATTCACAAAAATATGAACCAGTACATTGAATGATCGTTCAATTAACTCAGGAACAACACTGCCAATCATTAAACTGGGAGTTGACCGCATCTCTTGCCCATCCATTTACCCCCCGACTGGTACTCATTTGGTTCCTGAAATGGCCCTAAAAAAGGCCCTGTGATCTTGCCCGGTATAGTGGAGATATGCACATACATTCTAAAGCTACAGTGAAAACAATCTGGAGTTCCGATAGTAGAAATGTGCCAATTGTGTGAAGATGTGTCAGAAATTTTTTTGAATTCAGAGTGAACTCACCCACAGTTTAAATAAAATTTGGTTGGAACAACCCAGTTTTAACCCAGCCACTGGGTACATAGCATCACATCCAACTATGGGTTATTATAACACAGAAAGCTGTGTTATGTAATTAACCCAGTGAGTTGGCTTGATTAAGTAACCCAACTTTTAGGTTATCTTTTGAAAACCCTTGGTTGATTCTCCATCATTTTAAAGTATCTTTTTTAACCCAGCATTTATTTTCACTCTCATTGCTTGGTTGTATTGTATCCAACTTATTTGTTGTTATGTTCATATTTTGACTAGAAGGCTAATTGATATTACAATAAATGTTTGTAAATCATTAATGTAGAAAATAATATTTAAAACACATTCTTAATCTTTACATCTATATTGTGGCCGGTGTATCAAAATATCATATAGATAATGAAGATAAATACACAAATTTAAAAGTGATTTAATAAATAAATCAAGCTCAGTAAACAGTCAAGAACATGCCACCAGTCAAAAGAAGTAAAAAATAAGAGTATTTATGACCAAACCATTCAAAAACATTTTAAACATGAAAAATATAAAAACTAAACTAGCTGAAAAGCAAGGAAATTCACAGAAGAGGAAATTGACCTCAAGCAGCTTCAACTTTTAAGCCTGTATTTTTTAACAGTTTGATCCCGCCTAGTTTTTAAGAAATGTTTCTGAAATACCTCAGAAGTGTAACAAGTGCTGGAGGAATGCAAGGTTTAGAGCATAAATCATTCCCATCAGAAGTGCAGGAGCTTTAGCAACGCTGCTCCAGCATCACAGCTTCTCATCGCCTTCAGGAAGAATTGCTACATCGACTGGACATTCTTGATCAGCACCACGGACCACCAGGATCTTAGAAATATGTTGTATGGGGTCACTGTGGCTGTCCTGCTAAATGAAAGGAAAATACTAACTTTATTCTGCACACAGTTTAAAGCTACTTCATTTCTGCAGTAGTTCTGCTGAAGAATAACTCTTTATGACAAACTGACAACTGTTTACAGCCAGTTAACTTTTCAAGACACCAGTGAAATGATCAAGTCATGAGCAGAACTCTGGAGAAGGGTGTTTTTTGACGGGTGTTTTGGTAGGAGTGTTGAGAGTCGGATACAAACAAAAAATCTCTCCCTGAAAAATTCTAGACATTGGCTTTAAAATGGATTATTTCAAACTTTTATCTGTGAAATATTAAGTGTTGGCTGCACGGTGGCGCAGTGGTTAGCGCTGTTGCCTTGCAGCAAGAAGGTCGTGGGTTCGTATCCCGGCCCAGGGTCTTTCTGCATGGAGTTTGCATGTTCTCCCCGTGTATGCGTGGGTTCTCTCCAGGTACTCCGGCTTCCTCCCACAGTCCAAAAACATGCATGATAGGTGAATTGATCACTCTAAATTGTCCCTAGGAATGAATGTGAGTGTGAATGCTTGTCTGTCTCTCTGTGTTGGCCCTGCAACAGACTGGCGTCCTGTTCAGAGTGTACCCTGCCTAACGCCTGATAATTGCTGGGATAGACTCCAGCTCCCCCGTGACCCTGAATTGGATAAGCGGTTAAGAAAATGGATGGATGGATGGATATTAAGTGTTTAAAAGTTTATCTTATCATTCTTTTTGTTTTACTCTGTAAATTGCTCATATAGACAATTTTCTTTTTGCCTTTTGGATTTTATAAATCTAATATTTAAAAGTATAATTTTGGTAACCTCACAACCTCAGCACAGACAAAATTCTGCCGACCCACTGAGATCTCTAGGGACCATATTGGGTCCCACACCCCGGGTTGGTAACCACTGCTTACACTGTTTTTTTCAGCAAAACAAAGGTTTTTCTCTGCGATTCGGCCTCTCGTTTACACAACAATGGTTAGATGGCCGGGCGAAAACGCAACTTTTTTTTGAAAACGGCTTCAGGAGGGAAAAATTCTGACAACGCTGGCTCGTTCGTTGTCATGTAAACGCAAGGCCGGGGACTTTGGAAAACGTTGATGTTACTGCCAGCTGCTCAACCACATTGGCCTTGTGCACTTCGCCATTCTTCAACTTCTTTTCCTGGTAAGGATGAGGAAACCAGGGAAAAACCATAGAGCACTGCATACATGGGGCACACAGCCATCTACAGGCCAGACATATGTACTACACCGTTTTCAACGAGATCAGATCACTGTCTGTCATGTAAATGCAGTGTCGAACAGATTGAGCTCACCATTACGAATCCATCAGTCTTATTCCATCTGATAAGTTTAGGGTGTTTATTGATCCAGTCATTACATTATGTGAAGCTCTGGGCAAAGTCAAGTTCTCATAAAGTCCTCATAATCTGAACTGATAATACTGGTCTTTAGAACAAATAGTAAATGGCCTTTATCTGTATATACGTTTCATCTAGTCATGAGGTCCCCAAACCTCTTAACACTACATTCAGTCATTCACCTATATTGTAGCCAAACCAAACCTGGGGCATACTGGCAGAAGTGAGGCTGCAGAACAGTGGCACCTACCCCAAAATAGTCAATATACACAGTTACAGTACCCAAAATCTTTAAGCCAGTGTTTGGGTTGAAATAACAAGTGTTTTTTTAGCGAACACACACAGTTCTATACCCCAAATAATGTGAACCTAGAAAACGGGACTTCGAACAGGTTTCTTTCAACAGTGTCAACAATCAGTTTTCCTGCCACTCGACCATTCAGACAGTTGGTTACACTTAATATTATCATGGCAATCAGTCCTAAAAACAAGTGCGAGACATATTTTCTGGATATTTTTGAAATGTTAATATTTAAAAAAATTCCTTCTAATTCAGTTATTGCTTACTTTGTGTTGGTCTATCAAATTAAATCCTGATAAAATAAATTTCAGTTGTAACCTGATAAAATGTGTGGAAAAAAAACAAAACGAAGGGACATAAATAATTTAGACACTCTATATTCAGCACAGAAGTCTGAAATATTTTTGCTTGGTCAGTAGGATTCATCTACAGCAGGGGATGGATTCTTTTATGCTGATTGGTATTTTTCCTTTGAGTCACAGGGAAAAAGGCCGTGCTGGAACCTGTGGTGTCCCTGGTAGAATTTCAAAGGTCACAGTCACACAGGAGCCATTACACACACACACACACACAAACACACACTGAATGCATGAGCAATGACAGGCATCCTCACAGAAAAATGCAACCACATGTACTCTCCATAGACATGCCACGTCTGGAATAACATTGTCCTTTATTGCTGGTAATTATTAAAGAATGCATCCAGTGATAATTAAGGTTTAACAGGGTGAATGCACATTACAGCAGGGAATTCTATGCTGGAGACAGACTCTAACAGCTGGAGATGGAAGTGAGGGGAATCTGGGTAAAGCTCAGAGGACACAAGATATGATGCAGAAATTCTGCCCTGGAACGTGCTAGTATTTTACAGCATCCCCAGCAAAGAGGGCGAGAGTCCAGTTTCTGTTTGTATACCAGAAAATATATTTCTTAAATGTTGATAATTTCATGGTTTTGTTAATGGTAATTTACCCAAACTCTAATTTTGCTGTTTTTAGTTAAATATCATGCCGTTTTAAGACATCATTAAACAGATAAAGTTAAAGTGTAGCTGGTCTAAAGAATGAAACAATAATCTGCAACTGGTGACAGCCCCTGGGCTTATCCTCCCTGATTCAAATATGAATAAACTATGCACAAGCAAGAATATAAGAATAAGATGTAACCCAGCTCAGGAAGGGCTGATGATGGCAGTGCCCTAGCTGAATGAAAAAATAACTCGTTAACAGCACACAATCAGGCTCTAGCGTTGACTCCGACAAATAGTGCAGCTTCTTTGCTTAGCAGGAGGCTAGAAAAGAAAACAGGTCATCTTGTTTATGAGTTATGGTGCTATAAAAATAGACTGTCAGAGTGTTCTCTTCTACTACTCTCCAGATGCATGATTTCCTGTTTTTTCGACTGTTAAACTTTTCCTCAATGTTTTTCTGCACAATTGAAGCTACACTTGGTCTATGGGGCCAAATCTCTGACTTATGTCGTTGTACTCATAAATTGTAGCTGCATGTTTGGTCGTCAATGGACGTGCGTAATATGAATGAGTTGTACGCAAAACTATGCTTTTGTGAACTTTTCCCTGTGAGAATAGGATTAAAAACACTACAACCTTAATCACTTATGAAGTATGAAGTGTACGTTCATGAAAACAAAGTAAAATTTTACGACTGTGGCAAAGCACAAGTCTCCAATAATGAATACAAATTGTGTGCTGCCAAAAAAGTGACATCTGGTGACGTCAGTGGTCACATGCATTATGCATTAAGCAAGAAGACAACAATCCCACAAACTGTGCATGTGTTCAGCATTTGTTTTCTTAGCAGGAACACGGCAGACGAATAGAACCACTGTTATGGATCAACGTTTTTTTTTTTTAACAAACTTTATTAATAAAACTGGACATTTTATATAGCATCCTAACACAACACAAAACATTTGAACTAAGGGGCCAAAAGAAGAAAACAGTATATGAAAAAAAACACAAAACTAAACATGGATTACTCAAATCATATTTTTCAAACTGGTTTCAAGTTTTTATAGCTTTTAAATTCTCAAAATTTTTCAAAGATTCAGCATATTTTAAATTTTACATATGAAACCAGGTAAAAAAAAGGTTTGGCATGGGTATATTTACATTTATGAATATAATATTAGGCTAAAATAAAAACATTTTAAAAAATCAGTATGTAGAACCCTTTTATTTTCCTTGCATCCAAAACCTCCACAAACAATATGTTTAAAACAGAAAATGGCAGTATGTGTACAAGTCCAGAATGTGTAATGGTTTCAGGATGAGTGTTGCAGAAATAAACAGCAGGTGTCGATATCCTTTGGGAAGTAAAATATTTAACAAGTTAATGTTTATGTAATATTTTAAAATAAATGTATCAAACTTTATTAGTTAATCTATGAGGTAAAAGCCATACTTTATTCTATGGTAAATTATTGACACTAGTTTTATAAAAAGTGTAACATGTGGAGAAGAGGTGGATAGCTGTTGAAAAAAAAACCCTGATAGATTTGTTGTGTGACTGATAAAAAAACATATTCTACCAACATATGTGTGAGTGGGATCATTATATGTCACCAAACCAGCAGAAAAGGAGAGTCGTGTGAGCAACATTTTCGATAGTGCTCACTACAATAAAGAACTCCCTCAGAGATACAGGTACAAGATACTTTTCTATAAATTCAAAGTAGCTGTAAAATTGACCATTAGGTTTAATTAGTTAATTAATTTTATTACTAAACCAGTTTTAAAAACACTTTTTTCTTCTGGGTGATGTGTTCCAAATATAACATCTATATGGTGAAAATTTGTGTTGAAATATAGGTGACCAGGCAGGCAAAATCTGCCTCTAAAATAGGTTTATGGGGATTTTGAGAATGGCATATTTGCAAATGAAAAGACTGATTTCCGAACCCTACTTTGTAAAAAATTGTAAGGTTGAAAATGGTTTGAATAGAATTAGCCAGTTTATTTCGAAAGTGTTATTGAGGGTTGAGAAGTCTATACAATTTAAACTACCATGTTAAGCTTAATTGATTAGAACTAATTTTTTCAATTTAGTGAAGCTTTTTTTTCCATACAAAGTCCAGTAGCATCGTAGCAATGTTATTTTAAAGACACACTCCTTGATTTTGAAGATATTTTCCCTCGGTTGCCCTCTCGAGGCTTGCAGCGTAACGTCAATGTCCTGAAATCAAATCTCTATGGAGCGCATCTGAAGAAGAACACTGAAGGTTTTACAAGCTCACCAACCAAAACAAAAAAAACAACAAACTAGCAGCGTGTCAGTTGCCAAACTGTTAAACAGTTTTTTCTGCACTGTATCACAACATCATGCCCAAATAACCATGGAGCAAACATTTATTAGTATGATATATTAGTATACAATGTAAGTGTGTAGAATTAATTTCACAGTTACTATGCTGAGTAACTACTTACTTTTACAGTGTAGTAACTTAGTTACTAACTTAATTACTTTTTGGAAGAAGCGTAACTAATTACATTTCAGATTTATTTTCTAAGTTTGGACATAGCAACAATGTATCATCAGACCTGGCTTTCAAAGGAGTAGGTTTAAAATATGAATATGTAGCTAATGCAAGGAAGAAATTAATGTCTAGTTTTTACCAAATTAGCCACATAAAAACAGATTAAGGTCACAAAAATCAAAATGGAAATGATAAAACATAGTGTGGTTGTGTTCACATGAGCTGATTCTGGATGATTCAGATATACATTTGGACATGATGATATGATACACTTGCATTCTTCTCAGTCTTTTATTATAATTAATATCAAAGTAATAGGAAATACTGTATATATATAAAATATTTAGTCTTTATAAACTAATATAATACCATTTTAGAATGGACACAATTTCATTTCATCCTTACAGCCTCGAAATGTTCAGTTTACAGTGCGAAAAGTTGTAATAGGATAAACAACATTAAAGTGAAATAAATCCAGAGTGCCATAGAAATTGCTGATGTAAATAAAGACAATCTGGGATGTCTCTGTCAACAGTGGTAACAAGTTAATCTGAGGTTAAAATGTTACTTTAGTAGGCTGACAGAATAGTCTATGTGCTATTCAGGTGAGGTCAGTGAGACTGACCACTAATAGTGGTTTAGTTACCACTGCAGAGTTCTGTTCCCCCCCCCCCCAGGAGCTGCGGGACCAAACCTGAATCTCGTGTTTTCCTGTGTTTGTATTTAATTTTATTTACTTTTACAGTATATGCATGTTAAATGAGAAAACAGAAGCTGATATATATAAAGACACATTAATACAGTCAGAGGTTCAGGTTCTGATGACAGTTTATTACTACACTTAGAGATTGGCACCAACAAGGGCAGCTAAGCGGCTCAGTAACATCTTTGGTAGCTAATAGCAACCACTGATGCTAACAAGAGTTGGAAACAAGTTAACACAAAAACACGTTGATCTGTAGCAGCGTTTCTCTTTATCTGCTATGTTCCCGCTAAGAAAACAAATGCCAAACTCATGCACAGTTTGTGAAATTTTTGTCTTCTTGCTTGATGCATAATGCGTGTGACCGCTGACGTCACCAGACGTCATTGTTTTGGCAGCACACAATTTGTATTCATAACTACAGACTCGAAATTTTTTAGTCATACAATTTCACTTCATATTCATAAAATTTTACTTCAAACGTGTAATTGATTAAGGTTTTAGTTTTTTAAATCCTATTCTAACAGGCCAAAGTTTACAAAAACACTGTTTTGGCTACAACTCGTTCTTATTATGCACGACCATTGACTACCGCACACAAATCTACAATTTATGAGTATGACTACAGTAGTCAGTGATATGATACTGGTCTGGCATCCTGCTCATGCCTCGATGGACAGGGGAATTGATTGAAATGATGCTCCCAGTAACTGAAGCTCCACTTTTAACTTTATACATGCTTTAATATAGAAAGTACTCCTACACCAGCTCTTTTTGTTCATTATCTCTGGAGGTTCTTCCTCTTAAAGGGGAGTTTTTTATTCTCCATTGTCGCTTAATGCTTGCACAGTATGAGGCATTGCTGAGGTTGGAGTCTGTATGAGCAAGACACTTGAAATTACTGTTCTTATAAAGTGTCTTGACATGATATCTCTTATGAATTGGCTCTATATAAATAAACTAAATCATACATTTTTGCAGAAAATACAGGTATAGTATGAACAAAACTGTGTTTTTTATTTAGTATGAAAAAGTATATTCAATGTCAGCGGTTTGCGAGCAGAAATTTCAGAAAAAAAATCTATAAAACTCAGTTGCTTAAAGTCTGAGGCCATGGTTGTCGACCAGAACAAGGTTTAATGCTCCCTGTGGATTCGAGATCAAAGTCTGCCTGAAGTGAAGAAGTTTTAATATCTTGGTGTCTTGTTGAGTGATGAAAAAATAGAATGGGAGACAGATAGATGGATCAGGACTTCATCTGCAATAATGCAATGCTGCGCTCATCTGTCATGGTGAAGAAAGAGCTGAGCCAAAAGGCAAAGCTCTTGATTTACCTGTTCGTCTATGCTCCAATAATCGTCTGTGCTCATGAGACATAGATAATCACTGAATAACAAGATCACACATTCAAGCAGCTAAAATGAGCTTCCTCCGTAGGGCGGGAGGCCTCCGTCTTGCTGAGTAGATGAAGAGTTTCATCATCCTTGGGAAGTTAGAAAACAGTAGAACAGCTTGTTTCTGTACATTGGAAGAAGTCACTTCCAAAGTTCTGAGCAGGTTATTTCTTTGCGACCTGCCTTTGGAGGTTTTTCTGAGAATGTCTCACTAGGAGGCAGAACCAGAACAAACTCATGGTTTATTAACAATTTGGGAGTTGATCTAGAGTGTCACTGGGTTCCCCACTTGGTTCTGTTATCAGAGATAGATAGTAACTTGTTACATTTAATCAGTAACATTTACTTGATTAACTTTTTTGGAAACAAAATACTTTTATGGGTACCTTTACTACACCCTACTTTTTCTAATCAGTATGTGAATGGGTAAATGACTGAATGTAGTGTGAAGCGCTTTGGGGTCCGTAGGGACTAAGTAAAGCACTATCCAAGAACAGGACACTGATATGGCGATATGCCATATAGATCGATATAAGGATAAGACTGGGTCAATCTCCATTGGAGTTTTTCAGATATTTAATAGAAGTTGTACAGAAACCCATCTCCTGGGTAATTGCTCTTTCCCCAACTAGACATGAGTGTGCCTCCCTATCTGTAAGCTCTATTATCTTACCTCAGAGTAAACTACTCTACGGACATAACAATATCTCATAGTGGCCTTCAGCTGAGCCAGAGTTGGTAAAATGTCAATGAGGGCGTTTTCACATGGTACGGGAGTCCGTACTCGGGTACCGTATTTGGTCACAATCCACTAATTTCGTACCATGTGAACACAGACTGGACCGTGCCCGGATACGGCCAGAGAGACCTGCCTTGGAGGTAGTATCCGATTCCAGGTATGAGCGGCCACGGATCATGTGAACACAACCCGTACTCTGGCATATTCAAGACAATAGACGCGCTCCACGCGGAAATGACGACACCGCCGGCCGAAATTACAGAATCACCTCGCGACCACAAAAATACCAAAACAACGCGATTCAAGCATCCCACAGCAACACAGCAGATTACAAAACGGCGGATTTACGACAACACTCACCCTGGATGACTACAGACTTATTTGTATACTGCCACCTGCTGTTTAGGTGTAGTAAAACACTGGATTGCAGTACGGGTCAAATACGTGCCATCTGAACAGAAGAAATATGCTTTTTCTCTGGCCGTATTCTGGCACGGCCACACATGTGAAAACGGCCTAAGTCTCCTCCAACTTCAGTCTCTAAGTTCCAAGCATTATGCCATATTCACAGGATGGCTTTACTAATAATTACTAATCACCAAACAGAATTTTTTAATCTTGAAAATAATTTTCCCACTACACCATTTATCCAGTTCCATATGTTTCTCTCTCTTTCTCATGTGCTTTTGTTACATAAAGCACCTGCAAATAAAGGCACATTCAACTGAGCTAAAAAAAAAACGTTTTAAACAGAGTGGCATAATGTGAAAAGCCTCAACCAATTATAGAAGATGTAATTATGTGCTTTGGACATGATTCCAACAATCACTGACAGCAGCAGCCAGCACACTACAGTTATTCTCCGGTCCAGTAATGTGCTAGATATTTTTGTGGAGTAAAAAAAAAAAATCCATAATGTATTTTAACAAATTAATTTTTTAAACAATAACATATTCAATAGTGTTTTCTTTTTCATTTTAGATAATATTCAGTCCGAACAAGCTGAACAGAGAAGTAGATGTGAACAGTGAAATTTAACGATTGCTCTTAAAATATGAAAAGTTCACGTTTGGACTTGAACGCCTCACATCATCCTCCCTGTCCTAATGGAACTAAAATGCTCAATTGTCCGTAATCAAATGTCTGGAGTGGGAGTGCTGCAGAGGTTATTGTATGAGGTTTTGTGTTTTTCCCTTGAAAAGATGACTTTTCATGTTGTTCTGGTGGCTGAATCTGAGCTACGCTGGACGTTAGTGGAACTTCAGCCGTTTTTTTACACGTAAGCTATAGGCTAGTGTGGTATTATGTCTACATATGTTTTAAACATCTATTATTCAGAAGGTAAAAGTCTGTTTTATATTGTTTGCATGGTTGTAAAAAATATATTGTCTGTCAGTATTTGTTATTGGGATAAGCTTTTAAGTCATAAAACTCTTGGGTAAGTTTTATTGCAGGCTGTAAAAACAGGATGTCTGTAGATTTAGTATGCCGGGACCAAGGCCATGAAGCTGGGAGTGTTGCCATAAAACCATAATTCTCAGAATGAACTTTTGACCAAGAACAGGGACACGTCTCATCTTATGACTGCATAATTCTCTGACAGCCAATCATCGTTAAGACACTGTTTAAATCTGTTCTGATTGGAGCAGATTCGAGGGAGAAGAAACGCCTACAATCCTGGCAAAAGTCTGGTGTCTATAAAAGTGATGACATGAAAATCATTCAATTGTCAGATGTATTTAAAATCTGGCCCAGAGAAACTAGGGCATCTTTCTCTGTAAACTGCAATTTGTTAATCTGTTCAAAATAAATGTTAAGAACTGGAAATTGGCTCCATTTTGTCTCTGCTTGAACATGCACTGAATTAATTTTGATAATATTTAATTCAACAAATGGTGACCTCGACCGTGTGCAGAGTTTTGGACCAAGATCCAGTTATTTTTTTAAGTTAATTAACGGACATGTATTTGCTCTATTGACAATTTGCGCTGAGTTGCGTAGTTTTTAATTCTGTTGATTGGTTAATCTAACATTGGGTAATGTTGTCATGCGAGTTACATATGTTTTTTTGTTTTGAGCAGATTGACTGTGGCGGGCCCGTAGTGTTGAAGCTGCTCATCTGTCTGTCTCTCTGTTCTGAGCAGGACTGCGACCTGCTTTGCGCTCCGCAGAGAAACACCGGTGCCTGCTGGGAGATGGAGTTTGTTACTCTGCGGGCCCAGGGGGGCTGGTCTTTCTCCGGAGGACAGTGATTACAGACGGACCGGATGAAGGTCCCTTCAACGAATGAAGTCGGAAGTGCGGATCGGGGGACTTGAGAATTGGCAATCTCAATTACGAGAGGACGCTTTCGTAAGATTCTTCGAGGCTGGCAAACGAAAAAAGATTACAGAAGAGCCTGGGGAGCCCTCTGTTAAATCTAAACGGATTACCTTGATGAAGCCGGCGTATCACCCAAACGCGCGAATGAGCCAAGCAAATTGGGTTGTGAGTGATGGTCCGACTTTTGGTGTGGTCCGATTAAGGTTAGTGTTGTTGGTGTTAGTTTTTAATAATGTTATAGAAATACTGTGTTGGTGTTTTGATGTGACGAGCTGCGCATGTATGTATATGTGTGTGTGTGACGGTTTTTTACGCAGGTGCTTTGCGAGACGTGCTGGCGATGTTGCGTTTGTGTTAAAATGTTATAGTATAAATAATGAACTCGAGTATAATGAATAAATTAAAATAGATAAATAAATATCTAACTAAATATGATGGATAACTGTAATTAAAAATCTATAAGAATTGGTTGTGAACATTTACAACAGGCCATCAGAGCGGACACCAAGCTAGGTGGTGACATGGCGGAGCTAATTCTGTGTGATTTTCTGCTTAATAGCACGGCTAACATACGACAGCTTTGACTATATGTTTTGATAAATAAATTAGTGGTAATAGGCGGTTTTCTGCCATCTGTTCGAGTCTTTTGAGTGGTTTTCTGGAGGCCGGCGCCGGGAAATTTCTCAAAGCAGACTACGACAAATTGTAACAGATTGGTCTAAACCTCCGCGATAAAATAATTAATAAGGTCTAAAAGTCACCGCTTATAATGTTGTGTTTTTTGTTAATGGTTTTGGGCTGTAACGGACGTAGTAGATTCGGTGTTTTCTGGCTGTTTGGAAACATATGTTTCAGTCCGTGTGGACGAACAGGAGATTCTTTATGTTCATGCCGAATTAAAGTTTGGTAAAGTGGTATAAATTGTGCGGATAAAGTCCTGGTATTGCGGTAAGTCATCTTCTAAAGTGTGTGTTGCGATTTTCTTGAGTGTTTTCGCCGTACGTTTTGTACTGTTTTAGGTTTCGTTGCACAAAGAAAGCTAACGGTAGCTCGTTGCTGTAGGTTGCTGTAGGCTGCTGTGCTAAGCTAGCGGGTTTTGTTTTTGTGTGTCAATGTGTTTTGTGGTTGAAACTAACTGCATGTTCTGTGTGTTGCAAGCTAAAAGTTGATTTTGGTTAGAAAGTGATTACAGACTCCTGCAGCCGATTGCCTTGTTAAGACTTAAACGAATTGGGATTTTGTTACATTTTTCTAATTAATTAGGATGTAAAAAACGGCCTCAAGATAACTGTTCAGATAAATTTTGTTTGCAACTCCTTTTCGGCAATGTTTTAGCACATTTTCTACGAAGGGCAATTTAAGGTGTTTCACATTTAACTGACCTGTTACGGTACGGAGATTAAAGATTGAGAAGTACATGCTGAATTTAGTTAACTGGTTTTGCCGGAGACGGCTCAATTTATCACATGAGGAGGGCATGTACAGTTGTTGTGATAATTATGCATGTTATAATTAAACGCGACTGACTAAGAACAATTACTCATGAGTCGATTCTGACTTGGTGAAGTTTTAATTTTTGATTTCATTTTTAAAATTAAAAAGAGGGGAGTGTATAGTAAAAATAAAAGTTGCATTTTTTTAAATTTTTAATTACGTGGATTTGTTGCTTTTTGATGGATCTAAGCAGGATTTGATTAAGTTGGCCTAAATAAAGATAAAGCTATGAGCAGTAATTATAAGAATGGAACGAAAAGCAAACGGTGTTAATTGGAAAGCAACAAACTGGTCTAAATTATTTTTTTAAGCACCGTGTTGAATGGTACAGAGAATGAATTCTTTCTGTGATTTAAATAAGTATCATTTATGCTAAAATTATGTTTGGCTTATTTCTGATGGCTCTATAGACTTTAGAAATATAGCTTGGTCTCTGAATAAATGATCTAAAGGAGACTGATGTTAAATTATTTAAACGATTAAACATTCTTAATGATTTTTGTGGACACTAAAGGCTTATTGGATTTATCGAATTTCAACTGGGGCTCAAGAAGTAACCCAGCATATTTCAATTCCGTTATAAATTGAATGTTTTTACCATGCAAAACAACACTTATCATAGTGATATTTTCTAAACTAGTGGGATTTGAATGTTTGAGTTTGAAGAAAAAAAAAACATTAAAACACAGAGTCATCTTTAAGTAATCAGTTTGTTTTTAAACAGGCTGGGGATAAATTTGAATTGGTCTAAGGATTGAAAGTAATGAATATCAGCGGTGATCGAAAATGATGGTTTAATTTAGAAGTAAGAAGTAAATTCTAATTCATTCATTCTGATTGTGTAGAGGCAAAATGTGATTGGACCAGCTACATTGAAATAATTTTTACCATATATTTGAATGCACATTTTGTTTTGACAAATAGGAATTGGTTTTAGTTTTAAAAGTTTATGTTATTTATAGATTGTTAGCTAGTTCACTTGATGCTGAGAGTAAATTTACAGGTCCTAAAACATTTTAGAACAGTTCTGATCATAGAATAATGGCATAATATACCATTTGATTAGTGGGGACTCTGTAACTGACAATTTATTTAGATTTTTTGATTTTATTTTCTTTATTTTTTCCTTATTTTTCTTTTTTTTCTTTTTCTCTCTCAACCTTTATATATTTGGTTCGACTTGGATTCTGACCCAGATTTCTGAACTGCGGTCTGCTTATTAATTAGAACTTTGGAAAAATGTTAATTTGAGAAGCTGGATTAAAGAAAACATGATTCAGTGGTAATTTATTTGACATTTCTAGAAGCTTCAATTCAATTTGGTGTTTATCATTGGAGAAAGGAAAAAGAAGCCTGAGAGGATAATTGGGATACTGAAAAATGCTAGTTTTTGTTTTTGCTACTAGTTTCTGTTTAGAGAAATCTTATCTCTTGAACCTCCTGTATTGAATTTTTTGTTTTTTTGTTCTACTGCTAAGGGGAATTAGACTACTATGTATCCTACAAAAATTTAAGAGGAGTTTTAGTTGCAAAAATCAGTTTGACTATGTTTGATTCACTTCACAGAATCGGACAGATGTTTTTGAAGTATGAAATGTTTTCATTATTTACAATCAGAATATTTGGGCAAGTTAGCACATTTGGGTTTGTTTAAAGAGGAATCATATAAGCAAAAGTACTTTGAATTTAGATTGGATTGTGTTAAAAAAAAAGTACTTTAGGTTTGGCAATTTCTAACAATAAGCAACCACCTGGTTACTTTCACATCAATTTGATCAGGGAATGAGACGTGCATGTTTTGCACTACGGTTTTAAAGTCCCACAGAAATATTTATAGGGAAGCTGTTTTGTCAGTGATTTAAATCTTGGATTTTTCTTTAGAAATATGGATAGAATTTGAAGTATAGCAAACTGAAGACTATTTTTGTAAACTATGTTGTGTTTATCAGTTAGTACTATTCTCTGATTTTGTTTTAAACATTTGATGTTTTTAATTTTGATATTTTTTGTCTGAGCCAGCTTGATAGAGATCCAGTACACTTAAGTGATGGGGAGTTTGGAGACTGGATCTTTGCAGATGGTTATTGACTTTATTTTTGTTATTGCAATGTTTTAGTGGTGCTTTAGCAATATCTAACAGAAAAATCCATCTTTTTTTATTTTTATTTTTATTTTATTTATCTATTTACTTTGTGAACAGACCACTAAACTTTGAAGAAAAGAATTAGTGAATGGTATCAATGCAGTTTATATCTGAGGAATAGACATTATGACATAAAAGTTATGTTTGCTTTCGGACACCATTTTGCAGGACATCAACATAGAGCCTACTGATCTTACTGATTAATTTTCAGATATTTTACTCACCTCAATGTCAGGGTGTGTGTGTTGGTGTTCCCTCACCGGTTTCTCCACAGAGGACGCAGCTCGTTGTCATCTCCCAGCTGATCGCGGTTAGGACAATCAAGGAGCGGCAGCTAAAAGGGGAGCGGTGACTGGGAGCAGACGCCAGATCGTTCGCTTTGTTGGATGGGTAACAAGCTTCGTTCCAGCCCAAGAAACTCTGTGTTTTTGCCGTAGGTTACTCTCACCCTGCCTTCTTTCTGCCAGCAGTTGATCGCCTTCCCGAGAGCATTCCATTCGAGCCTTGCTGTGGGACGAGTCTCAGCCCGCGGCGCCTGCTATTAGGGTCTATTGTCGTCCCCCGCTGGTTCCGCTCCAAGCTCAGCCAAGCACCGCCTCTGCCTGTCCACCCTCAACCACCTAGGAGATCGGAACAACCTGGACGCAGTTCACTCTGGACACACCACGACACCCTTCCCCCCCAGAGCTTGATCAGACTATTCAAGTAAGCCAACTTTCCACTCCCGCTTCCCCTCTGATTCATTGTAACCCACTCACCTCCATCTCCTCTGACCCTCAGTGGCCGCCTCCCTCCTAAGCTCCGTTCCGAGGATCCTACCCTGAGCTCTGTGGAGTCTCTTCCGCTGTTCATTTCCCGTGGGGCAATCAATAAATCGTTGTTTATATTTTATTCCTCGTTTCTGCTGGTCGTTTGTGTGTCCGCACTAGAGTCCAAAGGAACAAATCATGACAGAACGATCTGGCCAACCGGACTCTGCGACACACTTACGTTCAGCTGTCTCCGAGCAGGGCGTGCTCCTGGGTCGTCATGAGGCCGCTCTTCAGAGTATGCAGCAGCAGCAGACTGCACTCCTACAAAGCTTCCACGAATTAACCAAGGTAATCCACAATCTCAGTTCCAACCTCACCACCCAAACACCTCCCTCCCCGGTCACTGCCGATCCGTCTAATCCTCCAGCTTTTCGTGAGGTAATCTCACCACCTCCAGAGCCCTTCGCCGGCGAACTGTCGAAAAGCCAGGGCTTCCTGTTACAATGCTCTCTGGCATTTGAGCGCTCCCCTCGTACTTTTAGTGAGGACGCTAATAAGATCTCCTTCATAGTAGCCCTGTTGAGAGACAGAGCTCTTCAATGGGCTCAGGCGAGCTTCGACCAGGACTCCCTCAGCAGCACCGCCTTTGACGAGTTTCTGAGACAATTCAAGCAGACTTTCTGCGTCTCGAGGGGTGAGGAACAGACTGCCAAGCTTCTGTGGGAACTCAAACAAGGTAACCGCTCAGTGGCCGACTTGGCTGTGGAGTTCCGCACTCTAGCTGCTGAGTCTGGCTGGAACCGACCGGCTCTTAAGGCTGCTTTTCTTAATTCCCTGAATGAAAAAATTAAAGATGAGCTTGCCTATCGTGATGAACCCAAGTCCGTGGATGGTTTAATTGATCTCGCGATCAAGATTGACAACAGGCTGCGTGAGAGATCCAGGGCACGATCTAGACCGCAGTTCCTCTTTTCCCCTCAGTCAGCCGTCTCCTCGGCCGCTTCCCTACTCCCAGCTGCTCCGGCACGTCAACCCTCTCCCGAGCCGATGCAAGTCGGCAGAGCTCGGCTCTCTCCAAATGAGCGGCAGCGCTGTATGGAAGGCCGTTGCTGCCTATATTGCGGTGCAACCGGTCATTTTATTTCAACCTGCCCAGTCCGCCCAAAAGTTTCAGTCCGGCAGTGAGCCTGGGGGTCCTGTCGGGCGGGGTCCCTGATCCAAACCCCAGGCCCATGTTGCCCGCTTTGATTTTAGTTCACCAGACCCACATCTCTCTCCAAGCACTCGTTGACTCCGGGTCCGAGCAGAATTTAATTAGCCCTGTAATTGTGGATCAATATAACCTTCCGGTGGAAGCGCTTTCTGTTCCTTTAAAAGTAACCGCCCTTGATGGAAAGACCCTGACCGAGATTACTTATCAAACTGCCCCTTTAAAGCTTGTCCTTTCCGGCAACCACCATGAGCAGATTTCTTTCTTAGTTTTCCCAACTAGAGACGCCCCTTTAGTTCTGGGTTACCCCTGGTTGACCACCCACAACCCGACCATTAATTGGGCCAAAGCACGGGTTGAGTCCTGGAGTGGGTTCTGTCACCAAAACTGCCTGCGTTCAGCCATCCCCAGTTCTGGTTCGTCTGCAACAGTCGGAGCTTCTGATCAGCCAGATCTGACTAAGATCCCTCCCGAGTACCATGATCTGCAGCAAGCTTTCAGCAAATCCAAGGCTCTCTCTCTCCCTCCTCACAGGCCTTATGATTGTGCCATCGATCTCCTCCCTGGGGCCCCTCTTCCCTCAGGACGCCTCTTCAACCTATCCGCCAAGGAGAGAGCTGCCCTTGAGACATATATTAACGATTCCCTGGCCGCAGGCATTATTCGGCCTTCCACTTCTCCCCTGGGCGCAGGGTTTTTCTTTGTGGAGAAGAAAGATAAGACCTTACGTCCCTGTATTGACTACAGAGGTCTAAATGCCATCACAGTCAAAAACAAGTATTCTTTACCTCTCATCACCTCAGCTTTTGAAGCCGTACAGGGGGCCACAGTGTTCACCAAGCTCGACCTGCAGAATGCTTACCATCTCGTCCGCATCCGCGGGGGCGATGAGTGGAAAACAGCCTTTAAGACCCACATCGGACACTTCGAATACTTGGTCATGCCTTTTGGCCTTTGCAATGCCCCGGCCGTTTTTCAACATCTTGTTAATGATGTGCTCCGTGATTTTCTGAATATTTTTGTTTTTGTCTACCTTGATGACATCCTTATTTTCTCTAAGGATCTGCCACAGCATTGCCAGCATGTCCGGCTAGTTCTTCAACGACTGCTAGAGAACTCCCTCTATGTGAAGGCCGAAAAGTGCGAATTTCATTTGTCATCTGTTTCCTTTCTGGGTTATGTCTTTGAGGGTGGACAGGTGAAGACTGACCCCAGTAAGATTAAGGCAGTCCAAGACTGGCCCATTCCCACGTCCAGAAAGCAGCTGCAACGGTTCCTGGGGTTTGCTAATTTTTACAGACGCTTCATTCGGGACTTCAGCATCATTGCAGCCCCTCTAACCGCCCTCACCTCCGTTAAGCGACCTTTCGTCTGGGACCAGGCTGCGGACCAGGCCTTCCAACATCTAAAGGTGAGGTTCACAGAAGCACCCATTCTCATTTTCCCCAACAATAAAACTCAGTTCGTTGTAGAAGTTGACGCCTCGGATACCGGAGTCGGAGCTGTCCTCTCACAGCGTTCTTCACTGGATCAGAAATTGCATCCCTGTGCCTTTTTCTCAAAGCGTTTCACCCCTGCAGAGAGAAATTACAGCATCGGTGACCGAGAGCTCCTCGCTATCAAGTTGGCCCTGGAGGAGTGGCGGCATTGGCTGGAAGGTTCGGAGCTCCCAGTCATAGTATGGACCGACCACAAGAACTTACTCTACCTCCAAGCAGCCAAAAGATTAAACCCCCGTCAATATCGTTGGTCTCTCTTTTTCTCCCGTTTTAACCTCAATATAACTTACAAGCCAGGTTCCAAGAACATCAAACCGGACGCTCTGTCCCGCCAGCATTCATCTGACGACCATGCCGACGCTCCGGCACCCATCCTTCCACCCTCCTGCTCGGTGGCATCCCTCACCTGGGACATCGAGTCCCTTATCAAGAACGCTCAAGTCAACGAACCCGACCCTGGGGGGGGTCCTCCGCACCGTATCTTCGTCCCATCATCTGTCCGCTCCAGAGTCATCCAATGGGGCCACACTTCCAGATTCTCCTGTCATCCAGGTACTAGTCGGACCATTGCACTCCTCCGTCGTTATTTCTGGTGGCCAGGGCTCAATAAAGACGTGAGAGAGTATGTTTTGGCTTGTCCTGCATGTAACCGCAACAAGGGTTCTCATCAGCCCGCCTCTGGTCTCCTTCAACCCCTCTCCATCCCAGCTCGGCCTTGGTCCCACATCGCCCTAGACTTCGTCACCGGATTGCCCACGTCACATGGCAAGTCAGTCATTCTAACCATTGTTGACCGTTTTTCTAAGGCCTGCCATCTCATTCCACTTACCAGATTACCCACTGCAGCCCAGACCGCCAAGCTCCTCAGCCTTCACGTTTTCCCGCTTCACGGCATCCCTGTGGAGATCCTCTCGGATCGGGGTCCTCAGTTCATTTCCCGTGTGTGGAGGGACTTCTGCGCAGCTCTTGGGGACCGGACCCAACTAACATCAGGCTTCCACCCCCAATCTAACGGCCAGTGCGAGAGGCTTAACCAGGAGCTGGAGAGTTCCCTTCGCTGCGTCTGCGCAACTAACCCTTCCACCTGGAGCTCCCATCTTCCCTGGGTCGAGTACGCACACAATGCCCACATCTCAGCAGCCACCGGGGTCTCCCCCTTTGAGGCCTCCCTTGGGTTCCAACCGTCTCTCCTCCCTGACTCTATTCCCAATTCCACCATACCCTCTGTCCGTTCTCATATCAGGTCCTGCAGAGGAGTTTGGGAGCAGACAAGGGCAGCCCTCCAACGCTCATCCGCCCAAAACAAGCGTTTTGCTGACCTTCACCGTCGCCCTGCTCCCCAATATACACCTGGCCAATTAGTATGGCTGTCTGCTCGTGACTTTCCCTTGAAAGGAGTCCCTAGGAAACTGGCACCTCGCTTCCTAGGGCCTTTTCCCATCGAGGCAGTTATTAGCCCCTCGACGCTCCGTTTGAAACTCCCGGTCCATATCCGTGTCCACCCCATTTTTCATGTTTCCCAGGTTAAGCCTGTCTCTGCCAGTCCCTTGTGCCCTCCTTCCGAACCCCCTCCTCCCGCCCGGATCGTTGATGGGCACCCTGCCTACACGGTTCGGCGCATAGTGGATGTGCGCCCTCGGGGCCGTGGTCGCCAGTACCTCGTGGACTGGGAGGGCTATGGCCCCGAGGAGCGCCGTTGGGTTCCCCGCTCTTTCATCTTGGATCCTTCCCTCATAACGGACTTTGAAAGGGCTTCTGCCTCGTCCAGCCAGGTTTGGCCGCCAGGAGGCGTCCGTTGAGGGGGGGGGTACTGTCAGGGTGTGTGTGTGGGTGTTCCCTCACCGGTTTCTCCACAGAGGACGCAGCTCGTTGTCATCTCCCAGCTGATCGCGGTTAGGACAATCAAGGAGCGGCAGCTAAAAGGGGAGCGGTGACTGGGAGCAGACGCCAGATCGTTCGCTTTGTTGGATGGGTAACAAGCTTCGTTCCAGCCCTAGAAACTCTGTGTTTTTGCCGTAGGTTACTCTCACCCTGCCTTCTTTTCTGCCAGCAGTTGATCGCCTTCCCGAGAAGCTTCCATCGAGCCTTGCTGTGTAGCAGTCTCAGCCCGCGGCGCCTGCTATTACGGGTCCTCTTGTCGCTCCCCCGCTGTTCGCTCCAAGCTCAGCCAAGCACCGCCTCTGCCTGTCCACCCTCAACCACCTAGGAGATCGGAACAACCTGGACGCAGTTCACTCTGGACACACCACGACACCCTTTCCCCCAGAGCTGAGGATGATCAGACTATTCAAGTAAGCCTACCTTCCACTCCCGCTTCCCCTCTGATTCATTGTAACCCACTCACCTCCATCTCCTCTGACCCTCAGTGGCCGCCTCCCTCCTAAGCTCCGTTCCGAGGATCCTACCCTGAGCTCTGTGGAGTCTCTTCCGCTGTTCATTTCCCGTGGGGCAATCAATAATCTCGTTGTTTATATTTCTATTTCCTTGTTTCTGCTTGGTCGGTTTGTGTGTCGCTACTAGGTGTCCAAAGGAACAAATCATGACACTCAAGGATTTGGGAGACTGCTGAGACTGAAATGTATTGCCCAGGAAGGAAGTTATGGGGGTGATGAAAGAATTTGCAGAGTGGGTAAGACTGACTGATAGAGGTTAACCTGCGTTTTTCTATACTTTTGATTGTATTTGTGATCAGACCATAGATCTACTTGTCTGGGCATGTTTGGTAAAACTAAATAAGATTATATTCATTTGCCAAATTAGGGCATGGGACGTGAATGGCTGTTTGTCTACTGTTGACGCGCTCCAAAGGCGGCAAGGGAGCTCGGTGCTTTGTGTTGCGGCTGGATGGAATGTCTGGTCTGCTTATCTGTGGAATGTCTTGTCATAACTGCCTTTCACAAAAATGCAGGAGACAATTTGCTGAGATTAACAAACGTTCTTGGCTGTATCCACAGCAAGCACCTGAGGAAATGGGGAGAGCACAAAGCTGCTGCCCCAGTAGGACAGGCCTGTCGGGTGCTGGATGAGGAAAACATGGCTCTGTTCCCATGCTCAGGTTTGGTGAATTTGAAGATAATTGGATACTTTAAATTTATAGCTTTAGTTTTTGTTAATTTATACTTGGAAAATTTACAGGGTCTGACAGCTAAAGTGTGAAAAACTCAGGCTAACTAAGTTAGTTTTTGCGTATTTTATGGGATATATTTCTGGCTATTTCTGACACATGTTATGGGTTTTTTAAGCTGTAAGGAAGAATTCAGAAACAATGCGTAAATGTTAAATTAATCATTTGATTCCATACCAGGTTTTCTTAATGGCATCAGATCGCATCTTCCTGCACCTGAATGAATTGGCTGTGTTTGGGAAACGGTCAATTACGGGAGTAATTTACAATTAAAGAGGGATTATTATTGTAATCATCTGATTGTGATTTCATTTGAAAAAGAACAGTTCCTTTATAAACATTTACTGAATGCAGCTCCACGGCGACGACGAACCTGGTCGAGGATCAGCAGGAATCTACCTAAAGAGGGTCAAAAAAGTTTTGACCAAGCTGAAACGGAAGCTTAAGCTATTTGGAAGCGGGCCCAGCTGTGGATTTGTGTATATTGGGGGAAATGCTCAATTAATGAAGTAATTGGCATTTCAGAGAGTGGTTATCTGCATATATGGGAGTAAAACTGGAACACTGATCAGCTCTGTACATCGCTCTCCAGCTGCCAGGTGCCATTGGGGGGTTAACCATGAGAGTGAAGAAAGAAGAACAGAAGATAAAAATATATAAAAGACTGAATAGACTTTTTAATTATTTTATTGCATTTTACAGGTTGTTTAACTATTTTATTCACAAGTACAGATTGTTAACACTGCCTAAGAGGGTTTCTTAAATAATTTTTAATCAGTTAATTTTCAGGATTTCTTAATTTCCAGTTGTTTTTAAGGTTGTATTAAGGTTTGCATTAATAAAAAAGAGGGTCTGCTAGATAGAAAGATAGATAGATAGATAGATAGATACTTTATTCATCTCCAAGAGAAATTCACAGTTCTAGCAGCTTACGGGAACACAGGGGCATGCAGGGAGAATACAATATAAAAATTTAAAAGAAGAACTAAGGTAAAATATAATGGTATAAAAAAGTATAATGTCTGCCAGTCCAGTTCGAGTGCAGTTGTGCAGATGTCAGTATGCAAAAACAGAAACATTGTACATACTTAGAGTCCAACTTGTAGATGTGTGTGTATTATAAAGTGCATGTGTGACCGAAGGTGCATGGTGTGATTAGCATTAAGTCCAGTGTTCTATGGTTGATTTTATGGCCCTCCCCCTAGAGTTGTTGAAGAGCCGCATGGCGTGGGGGAGGAACGATTTCTTCAGTCTGTCAGTGGAGCAGGACAATGACAGCAGTCTGTCACTGAAGCTGCTCCTCTGCCTGGAGATGGCGTTGTGCAGTGGATGGTGTGGACTGTCTATGATGGACAGTAGCCTGTTCAGAGTCCGTTTCTCTGCCATAGATGTAAGGCTGTCCAGCTCTGTGCCAACAACAGTTCCTGCCTTCCTCACCAGTTTGTTCAGGCGTCCAGCGTCTTTCTTCTTGAGGCTGCCCCCCCAACACACCACTGCGTACATGAGGGCGCTCGCAACTACAGACTGGTAGAAGATCTGTAGCAACTTCTTGCAGATGTTGAAGGACGCCAGCCTTCTGAGGAAGTACAGACGGCTCTGTCCTTTCCTGTACAGGGCGTCTGTGTTGGCAGTCCAGTCCAGTTTGTCATCCAGCTGCACTCCCAGGTATTTGTAGGTGTGAACCACCTCCACACAGTCACCTTTGATGTTGACAGGCTCAAGGTGCGGCCTGATTCTCCTAAAGTCCACCACCATCTCCTTGGTCTTTGTGGCGTTTAGGAGCAGGTGATTAAAGTCGCACCACGTGACAAAACGTTGGATCAACTCCCTGTATTCCTCCTCCTGTCCACTCCTGATACAGCCAACGATAGCTGTGTGAAAGATGGAATAGCTGAGCAGAATTAGGGAAAGGAAAGACTAAATAGACTCGAGGATTACATTCTTAAAGGTTTCTTAATACCTTCTATTTCACAGGTTTCTAAACACTAAGTTTGATCCGTTTCAGAAAAGATAGTCAATTGTGTTTTCTCATTATCTTGTGGGTATTAAATTGTATTGTATTTCTTTGGGGCCTCCTCCACAGTATTCACATACATTAAAGCTAGACTTAGTTAACTTTTCACATGTAAGACATTCTTATACATTTTTGGGTTTTTGAATTAGTTTTTGGAAATTGTTAAAATAATTTTTTTGTATAATGCCAAAAGAGGGTGAATTTATAATTAACAGATTGACATTTTTGAGTAATAGGAGTTGAGGTTAAAAAAGGTATTGTAACAGGTTGTGTTTTGAATTTTAATCTGGAAGTCTTGTTGTGGTATCATATGAAAGACTTCATGTTTTAAACTGATGAAATTTCTTGGGTTTGAGTTTTTTGCATTCTCAAAATGCTTTACAGGTTTTGATCTTAAGTTCTAAACACTAACCCTGAAGGAGAGTACAGAGAAGATATCAATCTATTTTCAAAAAAAAAAAAGATTGAAAAGAGGGAGTTGTGGTATTATTTCTACATATGTTTTAAACATCTATTATTCAGAAGGTAAAAGTCTGTTTTATATAGTTTGCATGGTTGTAAAAAATATATTGTCTGTCAGTATTTGTTATTGGGATAAGCTTTTAAGTCATAAAACTCTTGGGTAAGTTTTATTGCAGGCTGTAAAAACAGGATGTCTGTAGATTTAGTATGCCGGGACCAAGGCCATGAAGCTGGGAGTGTTGCCATAAAACCATAATTCTCAGAATGAACTTTTGACCAAGAACAGGGACACGTCTCATCTTATGACTGCATAATTCTTTGACAGCCAATCATCGTTAAGACACTGTTTAAATCTGTTCTGATTGGAGCAGATTCGAGGGAGAAGAAACGCCTACAATCCTGGCAAAAGTCTGGTCTCTATAAAAGTGATGACATGAAAATCATTCAATTGTCAGATGTATTTAAAATCTGGCCCAGAGAAACTAGGGCATCTTTCTCTGTAAACTGCAATTTGTTAATCTGTTCAAAATAAATGTTAAGAACTGGAAATTGGCTCCATTTTGTCTCTGCTTGAACATGCACTGAATTAATTTTGATAATATTTAATTCAACACTAGCTTTAACAGGAGGAAATATCGCAGGATGGTGGTTGGCACAACAACAGGCTCTTTGGAGAGTCTCTGTACGTCTACCCACCGGCACCTGTCACCATTTTGCTTCAAAGCCTCTGTAACAATTGGTTAGCAAAATGTAAGCTAGTAAGTACAGGGTCTCAGATGATGCTCAGATTCTCTCATGGGTATCTTCATATTTAATTTGATTCATTCAGTTTCCTGTACTCTATGTGTAAAGTGCATCTGTGTCAAGTGATTGGGGGGTTGAATCTTAATTTGCCAAAATGACGGACAGCCTTCAGATTTTTCCTTTACCATTCTGTAAAAACGCTCAAATACAGAAAATAGCTGGCTAAATACATTGGAGCAATTATGTGCCTTAACATGTAGGGACTTTGAATGGTTCAGCACATACGGGGCGCATAAGCGTGTAAATTCCCCTCTTTTTCTGTTGCGATTCTGTTTCTATGTGCTGGAGATTGGCTGCTTTGTTTGTGTGTTGCTTCTCTAAACTTCTGTGCAGGGCCCTGGCAGGCAGCAGTCACAGGTGCTGTTCATCTGAGCTTGTTCTCACCAGGCATAAAAGGGAATTGGAATCTAGAATGCTCTGGCCAGATGGTTCCTTCTCCTATATGCGTGGTCACATGGCCAACCTTAACCTGTCATTCAAGGCATTTTCATGAAGAAAACCTTACAGGGACTTCAAGTTAAACCCTTACCTCTTCCTCACAGATCCGGTTCCAGAATTCTCCTTATCCCCTCTGGAATCCTCCACTGGCGGTCTGCCTTCCGGATTCCTCCCCAGGAACCTACCAGAACCTTCTGCCTTCATTGCGCGCTCTTTGACTCCCTCATGGTCAGTCTATGTACCACTTCCCTGTATGGTTGGTCATACTTACCTGTTGCCATAAGTCTGCTCACCTGCCCATCTGTCAATTCCACCTGCAAATACAAAGACCAAGATCAGCACCACCTCCTGCCAACCATAGGAAAACAGAATCCTGTTTACCTTTTTGACGAATACTTCTTCTGGACATCAAGTAAGCCCAACTCCTCGGTCAAGATCTCCCAGTTCCTCATTTCCTCCACTAACCTCTTTTCTGTTTTCACCACAGTCCATCCAACCACTCATTCCTGGTGCTCCCTCCCGAACCAACAATTTGCTTTTAAAATAAATCATTTATCTTTTCTTACAAACCTTACCCGTCGGAGCATCTGTTTTTGTGCTGCCTTTTGAGTCATAAAACCCAGCAAACATGACATTTGGAAGGAAGAGGGCAGTAATAATGCAACTTTCTGTAACAAACCTTTTATAAAAGTTATATACAGTGATTTCTTTGAAAAAACAAAACAATTTTCAAATAACCAGAATCACAAACACACTTCCACCTGTCAGATAAAGTCACGTCACAGAAGGTTCACACCAGGTACTGAGAATTTGTGATGACTGAACACTTCTGTTTTGTAAAACAACCCTTTACACTAGTTATTTCTTTCCTCTTGTAGTTTTTTTGAGTTTCTAAAGTTTGGGAACCACTGCCTTACACTTTAGCTACTGGCTGTAATAATGAGGATTCACCATTATTCTAAATGCTTAAAACTGAGGGTGAAACACCTTGACCTACTCTTTGATTAATTCATCTACCAATAATGTGACCATATGAAAGTGCTGACATTTCATCCACTGATGTGCGATTGATCCTTAAATATAAAAGAAACCCCACACAAATCATGGCAGAAGTTTTGTAGCTCAAACAAATTTGTCCATAAATTAGATTATTGGATATTTTAGTGACATGACACAACTGGATGTTCCATAAATGACTCTCCATTTTCTCTCCCAACACATTCAAATATGCAAGCATACATGACAAGAAAGAGCAGAGTACAACAGGAGCTGTAATACTATAGCCACCTTTCTTCAACAATCATCTATGAACTGGTCCATTCAAGGCTCCAAATGGCCCCAAAACATAAAGTGCTTTTTCAATTAGGTTAGCCAAAGTTTGCTTTTACTGTGTGAGTAACCCATACGAATCCTGGGTTAAAAGCCTCCAAAAGGTGATATTACCACATTTAATTTACAGCTTGTCTCAATGCTTTTTGCTTCCACTGAGTTCATCGAGAAAAAATCTCTTGATCTGAGTTTTAGGACATCTTTTACTCAATAAACACTTTAGTAAGAGACACTAATGGACTCCCATTAGTCACCAGATCAGCCTCAGGCATCCTGACATAGATTCATAAATCATGTGGAACTCTGTTGGGGAGGAGGATCATGCCTGTTCTAAAAGATGGTCCCTTACTTATTATATATCAATATCTCTTGAGTGGTTGAACAGTAACACTGGGGTATCCAAAAATAGCAATGATTTTGCTTTATTACGCTCAATAAAACTAATGCAAATTAAGGGATGTTCATGCCAATATACATTTAATAAGTTATTTGTCTGTGTGTTAAGAGCATACTGTCTGTTAACTTATTCTGCTGCTGTTCCTATAGTGAAGTGGTATTATTTCCTAAACAGGAGCACCTTGTGTTAAATTGAATTCATGTAATTTTAAACACTCCTGGTGATGCTAGAACTTGTTTGATCCATTAAGCAGTGCACACAGTCATATGCTTGGTATTTGTATGTTTATTTTTTAGTGGAATAAACACAGACTTTTCCAATGTAACAAGCCTCTGTTTGAGTCTGGCTTCAGCTGTAAAGTTGGCAATGACATGTTTTCCCTCCTCAGATCATTTAAGCGTGTGGGCTTTAAAAGTAATGCAGGTTTCTATACATATTAGTTTGCTGAAAAAAATATTGATTCTCTCATTCAAAATTGACAAAAATTCATAGAGTAATTTGTACATCCAAAGATACATTTGGATATTATCTGCCCTTTTTACAGCTAAAGTGGGGAAAATATGTCCAGATGGAAATTTTGTGGTTTACCGTTTAAAGAGCAACTCATCCCACTACCAGAGTCTTATTCCACTCATATTTCTGTTTTGAAAATTGCAGCAAAACAAGGTGTTGCCTGTTGGATCAAGGGACATGTGCTAGGGTGGGCTGGGTGGAACTGCTTGCAATTCCAACTCGCTATGGAGGCATGGCCAAGTCTTGGCTGCATTTATACTCCTCAGTAGCAGTGCAGCTAACATCAGGTACCAGCCAACATTCCGTATAACTGCAGAACAAACTGCGATGACCGATTTAAATTCAAATGTGGTGCAGAGTTTTAACCTAAAGAAGGCATCCCACTGACAGTTTTAGGTAGAAAATGTGTTTTTTTAATAAATGCATTAAAATTCCAAAATAATGACTCCGCATGTGGACAGCTTTATTAAATACTAATTTATACAGCTTTTTAGCAAAAAGTTATGATTTGAGTTGGAGTTGCCCTTTAAAGGGTTAATACAGTTTCCCCAGGTGAACTTTAACCCCACCCACTGTTGCATTATTAGATTCAGCCATGCACACTAGATGTAAAGAAATGTGAAAAAAACATTGAAACCAGCGTTTGATCTAGCATCGGTTTTAAAAATGCCCATGCTAGGCCAGCATCTCCCGTCATTTCGGATTCAGAGCCGACAAACAGAAAGATGAGCTTTAACAGAAGAGAAACGATTTGTAACATCTGCAAATAGAGGTGAAGTACTGCGGAACTACAATCATCTTCAGAAGCCACGTGTTGCGACATCATCAAGAGCTCCAATCCAAGCTGTCCAATGGGCCGCAACAGGTGATAGTCAAGCAACCACTAAAATTACCAGTGGACTGTTCTAAAAATAACTAAGGAGATAGCGGGCTTCATTTGAACAAAATCCGCCTGAACAAAATAGGCTGCAGTTGCTACTTTCATTAGCTGCTCATTATACTCTTGAAATTTAAATAAATATCCAGCTCCAATGAGTATAAATTAATGCAAAAACTGTGTGTTTACTCATTTTCAGTAAATATTATGACAAGCACATTTACCAAAAAGTTGCATCCTTCATCGATGAAGATCGTTAAAAACAAAAGAAAAGCCTTTAAATAACCTAAATTACAATCAGTAATGGAACACAAACCTCTTTTAGCAAATAGCATACCCAGCAAATGTCTGTGAGAGTATACTAAAAACTGATACAGTGCAACCATAGTCCTACCTCTAATCCATTGATATCAACCCCTCTAACACCCTAAAAAATAGGCAGGTATAGAAATTGGAGGGACGGATATTTCCTACACTGAAAAAATAAAACGAATATGCTTTATGAGTGACTACTTTTATTTTTTTACTTCAATTAACCATCCAGCAATTCCAAGAGTTACTGTAAGAAATTACAGTCCACTGTTTCCCATTGAGTCTCTGTAGCGAGAGATTAATTTGTATTTAAGTCCCTCTAGAAATTGCTCAGGGATTCTCTATGTAATTTGCCACAGCAGCACACTTGGCAAACAATTAAAATACCCAATTTGATTTACATTTTCCTGCAGGGCTCTCCTCTGACATTGACATTATGCAACCGTGACCCATGTTTGATCATTTATATTTATGTTATGCATTTCATCACACAAAATCATAAACCTCGAACAAGGTACCAGCACATCCAAGGAGGGTAAAAAGGATCTGCAATATTTTCATGTAAGTGCAACATGTAAGTAGAAAAATAAAATCTAAGCATAGTTTCTTTTAGAGTTTGTGTAATTATAACTTTACTAAACAAACCTTATCTATATTAAGATGACTTAATGAATTACAGACTTGTATGTAATCTTTCCTTTCTTATCAAAGATTCTTGAGAAAATAGTTGTTGATCCAGGGTTTAAACATCTAAACAGTAATGATGTGCTTGAATAGTTTCTATCAGGTTTCTTGGTCTTGTTAGATTTCGGTGCTGCTCTTGACATGCCTGATGAAAGTATTCTCTTAGAAAGGCTTGAACATGTTTTGTAGATCAAAGAAACAGCACTAGGCTGGTTTAAATCTTATTCTTATGTGGTTTATGTGGGGTTATTTTAATCTGTAAAGTACTTTGAAATGCTATTTTGTATAAAAAGGACTTTATAAATTAAGTTTGTTTGATTGATTGATTGATTGGTTCGTTGATTGATTGATTGATTCCATGCATGGAACAATTCTCTTTAATTAAATTCACTCTTATTTATATAGCACCAATTCACAACAGATATGACAACACATCTGAAGGCACTTTACTAGAAAAGTAATTTCAATGGAATTACACAAATATTCCAATCAGAAGTTTTCTATGTAAAGAATCCCAGCAGATTGCCTTGAGTCATCAAAGCTAGGTTGTGCTCAGTTGGAAGTAATGGGTTTTTTACTATTTGTATGCTTCCATCTAGTAAAATTATCAGACACAATGGGATACATTTCCACTCTCATCCTGATGACACTTAGCTAGTTTTATGGATGGCTCTAAACCTTCTGATTTTTAATTCTCACAAGACACAAGTTTTCATATTTGGACCAAAAGCTCTAAAAAGGAAACTGCTTAGTCAATCACTTCATCAGGATGAAATTAAATTGGTTTCTGGTAATATAGTAAACAACCTCAACATTATTATTGACCAGAATGTGTTATTGTAATCCCATATTAAACAATTTTCCAAGATTTATTTATTTCACCTCAAAAATATTTCAAAAAATTAGAAATATCCTGTCCAGGAGTGATGCTGACAAACTAGTCCATTCATGTGTTACTTTAAGTAAAATTTGTTACTTCTGTGATGGGCTGATATGTCAAAATTCCTGATAATAAATGTGTGCAGCGCTAAAAACTTTTTGCGAGTGGGTTGTCCTTAATTTGCGGATGATTTACTAAGATTGCGTGAGCAATTCTCAACAGGCGCAAGCAGTAGGATTCAAATGCAATGCCAATTATCATTGTGGTATTGTATGATTACTACATTTTATTCATTGGACTCCAGGAAGGTTAACCACTACGTGAGAAAATAATGAGGATCCACTAGGATCATGTGCGCTCAGCCCATCTTCACCAGGTAGAGACGTGATGAGAGCGCAGTGAGTTATGATGCGTCTTTGAGGGAAAACACGTAAATATTGACATAACTATCAGGTTTATGGCCATTAGAGTGTTAATTACTGTTAGTTTATAATGTGACTGAATTATATTTTTTTGTTTGTCAATTATTATTGACATTATTATGTCATGTTGAATGTGGTAGTGCAAAAGTAAGACATGCTATTCAGAAGTGCTAAAAATAGACGCTAAAATAGCTTCCGCAAACATTTTTATGCTTAGTAGATTGCCCTGCGCCTGGATTGCCTACTTCTTTGCCTGTTCTCTTCCCAATATTTTGCCTCTTCTTACAGAAACACCCAGATTGCATTTTTTCATCAAGGGCGAAAGTGCTAAATGGATTGCATGCGTCTTGTTGTGGGTTTAACAGCCGCAATGCGCTCTGCGCCATGTTGATAGAGGTTTATCTATATCCTTCACCAGGCCTAGGCTCTACCACAAGCCTCTAGGCTCTGTATGTAGATATAGGTTTTATGAAGCGCAAAGCATTGATAAGGATGTCCACAAAATGTTGTTGAAAGCTTTCAGTTGATCCAAAATGCTGCAGCAATAGTCCAGAATATAATTTAAGATCATCCTCACATAAAAATACATTAATAATCCAGCCCCAGCATCCATAAATCAGAGATCTGACTGTTCAACCTGTACCTAACAGAGCACTTCACTCTCAAACTGCAGGCTTATTTTTTCTTTTTTAATGATTTCCAAAAGTAGAACTGGACCCAAATCTTTTAGTCACCAGGCTGTTGAACCAACTCCCAGTTTTAGTCCATGAGGCCTTTAAGACCAGGCTTAATAACTTCCTTTTTTATAAAACTCATAGTTAAAGTGGCTTAGGATGTCCTGAGCTTTCTCTGTAGTCAAGCTGCTATCGGCTTAGGCAGCCGGAGGATAAACTGTTTGGGGCTTCAGATTTAAAGGAAACGTATGTAAGAAATACATACAGGTCAGATTCATTTATGTTTGGCTAACTTACTTGTACTTAATGTAAATTGACATTTCAAATATTCACGACAGTCTAACAAAATTATGTACTGTATGTTCGTGGAAAGTAACGTTACGTTAGCGCATATGGAGGAGATTGGTCATCAAATTGAAATGGTAAGGAATTGTTTGGGAGATAAAAACGACAAGTCGTCATTGCTAACATTAGCATCAGGGCCGTTTCTTTGTCATTATGCTGAACTGTCGAGGAAAACAACAGCACATCGATTCTGGCAATGTGAAATGTAATGGAGATGTATTGAGTAGCCTATACCTCGGTACAAATAATTCCTCATTTGTTCTTCGCGTACATTGTGGACTACACATGCTGCAAGTTAACCTGTATGACCATTGCTAATGTTATTTAGTTAGGGTCAGCCGTTCCTGCTGGATCCCGCAGCACCTGGCCACCTCGAGTCAGGAAGGGATACACAGTTCTACAGTATTTTGAATGTGATTGCAGTACCGCTTTTTGGCGACAATCCTACATAGGTTTCCTTTAAGCAGTTTTTTGGTTGCTCTGTTTTCTGCAGTTATTTTGGGTGTTTTTACCCAGAATTTCCTGCACTACAGTTTGCAACCTGCTGTGGGGGCATTCACATATGCAATTGAACTGCACCAGAGTTCACTTCATCCGAGCGCAGACCTAGGTTTCCTGGCGAACCAGAATTTGTTTTTTTTGGTCCAATGGAGTTCAATGGCGGATGCACACGTCTACATACAAAATGGAGTTAACAAAGTTAACTAAAAGTCAGGAGTAAGGAGCCAGTGGCGGCTCCAGACAATTTTGATTAGGGGGCAATGGGGGGGGGGGGGGTCTTGTAGTCAAATAATATAATGTAACTACAGATTAAAGAAAGATGCTTCAAGTTTACGCACTGGCTTCAGCAAATCACAATAGAAAACACAATCATGACAGATCAACTATTCAGATTAAAATTTTCCAGGTGAAATCTGAAAAATTTGTATATCGTGCAAAAGTTCCTTTGTTTCATTAATTCAGCTTCAACGATGATAAAGACTCATCACATGCAAATTGGGATATTTCAAGCCTTTATTTGTTTTAATTATGATTATGGCTTACAGCTTATAAAAACCTGAAATTCAAAATCTCAGAAAATTTTAATATAGTGATAAGGTTCAATATTTTAGGTTTAAAGTGTCATGCTCATGCTCTAATCAGCTAATACCAGTTAACACATCAGGCTGATAGCATCCATGCTACGCCTCACTGAGGCAGGAAGTGATGTAAAAGAGGCCCAAACCAACTACATACTAAGTACATATGCTTGATTACCTTTCAAAGTTCCAAAATTTCTCTATTTAAAGTCCTTGTTTTATTGATTTCGTGTAATTTTCTAATTTTACTAGATTTTGAATTTGGGATTTCCATACTCTGTAAGGCATAATCATGAAAAATATAACCAATCCTGTCTTGCTATAACTCAATTTGCTTCTAATGAGTCTATGTCATATATCAGTTTAATCTTTTACATTGAATTAGTAAAATCAAGAAACTTTTGCACAATATTCAAATTTTTCAAGTTACACCTGTGCATTAATCCTGCTTTATCTAACAAAATACAAACAAAAACGTGTGTTGGAGTGTGACTGAGAAAAATAACTGTTGCTTGCTTAGCATGTGTGCACTTAAGGTGCGTTTAAAGACGGCTTGTAAAAATATGTTGACACACATTAAACGGCAGTAACAGCTGAAAAAGGTGCGGAGGACAGAGAACACTGACAAGGAATGTGCGGGGGACAGATCCCACACGTATCCCACGGCCGTTACGCCCATGGATGGAGGGTCAAATGGGGGGTGAAGGCTTTTTTTGGGAGGGTTTTGAGACCCCCCAAGACCGTGCCTGACGCCGCCACAGTAAGGAACACACCCTATACCCGCTTCACACATCCTAATCAGCCCTAAAATCGCCTCACCTGGCACTTATGGCCCCTCGCACATTCCCAATCACACCGCAATACACATATAAACCTTGTCGGGCTCTCATTTGTTGTCTGTGTCATTCGTTTTTGCGATCAGTTCGGACTTTTGCGTGCGTTTCGCTCGCTTACCTTGCTCTCTACATCTTGCCTTCATCTTACCCAGCATGGATGTCCTCACGCTCGGGGCGTCGATCCGTCCGAGGAGCTTTACCTTCCCGGCCACGAATCTGCAGGGGCTTCTCCTCAGCCCTCGGTCCGCCATGCTTCTCGCCGTGTTCGGCTCCCCTAGAACCAGCCGGATTACAATCCATCTCCCCCGGCTTTGGCCTCTTCTCCTCAGAACTCCCAGTGGGATATCCCCCGCCTTTGCCTGTACCTCTGGTGGCTGCTCGGGCCACCCTCCTCATTCGTCCGCTTCACCTGCCTCGCGTTGGAGCTTCATCCTCCGACTCGAGTAATCTCCTCAGCACCTTTTGGCCGCAGTTTAGGCTTACCCGCCCCAGGCCGCTCCTCCTCCAACAATTCACAGCTCGCCGCTCGTCTGTTGCCGCTTCGACATGTCCGCCTGGACAGTGGCACGACTCTCAGCATACTTTTTGGCCCAGGGGAATCCCCTTCAGCCGCTCCGCTTACAACGCTCTTTTCAGGCCTCTCTTTTCGTTTCCTCCGCCCAGTGCAACCCCTGTTCCGTCCATAGCTTCCCGTTTCTGCCGTTCAAGCTTCTCATCGGGCGGTTTTTCCGGTGACACCATTCCCTTCTCCGTGGGTTCGGCCCAAGCACCCACGGCGCCCCTCTGCCAGGAGCGAGCTGACATGTCGCCCTGCATAGAGTGATCTTGTGGGACGGTAGACCCATCATTCCTTGGCCTCAGGAAATTGTATTAAAAGCCTGAATGGTTCATGTAAACATGCCATTCAGATTACTCTGACCCAATCAAATTCATTCGGATCAAATTTCCTTCCGATCGAGAGGTTATTTATTCCGATAGTTTGTTCTTCATGGTGCATGTAAACATCCATTCCAAATGCAGGTCTTTCCTACAGAAGTCTGTTAAGTCATGCGTTGAAATCTGTCGTCTCAATTAAAGGAATTTTGTTCATAATTTGATAACATGCATAAGAATGAAGGCTCGAGCATAAAAACTAAATGAATTGATAAACAAAGAATGCATCATGAATAAATTAAATAACATCAGTCCTCCACCTCAAATCGGCACAGCCACGGTTGTTTGCAGCAGAGAGCGGTTTCTTCTTCTACGCCATTTTTCTGTGTTTTAGATAGTTCTGCACGTCTACACGATTTATGCTTTTCAGAAATGCAGCTCACTTAAACGCCTTTTTAATTCGTTAGATGCACGATCGGTTGAAGGATATTTGCACATGTAAACATGACTAGCGACATACTTTCGGTTAATCCACCCACGCTGCAAAGAAAAAAAAACTGTTCAAATTAACTTAAAATTATGTTTTACATCCAGGTTTAGGCATTTTTTTCATTAAGCAAGTATATTTGTCGCCCCTACCTTGGGGTCGGGGCATAGAACTTGTGGGTTAAGATGGGTTGCGTAAATCTTCCTGTTAGAACACCGGCTACCTCTTTGTATACTTCTCCGGAGTCCCTGGGCTTCGCTCTTGGGTTATCTTAACTCTGCCGTCACCATCATTCGCTAGATGCAGTCTTTCGTATCTCCCTCAGTCGTCTGCCACCAGCACGCCATGCATCCACGATCGGTTTGCAGCTTGCTTACGCTCACCTCCAACCTTTTTACCCGTTTCATTCTTATGCTTCGCTCCTGCTATCAATCCCATTCATCAACCTATCTCCTCAGTCCACCCTCCTGCTCACCTGCTTCAGTTTCCTGTGTTGTTCCGAGTTCTCCCCCTCCTCAACCATACACGACTATGCATTCATCCCAATCTCTCACATCTCAATTTCAGTCAGGACACCCTCATTTGCATCCTATGCCGAAGCAAAACAGACCGGCTCTGCATTTCCATCTGAATCTGCCTATTCCGCCTCAGTTCTAACCGCAGCGCCTTACAAACCAATCCCTGCTATGTTCAGTCCTGATTATCTGCTAACACCTCTTCATTTGAACTGCTTCTCGTTTCAGAATAAGGTAAGTATAAAGCCGGGTAAGTACAAAGCTGTTAATAATCAAGCTATATTCTTAATCTAATCTGATTGTTCCTAAAAGAGCTGTCATTGCTACTACTGGCCTCGTTTCTCTGGGCATTTTTCTCTTCACAGAAGCTCCAACCACTTGTTGGTTAGGATCTGCTCAGATAATGCTCAAAGCGACTGAGCATCCTCCATGCTCTCTTCTGTCTTCTAAGACCCCCAAACGGTCGCAGCAGAGGACTGCTTGTACTGAGCCAGGTTCTGCCAGAGGTTTCTTCCCGTTAAAGGGGACTTTTTCCTCTCCACAGTCGCTTCATGCTTGCTCAGTATGAGGGATTGCTGAATGGATTGCCGTGATTGCAGGTCCGCATCAATGTGACCAGACCCCATGTCAACGGTTTCATGCAATCTGCTGGGGTTCCTTCCATACAAAACTTCACAAATCAGCTCTATGCAGAAAGGTGAATCAAATAGCCCCGCTACCAGGTTCTTATTCACTAGTCTCTCTCGCCAGATTCTCCGCCATTCCAGTATCTCACCAGAGTTCTTTTCCATTAATTCAGTCCGCACTGGCACCTCAGCCGCCTGATCAGGGATCGCAAACATCATCCAATTTTAGGCAATCGTACCCCTTCCCTGCATTGAACCCACATCTGAAATGGTCTGGATTATCTGTGTAGCGCCCATTCACTGCTGAGCTAGTCTCTCCAGACTGTTTTTGGGGTTCTGGACTCAGTCCCTATAAGCCACCCTGTTATGTTCAGTCCCGGTTATCCGCTAACGCCTCTCCGACGACACCTCTCCTAGACCGTCGTTCCTCCATGCCTTCAAAAAACTGTTTAAATTCTTAACCTGTAGCCTTATTCTTGATTGCGAATCGTTTACTTAATCTGTGGCGTGGTCCAGGGTAAATGAATTACTTTGATTACAGTAGACTCATCGGGGCTGGTGTTAATGCACACTTAGAGACAGAGAAGAAGCAATATGAGATATCACCCTGGACAAGGGAAAAAATAATTAAATGCAGGAAAGGCAGTACAATGTTAATCCTTTTAATCAATTTAGAGAATATCCAAGGTTAGAATCTCCCACTGAACAGACTCTACAAATAATGTGCAAATTCAAATAAGATATTTTTGTACTTAAAAAAAAGAAAAAAAAAGAAAAACATCTCATTATGTTGGGTTCTGGGTCTGTGTGCTGGTGTGTGGATGTGTCCAGGTCCTTCTCCTACTTTCTCTCTAGAGCAAATAAACGTATTTAAAACTTTGACTTGTCTGGTGCTGTGTTGAATCTTGGGTCCGACTACAACCATGTCACATGTAGTTTTGTGTGGCAGTAATGGATTCCAAAATACATTTCTTATAATTTTTGTTAATTTATTTGCGCAACAAAAGCCCTTTGGAGTCTTTCAAGTCACATTTGGCTATATGGGCCCTATAAAGTGGCTCTTAATTTTGTGTAACTCATGCAGAACTGATTATTTATGTTTTTTTTTTTTTACATAACTTTGAATCAAAGCAAAGATACCACTTTAACAATTAAAATTTGTCACTGTTATGTTGGCTAAAATATATCAGTTTTTTATAGTGTTAACCTGCTTGACGCTGGCAACTTTATCAGATCAGAAGTCTGTTGGGATAATTTCAAGACAACTGTTCATCCTAATAATTTGGGGTGCCTGTGGCTCAGGAGTTGGGTGTTTGCCTTGTAATTGGAAGGTTGCCGGTTCAAGCCACGGCTCTGATGGTCTCAGTCGTTGTCATGGAAATCTGGGTGTCTGAGAAGCCTTGGATGACAATAAAACAAAAGTGTCAGCCATATTCGTACATAGTTTATTTTACGTGCACGGGAGGGTCTCCTAGTGAAAACCCGATCATTACATCATACATTTATGATAGGATAAGAACAAGACCAATCACAGAACATGGAATAGGTATACACAGGATGTTTCACTTCAGCCGTCAGCAATAAACAATCAGGAGATAGATAACAATAAGGGACACTTAGTATAATGCTGAGAAATACATTCACATGATCTGTCATAAGTGTAACACCAGATAATAACAAGATTTGTCTTAAGTAAGTCAAGATGAGACGTTTACATAAAATTGGTTCTTGATTGTACCTTAAAATAAAAACAGCTGTCCAAGAGCTGAGTAAGAGGATTAAACCTTTCTTAATGTCCCAGCATAATAAAATTTTCTGTCACAGTTGTGTCCTTGGGCAAGACACTTCACCCGTTGCCTACTGTTGGTGGTCAGAGGGCCCAGTGGCACCAGTGTCCGACAGCCTCGCCTCTGTCAGTGCACCCCAGGCCAGCTGTGGCTACAACATAGCTTGCCAGCATCAGTGTGTGAATGTGTGCGTGAATGGGTGGATGACTGAATGTAGTGTAAAGCGCTTTGGGTCTGTAGGGACTGAGTAAAGCGCTATACAAATGCAGGCCATTTACCATTTACCATCTTTGATCCCATCCTGGGAGTCTTATAGTGGATACAGTCACAGCTGATGTTTAAAATTACTTATCTGTCTAGTGTAAAAGTGTAGACTGTTAATATCTTCTAATATAGCTATCATAGTTTTAAGATTTACAAATTGTTTACTTCATCATTGACTCCATTACCAGGGATTAAAGAGTCGTCATGGTGAATGAATAAGAGATCTGTTGCACTCTTGATCTGTTGCTGTGTAGAGCACTTAGTTTCCATCCATCCATCCGTCCATCCATACATCCATGATGCTTTCTTATGTTATATTTTTAACAATACCACCTTTTGATAATGCCTGAATGGACTCAATTCATTTAAGAATTTCTCTTATCTTTTATTTAAATATTGCCTTGCCTTGACTGATGGAAGCTATGTATCTTTTCCTTTAGAGAGAATGCTAAAACAAAGTGGAAGTGCTGCATACTCGTGTGTAATTTGGCAACAGTGAGAGAGGGGTAATACATTCTTTAAACTCTCTTCCAAGATTTTTCTAAAAGAAAATGCTTTCAGTTGTTTGCCTCTTGCTTTGACCCCAATAAAAATGCTAGGTCAGTTGACTGAAGAAATAACCCAGAGTTCTTTATCCCTTTTCTGCATCCCCGATGACAAGAAAATAAACACAGGAAATGTCCAGTCTCTATTCTCTGCAATGAGGTCACCAACACACGCACATTCATACACACAAAAACACACATTTTCCTGCTTGCTACATTGAGTGTGTATGCACGGAAAAGCTGCTCCTGTTTAAGATGGAAAGACGGAAATCAGCCCCCAAATTAGTTTGGGCTGCTGTAAAAAGCAGTAACTGTTTTCATTGTGCACAACTGGTACAAATGAGGTCAATTACAAATAATGAGCCTAGTGGGCTTTCACTTTTCCAGCTAGATCAGCCACAGATATCACAAAACTCCTCACAGTTTCACTAAATCCTTGCTACTCATCAGCATCTGGGAAATTCGGAAAAAATATATTCTGAAAAAATGTATGCAAATAAAACACAGATCAGAAAACTTTGGCACTTTCAGTTCTTTTCTCTTTCTGCCAGTTTGTTTCACATATATGAATATAAAAAACCCTACTACCAAGCATTTCCCCAAAGGCCACTATTATATGAGCTTCAGAAAAGTTTTTGACTTGCAGAACTTTGTGCAGTGAGCATAATTTATAAATATGAAGTACCCCCCTAGCAGTCAAAATATATCTCATTTTTTTTTCTTTTTTACTTAACAGGAATGCTTTAAAAAAGTGATTTTTGTTACTATAAAGTGGAGTGGACTGGTAAAACAGCAGCTCATCAGTTAACATTGTAAAACATGGCTTTAAAATGCTTTTTCCAATGGGAAAAGATCTTAGTGGATTAAAATGTTACAAATTTAATCTGAGATGGCCGAATTGCTGTTTGTTTAGGATAATTAAATTTAAAGACTTTTAAATTGGTTTTATGAAGTTCCACAGCAGCAGCAGGCTCTGTCACAACCCTCAACCCCTCTAGGCTGAACAATATACAGGTGAATTGACTACCTAAAACACACGCATAAATGGCATGAGTTGGTAAATGGTACTAACCTAACCCTTAAAATACTTGAGTTTAGTCTAACGCTTCTTAAGTGAAATAATCTGCCAATTAAACAACACAAATTACACTTGGTGAGAATTCAACAAATAAGACTTATACTCTAAATAAAATTCATAAACTAACACCTTCTGCTTAGTATATAAGTCTCAAAACAAGCTTAAAAAATACTTTCTAGTTGGAAACAAGATTTCTAAACTTGGTTAGTTTTTGCAATGTGCACAAAAACGGTTTAATTCCTTTTATTAAATATTTCTTCTACATTCATGTTGATGCTGTGGCATGTTTACATTGGGTTTCATAGCTAACCTACTGTAAAAAGTGCAACAGTATTGTTTTATTGGGATATAGATAAAAATGTAGCAACCTGAAATAACATTTGCCAACTTCAAATTACCTAGCAAGTAACCCTAATTATCCTCCTATACTTATGTGCCCTGCACTTGTCTGGGGAACTTCCACCCGCTCATGCAGCTGTCCCTCATCTCTCTGTCCCTGTGTAGCAGCTTCTATGGCAAGCCGAATGAGCATTTAGTCTGATATCTTGATATCAGGCATAATTGTCATGAACATGCAAGTCATTTCTGTCCACTAGTTAACTAGTGATCCATGTTTTATGTGAACTAGTTAACTAGTGAAAGCCCAAATGTCCACTAGTTAACTAGTGAAAGCCCAAATTATCTCTAGTTAACTAATTCATATGTTTCATATCTTACTAGTTAACTAGTATTGCTCCGTGTTTCACTAGTTAACTAGTGCGCATTGAAATTTGCACTAGTTAACTATTTTAAATACTTTTATATTTTACTAGTCAACTAGTAAGGTACAAAAAGGTGTACTAGCTGACTACTGAATGTAAAATTACCACGTTAACTTCTGCATAATTTGGACAGCCGCTTGAGTATTTATTCTGATATCTTGATATCAGGCCAACATGCAAGCCAGTCAACTAGTTTACTAGTGAGCCATGTTTATGCACACTAGTTAACAAGTGACAGCAAAAATGTTCACTAGTTAACTAGTCAACACATTTTGGCTTCACTAGTTAACTAGTGAACACATTTTGGTTTCACTAGTTAACTAGTGACAGAAAGAAATGTCCACTAGTTAACTAATAAAGGCCAACATACACACCAGTCAGCTAGTTGAAGGTGTTTGTGTCTCACAAGTTAACTAGTGACAGCCAAATTTTTTTACAAGTTTACTAGTGAAGGCATAACTCCTCACTAGTTAACTAGTTGGAGTAGGTCAATGTCACTAGTTAACTTGTAGACCATAAATGGCTTACTAACTAGCTAGGTGATGACATAGGGCTCACTAGTTAACTAGTTGATGCATCCATTGTAAAACTGGTTAACTAGTCAGGTCATAAATTATACTACTAGTTCAAGTCTAAATTCACACTAGTCAGCTAGTGGCGCAGAATTCTAATTAGGAGGCGGAGAATTCCTCAAATTGAGGCTTTCTATTGGCTCCCAATGTCCAAGTAAAATATGACAACCAATCACATTTCAGAATTTCACAAAATCCCACCCAAAACATTTGCAGGTGGCACACAAGTTAACATGCTGGCCAAAGGAACTTTAGCTAGTAAACTAGTGGCTTCAGTGTGACACTTACATGTAAACTGAAGGCAGAACTGCTCATTAGTTAACTAGTGAAGACACAAATGCCCACTACTTAACTAGTGAGGTGCAAAAAGTGTCACTAGTTTACTAGTGTGCCCCAAAACACCCACTAGTGAACTAGTGATGGCAATTTACATTCGACTAGTTAACTAGTGAGGTGGAAAAGGTTTGTGGCATTCACTAGTTAACTAAACATATGATGTTGCTTTGAAGGAGTGGTTAAGATGCAGGATCAGTACATGGAATACTGTGGTTTGAAGCCTGGTGATATCAGAGGGCACTTTATCTTACATTCATTTTTAGGGTTCCTGTAGAAAAGTAGGCTATAAACATAAGCGTTTTTTAAACCGGGGACGTTTCCCCAGCATAATTTGTAAATTCTAATTTTGTCCCCACCACATAAAAAAACAGATGTGTAATTTTTTTAACAGTGCAGGTCTAACCGCCACTTATGCTCCGATTGTTATTTTCATATAATAAATATTCAAACTGATATTCCACTATCTTAAACAGTTTCTTTATGTGTGAATGTTTTAGTATTCGTTGCCAAATATTCATGTTACATCAAATAAAGACTTGCATTCAAAGTGGGCACTGTATCAACAAGTAACTGGTTAACTAATATCTCTTTAATGCAAGGTGTTCATGCTGCACCCTCTGCTCCATGCGTCTGTGCAGATAGAGGGGTAGGTTTATCAGAAATTGTTATATTTATTGCTGATTGGAATACTATTTACATAACATCAGCATTAATCTTCAAATCAATGGTTTTGATACATGCACTATACATGCAACTTGCTGCGGTTGATATTATTAAGTAAAATGTAATGAACAAGTTTTCATTGCAACATAACTTTCATTTTTTTACTTTCTTTTTTATGATCTGTATGAATATTTTGTGCTTTTTTATTTTATTTGTTATATCCACACCAGGAATGTGTGTGTAGTTAATTGATTTGTAATACAATTGTATACCATACCTACCTTTATTTATATTATGAAATATATAAAACTTGATGTTACAGTTCCAGACCCACCCTGGGCTCTTTTAGTCTCTCTTTATTAACCTCCTGGATACGCCCCAGCTCAGCAGACACGTAACATTTAGAAATAATCCCTTATTATTCATTCATAAAACCCATAGGAGTCTCTTTGTCAGAAGAGGATGAGAAAGTATTTTTTCTCACTTTGGTCGCAGCGCAGCATTAAGTCTGTTGATTTTAAACTGTGACATTGTGTTCTGTCTGATAAGCGTGATAGATGCGTTCTTTGGCCAAAAGAGCTGTGGAAAAAATCCACTGCCATCGTGCAGCCGAAATAAAAGGAAGATGTGAGGTCTGTTGAAACATTTTTTTAATCCTTAATTACTGGGAGGATGTAAATAGTAATTGAAACTACAGCTTCTTTTCAGTCACATAAAAACTGTTCTGAAAACTTGCGGCTGGCTGCTGCACCGTACACAAATCACGTAGGTGACCTGTTTTGGATTAAAAAATGCAAGTGTGACATGTTTTATCATCCATCCCTCTCATAAGAAACAGAGTGTTTATTAAAGGCGATGCCCTCAGATATCAGGAGAAATTCGGGAATTTGGTGGCTGTGGCAGAACGCAGACACAGTCAGCTAGAATTTTTATTAAATCTGAGCACAGATACTGACTGGTATTACTCGTATGATAGTTCTACTCAGCAAAAGTGCATTATCTGGGTCAACTCTAATAATTATGAAACATATGTTAATTGCTTTCTTTCTTGCAGGGACCCAAAACAACATATGCTAGTTGCCTCATGGATCAATAAAGTCTTTTTAATTAAAAGACATTCTTCAAACAGGATTTGATCCACCAACCCCCAGATGCTAAGCACAGATCTTTACCACTACGCCACATGTGCTACACATTTAACAATCAGTAACTGAGTGATATCAGCGCTTCCACGTCAGAAACAGACACGCTGTCTTCCGCTGCTTTCAGACTGCAGGCTTTTTCAGACTAACTGAAAAACTAAAGACTGTACACATTAACTGAACGAAGATTGCAGCAATGCACCACAACTTTGTCACTAGAAATGTTATCAAAACATATTTTTATGCTCAAACGATCTTAGTTTATGAAATTTGGTCTAAGAAAAGCCTGGACGAAGTCAGCCATGCTGTGGGTTTTTGAGTCCTACATGGACCAATCAACATCCTTGTTCCGCCTTCTTCATTTGCATGCAAGTGCGACATTGCTCACTAGTAAACTAGTGGCCAGTGTTGCGTCCCACTAGTTAACTAATGGAACAAAATTCCAGCCGTTTGTGTATTTATTCAAATTCCACTAGTTTACTAGTTTGAGGTACATTTTTCTCCAGCTAGTTCACTATGGACAGTGTTTTGTCTTCACTAGCTAACATGTAAGGCTCAATTTGCCCTCTATACGCTACTGAAAGACATTATAATGCAGATATGCGCACTAGTTAACTAGTGAGTCTGTCCTGTTCCATTAGAAGTTAACTAGTAGGGCCAAACATAACAACTTGTTAACTAGTGAGGGCCAATTTTTCACGAGTTAACTAGTAAAAGCACATATTTGCATTACAAGTTAACTAGATAGCTCCAAAAACAGCTACTAGTGTGTGTCTTGTGCACACTAGTTAACTAGTGAGCTGCTTCACTGCCACACACGCAAACTAGTGAAACTTCAATTGTTCCACTAGTTAATTGGTGGAGAAAAATGGTTAGCTTGTTTGTGTTTTTAGGTGTAACGAGTTTACTAGTGAACAAAATATGCATGCCACCAGTTAACTAGTAAGGCCCGCAATACCCTCACTAGTAAACTAGGGGGTATTTTTGCCTTTACAAGTTAACAAGTGACACTTTTGGCAAAACACTAGTTAACTAGTGGGGCTGAAATTGCTTCCTATGGCTAAATTTCCTTTGGCCAGCATCTTAATTAACTGTTAACTAGTAAATGTTTTGAATGGAAGTTTGTGAAATTCTGCACAGTGATTGGTTGTCTTATTTTACTTGGATATAGGGAGCCAATAGAAAGCCTCAATTTGAGGTTCTGGCATTCTCCAGATGGCCAGTCTGCCACTGACCACAAGCCTCTAGGCCCCTTTACGGAGCTCAATGTCCACCATCAGCCTCTAGGCCCAGGCTCCTTCACCAGGCCTAGGCCCCACCACAAGCCTCCAGGCTCAGGCTCCACCACCATGCCCAGGCTTCATTACCATGCAGTTTGGATATAATTATATTACCAAAGCGACCTCTGGGGTCTCAAAGTCTGATTTTAGAAGTCGTTTAGTCCCTGCACCTCTTGTTCCATTTAAAATAGTCATCAACCTTTTCAGCCACACACTAGGGTTCAGGATATGACTCCAAACTGTGTTCAAATTTTAATGCAAATTTTATTGATCATTTCAATCTATTTTGGAACCGATCCTCTCTACTTAATTATGATGCCATTCGTCCCAACAGATTCGGCTGTCACATCTTAGCAAATAACATATTTTTTGCTTCACAATTTCTCATTCCAATGACTGTGACATCATCCCAGTGATTCTGTAGACATCTCTGCCACAATCTGCAGTATACCTGTCTTACATCTGCCAAACTTAATTTCCAAAAAAGAAATTGCATCCCTGTCTTTATTACAGACCACAGTCACAAACATTCGTCAATCAGGACTGTTAACATGAACAATCTAGGAAATGTCATCCCTACCAATCACATCAGCATCTGCAATATTTAACATGGCCTTTTTAAATGTCTGCTCTCTTTTTAATATCTTATTGTTAATGATATAAGTTTAGACTACAATGCTGACTGTCACTTTTTAACTGAAACCTGGCATGGTTCTGATGCGCCTGTTATTCTAACCGAGGCTTACCACCAAAGTTAATTTTTTGATTTCTTTCAGGGGAGGTAAAAAGGCAGGTCGAAGTTCATTGTTGACGGAGACATTTACACAAAATAATTATTCTTCTTAGCATCATCTAGAGCGGTCCAGATGCAACAAAACTTGCCTAAATCACCCTTTATTAAACTTTAACAAATCAAATAAAGGTTTCATTAATCCTCAACTGGTCTGACTGATTCTGCCATTAGTGTAGAAGAGTCAAAGTATTTTAGCTTGTGAACTACAGTGCACGGTGGCGCAGTGGTTAGCACTGTTGCCTTGCAGCAAGAAGGTTGTGGGTTCCCTCCGGATACTACGGCTTCCTCCCACAGTCCAAAAACATGACTGTCAGGTTAATTGATCACTCTAATTTGTCCTTAGGTGTGTGTGCATGGTTGTTTGTGCTGTCAGTCCCCTGGAGGACTAAGCGGTTCAGAAAAGGGATGGATGGATTACAGAATTGTAAAGCGGCTCAGTTTAGTAAAAAATTAGGTGGAATTAGCCTTTTCCTCAAGTCGGACTTCAATCGGAAGCCAACTGTATGTCCCTATAGATGAGGTTCTGAGAGCGCTTGCTGTTCTATTAATAGACCATTAAGAAGCCTTTAACACAGTTGGCTTTCATGTTTTGTGTTTTGATGAGTTTGTGGAACATTTTAGGGATTTAATGTCCTATGAATGTCCAACATACAGCCAAAACTTTACAATATAATCATCAGGGGTAACAGGGCTAATCATGGGGTATTTCTGGTTTGTTAATACTGAGCCTGCCAGCACCCCCTGCTGTATGGTATAGGCATTACCCACAAGTTACAAAATGTTCTTGACAGTGGTATAAATGGGGCAAAAGAAGGAGCATGCAGAAAATGAAGGTGTGTAAAGCAGTTTTTGTAGCTTACGTTAGCTGTTTTGTGTAGATGCATTCAATGATTTGTGTCTGTGAGAAACAAAAAAGGTAGGGCAACTGTTGCTCAGTGTTCAAGTAGTTGGCTTGCAATTGGAGGGTCGTAGGTTCTATTCCAGCTTCCTCCAGTCACATTTCGATGTTCCCCTGGGCAAGGCACTTAACCCCAAAAATTCTACATCGTTCTACCGAGCCATGTTGGCTATCGGTGTATGAATGTGAGTATGAATGGGTGAATATGGCGCCAATGTAAAGTGCTTTGAGTGGTCAGTATGACTAGAAAAGCGCAAATAAGTTCAGTCCATTTACCATTTATAGACGGGTTTGTTTGTTTTTTACACATGGTTATGTGGATGGGTTTTGCACCATTTATTTTGGATCAAATGGGGAAAATCCACTCGATAGCATGTAAATTTAAGATTTTTTTAAGTGTGACTCAAATAATGCAATTTGTCCATTGCACATAAGAAATTGAACACATGTAACTGTTTTATTGAATTTGTGAAAGACTGAAAAAAAATGTAGAATTACAAAATTGTTTTAAAAAATTTCTCTGAATCTTCAACTTCCTAGTTACAAGACACAAATACTTTTACACCAAAAATACCTTCATAAGTTTTTCCTCAGAGATAAAAAAAAACAAAAATCAGTCATCTGTCAGCTAAGAGGCTACAGTGAGAGTACCTGTCTGATTGAAAGTTTTTTTTTTTCAAGAACATAGTGCTCAAGTCCTCATGACATGATAGATGTGCAGCTTAATATAACACACTCACCACCAATTAATGAGTCACTTTTAACAACTGTTCTGTTTACCAACAAATTGTGCCTAGAGTCAACAACAAGAAAAGTATTGTAAATCATCTTTTTTTTGTCCTTATAAAGAATTTTACATACAATAAATGTAAATTTTATAGAAGTAAAAGGACTATTAAGTAACAAAAATAAACTGATGCCAGATCCTAATGATTCAGAAATAAGAAAAAGGAACTGTACTAGAAATCTTGCAAACAAAGAGCTGATTACGTATGGGATGTCTCAATATCTGTTGAGAGAATCTTACAGAAAACAGTCAAAAAGTGGATTAGCTGGGATCCATGGGATCCCACCAAAGCAGTTTATGGAATGGGATAGGTGGATATCAAGGTTCATATGGGGAGGAAAGAAACCTAGGACTCGGTACAAAACTCTGCAGCTCCCCAAAGATAAGGGAGGACTGGCCCTGCCAAACCTCGAAGAATATTTCTATGCTGCACAGATTAGACCCCTGATATATTGATGTAACAATGAGTATTCTTCAAGATGGAGAAGTATAGAAATAGAGCAGGCGAGTGTCGAAGTACGGAACTTGATAGCACATAAAGACCTACTGGGAAAAATAGGTAACCAATTAAATGTAATAACCAAAAATACAATTGAAATATGGAACACTGTAGTTGAAAGGTACAAACTAGAGAAAGAGATAAAGAAATTGAGCTGGTTCGCGTTTGATGATAGGTTTGTACCGGGGATAAATGATAAAGGGTTTAGACAATGGGCAAGAAAAGGGATTACAGCAATATTCAAAATGGTTGAACAGGGTAAGCTGCAGAGTTTTAAAAAGCTGAGGGATATATTTGGATTAGATGAACATGAGCAATATTGATACCTACAAATAAAGGATTATTATGATAAAGAGATAAAAAATGACACTAATAATGGGGTGATTGAGGTATTTCAGAGAGCCTATGAAGGTAAAAAATGTAGAGTGATCTCAGTCCTTTATAAAAGTTTGATGTCATGCAGAAAGTCTTCCTCCCTCTATATCAAAGAAAAATGGGAAAAGGAATTAAAAGAACAAATAACAGAGGAAGGTGGGTCAATATTTGTAAAACACAGTGCACGTCCACCAGCTCCAGGAGCTGGAGAGAATTTAACTGGAAGAATATAGTCAGATTTTTTATAACCCTGAAGATCAAGAAAGGGGTGGTGTATGTTCAGCAGCCATGTTGGAGAGGGTGTGGTCACATGGACGCTGACCATACACACATATTCTGGTCCTGCCAAAAGTTAAAAGGGTTTTGGGACAAAATTTGGAGGAGTTTACAAAAAATAATAAGATATGAGATACCAAAAACATGTGAAATACTCTACCTGGGAAATTTAACACAAGATGTAATACAAAAAAGAGGATGAGTATCTTATCAAAATATTGCTGTCAACCAATAAAAAGACAATTACCAGAATGTGGTACAAAACAGACCCCCCAACTGGGGAGCACTGGATGTGCACTGTGGAAGAGATTCTACTAATGGAGAAAATTACACACAACCTGAGACTACAAGAGGCACAATTTGAGGATAAATGTGAAAAATGGACTGACTACAGAAGACGAGAAGAGGACACCACCACTACCACAGAATGATAGGGAAATAGATGGACAAATGCCCAACTATGGATGTATCTATGCTGTACCCTGACACTGTAACTGTTGAAGGAAAATTAGAATAAAAAAAAGTAAAAAAAACTAAAAAGTAGAGTAGCTCGCTGCATCTTTCAGCTGAGCTACACATAATAAAACAGTAACATTGCCTTCAGGTAAACTTAAAATAATAACAAAATTTGGGGGCCTTTTATTGATGACATCTAATATAATAGACATAATAGTTATCCCTGCAAGCTCAGCAGCACGTCCTTCCCAAAAAGAGTATTTTAGACTAAGAATTACAACTGCATAATCAAATGGGTAGTATGCATAAAAATAAATAAATAAATATCAATAACTTACAGCCACTCCCAAAATTTGCAAATATTCCTGTCCATGGCTTCTGTTTTTTTCACATTGTCCTTGAAAAATTATCTGTGGTATCACATATATTGGGTTACACTTCTTTTTTTCCGTGACGAAATCCACCAAATTAGACAAACTGACTCTAAAACAGTTTTTTTTTTTCTTCGTATTTAAGCTATCAGGAATGTGCACGTGAATCTTATTTTGAAATTTTCTGGATGCTTAACACTGCGCGTAAAATAAATACCCACCGTGTAAATTTAGGAGCGGGCCACGACACAACAGTTCTGTCAAATAAACACCGCTTCACGCTCAGTTAAAACAAACCCACTGACTATAATGGCTGCTGTCAGCTGTATATTACGCTTCACAGATGTTACACACCGCCTCCTTGTCTGGTGAAAAGCATGGCTTTACTCAAAAACAGTCACGGTGAATGAAAAGATCTTTTAAGGCACATTACGGCTACTATATCAGCCATATCATAAACCACCACTGGAGGATGAACTGACTTCTGGATAATTGTGCTGTTATCATACTGAAAGAGTGCCATAGAACCACCAACAGTTCATTGGTGTTGCCTAGATGTTTCATTCTTTGATGCATCTCTATAATAGTAGTTTTCAACAACAGCATAAGATCAGAGAGAATATTGATGCAACTAAAATGCAAAACCAAAAGGGAATCAAATTTAACTAAACAAAACGCAGGTTGGCTTTGCTGAATCCCTGCAGTGAAACGAGAACGCAGGCCTGCACCGGCTGTCACCAGGTGCAGACCTGAGCACGCAGTTCATCTGTTAACCCATGTTTAGAGCTGGCACTGCTGATCTGATCACGACTGAGCCTATTTCCAAAAAAATAAACAGCTCACACACACACAAACACATAAAGGGCAAGCCAGCAGTGTGGGGCCAAAGCCGCAGTGTGATATTCTGTGATAGCAATTAGTTATGTCTAAAGCCAAATGGCCATGTTAAAAATTTAGAGATGGAGGGGCAGAGGGTGGAATGAAAGGGATGTATCTGGATAAGGGAGAATGACAGGAGCGATTGATCACAGAGACAAAACTGTTGCCAGAGAGACATAATGAGCGTTCCAGAGAGGATAAAATGAAAGACCAAACGAAAGAGAGGACGAGTTTGAAGGAAGCTGAGGCTAGGTGGAGAATGAGCAATAAAGTTCGGATAGAGAAATAAAGTCAGCTTGATGTATGTGCATCTGTGTGTGTGTGTGCTTCTGTGTGTGAGAAAGAGAGAGAAAGAGGAAAGCTGTCAGTCTAATTGATGCGGGACAGCCTGACCATTTATTTTAATAGTGTTGTTTCACAGTGCTCCATCACAGTCTCACTCTCATGTTGGACAAGTTGCTACATTTTTCTGACAGAAGGGAGAGGGTGAAAGTCAGTTACAGAGGGAATGTTGTGTGTGTGTGAGGGACGTTTGTGTTTTATCCCCTTTGTACATACTGGAAAAACAGAAATAAATGTCTTTGTGGACATGTGGGTGGTGAAAGAGTGTGAGGTCTGTGAAACACATGCTTATTTTTATGGGCGTGTAGCGCAAGAGCACGCGTGTCCTTTGTGCTACATCCTGCAGGATGGATTGTTTCCTAGTTCCTTTCCTGCTTTGTCTTATTTCAACCTCTGGACGCAGGAAACACGTGCATTCGCACACTAAAACCTTTATACCCTCTCTGCTGCTTCAGCCCAGGAGCCGCACACCGTCTAATCACAACCTTCTCTTTATATGCTCACACATCTGTGGGCAGCTCAGCTCAACACCGTGTGTGTATGTGAACGATGTGTTAGAGGACCACACAGGGGCAGCAGGGCAGTCATAGTAGCAGGGGGTTGATGTTATTTTTCTTAGCCACACACTGTGGTCTTTTTTCAGAGACACAAACACACGTACACAATGTACAGGAGCAGGCCGGTTACCTAGGGACTGACCTCCGACTGCCTCTTCCTCCTGACTGTTTTATTAATGGCTCGCTCTGGCACTCTGTAAAAGCTACTGTGCCCACAAATCTGTCTGTCTCAGCAGACACACACTTATGCACACACACAGATACTGAGTAAGATAGAACAGTGCACAAATGCATATGCACATACACACTGGAGAGTGACGGTCAGCTGGGACCACTTGTGAGAAGGGAAGCCAAGACATTTCCCATCCCTGAAAAAGTTTGGCAGCTTCTTCCATCCTGCAGACTTGACCTTAACCAGGGCACACACACACACACACACACATACACACACGCATTGTCTGTTCAGTCTGTTCTGCTGGGAAACCTCATCATTTTTTATTGGATTATTCCCTCTATTATGATACTTACTGTAAGTGGATAACAAATGTCATTTTGAATAGTGATTTATTCTGTTTTAAATGTGAAGACATACGTGAATGTGCGCACATGCTCACACACAATCAAACGTAGTCAGAGGTTTGATTTTCTAAAGTGGAATTTCAGAGAATTAAGTGTAGCAGTAGCTCTCAAAAAACATCAATGACTTAGCAGAAGACAATGGCTGCATTAGCATAATTTTATGCAGACAGAAAGGGTATAAAGATAAAACTGCATTTTTATTGTCCTGCTTTTGATGTCGTGAGTCGCACAGCTTAAGAATCAGATCATTCTAACTAGACTGAAGCAATAAGCTCTTAGCTGTTGTGATTTTTTGAACCATAGTCTTTTAGGATACAAAAAAAGCAAAATCATCTTAAATTTGCGGTATGTGACACTGTTGCTTTGCAGCCAGAAGGTCATGGGCTGGGCTGACTTCCATTGTAGCTCTGGCTGTTGTATGAAAGGGTTGTCGATTTCTACGAAGGTGAACTTTCAACCTAGACTAGGCTAAAATGCAGCCTAGATTGCATTAACAACCGATAGTCTGGTAGACTCGGTTCGATTGGGAAATACAATTGCAAAATTGTTGCTGTTTTTAGCTGGTGTGGTAACATTCACACTGTCTCCTTTTCTCAGAAGGTCAGAAGCTTTGAGCAGCAATTTCAACTCTTAAATTAACCCTCTTCTTGCAGCGGTGGAAACTTCACAATACAGTGAAATGTAAACAAACATGGTTGAGCAGTAGATTGTTGCGGTTTTAGGATTGATATGTTGTGTTTGGCAAATGGGCCAGATCATTACTGCTGCAGCAAAGTCAGGATGAACAAAGGATGAGGCAGAGGACCATGGTGAGTGATGTTTTTGACACAAGACGGCTGAGATGGCACCATCAGAGGCAGTGTACAATGAGTAGGACTGCCTGCATTCAACTTCCAGCATTTATGACCTCATACAGACATTGTGCAAGTTGTGTAGTAGGGGTGTGGAAAGCAGCTGGTTTTTATATCTATATTTGTATTTGTTGAGGGAGGAAACGTATTTGTATTCGAGTGAAATGCAGACAGTACCCGGAAAGGATGCTTTAAATGCATGCGATTATGCATAGCAGATGTTGACAGATATTTAATATATATCTGCTTCAGGTGATTACCCTTTTCCACATACATATCCCACAGATTTGATCTGCAGCAGTGATTATGAAATACGCTCCACACAGAACGTGACCAAGTGTTTTTGGAAGGTGGATGACTTTGGCTCAGCAGCAGACAACTATTTTTTATTTGGTTCCCTAAATCCAATGGGGAGTTTCAGCTGAGTTAAAAAATTATGGAAGCCTTGTTTTAACATTTTTAACCAAACTCTAACATTACTTTTTCAACAACATATTGTCTAAATTACCGTGCAAACAGAGCTACGTAATCATAGCAAACACAAGAGCACCCAACTGCAGATTTTACTGCAGTTTAATGGAATATCTCCCATAAGTTTTAAACAGTTATAAACTGCCTGCAGAACCCAGTTTTGTTACAAAAAGCTGTTCAACAAAAATTTTAATCAAGTAAATTTTTTTTGGCTTCTTCATCCCTTCTCTGTTGCTGTGTGGAGCAGCTGGGTCAGTCACATGTTTTCCGCTCAAGACCCCTGACTCCTGTCACTCACTCACTCACTCACTCACTCACCTGGGGTCCATGCTGCAGTCTCACGAGGAAGCGCATCTTTTTGATATAAAGTTTTTCTTGGTCCTGAACACAAATATTTCTTCAAGTATTTGAAATAAGTATTCGTAAAAAACAATTTATTTGTGCTTTTCCGAATGACATATTCGGGTTTGGCTCCACCCCTGGTATTTAGATTGTATTTAGTCCGCTTCCTGCTTTTGGTGCGGCCCTGGTCCTTTTACCATTCACATGTGCAATCGAACCGCAACAGAATTAATTTCAATTGAACCGAGACCAATTTTTTTAAGCTGAATAGAGTACATTTGTATGGCCCGAATCAGAGTTTGATTGCCCATTCCCACCTCCCAAAACAAACCAACCTTTCTAGGCAAACATTAGATTTCAATTCAAGTGGACTAAATGGGCCTGGTGTGAATGCACCCTTAAGCTTTGCCTCTTAACTCGTTTTTTTCCAGGATTTACCGCTCTTCACTTTCCTATCACCCTTGACTCCAGACTCCTTCAGTAATTCTATTCAAAAAGTTAAACTTGTATATTTGATTCATTCATTAGACATAGACATATATATATATTTCAGATGTTTATTCCTTTTAATTTTGATTATTATAACTGACAACTAATGAAAGTCCCAAATTCCGTATCACAGAAAATTACAATATCAATTCAAAAAAAATATTTTTGTACACACTGGCAAACTGAAAAGTATGAACGGGAAACGTATGAACATATACAGGACTTAATATTTAATTGGGGCTCCTTTGGCGTGGAATTGTCGGGTGTATCAGAGATGGAGAAGAAGCTGAATACAGAGAGCTTGTGGCATGGTGTGAAAACAATCATCTTACCTTGAATGTCAGTAAAATAAAGGAGATGATTGTAGATTTCAGAAGAAACAGGGATAGGTCTAAGACTGTCTCCATCATGGGAGAAGAAGTGGAAGTGGTTGAGGAGTACAAATACCTTGGAGTTCACCTGGACAACAAACTGGACTGGAGAATCAACAGTGAAGCCGTCTACAAAAGGAGTTAAAATGGCTCAAAAACCTGATGAAGAAGGCTGGTTATGTTCTGGGGACAACTGTGGAACAACTAGAGATAATGATGCAGAGAAGGATTCTTCATAAAATGAAAAAGATTATGGACAACCCTGAGCATCCTCTTCATGAGACTATCCAACAGCAACAGAGTATCTTTAGTCGGAGGCTTCTTCAGTTTCGCTGCAACACAGGCCGCTACAGGAAATCCTTTCTCCCCACAGCCATCGTGGAGTACAACAACTCCTTGAAAAATGAATGAGTAATGAGCTACAATATCAATTAATTTCCTTCTGGGATCAATAAAGTATATTTGAATTGAATTACTGCAACAATGTGGCGTGGCATGGCATCGATCAGTCTGTGGTATTGTTTAGATGTTAAGAGAGCCCATCTTGCTCTGATAGTGACCTTTATCTCTTTTGAATTGTTGGTCCTGGTGTATTGCATCTTCGTCTTCACAATACCCCATAGATGTTTTATAGGGTTAAGGTCAGGCGAGTTTGCTGGCCAGTCAAGAACATGGTTAGTGCGGTCCTTAAACCATGTACTGGTAGCTTTGGCAGTGTGTCCAGGTGGCAAGTACTGTTGGAAAATAAAAGCTGCATCTTCATAAAGTTGGTCAGCAGCACAAAGCATTAAGTGCTGTAAAACCTCCTGGTAGACAGCTGCATGAAACCTGGACCTGAGAAAGCAGAATGGGCCAACAGATGACATGGCACCCTAAAGCATCACTGACTGTGGAAACTTTACACTGGACCTCAAGCAATGCAGATTAAGTACCTCTCCTCTCTTCATCCAGACTCTGGGACCTTGGTTTTTAAAAAAATTGGAAAATGAATTTTCATCAGACATAATAACTTTGGACCACTCAACAGCAGTCCAGTTCTTTTTGTCTTTAGACACACTGTTTCTTATGGAAAGGCAAGGGAGAAAATATTTGTTGAAAAACTCATTTTCTAAGTCTGATCAACTTTTCTTTTCCTTGACTTCAAAAGTTAAAATGCAAGTAAAATTAAATAAATTCTAGATCAAAATATTTAAACGTTTTTTTTTATAGAAAAAAAAATTCCTCTGCCCTACAGGCCTGAACAAGAGAAAATTTTCAGTATCAGAAATAGATATATATTTTCCTCTGCCCTACAGGGCTGAAGCGAAAGAAAACAAAAAAAGTAATAGAAATCTTTTTTTTCTGACCCAAACAACACTTAGAACATTTCCATTGACAGAATGTTTTTTTCTCTACCCTACAGGGCTGAAGCAAGAGAGAGAAAAAATAACACTTAGAACATTTTCAGTACCAGAAATGTATACATTTTTCTCTGCCCTACAGTGCTGAAGGTGAGAGAGAAAAAGAATAACACTTAGAAATTTTTCGATGACAGAGAAAGAAAAAAATAAATATTCCAGGGAAAAAAGTTGAGGGAAAATAAAAGTTGGTCAGACTTAGAAAATGGGTCTTCATGAAGAGAGATAAAAAAATCTTGGTTACCCTACAGAGCTAAAGTTAGAAAAAAAAACACAAAAAAAAACACTTAAATATTTTGACCTAGAATTTACTTATTTTTACTTGCATGTGACTTTTGAAGTCGAGAGAAAAAGGAAAGTTGCTCAGATTTAGAAAATGGCTTTTTCAAAAAAATATTTTCTCCCTAGCCTTTCAGGGCTTCTTTAGTTTCTTTTTCAAGAGTGGCTCCACAAAAGGAATGCAACAGCTGAAACCCATGTCTTGCATACATCTGTGCGTGGTTGTTCTTAAGGTTCTGACTCCAGCTGCCGTCTACTCTTTGTGAATCTCTCCCAGATTTTTGAATGGATTTTGTTTCACAATCCTCTCCAGGGTGAGGTGATCTCTTTTGCTTGTACACTTTTTTTATACAACATGTTGTATAAACTTTGTTTATACAACATCCCACAAAGCTCAGATTATTATATGGTCCAATTTTTATAATTGAGAAACAAATGATTGTGGTTTGCTTTGGAACAATATGAAAATTTCGGCCAATACCGATATAGAATATAAAAACAACCAAACCACTTATATTGCTTCTCTACGTCAATTGAACACCTCATAGTCTTACAATTCATCACTATCACCGCACAACCAAACAAAAATCACAAGACCATCCCCCTCCAGAAAAAATAACAAATACAGAATGTAATAAATATTGCTTGTTAATGTTGGCATAGTTTTTCTTATTGGACCAATAACGGCTAACATCAGCTGATACCAATGGTAATGCTGACATATGATGCATCTCTGGGGTTTTTTGTTAGATTTTTCCCCCCACATACCAACTATTCATTACTGTTTTCTATATCATAAAATAAAATAAAAATACAAATACATTTTTGATTACAAAATAATGAAAATGAATAAAGTAAATGGTATGTGAGTGCCTTTGCATGGCACGGTGCTTCAGATGCAGATAAATTAGGATTTTAACGTCAATCACTTTAACTTTTTATCCAACCATTAAATAAATGATGAATGTTTTAAAATACCAGAGAAATTGAGACTATACATTTGAAGTGTCTTCTTCAAGAGAGGTGATTAGTACTTAAACGATAGTAAGAGTAATAATATGCAGCAGTTGTATTTCACAAAGGTCAAAATTCTAATTGATGTTTCATTATCTCAAAACTCCTGTAAAATTTCTATGAGGGTAGCACTGAAATCAAACATTGATCTCATTTAAATGCCATCTAGCCTTAATTGCCATCTCTAGATGGCAGCAACTTTGCCAATTAGTCTGTGTAAGCTGCCTCTCTACTAACACTTGTATAATCCAACAAGCTGGACTATGATCTGTCGTCCAAGAGCATATGCTGTCAGTAAAATGGGACCTAAAGGATCAAAGTTGACCAGGAAAGGAAGGGAAATTGGGAGATTCAATGTTAACTTTTTTTTAAACATCACAAAAAGTATCTGCTGGCTAAACATAGAGCAAAATCCATAAAGACATTTTCACATGTTAGAGTGGTAGAGGGTGATGTATGTGTTGGGGTAAAGGAGGTGGGGGTATGCAATGAAGCTCAAATGACATTTTAATCACATCATTAAAGGATTCTGAATTATGAATTTGTCATTATAGATTACTTAAGGCATGAAAGCTAAATGAGAGCTATTTTCTTCTTCTTTTGAAAAGTGAGAACCTAGTTGGTGATGCGTGTACACACATTTTTATAAAGATGGGTGTACATACATGTGTTATTGGGAAGGCAGATTTATATTTTAAAGCAAAAAAAAGGAATCCCAAACACACCTGGATCAGAAAATTGAATTACGCTCTATTCACTGCTTAAATCAAAGCTTCTGGCAAATATAGGAAACTTCTGTAAACTTTGCAAGATCCCTTCAAGGTAGATCAGTTAGAGGGGAAACCTAAAAGAATTACATGACTATAAGCACTAGTTAGACATGTAGACTTATATATGGAGGAAAGCCTGACACACAATTATTGTTAAATGTTGCTAACTGCATTGCAGAAATGAATACCTAACCATATTGTTGTTTTTTTTGGCAACATTAAAATCACCCTATTGGAAAGTAATTTAAAGCTGTAAAAGAGTAGTAATTGCATACCAAGTCATGGGTTTACAATCACATTCCCTTTATAGGCGAAAACTTAGAGACTACTGTGAGTACGTGTTAATGCAGTTCATTCTTTTACTCATCTGTCTTTTTTGAGGCGTATTATTGAGATATTACACCTTTTCCATCACTTTAAACTTAGTATAAAGTGAAGCCATCCCTAACCATCAAAACTAGTAGTTAATGCTGACTGGCAGCTGCACCCTGCATGAATCCTGCTGCCGACAGAGATGGTGTCTATGCTGGTTTGCAGGTAGCAGGAAGGAGAAGAGCAATGACGCCTAATGCATTCAATCACTTTTCCCAACTGACCCTTATGGTAGGGATTGCTGAAATAACATCATAAATGTAGTGTTTAATTTACATGAGTTACCTTTAACAGAATAAAGTTTTTTGTCAGAACATGACATGAAGTTTTACTCAGACTTACTGTAAGTCATATTAAAATACAATTACATGAAGAGAGCAGGAAAGATCTGATCAAATATAAAAAATGAAAAACATAAATAAGACAAAGACATTAAGTACTTTTCAGTTTGAGGTTTATGAATTGTACAAATAGTCTTAAAATGTATTATTATAATTATTTATTCATTGATTTTCATTTCACCCCTTCACTGCATAAACACTGCTAAATCCATTCCTATTTCTTTATGTGAACATACGATACAAATAAACATCTAGAATGATCCTCCAGTGAGCAAATTATATTTGACAGATCCATCCACACTGGAAACCACCCCACAGCCACAAAAGAGTCACCACAGGGACCGCCATGATCAGGGCAGACAGGTATCCACGGCACAATCAAGGCTGAAGTGCAAAGCCCCGCCCCCCACGTCAAAAGTGATTCCAATGGCAGTGACCTCCATGGCTAATCTGGCATGACTCCCAGCAAGAAGGATCCACATGAAGGAAACACTGGAGTTACTTAATGATAAACACTTTGTAAAATAACTTAGGTAGAACAGAACAACAAATAATAACAATAATAGTAGTAATAAAAATATTAAGATTAACAGATAAATAATAATTAAAAATAATATTTATAATTGTTCTCCCTGTGGATGTCTGGGTTCCCTCTGGGTACTCCGGCTTCCTCCCACAGTCCAAAAACATGACTGTTAGGTTAACTGGTATCTCTAAGTGTGAGTGTTTGTGTGCATGGTTGTTCGTCTATCTCTCTCTTGCCCTGCAATGGAATGGCGACCTGTGAACGGTGTACCCCGCCTCTCGGCCGTTGAATGCTGGGGATAGGCTCCAGCCCCCCTGTGACCATTCGAACATAAACAGCATAGGTCATGGATGGATGGATGGAAAGGCAATAAATGAAAAAAAATAAAAAAATAAAGTGATATAAGAAATAAAAGTTAGCTATTAAAAGCCAAGCTTAAAAGGTAGGTCTTAATTAGCACTGAGGTGCTCTGGCATGCTGTTCTACAGACGAGTGTTGTTGTGATAGAAAAAGGCTTTGGTATATGTCTCAATTCTGATTGTGGAACAAATATAAGGTCAGTGACAGAGACCTCATACTTTAAAATAAGGTTAAATAAATAAGATGGACCAAGACAATTAAGACAAATAATAAAACAATCTTACAATTTCAAGTGCTCAGGGAGCCAATGTGGCAACTTTAATAACTGGTGTGATGTGTTCCCACCTTCTGGTCCTAATTGAAGTACTTTTTTGGGGGGGGAAGACCAGAAAGCAGTACATTACAATAATCTAATCTACTGAAAATAAAAGCATGCATCAACACCTTTGTGTAGGCAAAAGGGAAAAATGGGCAGACTCTGGTTGTGTTTTTTTAAATTATAACATCCTATTTTGGCTTTACTTTTGATATAAGGTATAACATTGAGTTCAGAGTCAATAAGGACTTAAATATTTCTTACATAGTGAGAAGGTTTAAAATTTTGCAGTTATTATAAAATAATCTCTTGTCTTCAGGACCACTGATTAAAACTTCAGTTTTGTCCTGGTTGTCAGAAGTACTCGGACCTTCCATGACCTGATATCTAAAATAAAGTTTAAAAGTAAATTCACTGGCTCAGCTTCATCAGGAGACACAGCAACGTAAAGCTTTGTATCATCAAAATAGCTGTGCAAATAAATGCAAATGCAGAGACCCCTGATGACATCTGTAAGTGGCATCAAGTACTGGCCTTAATTCTTGGGGAACCCCACACTGAATGTAATGGGTTCCCAAGGAGTGACTATCCATACTTAGAAAAAAAATTGATACCTGAAATAGTAGTAAAACAATTCTTAAACAGTTCCTTAGACACCCACCAGACTTCTGAGTCCAGTTAAATGTGATATGTTATCTTGCTGATGGTCAAAAGCTGCACTTAGATCGAGAACCAAAACTGAAATTGTCTGTAAATCCAAGTTACATTTGAGGTAATTAACAATCTTTAAGAGAACTGTCTTGATACTGTGATTTGTCCTAAAACTAAATTTGCATTTTTTTGTAATTTACCATGTTCATTAAAAACTTAATAAGCTGAAATAAATGAAAAAAAAACAACAATCTTTTGTATAATTTTACGTAAAAAAATGTAAGTTGGATACTGGTAGACAGTTATCAAGAATGTTAGGATCTAAATTCTAAATTCTTTTTGTGATAAATTTTTAATTGGTATTTCCATTAAAAAAACAAACAAACAAAACCAAAGCAAACAACAATAAGCAAATGATCAAACAGATGTGACTAGCATTAATTAAACAGTAGTAACACAATCAACAAAGAAAATAGCATAGTAGTGTAGCATAACAAGATAAAAAATGAATAGATAACCGTGGCAATACTAACAAACATATCACATCAAATAGACAAAATATATTTAGAGGACCCCCAGACAGAAAAAGAGATGACTACAATAAAGATTTCAGCATGGAGATGGCCTCATCCCAACATAAAACTCAGAAGAGTTTTAAAGGCAGTTGGGAAAACATCCATCTGAAGAGAGCAATTGTTTAAAAGCTTATCCTCAAAGAAATCATTACTAGTCTGAAAAAGTGATATGGAAATTGGATCTAAAAGGGAGGTAGTTGGATTAACTTGAGAGAAAACTCTACCAACTATCTTTGTATCAACCGGGACAACCCTCTCCAGCGTTTCTTCGGGTAAAAACTGTGCTTCAGACATGTTAATATCAACACTTTGCTAAGATGACAGGTTACATCTGATAGCAGTAATTTTGTTTCTATTGTGGTCTGCAAAGTCTTCGGGTTATGAAACATAACCTGCTGTGAAACATGACAGGTTATTACTTCTGATCAAACCAAAATAACTCTGGCCAACCTTCTGCCAGAAGGGATCATTTATAAAGTGTCGTTTTCACATTTTAGCACAGGAGAAATTGAATTTGAAAGCAGGTAGAAAATATCTTCCTTGACTAATACAAACCAATAGTTTGAAGAACACATCCTGGTGGAGACAATGACAAACAGTTCCAAAATGGAACAAAATTATGAAAGGACAAAATTATCAGCAGTAGATACCTTTGTTCTTTATAATTATTGAGTCGATTTATAAATATTATTACTCAATTTTTTTAATCTTTTGATCATTTTCACTATCAAATAACGCTCTTCAAATATCGAATATTAACAGATTTTTTGAAAGTCAGGTTAAGTACTGCTGGTGTCATTTAGCATGTTTTCACTGCCACTGCAATAGTAACAAAAATAGGGCTGGCCCCTGCAGGCATCCTTTTTTTTTTAGCTGTGAGAATTCACTAGCACAAGATTAGCTAATGAACAGAAACGTTCAGCAGAAAAATGAAACCATAAGGGGTTACAAGGAAGGGTTGTGTCAGGAAGAGCATCCAACGTAAAACCAAAGCCAAATCAAATATGCAAATCACAAACATGAACTACATACCGGATCGGTCGAGGCCTGGGTTATTAATGACTGCCACCGGTGCTTTTGACCCACAGAGTGCTGGTGAAAATGGGCTACTGTTGGTCGAAGGAGGAGAGGAGAAAGGTGTGATGGGAGGCGGAGAGAGAAGAGGAAATTCGAGAGTGTTGAATTAAGAGTAGGGACTTTGAATGTTGGGACTATGACAGGTAGAGTCATGATGGTGGATATGATGCAGAGAAGGAAAATTGATATTTTATGGAGTTAAGGAGACTAGGTGGAAAGGTAGCAAGGCTAGAAGCTTAGGAGAAGGGTTCAAATTGTTCTTACATAGGGCAGATGGAAAGAGAAATGGAATAAGTTATCTTGATGGAGGAATTTCTTAAGAATGTTCTGGAAGTGAAAAGGGTGTCAGATAATGGAAGGAATAATGACAATGTTGTTAGTAGTTGTGCCCCACTGGTATGATATGAGTTAGAAGAAAAGCAGATATTTTGGATTGAACTAGATGATTTCAAGCAGGTTATCCCAAGAGTCGAGAGGGTGGTCATTGGTGCAGACTTTAACGGACATGTTGGTGAAGGGAACAGAGGTGATGAGGAAGTGATGGGCAGGTTTGGTATCCAGGATAGGAACGAAGAAGGAAAGATTTTGCAAAAAGGATGGCAATGGCTGTTATTAACACTTTCTTCCAAAAGAGGCAGGAACATAAGGTGACTTATAAAAGTGGAAGTAGGAGCACTCAGGTGGACTACATCTTATGTAGACACTGATCTGAAGGAGATTAGTGACTGCAAAGTAGTGGTGATTGAGAGTGTACCTAGACAGCATAGGATGATGGTCTGTAGGATGAAACTGATGGTGAGGAACCTGAAGAGAACAAAAACAGAACAGAGGACCGAGTAGTGGAAAGTGAATAAAGAAGAGTACTGTAAGGTTTTCAGGGAGAAGCTGAGACAAGCTCTTGGCGGCCAACAGGTGCTCCCTGATGACTTGACAGCTACTGCATATCTGATTAGGAAGACAGGTACAGAGAAATAAGTTAACTAAGAAGAAGTGGGACACTGAGAGGACTAAGGAAAACAGACAGGACTATAGGGAGATGCAACGCATGGTTAAGATAGAGGTGGCAAAGGCCAAACAAAGGGCGTATGTTGACCTGTATGTAAGGTTGGATAGTAAGGAGGGAGATAATGATTTGTATAGGTACGCAAGGCAGAGAGACAGAGATGGAAAGGATGTACAACAGGTAAGGGTGATCAAGAATAGGGATGGAAAGGTACTGAGATGTGCCAAGAGTGTGATGTGATGATGGAAAGAGTACTTTAAAGAGCTGATGAATGAAAATAATGAGACAGATTGTAGAGTAGAAGAGGTGACTACTGTGGATCAGGAAGTAGCTGAAACTAGTAAAGATGAGGTGAGGAAAGCTTTGAAGAGGATGAAGACGGGAAAGGCAGTTGTCCCTAATGACATACCTTCGGAGATATGGACGTTTCTAGGAGAGGTGGCAGTAGAATTTATGACTAAGTTCTTCAACGAGACCTTGAAGACTGAGAACATGCCTGAGGAATGGAGGAAAAGTGTTCTAGTGCCAATTTTGGAAAACAAGAGATATGTACAAAACTGTGGCAACTATAGAGGAATAAAGCTAATGAGTCATGCAATGAAGTTGTGGGAAAGAGTAGTGGAAGCTAGGCTCTGGTCAAATGTGAGCATTTATGAGCAGCAGTATGGTTTCATGCCAAGAAAGAGTATTACAGATTTGCTTTAAGGATGAGGATGGAGAAGTATAGAGAGGGACAGAGGGAGCTGCATTTGGGGAGCTATAGTTTTGCATGAGGTAGTCTAGAGTGGCAGATAAGTATATTAGAGTGGTGCAGGACATGTATGAGACCTGTGAGACAGTAGTGAGGTGTGCTGTAGGAGTAACAGAAGAGTTCAAGGTAGAGGTGGGACTCGGATGAGCTCTGAGCCCCTTCTTGTTTGCTTTGGTGATGGATAGGCTGACAGATTATGTTAGACAGGACTCTCCGTGGACTATGATGTTTGCAGATAAAAGTGTGATCTGCAGTGAGAGCAGGGTGGGGGTGAATGAAAAGCTACAGTTGGAGGTATCCACTGGAAAAGAGAAGAATACAGATTAGTTGCAGACATAATACATGTGTGTAAATGATGACGAAACAAGTGGAACGGTTAAGTTACAGGGAGTGGAAGTGAAGAAAGTAGAAGATTTCAAGTACTTAGGGTCAACAGTAAAAAGCAATGGAGATTGTGGAAAAGAGGTAAAGAAGTGTGTGCAAGGTGGTTGGAAAGGGTGGAGAAAAGTTTCAGGTGTGTTATGTGAGAAAAGGGTTTCAGCAAGAATGAAACGGACAGGTGTACAAGACAGTAGTGAGACCAGTGATGTATGGTCTAGAGACAGTACCAATGAGGAAAATACCGGAACCAGAACATGAGGTTGCAGAACACAAGATGTTGAGATTCTCTGGGAGTGACAAGAATGGATATGATCAAGAATGAGTACATCAGGGGGTCAGCTCATGTTACATGTTTTGGAGATAGAGCAGGGAGGTGAAAATTAGATGGTTTGGAAATGTTCAGAGGAGAGATGACAATTAAATTGGTAGAAGGATGCTGAGGATGGAGCCACCAGGCAGGAGGCAGAGAGGAAGAGCAAAAAAAAGATTTTTGGATGTAGTGAAAGAGAACATGAAGGTAGTTGGTGTGAGGGCAGAGGATAGGACTAAATAGAGATAGCTGATTCGCTGTGGCGACCCCTTAAGGGAAAAGCTGAAAGACAAAGAATAAGAAGTTCAGCAGAAGAACCTGCAAAAATCGTATTGTTTTTTTAATAGTCTAGACAATTTAACATTTGCTAATTAGTTTTAAAGTTTTAATAAGAAGGGCATTTACCTTCATGGCTTTTTTTGTTGTAGATGAGATGACAATATGTAGAAATGGAAATGAAGATACATGTTTCGTATGAGAAAAGTATCTACCTGTACATTGGGCTCTTTGTCTTCATCATGTTTCTTTTTGTACCCAACTTTCAATATAGATTCCTCTTAAATGACTACATTACATCATTCCATTTAAAAGTGACTGCAGAAGGTTTCGCCACACCTATAAATCAGCAGGAAGTAAGCTCTTTCTTGGGGGACGCAGAAGAGAAGGAAAATCTAATGCAGCTTTAAAACAGCAGAGGTGCTTACATAAAGAGCCAGTTACTAAACTTAATTAAAAGGAGCCACTGTTTTACATCTTAGAAGACACATCTCAGGTCAATTTACATAAAAGAAAACAATATTATGGCTAAATGCTCTTTCAACAGTAAATTATGCAAAGCTACTTAACTGTGAAGAATATAAACACAGAGCAAGAATTCCTCCATTTAATCCATTTTAATGGTGATTTACTGTAAATCCAATATATGACATGAAAATAGTCAGCTGCAATGTAGATTTTATATATATATATATAACTTTTCCAAGTAATATAAACGTAATTAGCTACTGAAACTTTTGATTCAGATGAAAAATAATCTAGCTGGCAGAAAGAAGAGAACAACCTTGTTTTTAACCTCATTCTGATACTTTTCAAATTAACAATTTATCTGAATGACCTTTAGACATAGCATTCTTCTAGCTAATTGGGAACCTATGAGTAACTACAACTCATTTTAATTATGATATTAAATATTCACGATATATACTTTTAAAGATCTCTCACCTTTAACATTTTGCAAGTATTATTAATTAATGGTTATGCTTTGTAGATATATTTGGTTTCAATAAAACATGTCTTTGGCCTCGTCTCCTAACTCACACACACACACACACACACACACACATGTGTATATATATATATATATATATATATATATATATATATATATATATATATACACACACACTCAACAAAAATATAAACGCAATACCTTTGTTTCTGCTCCCATTTTTCATGAGATGGACTTAAAGATCTAAAATTCATTCCAGATACACAATATTACTATTTCTCTCAAACATTGTTCACAGATCAGTCTAAATTTGCGATAGTGAGCACTTCAGCTTTGCTGAGATAATTCATCCCACCTCACAGGTGTGCCTCATCAAGATGCTGTTCTGACATCATGATTAGTGAACAAGTGTACCTTATACTGCCCACAATGAAAGGCCACCCTGGAATGTGCAGTGTTTTGCTTTATTGGGGGTCTGGGGACTCAGAACAGGTCAGTATCTGGTGTGACCACCATTTGCCTCATGCAGTGCAACACATCTTCTTCGCATAGAGTTTATCAGATTGTCAATTGTGGCCTGTGGAATGTTGGTCTACTCCTCTTCAATGGCTGTGCGAAGTTGTTGGATATTAGTGGGAACTGGAACACACTGTCGTATACGTCGGTAAAGCACACCCCAAACATGCTCAATGGGTGACATGTCCGGTGAGTATGCTGGCCATGCAAAAACTGGGACATTTTCAGCTTCCAAGAATTGTGTACAGATCCTTACAAAATGGGACCGTGCATTATCTTGCTGAAACATGAGGTGATGTTCATGGATGTATGGCACAACAATTGGCCTCAGGATCTCATCACGGTATCTCTATGCATTCAAAATGCCATTAATAAAATGCACCTGTGTTCTTCGTCCATAACAGATGCCTGCCCATACCATAACCCCACCACCACCATGGGCCACTCGATCCACAACACTGACATCAGCAAAGCGATCACCCACACGACGCCACACACGCTGTCTTCCATCTGCCCTGAACAATGTAAACCGAGATTCATCCGTGAAGAGGACACTTCTCCAACGTACCAGACGCCATCGAATGTGAGCATTTTCCCACTCAAGTATGTTACGGCAACGAGCTGGAGTCAGGTCAAGACCCCGATGAGGACGACGAGCATGCAGTTGAGCTTCCCTGAGACGGTTTCTGACAGTTTGTGCAGAAATTGTTTGGTTATGCAAACCAATTGTTTCAGCAGCTGTCTGAGTGGCTGGTCTAAGTCGATCTTGGAGGTGAACCTACTGGATGTGGAGGTCCTGGGCTGGTGTGGTTACACGTGGTCTGAGGTTGTGAAGCCGGTTGGATGTACTGCCATATTCTCTGAAACGCCTTTGGAGACGACTTATGGTAGAGAAATGAACATTCAATGCACGAGCAACAGATCTGGTTGACATTCCTGCTGTCAGCATGCCAATTGCACGCTCCCTCAATACTTTTGGCATCTGTGGAATTTTGCTGTGAGACAACCTGCACATTCCAGGGTGGCCTTTTATTGTGGGCAGTATAAGGTACACCTGTGCACTAATCATGATGTCAGATCAGCATTTTGATGTGGCACACATGTGAAGTGGGATGGATTATCTCAGCAAAGCAGAAGTGCTCACTATCAAATCGATTTGTGAAAAATGTACCCGATGCCGTCTAATGTACATGTATCGGTATTGATTAAACTTAACCGATACGATAAACAGATACTCAAAATGTTGAAAATCTGTAATAAATTCACAAAAAAGATACATTTTTCACTTGAAATTTGATTTTTGTTGTAATTTTATATTTTAAATCTGTTAATTTGTCTTAGTTATGTTTAGTTAGTTAATTCTGGTGCCTTTGGTCTCTTCAAGAAAGGTATAAGGAGGAAATTATACAGTTTATTAATTCAACAGTAGTATCGGATGTGTATCGGGTATATATTTAAAGCAACAATATGTTGGGTGACTACTGGCTACATCATGATCAGGTGACGTTTCAATCATGTAAAGTCAAGAAGGATTGGCTGTCAAGGAACTGCTGATTAAAAGTACAGATTATAGGGGTGCAAATAGGAACATACAGTTAAGGGTACCACCCTAGTGACAAGACATAGTACTTTAATTTCTGAGTGTATTCGCTTTTCATTTAATGTGACTGAGTGTGAGTGTAAATGGCTGCTGGCCAGGGTGTTTATGCTGACGTCATTTATGACATGTTCCAGTCGTGGGTAAATAAGGGATTTTGTAAATGCCGTTGGCATCCCACTTAGCTTGGCATGGTAACAGCTGTCCAAACTTCTACTTAAGTCTGAGTTTATTTCGCTTGAAAATTTGGCTTGGGTTGTATTGTCGCCCAAACTGGTGTTTTGTATATTTTTTATAAGTTTGAGCTTGCTGCGCAAGCCCTTTCTAACTCATGAAGTGGGTGTGTCTGCCTTGTTTGCACCCCATGGCAAGCGGAGCAAGGTACGTGTTTGTCTCTTTTGTTTTGCATTTTGTTGCAAGTTTGTTTATGAAACTGTACTAATTTGGATACCTCTGCATTTGTAACTTGCAGTTTTCAACGATGGAGTGAGGATCATGACGCACCTGTTGAAGCTTCCTCCTCATTTTACGTGATCCCAAGGGGCAGCAATACTGAGATATTCTGTAAGAAAAATGGGAAAATAGTCCTCTCTTTAAGTCATGAGTCAAGTTAACTTAATATTTTCTTTTTTTCAAACTGTGAAAGAAAAATCTGATGGCCTTTTGACAGATTGCAATACACACCTCTGATCACTTGGTGCAACCACATGGATATTTTCAACTTTACACATAGAGGCCAGGTAACTGCACCAATCAAAAAGATTCCCAAGAGAGCATCTGAGCACAATCTCAGACCTAGACACAGAATTCAATGCATGTTGCTGTCTGGGTGCTTATAGCATGTGTAAGAGTTATGGTGCATTCACCCCGCGCACTTCGTCAGCGTCAACGCTCATAAAGGGACTAGCCTGACACATATATGACATATGTAGCCTGCAAAGCACGTGGGCGGGCCTTTCTCTGCCATATATTTTAAACCCTAGCGGATCGTGTGTGGCTGGACGACATCACTACAATGAGATGCTCTGATTGGGTGGCGCCCTGCGTCAAGAGCATTAAGAGCTTCAAAAGTTCAGCTACCTGAACTTCTGCGTTTCTTGCGTTTGCTGCTTTTCCGCTTGAAACGCAGGAAAAGCTTAAAAATTTACACAGGCAACACCAGGCCTGATAGCCCTCCGGCAGCACGCCGGATTTCCGGCACACCAAATTGTTTGAGAAAAAAAAATTAAAATCAGGTTTGCGTGATCTGAAAATTCCCAAGATCTGAGAGGCACTCTAAACCACACCACTGTATGGCTACTTAAGCCAATCGGTTATAGAGTAGTTGCCAGTTTTGGGTTTTCAATCAATCAGATTGATGTAGCGTCACAAACCCACTGGGGAGACATTTATCCCTATTTCTAAAGCAGATCCTCCACTCATAAAATGTTTACGGTTTTCAAAAGTCTGGAGACCTGAGATTATGTAGATTCAAGGGGAGTGGGGCTGAACTTTGCGAAACAGAAAGCTGTATTTGTCCTAAAATCTGACGAGCAGAAACAGTGTGATTTGCATCACCTGTGGGGAATTGCAAAGAAGAATGGTGAAATCCTCAATGCTACTGCAAAGCTGGGTAAGTCATCATTGATCATCGTCCCTATATTCATTTATGTATTTATTTATGTTGAGTTGTCATCTGACTTTAGTAATTCAGTGGCGTCTGGTCTCTGGCGAGAAACCGAGTATCACCGCTTACGCAGTCCTTTTTTGTATCCATGCTTGGATCATGTATCAGCTTTAATGATTAAATTAGAAGCAGGTGTCACGATAGGATTTACAGCTGCTACTACATTGTGAATAATCAAGTGCTCATAGTGATTTGGGATATCTGTATCTGATTGCACAACCAGTAATTTAAAATACACAAACCTCACGTTTTTTAAAATAAATATTCCCCAAATAACAAATTTTTGATCTCAATTTCAAATAAATTGTCCATATTTTTAAAAAAAAGTCTCCTTGTTCATGCCCTTTAGTCAATGGTTAGGCTACTAATTTCTTCCTAGTTACTTTTGAGTATTATAGTTTCCACCTACTGACCTAACTTGCTATAACTGTAGTATCCGTCGTCTTAGTATGCTTTACAAATATATACAGATAAGTGACTAATTAAAAGCAGGGATGCATTCCTGAACAGGCCTACCAGGTGTTGCCTGTCGATTTATGTCCACAAAAGTCACTAGAATCTTTAATGCAATTGACTATTTATCAAAATTGTTCTCCCAGGGGAGTACACTCACACTTAGGGGCTTCCCAGGGAAAAAAAGTTCTAGCTCAGGATTGTTTTTTTACTATCACCCCTGCAACGCACACAAAACACCACAGAGATTCCTATGCCCCTCGGACTATCTCAACCACAGACTTTACATGTAATCTTGCCGCTTTTGACGATGATGTTTGGGGGTGTGTGAACACACCATTACGGAGACTTTGAAAAACATCTGCGATTGCACCACACCAGCAGTGACTGATCCCTGCAGCTTTAACAAATGATGCAAAAAAAGGACATGTTAAGATTTTATCCCACTAAAGTGATCAGAAAAGCCCTCATTCAGGGATCTACCAAGTTCTGATGCCTTCAATTGGAAAAATGCTCCCTGATTACAAAACTTTGGCAGAAGTGGTGCTCCAGTGTGGCAGCATAGCATGGATTCAGCATCCATTATGTACAACCAGGAGAGGCCACAGCATGCAGAATGTCAATGTTATCATTTTGAAAATTGACGGATAAAAATTGATAATGACAAAACTAGACTAAGACTTAACCCTGAAAAAGACGAGTTATACTCAGAAACTTTAGAAGAGTTCATACATTTAAAGTTCTCAAAGTCCAAACACAAAGAAGCTTAGGGGCCTTTTAAGAAGAAGTCCAAAAACAAACAAAAGTTCTCAGAGCCCAGAAACATAAATGCCACTCTGGGCCTTTAGAAAGTTCGAAACATAAATTAGGAACGGACCAATTTTCTCATCTTCCAACGGGCCGTATGTTCCCTCTGGGCCGGTCAGGAGGCCGACCACGCGGCCTAAGCCATCGTAAAAGGAAGTCCGGAAGTCGACTACTTTTTTTGAAGGCAGCCCAGGGACGGCTTGGGTTATAGCGCCGCAGGACTCCCCTGAGGAACAGGGTCTGTCGCACAGCTCGGAGAGTGGATGAGTGTACTATTCCGCGCGGGGGCGCTGTGGCTGTGAGATGATGGAACCAGCAAAGAAAATGAGCAGGAGGACCTATACAAGGGATTCCCCAAAGAAGAGTTCGTGGAGGACCAACAACAACAGCGGGCAGAGATTTGAAGGAGAAGCCAGCAGCTCCAACGGCAGTCAGAGGAACCTCGGCAGGCACGCTATTCTTGTTAACCTCGGCGGACGGAGGAGGACCCAGAGCTGCTGCGAGGACCGCCAGGAAAACCGAAGCCACGGTTGCAGCTGCAGAAGAGTCAAGGCCAGGAGAGAAAGTACAAACGTCTTCAGGAGGCAAAGGAGGAACTGTCAGAGCACCCAGACTATGGGGAGCCACAACGGGAACCAGTGAGCGTCGAGGATCCAACTCAGCCTCCTCGGAACCTCTCGGTGCAGGAACTGGAGCACTGGAATGCCTCGGAGCAGGCACAGGAATGCTGGAGCGCCTCAGAGCAGGCACAGAAACGCTGGAACGCTCCTGAGCAGAAACCGGAACACTGGACAGCCTTGGAGCAGGAACAGGGACATTGAATCGCCTCGAAGTGGGGACAGGAACGTCGGAGCATCTCGGAGGAGAAACAGGAACGTTGAGACGCCTCGGAGCAGGAACAGGAACGTTGAGACGCCTCGGAGCAGGAACAGGAACAGGAACGTCGGAGAATCTTGGAGGAGGAACACGAACGTAAGTGCGTCTCTGAGCAGGCACAGGGACTGAAGTGCGTCTCAGAGCAGGCACAGGAAGTGAAGTGCGTCTTAGGGCAGGCACAGTGATCAACGGGTCTCTTGGAGAATCGTCCTTCTTGTGGATGTTGGTGAGGAGAGAAGAAGGACTGTTTTGGATGCGGAAACACGGCGTCCGGTGGCGAGGTCCACTCCGACTTCGAAAAATAGCCGGTGATCAGCATTTTGACGATGAGGCCCCAGACCATCCGGGCAGAGCACCAGCCCGGTACCCCAAAATGGTGAGTCCTTAGGCGGGGAGGCATTTTTAGCTGACTCTCTAGCCAGCCATTCCAGCAAAGTCATCCTTTCAACTGCCGCAGAGTCCTTTTGGTGTTGTCGTTCTGTCATGTTACGTACTGTAAAGTTGCCTCAGCAGGCGGCAGGATGAATTAAGATCCACGTTATTAATCTGGCAGGACTCAGGAAGCACAGAGCAGGGAGCACAGATGAGAGACAGACCAAGAACCAACAGCGACCGACAAGGAACCATGAAGGAAACCAAAAGGACAACCCTGAAGACAATCATGAAGGCGACAACGCCCTGACACTAGGGAAACTGGGAACTTAAATACACCGGGGAACAATCAAGGTAACAAGACGCACCAGGGAACAATTAGACACAAAACAGGACAGATCCTCACACAAGTATTGACTCTGGGGTTGAAAACATTGCATCCTTCGACTATCATGTACATTGTTGTGTTTGTCTCATAAAATGTAATAGGAAACATTAAGGGGGCACTAATACCTGCAAGGCACTGGATGTTACAGAAAGATGGGATTAAACTCTGAAAGTTCGTATCACACATATAATCTAAATTACATCTTCACTTCTATAAAATAATCTGCAATGAGTTTACAGTTGTACACTCCTGATCTTGCACTGCAGTATCTTAGATAGAAAAAACACTGACAGGCATCGCACCAGAAGGGGCAACAATTGATAAACTTGTTTGTCATAAACTGCTGGTCATATCTAACGGACTGGGGCCACATTTAGAGGAGCATCTGTGTGAGAAAGCTAGGGGGAGAGAGATAAAAAGTGATTAAAGATCAAAAGAGGGAAAGGAGAGTAAGATAAATAGTGTCTCTCCTTCTTCCCCTTCCCTCCTGCTCCTGTCTCGCTCTGTGCCGCCTGTGCAGAGGACAGCTCACTCGTTGGAAATCAAATGTTGATAAAGAGAAAATTGCATTGGATGATGGCGAGGAAAACAGGAAAGATACACTCAGAGAAGTCCCAGAGGAGATATGAGGAGGGAAGTAGGAAAAAAAAACAAGAGATATGATAACAGATACACCCTGGCAAAGCAGAAGAAAAAAAATGCCTGCATCATTTGAACAACATTTGTTAAACAGACACACGCACACACACACTAACCCTCTTTCTTTCTGCCAGCTTGAGGAAACCGTTTTACCCTGGAAACAAACACGTTTACTGAAAAATAGGTCCTCTAGCTGTGCTCCTTTACTCATTTGCAGACACTTTACTTCTCTTATTAGGCTCCATTCCTACAGTACACCCAATCCCAGGCAGAGGAGATTCCCCTTCACAGGTAATAGGAAATTAAGTCAACAGTCTATTGTTCTCTCTGTATTTCCACTGATCCGGGAGTGTCTTTTTGGGGCTCTAACCATTCAAACTTTAACAAAATCCAATCAAACAATCAACAAATGGTGTTTGGTAAAGAGCAATTAATGACCATGTTGTTCAAATTTTGGCCTTCTTGACATCACATACAACATGGAACGCTTTTGCATTACTGCTTCAAATTAATGTTTTTGTTTGTTGTTGTAGTGTTTCTTCTTGCATGTTAACTAGGGGTGTCACGATTAAATTTTTTTATCGAATTCAATCTAAATTACGTCATGACCTTGCGCATCGAAATCCAAAAGAGTATCAGAACCACGTCCTCCCATGTTTACATACTGTAGCATGACTAGCATCCCACTCGGACTTCGAAGCAACAATTAGCAGGCAAATGTCTATTTACTCAGATTTCCTCATCACAAGGAACCTCACATTGTCTATTTCCTAACAAGTACCTCTCAGCAGTTCTCATGCATCTCAACAAAACACCTAGTAGAATTGGCTGTAGAACAATAGCATTCACCGTTAACAGAGCACTTGCCTATCAGAGAACATTAGCTGACGACAGCTATTAGCTTTTAGCTAAGCTACAGTAAAACCATGGCTTGGACAGATGAAGAAAGAAACAGACCAGAGTTAAAGCCACTCCTTCTATTCTCAAATCACTGATGAGGAAATTTGAGTTCCCCGTGGGTTAAATTAACATTTGCGTTGTAAAAAAGAAGACTACTGTTTGCTGCAAATTAGCTCGTTCCTCTGAGCCAGCCGGAGCCGTCTCCTTTATTTAAGAGTTGTTGCGCTGCAGTAACTAAAAAAAGTAACTAAATGACAGCCATCCTGTGTTACTAATCATTTCTGTGTTTTATTTAAACAGGATTTTTACACTTATATTGTAAATTAATCATTTCAATTTGACCATTAATGCCTAATGTGATACATCAAACAAGAATAATGGAAATTATATTACTTAAATGTCTTTTGAAATAAGATTTACTGTACAAAATCTGATGAATAAACCCAATGCCCATAGACCTGACTAGTCTAATAATAGCAGAGGGCTCTGTACTGTAAGAAAAAAAAAATTGAGAATCGAATTGAATCGTGACCCTAAGATCGAAAATCAAATTGAATCAAGGATTTGGAGAATCGGGACACCCCAATGTTAATGCATCAAACCCTCTATAATAAAACTTAGTAGCATATTTTCACCAGACGTTGCGCTAGACATTTTTGTTGTCCATCATTTTGACCAACCAGAAAAAAAAAATCCAGTTCAAATTTCATTTTACCCGTCAATTATTTGTCAATCTTAATATAACATTCAATAGTATTTTTATTAATTTGAAATAATATTCAGTACAAGTTGAACTGAAAACTACACATAAAATGAAGCAATTGCAACTGACAATACAAATAGTTTATCTGTCGTGGACTGAAAGCACAGCCTTAAAAGTTCATCCTGCTATGCGTGGGACTGAAATGCACACCTACTTGTGAGTAATCAAATGTTGGGAATCCTGCAGAGGTTATTGTCCTGAGTTTTGGGATATTTTCCACAGATTGACGACTTGCCATGGGTGCATAGATGTTGTTCCGGAGGCTGAATTTGTGCTCTGCTGCCAAACTGGAGACCTTTCGTAAATATCATTATGTCAAAGTTTTGAAATCAGGGAACATTTCTCTGATTGAAGTAATCAGAAGTCGGAAAGACTTTCTGTATGAGTCGTTTCCTGACCCACAAATTATCTTTCCAGGTGGAAGAAATTCCGCTGCATGCACCAGGGGTTGGCACAACACTGGGTTCTTGGGAGCAGGTCTGAAATGATGCTCAGATGCTATTTCTTTCACATATTTTCACCAAGTGGTCAGAGGTCTAGCTGACATTAAAGGGATACTTCAGCATTTAGCATTAACCTTTGTATCAGTAGAAAACCAGCAGTATTTTGCGTCATCTGAGGAATTTTTGGCCAGAGGCATAAGACTACAGCCAGTATTGAGTGAGATCCCTCCAAGTAAAGGTGTCGTGTCCGCCGTCTTTCTGTAGAAGCTAAGCTAACAGGCTCTTGCTGGAGAAAGTTTGAATAGTAGGCTAATCACAATGGAAGGTAGTTTTGAAGTTGAAATGGCAGAAGGGGATTTTGAAGATGTGTTGCGATAATCGGATGCTCGCGGCTACCTATACGAGCCGCAGTACACCGATGAACAGTTGCGGATGATGGAGGAACAACAGGCCGTCAGAGCAGCTGTTACAGCCGAGGAGCAAGACCGGCTTGGTGGTCAGGAGGAAGAGCCCGTGCAGACTCGAGCTGTGCGCCTATTGAAACAGTTACAGAGTCTTTATGCTGTAACGAATTTCAGCGATGCCAATTTCTCCTGGACGATATTGCTGAATCCGCTGATGAAATGGCACCGCTACTATTTTTAACACAACAAACTAGTTTTGAACCACACATGGATAGGGGGGGGGTCCTATAAACCTACTTCAGGATCCCGAAGATCAACTGGAAACGCCAGCCAAAGCCCGCAGGGAAAAACGGACGGCTTAGTGTAAAGTTAGCATTGTTTTTTGTTTTTCTTTTTGTTACTAAGAAGTCATGTACTGAGTTTGTACACCCGGCATTATTGTAGCGTTCTTCCCACAAAGTCAGCTGAGCTGTTGTTGTTATATTTATATCTACTCTAGCATACTGTAGGTGGAAATAGTTTGCATTGCTAACGTTGAGCTTACTGTTTTGCAGACAATACTGTCTAACAGCCTACCGTCACTTTATGGAGTGGGTCCTGCAAGGCGAGAGACTTGGCAAAGGCTGTCGTCTAGTTTTGCCTACCTGTGTTGTTTTGGACATCAGACGAAGATACCCCGCTCCTGACGGTAAATACTGTGGATATCAGGAAACTGCCGAAGCTATTGAAGAGCTTTGAGTGTTAAAAATTTTATTTTATTTACTATTTAAATAAACGTTATAAATCACATTTGTTATGTTTGTTATAAACCTTTAGTGTTGCTATTTTAGAGTGTATGTTAACCTAAAGAATGTTTTCGCTTAGAGAAATTGTGATTTCAATTGGAGAGAAAAAAATCATATGCAGAGCTTCTAAGCTGCTCTTGTTGACATCATCTTTTTAAGGAGAAAGTCTAAATTGTGTAATATATATTATCCTCACTTTTTTATCCCAAAATAAATTCTAAAGAACAGAAATAAGCCAGGTAGTCAGTAGTACAGTAAGTAATTACTGGAAAATCAGTTACGGTAAACATTCAGCCTTCCTCCACAAGTCTATAATGTACAACTTTAGTGTACACAAGAGTAAAGGGCAAGATGAAGAATTTTTTTATTATTGATATTCACATAGAAATAAATATTCCTCCACCATAGTAAAATGATACATGTTGAAATAGCTTTGAAAAACGAGATAAAAACTACTTAGCGCATTAGCCTACCCCCACTCTCCTGTGAAAGCAAGCCTGTAGGCGTGGTTTGTGAGTGGCCTCAGGGCAGCAAAGCAAGTGCATTCTGGGAGTTGTTGTAATTCAACCACATGAGTAAAAAATAAATTTTCTGGCTTTTCTCAGTCTAGAATGCTCCAAATTCAAAAACAATTTCACATTTCTACTAAATATCTGACCCACTTTAAATACACATTCATCTTTCCAGGGGTGAAGTATTCCTTTAACTTCTTATGTGCAAGGTAGACAAGTATGCAAGGAATCTTTTTGTGCATCAGATTACCAACTTCTAGCACATTGATTATTTTTTTTCATTCAAATTCAATTTCAAGTTTTATGAAAAAAAGTAATCAATATTAAATTGTCTAAACCTTTTAACCAATCAAGTAGTGCCAATGGATACGTTTTTTTTCTTTTCTAATTCTATGTTGTGTTACAATTTGAAATGCTGAAAATTGTAATTGTTACTAAAATGCTGGTTGCTATTACAAAGCTTGAGAGCAACTCATTTGTGTCAGCAAGGACGAGTTAATGGGTAAAAGATTCACAGCTAAAAAATTGAGTGAACCATGTGCTTTTTCATCAAAAACCTCCATTAAGATCTGAATAAAACTGTTCACTTCTGTTCACATAGTTTGACCTGACACTAAGGTCAGGTTATGTTACAGTTAATCCCTCTGAACATTTACATTTTGTCATTATTAAAATGTAATATTATGTGAGACAATTCTTTCCAACCTGAAACACTGATTCGTCTATTGAAGCATAAGGGTTCCACTCTCCATTTTGTACAAAACGATAAATCATGAAATGTTCAGGAAAATAGATTATTTGAACCGTGGGATAGCTGGTATGACGAAGACTGAGCATGATTTAAATATAGATCAGGTCACTGTAAACATGTGTGTGATGGATGTGATGACTCCCATTACTGGATCATAACTGCTTTTAGAGTGAAAAAAGCAAGCATGACATACAATCTGTTACAGAGGCAGCCAACATGGCTCATTAACATTCTAAGAATAACTAAGAATATGTCCAGTGTTTTATCACAAGAGGTAACAGAATATCTTATACCTAATATTCTCCAAATACCCAATTTGCTTTTGAATGTTATTTCAATGAGGATGTTGCATAGGGGAAAAACACTAATGTCCAAGTAATGTCAAAATATACAATAATCAGGAAAAGCACACACTCAAAAACATTTTCTCATGTTACAAAAATATTTTTCATTGTATTTCATTAGGCAAGGAAAGGCAACTACATTAGCATAGTCCACTGTCAACAGCAAACCATTTCAAAAAGATTTACATAATTAATAAAATAAAAAAGCATAAACACAACAGAAAAAACATGACTTTCCAGCGTTTTGGTGGCTTATCATTATTTACTGTATTATGTTCAATTTTAGAGCTGTGACTGCATTGGAAGGATCCCGCAGCTGAAATCATACTATACTGCGGGTCACCGTGCGGAAGTAAGGATTGAGTTTCGCTTGACAGTAGTACGCTAAAAGCTACCAAATTATATAAACAAACCACAGTTTTGAGACTTGAGCCATAGCAGATTCACAGAAGAAATAAAAGAAGACTCTATCAGATGTAACGAAGAAAAGAAACTGGGTGCAAGAGCAGCCCAGTGTGAATGAGGGGTAAGGAAATTTGCAGCATGTAGAGAGCCACAGAACTGGATGCTAAGATGAGTCAGCTTCTCAGCTCATGATCAGGTTATTCTGCTCATTAAAGCCTAAAAGCTCAGAGAGAACCTCCTGCGGTTCCTCCTGCTGCCTCAGAAAGCAGCAAGACATAAGATGATAAAGATCAAATAACACTTCCTTAACCTCAATGCTGTGAAAGTTTTTCCTGTCAAATTGTTGCTCTGGTTAGGTCACTTACCAAAGCAAAATTAGATTCTAATACACAGTGTTAAAATTTTTCAGTTTTGGTCAGTCACTGTGAATTAGGCATTAGAGATACAACAAGATATAATACGGATGCTGAACCAGCCGTGTTGCTTCTGGATTGGTATTTAATAAATATAGTACAGGCCAGAAGTCTGGACACACCTTCTCATTCAGTGCGTTTTCTTTATTTTCATGACTATTTAAATTGTAGATTCTAGCTGAAGGCATCAAAACTATGAATGAACACATATGGAATTATGTAGTACTTTTACAAAAAAGTGTGAAATAACCTGGCCTCCAAAGTCACCTGACCTGAACCCAATCAAGATTTGGGGGAGCTGAACCGTAGAGTGAAGGCAAAAGGGCCAACAAGTACTAAACATCTCTGGGAACTCCTTCAAGACTGTTGGAAAACCATTTCTGGTGACTACCTCATGAGGCTCATCAAGAGAATGCAAAGCGGCAATCAAAGCATCGGGTGGCTACTTTGAGGAATCTAAAATATAACACATGTATTCAGTTAGTTCACCCTTTTTGTTTCTTCCATATTCCATACATTATTCATAGTTTTGATGCCCTAATTGAGAATCTAGTACAATGTAGTCATGCAAATAAAGAAAACGCATCGAATGAGGTGTGTCCAAACTTTCGGCCTGTATTGTAGTAAATGATAAATGCCCTGTACTTCTGTAGCTGTGTTTTATCTAGTCCTGAGAACCCCAAAACACTTCACACTATGGCCAGTCATTCACCCATTCACTAAGACTGGCTGCCCTGGGGTGAACTGAAGAAGCTAGGCTGCTGAACACTGGTGCCCGGGCCCTCTGAACACCATCACGCAAGGCCGGTGAAGTGTCTTGTCCGAGGCACCATGACCAAGACGGACAGAATGTAGTACAAATGGGCCACCCTTTGGTTACAGCATGAGCTCCTACCGCCTGAACCAAGAGTGCCCCTATGGTTGAATGAATCTTTTAAAAGGTCCTGTTTGCGGTTTGCCACAAGCCATATGGAATACACTGCAACACGTGGTAAAAAGGTGCTCTGATTAGAAGAGGCCAAAATGTAACTTTCTAAGCTCTGTGCTAAGTGTGGCAGAATACTAAAATCGCATAACTACTATACTATACTAGACTACTATATGTCTTGCTACATCTCCTGTTGTCAGTCTCCCGAGTCTAGTCCGTGTCCTGAGCCTGATTTGGACTATTAATAAATATGAGCCGTCGTAGCTCTAACTGTCACTATGTGTTTGGGTCCTTCTTAAACCACCACTACATCACAACATGAGTATAACTCCCTCTCTGCGAACTTATATCTGAGTGAGCTATTTTACAGACATAACAATAATAGTGTCCCCCAGCTACGTCAATGTAGGTCAAATGACTATGACAATGTCCATGACGATGTCCATGCCGATGTCCATGACTCCAGCATTCTGGAATATTCCCCTCTGCTCATACTAATAATTACTAATCACTAAAAAGAACTAATCTTGAAATAATTCTTCCAGTACAGTTCCTTGGTCCACGTACCGCTACATGTACAATTACACATATAATCATGCATTTAAATGTTTAAGACGGTTGCACTATGTTTGTACTTCAGAAAATGTAGTGGACCAACACCAGTAGACTTGGCTCCCCAAATCATCACTGACTGTGGAAACTTCACACTGAATTTATAACAACTTGGATTCTTTGGCTCTCCACTCTTCCTCGAGATCTAATTTCCAATTAAATCCAACATTTAATTTCGCCTGAAAAGAAAACTTTGAACCGCTGAGCAACAGTTTAGTTTTTTTTTTGCTTCTTAGCCCAGAGTGGTAATTTCTGATGTCTGTAGTTGCAACACTGGTAGCTCATGTCCTTTTTAAATATCTGTATGGTGGCTCGCAATCTGGCTGCTGTTTACTAATTGAAAAGGGCCACCAAATTCCTAAATCAGCTTTGGGTTACATAACTTTTATGGCTGCTCTTGTTCTTGTTGCTGCCACCTTCTTTTTATACTAAACCTCCCATTAATATGCATGGATATGTCACTTCTAAGGCCTTTCCACCAAAAAAAGAACCTTTAGTTTAGTGCTTATGCCCAAGCAGTGCTTAGATGGTTCTAAGCCAGTTCTTTCAAATAACTGGTTGCTTTTTCCACTCAGAGCCTGTTGCTGTATCATAACATCATCTAAAGTGTTGCAATGCTGCTGTGTAGGCCCACCTTGGGCAAAGAAATAAGGCCATCTGTGAACTTTTAGCAATGCTTATAGGAGAGTCGACCACTCAGGCAATTAATCAAGAAACGCTGACCTGCCTCTCCACATAATACTTGGGACATTGCAGACAACGGTCAAGTCAGCAGTCTTCCCAATGATTATGCAGGCCATTAAACTTCTGTTTATTCTATTAGAGTTGGGGGGTTATTTCTCTTACATATCATTGTACTTTTCTGATCATCTAAATTATTGGTTATCATTTGCTGTAAACCATAATCCTCAAATTAACAGCATTACATCTTTATTTGTGTAATGAACATATGAGTCTTGCTGTTTTATTTGAAACAACAAAACAGATTCATTTCAGTTATATATTTATCAAGAAATACACTTATATAGTTCAGATTTATGATGCTGCTCTTACTGGCTGAATGTTTTTGTATAAAGCAATATGAATATACTACATAGAAAAGGGGAGCTCAGTTTTATGTTGGTATCTTTTTCAGAGTAGGGTGAATTGGTGGAATTCGAACAAACCTGGATCTAGTTGCTACGTGGCTCTTGTAATACCAAATATCTTGAATATAAAATTCTGCATGTAATTATAAAACGCTCCTGCTGTTCCTCTAATCTTGGTACCATATTCGATAATCTTGTTTGTTGTTGTTTTTAGCCTGATAATCTAAATTATTATTTTTACTACCATCAATAAAAACTGAATATCGCAATTATCTTTTAGAATAATGGCATTCATTCTTTTAGCACCGAAATGTATAACACAACAAAATATTTGAGAGCTTCTCTATGATTAGGGTCCACAGCCTTACATAAGCCCTGGTTATATTTTTATATTGTTGGTACTTTTGCACTTTCTTGCCTAGCGACGTAAGACAAATACAGCACATTAATGATATGTGTGGGTGGGATGTTTGGAGGCTTTCACATTGTAGATGAGTTCTCCTTTAATGGTTTCCACAAAAGCTCCAAACACAGCAGGAAATATTGTTCTCTCTATCTCTAGTTATGTGTCTGTCTCTCCAAGTTGTCCTTTTTACTTTATTGCATGCTCTCACACCAACAGATACACTGGGCCTGGGGCATAGAGCATGTACAGTTTGTAAAGTAATACCAGAAAACCACACACTGAAGAGACAGCCATTTAAATCCACTAATTTACACACATGGATCTGGAGTAATAAAAAAAAAAAAAGAATAATGAATAAATACTTGGTTGCTATCTTGGCCTATAGTTTACTGAGGCAGATCCCAATAGTTCAACTAAGTGGATAGGCAAAGGCAAGGTTAAAAACAACAGCAACTCGCCATTTTTGTGATGACAGGGAGCAGGAGTGTTTTAACGTGGAAAGTGTCTGCTGAAAAAGGGGTTATGAAAGCAGTGCTAAAAGCTGCAATTTGGCCCAGCATTACACAGATTACCGCATCTCTGTACAGTCCTCTTTGAAGACAAAGTCAAAGTGCTTCGACCCTGTCCGATAATTTCATTGTTGCAGCTTTTCCAGAAACAAAAACACAGAGATACAGGGTGCAATCTGCCCCTCTTTTTAGAAACATGACAGGGGCTGCGAGGAAAGTAAAAGCAATTTTCAAGGGTGGACTTTCTTGTTTTCTGTCACTTCTGAAATAAATAAATCATGAGAAGGGATCAATGACACTGGGTTTGTAAAGCTGTATTTTTACTCATATGTTACAATATGAAGTGTAACTATTAAAAACCTGGACTGTTTATACTCACGGATCAGTCTTACAGTCTATACATATCAGCCATAACTCTATAGCCACCTGCCCAACATGCTGTTTAAAGGTTGAGTCAGCCTGTATTCAGAGCATTTCAACTACCTTTGTCTGAGCTGAGCTGGCTTCTTTCTTTCGACTACATCTGGTTCAGTCCAAAGTGGGCCCAGGCGACCCAACATGCCCACCTATGGATGAATTGATCCAGTAAAGTGATGTTACTCTCGCCCCCACCTACGTTGTAGAAACCTCTGATTGGTTAATTAATTGGGATCGGGATGTGAAGGACTACAACAGCCATGAGGGGGGGGGGGATCGCAAACACTGGATGTTCTCTGCAAAAACACATGCATTTCTGGTGAAAGACCGGCGAGCAATGGGAGAGAGAGGGCTAGATACCGGCTCCAGCATCAGCATCTGTAATGTCAGAAAATGGGGAGTGAAGACTGATTTTATGGAACTTAGTAATGCTGACCCAGCCCATGTTCTTCCCCACTGTCTCTCAGGTTTGTTTATTCAAACTCACGCACAGACAGGCAGGGTTTTAGTGAAAGCATATTTTAATAATACATTTTGTGGCAGGAGCACTTACAAGGGCGCAAAGTAGGCTGGTTGAAAGGAGAGAAGACATAGGGAAAGAATGAAGGCAAACTGGCAACAAGCTGCTGAGACACAGGGGCATTTAAAGGGCAGGGAAACAATAGGAAGACCAACAGGACATAGCTGAAGATGATTAGACAAATGAGGAAACAAGCTGACAGACACAGAAGGGGAGGAAAAGGGAGAAACAAACAGGGAGGAAGGGGTGACGTAGACAGAGATGAAGACGGATCATAACACCGTCACCTTCATGAGATGGCAATGGAAACACAACCAGGTTATGTTGGACCGAGCTGACCTGACATGGCCCGCGCCTATCCGACCCAAGTTGAAAAGGGCATTATAGGCTGCAAAAGATCTCAAACTGGGTCTAAATCCCATGGTTTCCACCTTCCATCACGAAAATGAACATAGGCATAAAACTAGAGGTTTATTGGAATAGACCTGATCAAAGAATATCTATTCCAATAAAATTAAATTGATGTAAAAAGCTGTAAGGGCCAGACCTAAAAAACTTGCATCTGTAATGGTCGTTGTTCAAAGCATGAATCTTAAGAGGACCAAAACAGGTACATGTAACATAAAAAAAAAATCTTCACAATATCACTACTCTGTAACACAGAAAAACACTGAAACTCTGACATCTAGCATGACAGGATGTAAAAAAGTTCAATGTTTAAGAAAACTTTTACAAGGTAACAAAAGATGTAGCACAAAGTTGTTGAAATCTGTCTACCTTGAGGTTTGCTCCAAACTCATAAAGTTAAAAACCTATTTACAATGATTTGTTGTAATTTCTGCTTTTTCTTTCTGTTTTTTAAAGAAACATGTTCTCTACAAAGCACAATGGTACTTTGTCTCCAATTTGTCAAGAACAAATTGAGAATAAAGTCTGAGGTTCTTTCGTTGACAGTATGGGCAAAACATTTTAACTCATTTTAACTTTAAACAGTTTAACTTGACGTCTAATAAACATTCCAAGGTTTGCACTGCCATTAAATGCATTATCATGAAATGATTTTGGCTAATTCACAGCGTAGGGCTCTTGGTCATGTTCACTGAACTATATCTGACCAGATTTTGTGCTTGTGTGCAGCTGTCTGCTTTGGAACACTGAAGCCAATGAATCCCGGAACCTAACATTTCCCAGCAGAACATTTAACTATAATTAGATTATCACTGTAATTTACCTATATGCACTCTTAAGGGTTTAGCTGTATACTTGAAAAAAAAAAAAAACAGAACCAGAGACATGGATTCATTGGCAGAAAAGAAACTGAAATTCTATAGTTATTAGTTACAGGAAACCTAAGGGTAGTGAGAGGACAAAACAAAAGGAAACCAGATAAAAGTTAATAACAGAAGCATGATGAAAAAGAAGAAAATGAAAAAGCTACTGATAACAGAAAAAGAAAAAAAGAAAGTCACAGTTGAGAAGAAAATATAAAAGAAGATGAACAACTGATGAAAAAGAACCAAGCAGCATGGAGTGACCAACAGTGCAGTGTGGCCAGGAGCCAGATGAATGAGTCATAACTCAGCTTCATTAGCGGCTATGTCTCCTGACCTATCGACATCCACATCGCACCGTGTAATCCTCGCAGATCGATCCGCTGACCTCCTGAGCAACAGGGTTCTTACTGCTCCTCATTGTTGTAGCCTTCGAGTTTGCCCTGGTATTTTTCTAAAGCTCTCCCATGCCACCTTTCAGCCACCGCCCCCCTCTAGTATTTATTATTAATATTGGACTCCCACAAACTGGTACAAAGGTCAAGATTTGTTTATGCATACGGCAGGACAGCAGAGCACATAAACTCAGCAGAGCAGTCAAATGTCAGTTTGAAAATGCCACAAGTTTAAAACCAAGTTGTTCAGTTTGTGAGGGTTTGACCTTTATTTGCCAAAAATCTAAAAATAATAAAAAAAATGCTTAAAAATGATTAAATAACATGACTATGAGGTTAAATTGTGCTTCTGCAAAATTCAAAAGGAGATTGAAGATTTTTACACCCAGCTGTAAAACAACATGCTGTAATCCCTTCTGGCCAAACAGGATTTTAAAACAAATCAAACTGAAACTTCCAGCTGCAAACAAGCCGAATCAAATCGAATTCCGAGTGTTTCTTTAAAATACTCCAGCAACCTAGAAAATCTTTTATTACATCGAGCTTGGTCAGAAGGTCCACCCAGGCACAACCAAAACACGGAAACTTTACTGCAGCACACGGGTAGACAGCTTGCAGGTCTCCAGCAGTGAGGAAGTTGATTAAAACACAAAACAAGTTTGCATTTTCCTTCTATGTTCCCTCAGCATCGGCGCCCCCCAGGGATGTGTTCTCTCCCCACTGCTCTTCTCCCTTTACACCACTGACTGCACGTCGAGGGACCCTTCTGTGAAACTCCTGAAGTTTGCAGATGACACCACCGTCATTGGACTCATCCGCGACGGCGACGAGTCTGTGTACAGAAAGGAAGTGGAACAGCTGGTTCTCTGGTGCAGTCAGAACCACCTGGAGCTAAACCCGCTCAAAACTGTGGAGATGACAGTGGACTTCAGGAAGAGACCACCATCAACATCTCCTCTCATGATCCTCAACAAGCCAGTCCCCACAGTGGAGTCTTTCAGGTTCCTAGGATCCACCATCACACGGGACCTGAAGTGGACCTCACACATTCAGGACCTATTCCGGGCCAGGGTCAGGAAGCGGGCCAGGAAAATCACCTCTGACCCGTCACACCCTGGCCACAATCTGTTTAGGCTCCTCCCCTCAGGTCGGCGTTACAGAGCGTTGTACGCCAAAACCACCCGACACAAAAACAGTTTTTTCCCCCAGGCTGTCGCTCCGACGAACTCTGTCTAGTCACAGTGTGTGAGTGCACTCACATAACAATAAACTATAACTCTGCACTTCTGTACATACTCACTGTAAAATAACCCCGGCTTGGTGTATATATTATCCTTTATTATTTACGATCTGATATTTATTTGTATTTTTACTTATTTTTGTTCTTATTTTTCTTTTTTTTATTTCACTTATTCAAGTTCTGTACTGGAGGAAAAAGTTTGCCGGAGTCAAATTCCTTGTATGTGACATACTTGGCCAATAAACTGATTCTGATTCTGATTCTGATTCCTTATTATGTCCTTATTATGACTTATGCTCTTTTACGTGACACTGTTTCCTAGTACCGCAGAAACTAACCTTAAATTTACACCACGTGTGTTAGCAGCGCACTACAACAGTGTCCTCATCTGGCAAATTCCTGGTGGGGATTGACATGCAATGGAGGTTGTTGTCATGATTCTACACTCAGCTCCTCTCACTCCCTCATTGTCAACCGCACCTGTCTTCAATCTCCAGCTACTCACCTCAAGTCCTTATAACCCGTCAACTCCCTTCAGTCAGTGGCGGATCATTACAGGAGTTCATTCCCGATGTCCACCGTGTATGTGTGCCTGCCGTCTCTGTCCCTGTTGTCCTACCTCTTCGTTCCTGCCATCTAGACCACCACCATCATCATCACTGTGCACTTCAATAAACAATTTTGCCATCTGCGTCTGGGTCCATACCTTCCACCACACTTCCTGACAGATGTGACAAAACTACTCATGGGCCTGGTGTCCCTGACACTAAAACTGGTGTTCAACTGCATAAGGACGGGACTTTGGTCCCTATAAAGGCTTAATGTTCTTAAGCAGATGGGTAAATATAGGAGAAAAGGTCCTAATTGTCATAGTATGTTGTTTGTTTATATACCCCACTGTGTCTCAATGTCTATGTCAAGTTGTCGCCATTGTCATCCTTGTATCTCACCAGGGACTCTAGAGTAGTTGATTTTTATGATCGTCAGGATTTATTTCTCGAACACTAAGGGCCTCTCTGCACCTGGGTCTATCAACCCAAACATCATGACAACTACAGGTGTAACATGATTAGTCCATAAAATTCTTCAATGACAGGCTGTCATTGAAGATGTAGTATGTAACCTAGTATTTAACTTTTTCACACTTTATCATGTTACAGACCTATATTTCAACTGAGATTTTATTTCACAAACAGAAAAGTGATGTGAAACAGAAAATATACATGGCTTCTAACTTTTATAGACAAAAGTCCTAATTGTGTTGTGGATTTGTATTCAGCCCCCTTTACTCTGATGCTCTTGAATAAAATTAAGTGCAGCCAATTTCCTGATTGGTGTTTAGAGTTTAGCTGAGCTGGGATTATTACTTTAAAGAAGAATTTAGAACGGGTTTCATTCTTAGTCTTTTAGTCTCTCGATTTGCAAAGAAAATAAAAGCTGACTCAGGAAGGTTGAATAGCAAATACATGCTGCACTCTGATTTTTATTTGTGAATTAATTCAAAGTCCCCCTTTCCTTTCCAAACCGGGCAACAGAAGCACCATGCTGCTGGGAGGCGTTTTGTCCACATTATTACACTGAATAGTTTTCACTTCTCAGAGAAATGCATTATTTAAATTTCAATATATTTTAACAAACACTAATATTCACATCCATATCACCGCACTTCATAAATAATGAATATGTAATTTGGCAGTTAGAAAGTAAGCCAACTGTTGTTTCAATGGACAGTTTTATATTTCTGAACAGACACATTGCAGCTGTCTTCCTTTGCACTCCCCAGGGCGTTCCTTTTTCATGCCGGAGTTTGTTCCTGGCTGGGATCACACTGATTCAATCTTACAGAATGCTACTTGTCTACCACTGAGTGGGAGAAATGTCTTGCTTCTGAATCAATGACCAATTCAATTTCATGCACCATGCTGACATTTAACCAACAAAGCCAGAAAGGTTAATGGAATTCCATATGTATGCACACACACACACATGCACACACATGGTTGGTACAGGGGCTGATTGTATCTGAACGCTACTTAGCAGAAGAGCCCAAACTAAAGGGAGAAAATCCTCCTCCAGCTAAGCTGCATATCAGTACATTCTGATACAAGTCCCACTGTATCTGAGTGCTTCTTTGTCTACCATTTACCTGCTCACTCATCACTCTCTTGCCTTTTATAATATGACTTTCTAGCATATTTCTCAATATCACCTCGTTGATCCTTGATCACCTTTCTCTATTTTTTTCATTGCCCGTCTCTTCCTCCAGCTTATCTGTCTTCCACACATACAAACTGGTTTTGTGTTCTTGTCCTTAATCTAGCTGCCACCTCCCTGCCCTTTCCTTCCGTTCATGTCTGTCTTTAAAACCAAAACACAAAAACCTTTATGATTAAAGAGTTCTCGCATCATTTTTCCCCCAACTTTCTTCAGTTTTCTGGTAGACTGTAATGTCTCAGAGAACATCGCGGCCATGAAGGTCTACTGCCAAAGCTCAGGATCCAGCATGTGAGATCAGCATTGACAGGTAAAACCATAGTTGCACTGGTGATGAGAGCAAGGGAAACACTGGGTTCTAATTCTAGAAACACAGCTAGACAGCTTTAACAAAAACATCATTACCCAAACACCAGGGAGAAGTTCTCACCCTGTTGCTCTGACACGACTGAATGGAAAATGGACTGGACCCAGACAAAAGGTTGTAAAGAGGAACATACACACCAACAATTAGGATACATGCTTTAGAAAAGCTACAGTTCATTGAATGTATCCTTTAGCTGTACATGGAGGCAACGTACTTCACAAGTTGCACAAGGGCAGTATTTGGTGGGAAAACAAAGAGAATCCGATACAGATGGGATTACCAGAAGATACACAAGATGTACAAAAGGGTTAAGGACCTAGATAAGTTTGTAATAAGAGCTCGACAGAAAAGGAACTAAGGGCGTTTTCACATGGGACTCGTGTCTGTACTTGGGTACCGTATTCGGTCAAAATCTACTTATTTCATACCACAATTTTTTTTTATTGTTTTAGGTCTTAAAACTATTTCCAAGTTCAATTTAACTCAGTTGGTATCATTCAATCAATACTCAGTCTGTGTGATGCTAAGAAAAAAAAAGTTTAAATAATTTACTGGGATGTGTATTATTTGACTAAACTGTATCAATAGGAGGTCCGAAATCTCCGGTAAAAACAGGCAATTATACAGGTGTGGTACCTGCCAGATCACTACAGGAGCAACGTCTAATTGTGTATTCCATTTTGTTTGTTAGATTTCGCAATTCCATCCACCTTTCCCACACCGTGGATTACATAATTACTGTCAGCTCTGTTTGTATAGACTTCTGCTGGACTGAACAACCTGTTCATAAGTTTGAGCACTGCTGCCACCTAGTTACTGGAGGCTTCATCACCGTTAAAGTTTGAATAAAAGCCTTGGCTACCAGGAGGCACCATGGGGAGGGGCTACTTCTATTTGCCCCACTATTTGAGAAGCACTTCTTAGTAGTAACATTCATATTTCCGTGTGTGGACATGTTGAGTTAATTTCAGAGAACGTGCACAAACGATGCTTAAAACAAATGCAAGCTACATGAGGCAGCCATGATAAACACACATACACATAATTAAAAACAATTAAGAGTCTGCTTTCCTTTAGATACATTACTCTGACAATAACCAGGATACAAGCTGCATAATAACGTGTTGGCCCCGATTTGGGGCGATCGTGGCTCAGGAGTTGGGAGTTCATCTTGTAATCAGAAGGTTGGTGGTTCGAGGCTCTCGGACATTGTGTCCTTGGTCAAGACACTTCACCCGTTGCCTACTGGTGGTGGTCAGAGGGCCAGGTGGCATCAGTGTCCAGCAGCCTCGCCTCTGTCAGTGCGCCCCAGGGAAGCTATGGCTACATTGTAGCCTACCATCACTTGTGTGTGTGAATGGGTGGATGACTGATTGTTTTAACAGCATCAGTCTGCTGGAAGAGCCTCCCTTAAGAAGCCTGGTGGAAAAAAGGGAGATAGGAGACACCTGTTGCTGCTACCTGCCACGCCCTAGAGAGAAGGGGAGAACAAAGAAAAAGTACACACATACATTCACCAGCCACATGAACCTAACAAATACAGGCCATTTACCATTTTGTTGCCAAAGCAGCGCTAAATTGATTTAAACACTTCACCAGACCCCTGAAGGTATGTTGTGGTTTCTGCTACCAAAATGTTGACAGCAAATTATTTTAGGCATGGAAGTTTTTTTAGATGGAACTGTTTGTCCAGAGAAGGATCACATTGAAATCTAAGGAGTTAGGAAACCAACATCTCAAAGTGTTGTTGTAAACCTCAAACTATTCCTAAGGCTTTTCTCTGGACTGGTTTGTTTTCTTCCCATAGTGTATTCTGGTGTCATGCGTTCCAAGACATTATGTAAAATAAAATGTTATTCATCAGACCAGTGAAACATCTTCTGATGCCCCATGGTCCAGTTCTGATGTCCATAGCCATTGTTTGAGCTTTTGGTGGTGGACAGAGATCAGCACCATGCCTGGTCTTCAACTTAGCACCTCCATGTCCAACAAACTGAAATTCTGTTTGTATTCTGATACATTTTGATCAGAAACCAGCATTACAGCGGACCTCACAGAGGTCAGGGAACACAGCTGCCCCCAAATAGCTTAAATGTGTGATTACTGAAGCGTGTGTGCACAATCTTCCATATATCCGCTCTTGGGGATACAGTGAATATGCTCCAAGAAAATAATTGGCGCTACAGGATTCGCTGCTTTGCAAACGGCATCCAATAGCATGCAATAGAAGCATGACAGTTATTTTTAAGTTCTCCAAATAGCATTTTCTTTTGACTGTTTTAGATATTCTCTACAAAAAGTTCTGTAAACAGGTGGAATTTTCTGCAAATTATTACGAGTTATGTTCCACAGAAAAAAATCTGTTAATATTGAATCATGAATAGGTGGTGTTAACTGTTTCTTTTTCAGCAATCTGAACTAAAGTGGCATGTCTATGGCATCAGACCACATGGGCCAGTCTTAATATACAATAATACCTTAATATGCAACCAGGGCTCATGTGCATCGTGTGTCTTGGTTGACCATGATCAATTTGCTGATTCACCTCTGTTCCTCTAATCCATTTTTTAAAAGATGGTGTGGCTCCTGTGACCCATTCATGGTTTTCAGACAAAGAAAAAAAAGAAAAAAAACAGTCAGATAAAGAAGGGAGGAAGACGTACAGCAAGGGTCCCAAAGTCAGGAGTCAAACCCCCCAGCACTGTGTGAAGGACTATTATCTTCCTCATATAGGGCACATGCTATACCAACTGTAGTTAGACCACTTTTGACAGATACTGACCATTACATCTCTTATGAGCTGCAGTTTTAGAAATGCTTTAATTTAAATAGCAATTACAATTTGGTATTTTTTAAAGGTCTACTTCACTAAAAATCATAAAAACTGTTGTTTGTAAAATCTTTCACTTTTAGTTGTGTAAGCTGAATGTCAATATTTTCTCCAACCTCCATTCCCTGTATCAACTGCATAAAAAAATAAAGTAGAAAACAATAGTCTGAAAAACCCATTCTGCTGAATGTCACAATGACAAACTGGCTTGGAACAGAGCATGTGGCCATGGAGTAGAGCGTTGTAGCTATTAGAAGGTAATGAATAACAACCTCCACAACATGGCAGGATACATTCAGGGTTAAAAACAATGCTAAATTTTCACCCCACGGAAGAGGAGCTACAAAATAATGGTTGGAGTTGTTTTTTTTTCCGGAACACCACTACCAAAATACGACGCTCACTTAGCTATTTGTTCAGTCACTTTGAGTACAGTGACTACATAACTACGGACCTTACAGTACTGGCTTTGCTTCAAAGTTGTATTTAAAACCAGTATCTGCACTGTCACAACAGTGGAACACATGCTCAAAGGCTGTAAGTAAAAAATTAAATGTTCACCCAATGTTTCACTTTTTATTGTGTTATAACATGCCATGACATTGAAATGTACACGCCAATATCTTCGACCACATCTACCCAGAGATGTAGGTTGTTTAACTAACCTCTATTCTAAGCTTCAGAGCACTAATTGGAATATCAGCAGCAAAATGTCCCTGCTTACCCAGGCTGGAGCTCTCTGTGGGCCTACCCATTCGTCAGCAGATCAGACGAGATGACGAGCTAAATTTAAGCATACTACTAAGCAGAGGAAAAAAAACAAACCAGGATTTCCTCAGTGCCGAAGAGGGAAGAGCCCAGCCTTGAATCCCTGTCTAACTGGAGGGTGTGCGGCATACAGAAGACCACTTGCCCAGTTTCGCTCTGAAGCCTTAGGCCTCCTGAGAGTGTGAGCTTGTTTGGAATTGCAATCTAAACTGGGTGGTACTCTCCATCTAAGGCTAAATACCAGCATGATTTTCATCACACATTACACTTTACTTACTTTAGTAAATGGACAGTGTAAGAGTTGTGTTGCAGTTAGCCAATTAGAGGACAGAAACGTGCATGTCAAAATCAGAATGAGCAAGCTCCCAAATCACACTGTTTCTCTCCACCTACTTTCGTGCTGAACTGGAACACACCGGGAGGATTTTATTTTTTTATTTTTTTCTGCTTCAGTTTCTGCTTTATATATCCCACACACAATAATGAAAGGACAATCTGTTGTAGCCACTACAAGTAGTAATAATGTCATGCCCGCTCATTATATTGGACACACAGAACTAGTAGAAGTCTGTCAGAATGCTTTGTATTTACCTTTATTCACTAAGCCATTTTCTGTAATCCACTGCTAGGCGTCATGAGGTAAAGTCCACCCCGGACATGTTGCCAGTTCGTCACAGAGCCAACACAGAGCCACACAAGAAAATATAAACAAACCTTTAACATATGAAAAGGTAAATACCATTTTCACGAATGAAATCATGGCATAATGTTAACTCATATGTCATATTACTCTTACTGGCTACAGGTTTCCCTGTCAGGGACATTTTTTTAGCCTGCTGTTCCACTGGACCCTGAAATAAAACAAAATTCACATGATCATTGAATAAGTAATCGCCTTGATGTCTCTCCTACGCTCCCCAGCTGTAGATTGCTTTCCCACACATGTGCCCTTTCAATTTCTCTCCTGCACTCACTTGCTAACACACTTTAAGGATTTAGTCAAACAAAGTCAAAAGAGAAGCCGTGTTAAGTTTTCTGCATCTGTTTGAAAGAAGGATTAGAGATAGTCTTACTGGCTTTGATCAACCTTGTCTGAGTCTTTGGAGACATGTTTAGTCTATGTACAGTTTTTGTCAGGAGCTTACATCCAGAACTGTGAAAAAGCATGTTCTCTTATAGATTCCTTCTTTTAATTTTGTTTATTTTATTTTCTGTCATCTATAAGTCTATTAGATACAATGATATGATAGCCTATTTAAATATAAAAGCAGGTTTAAATTGATGACTTTCATTTGGTAGAAAAAATACCCTTAAACCTAATTACTGACTGTGCCACCATTATCAGTAACATTTGCTGTCACGTCTTTACAATAGCTCCCATTGAGTATTTCACATCATTGTTCAACAAATTTTAACCCTGTGTATTTGAAGAAAAGCCCCACTGGAGTGTTTTTAAGCATTAATAATCTGATTAAGATCATATCACAGGATATCAAATATATTTAAGTTCAGATTTTGAGTAGGCCACTCTAGGACATTCGTTTGTTTTCATTTTAGAATATAGATGAAGTTTCTGCTGTGTTTTCGATTATTACCCTGCTTAACCCAAGTCTGCGTGAACTAAAGGTCATAGACTGATGGTCAAACCTTCTGCCACACGGTTCCAAAAACAAACAAAAGAGTAGAATTCGGATTTGCATTAGATGTAGCACGTTTTCCAGTAATTGAACCGGTGAACCAGCTCCTGCCTTTCAAACCACAACTACTATGCTTGATTGACAGGCGAAATGTTTTTGTGTTTTTTTTTTTTTTTCACTGCGACTTGCTGGAGTCCTAAAGCCTGAGAAACATCTTGATAACCTTTTCTAGACTGAAAAATATTACTGACTGTTTCTCATCTGTACTTAAATTTATGTAGATCAGCGTTTTGTTGCTTTTTCAGAACCACCATCCTACCTCATGTCTTTAGACAGGTCATTTCTCGATTCCATATGTCATGCAGTAAACAGGTCTGTATATGGCTATTTAAACTGATCCACTAAATGTATTTTTATCACAAATAATTAATGTTTTAGAAAGGCAACAAATGTATTTTCAGAGCACTGTACATTTGTATGAATTCAAACTTTCGAGCCGTTACGCTGTTTTATTCAATCCAAACCCGACTGACGTGTTCATAGGTTTGTTACAGCATGTATTTCTCCCCGAATTTACACTATTAAGCTACTTATTTGTGAAAAAGTTGAATAATTTTAATCTTATCTCCTTCAAATCCATTACGGAGTCCAATTTGCGCAATCCACCAGTTCCTCAAGCACTGAGCTCCTGTGTGTTGCCATTATCTCTGTGCTCTAAATGTTTTCCTTTTTTATTGTACCCAACATATTCTTTGCTTTGTGAGACCACAAAAGATTGTTGGATTTAAACAATTTTCTCTGGGGTCAATGAGAACAGTGTTCCAACATGTTCAAGTTAATGAGCTATTATAGATTCACATGTTGTTTTAAACATTCTAACTATCTTTTCATTCAGTTGTAATAGTTTAAGTGAAATGGTTGAAACTTGAATTGTATTTCACAAATACAATGAACCTTAATGCATATCTAAAATGACATTTATACCCACTTCCTTAACAGCACACCCCAAATCAGAATCTCACCTTTACTGAAAATATTTTTATTCAATTCAGTTTGCGTATCGTGCCGATTCAGGAAATGTGATCTCAAGGCACTTTACAAGAATAGTAATTTCAATTCAATCACACATGCATTCCAATTAATCATTCAACTCATTAGTCCAATCAGCTTAAAACATTTTTTTTCTAAAGAATGCCAGGAGATTGTGTTGATTGACTTCCAGCATTCACTCCTCCCATAAAAACATGTAAAGACAGTAGAAATTTGCTTCCATTGTGTCATTGACTTAACAGCAATCCCTCATACTAAGCGACCATTTAATTCCTCTTTAATAGGAAAAAACATCCAGCAGAACATGGAAGAAGACAAGTGGCCACCTGCCACCACTGACTGGGGGTTGAAATATGTGACCCATTCTCAAATCCGGGGTTCACGCCAGGAAACCAACCAGTATAGATGGCTTGTATATTTGGCCAGAAGTTTGTATTTTTTCCCTGGCTGCAACTTGGCACAGAACATTCAGCCAATCATCAATAGGAATTCATTCAGCACATGACAAAAAAACTAAATTGAAGAAGCCACCAATGACCAGGGTGTGTAACCTTTTAGCTTGATCTAGATGGACAATTAGATAAAGTGATTTAAAATAAATGATAAATTTATTTATCAAAGGTGTAAAAGAATAAAAGAACCCACATATCACTGCAAAATAAGCTGCTTTTAGCATTCTATTGTATCTTACCAACAGAATTACAACCAATGTATGTTTTCATAGTGATAAATGGTGAGTCTTATCTCAGACAACAGATTGTGTTTGTCCCTTGAGTTAAATGCCACTATGAGTGATACAAGCCACATGCCGTCCCCGGTGGCTAATAGATGTTTGTTCTCACTTAACAGTACTGTGAGTAAAATGATGGGCTGCTATCAAAAGCATTGAAGAAATTGATGCATTTTAGTGTTAATAGGAGCCTGTGTACGTGCAGTGTTTAGGTGTAAGCTGAGAGAACTTTCAGCCTTTACACACAGAGAGATTTTCAGAATCCAGACAGAAGGTTATCATCTGATGTGAAGGAAGATTAATTCAATTCAATTCACTGTTATTTATTAAGCACCAATTCACAACAAATGTCATCTCAGGGCACTTTACAAAAAAAGTAATTTCAATACATTATACAAACATTCCAATCAGTTAAAAGTTTCCTATGTAAGGATTCCAAACAGAATGCATGACGTCGTTGACATGGGGTTGAGCCCCCATGTCAGGTTAGATTTTTATCTGATTAGCGGGTATAAAACCTTCAGTACTGTTCATTCTTCCACCTTTGTGTAAAAAAAAGTAAAATCTAATATAATATTCCTATCTTAATGGTTTTATTTTTATTAGCTATAAACTCATAATAACTGAAAATATTAGCTTGAAAATACCAGTCTGTCTGTTATTAATCTACGTCGACCTTAAGTCTCCTCCCCTTACGGTCGTCCCCTGGGTTCCCTGCATGACAAAAATAATGAATGTAAGGCAATGGATCGATTCTGGTCCACTTTGGCCCCGTCCACACTACTGCATTTTCGTTTACCCTATTTGTCGGATTATAAGTCGCTCCGGAGTATAAGTCGCGGCAGCCGAAAATGTATAATAAAGAAGGTAAAAACATATATAAGTTGCACTGGAGTATAGGTCGCATTTCTTGGGGAAATTTATTTGATAAAATCCATCCCAGCTGGGTGAAAAACCACTCACTCAAACCGACCGCGGCTCCTCCTGCAGCTGACTGGACGCCTAGACAAATAGGAGGAGCCGCAGCACCAGAGCGAGCTGGTTGAAATATCCACGCACAGCTGCCAGCTCGGCTCTCTACCGCTACCGATCGAAGGGTGAGGTCCTCCGCTGACTTTGTAAAGAGAGAAGCTGTTCCTTCATTCTAAGACTGTGCTGGACACTTTTTGAACTCCCCTCCTCGCGATCCCTGAATTGATTGACGATCGAACTCTGCTTTTCCTTCGTTTTTTTTAAATGTGTTAATAATTTCACACATAAGTCGCTCCTGAGTATAATTCGCACCCCCGGCCAAACTATGAAAAAACTGCGATTTATAATCCAAAAAATACGGTAGAAACGGAGAGTTAAAACGAAAACTATCTCCGTCCACACTAGCGTTGTCCCTGCGTATTAGAATTGATCTCCATCCACATTAAAACGACTGAAAACGCGGATCACCTTACCATTCTCCAACACTGGGCATGCGCGCGCTCCTTAGCTGGTTGCAAAGGCATCAAAGCAAGTAACACTTGTAATTCGTTATCCATGTTGCAGTTTCTAACATAATGTACTCCAGGCTGTTTTTGTATGTTATCTTCCGGGGACGGGTCATGTAAAGGGTGGCTGACGAATCAGGGAAGGATATGCCATGACCGATGACACCCCATCTTAGAGCCGAGCGTGATCTGCTGCTAAATCGTTTTTGCCGTTTTTAGTGTGGATTGGAGGTGCAAACGTAGCAAAAGGTCTCCATTTTTAAACGAAAACGCAGTAGTGTGGACGGGGACTTTGTCTTACGTCCTGAATCACACATATGATGTACCGCAATTTAAATTAGCATAAATTATGCATTTTGACTTTGTTTGTCAAGTGATTTGGGATTCAGTTGATAGCAAGAATTTGCAACTAAAATGCCTACAAGTCAGAAGTCACATAACGAAGCTAACGCTAGCTAGCACGTAAAGCACTCACTGAGACCTTGTAGAGCGTCTCCTCCATGCTGGCTCTCACTCCACTTACTGCTTTACCCTTATCATAGCTACAGCTTTCCACACGGTCAGATTTATAGTGGTTTGGCCGCGTTAAATGGTCATTTCTTCATTCTGGGAACACTGGCCATTTGTCTCCTTCTTCTTCTGCAGTTGTAGTCCACTAAGTGTTTTTATACAAAACCAAAAGTAACTTTTGCTGCCGTTCAAAAATCTAAATTTGTCATTGAAACTGACAGACATCATATGTTCAATCCATGATGCATTTTTTAAAACTTTTATTAAATTATTTGAAGATTGAAAGACATGAATAATACAGTTATAGATGAAAAGTAGTAATGTAGGGATCCATCTTTATCTGAGTCCCCAGAGCCGTTGTCAGTGTTAAGAAGAAATGTGTCCTAAATTTGCTTAGCCTGGGACAAAATAACGTGTGACTCAAATTACAAGAGGGGGTTGACATCTGTCACAGAGGTCGACAATGTTTGGATACATTTCAGATAGTTTGGTTTTACTATAGTGAAGTCTGTGAAACACCTTGAACTGTATACGTTGTGATCTAACAGATGGAGAAGATGAGCATGTAGCTTTCACAGCTTTCTCCCACCTACTATCTGTTAAATTGGCTGAAAGCTCATGTTCCCAAGCAATTTTTGTTTTTAGCAATCAAATAATTATCAAAAGGCACAATTGTAAATATTAGATATCAGTGATTTTTGATGGGTTACTAAAGTCAGAATGTGTTCTCATGGTTGGATGTTAGGAATAAGTAGAAAGCTTGGAAAAATAGGGGAAGCACAATGTCTAACTTAAAGGTACAGAAATAGATGGGATCTGGGTAATTCAAAATTTAGACATAAATCTGAAAAGGAAGTGAAAATGCCATCTTTGTAGAGGTCTCTAAAAACTTTAATACCTTGGTTTTGCCATAATTTATAGGAACCACTGGTAAGGCATGGGGGGAAAAGCTGGTTATTAATAAGAGGCAATAAGGTAGCTACAGATAAGAACTTAAAGTGGCGCCTGCATTGATAAAAAAATCTTTAGTGTAGACAGCACCAAAGGATTCTTTGTAAAGCTGGAATAATTGAGAGGTAGTGAGGATGTGAGTGCAGCTGCGGGTCAAGTAAAAAACTGTCTCTAGTCCACTCCATAATGGTTGTGAGGAATGGAACCAATAAACGGATTTATGGATTTCAGCTCACCAACAGTACAGCTGAATATTTGGTAAGGCAAGGCCACCATCAGATGTAAAATTGTGTAATGCCGACTTCCCTAGTCTGGGGTGCTTTCCGGCCCATAAAAAGGATGTTATAATTTAATCCAAGCTTTTGAAAAAACTTTTAGGCAAAAATAAAAGAACATATTGAAAGAGAAAAATAAACTTTGGCAACACATTCATTTTCACAGCATTGATCCTACCTATCAATGAAAGAGGAATATAATTCCATCTCTGGAAGTCCTCCTTAACCTGCGCGACCAGTGGGGAAAAATTGGCAGAATAAAGAGATGATAGGGTACGGGTAACATTGATGCCCAAATACCTGAACGTAGACAGGCTCAGCTTAAGAGGAATAGACTGTTTAAGAGATAGCGATAAATAGTTTATAGGGAAACATTCACATTTAAGGAGATTCCCTTTATTGCCCGCAAAGAGCCAAATAACTTCAGTGCAAATAAAATTGATGAAAATTTTAGTATAGGGGTCTGATATAAACAAAAGAAGGTCGTCCGCATTCAAGAAACTTAATTCAGTACAAGAACGAGGGATGCCACAAAATAGAGGAAGCGACTTTATCTATGGTTCAATGGCCAATGCAAAGAGCAAACGAGAGAGAGGACACCCTTGTCTGGTCCCCTGTGACAGTGTGAAATAATCAGATAGAGAACTGTTTGTATAAACACTAGCTTTTGGAGTGGTATAAAGTAATCTGATCCACAATATGGATCTGTTGCCTAAGCCGAATTTCTTAAGAGTCTGAAAAGCGCCACTCCACTAGGTCAAATGCTTTTTTCAGCATCGATCGAAATGACAACTTCAGGAGCTGAAGAGAAATGACTAGAGAAAATTAAATTAAAGAGTGTTTGAACATTAAATAAGAGGTACCGACCTTTTATGAAACCAATCTGATCTTCCCATATACCACAATCGAGGGGAATAAAGAGACAGGAGGATTGGGGACAATTTGTTCACAAATTTCTTGAAAAATTCAACAGGATATCCATCGGGAGCAGGAGCTTTTACTTTTTTTTCGCCATGTCCGATGATACTTCAGGGAGGAGTAAAAGTTCTTAAAAATATTGATAATGAAAAAAGGGTCAGAGACAAGGTTACCAAAGGGATCTTTAATTTGCTGAATTAAACGAGAGGTAGATAGACGTTTAAATTGATGAGCAAGTAACCCACTGGGGTTGTCACCATGCTCGTAATAAGAGGCTCTAGACCTTAATAAAAGCTGTTCTGTGTCAGTTGCTGCATGGAGGTCCAGTTAAAACTGAATGTCAAGTGGCTGTTTGATAAGAAATTCGGAGAGGGTAATAGCTATTTGTCTGTCAATATCAGTAATCTTAATTAATAGATCATTTATCTTGGCTTTATGGATTGTATTGCGATGTACCGAATAATAAATTATTTGACCTCGTAAATATGTTTTCAAAAATTCCCACAAAAGTTTGAGATTGAGTCATTCCTGTAAATAGCTGTAAAATTGTCAATAGAAAACGTAATAAAAGTGTTGAACTGATCATCAGCGAGCAGCAGAGTATTGAACCTCCAGGGATAAGAGAAACTAGTTAGGTTAGGAAATCATAGATTAAGAGTGAAGGGAGCGTGAATAAAATAACAACTTAGTGATATTCCAAAGTCGTCACTTTTGAAATTAGGGAACCGTCATTGAAAAAATAGTCAGGATGAGTGTAAGACTGATGAACGTGAGAAAAGAAGGAATATAACCTAGTTTGAGGATTATAAAATATCCAAGGGTCTACAAACCCTTTTTGTGACATAAAATCCGAAATGTATTTAGACATGGAAGACTGGGTGAGAGTACGAAGGTTAGAATGGTCCAAAGATTGAGATCACCTGCCAAAATTAGAAGATGAGCATCTAGGAAAGGGAGCGTGGCAAATTATCTGTTTATGAAAGGCGGAGTGTCAAAGTTTGGAGCGTAAACATTTACCAGTAATACAGGATTATGGCAATGATGCCCTGCAATAATCAAATATCTGCCATTCTAACCGAGTATGATGTAGGAAGGATTAAAATTAACCATTTTATTTCCTAAAATTGCCACCACCCTAGATTTTTTGAGTCAAAAAATTAGTGATACACATTCCCTAACCACGTAGCTTTAAGCCTAACATGGTCCCTGTCAAATAAATGTGTTTCTTGCAAGAAAAGTATGTCCGCCTTAAAGCATTTTAAATGTGAGAATACCTTTGATCTCTTTAAAAGGATTATTACTGTAATACCTTTAACATTCCAAGACAAATAAATAATAAATGGACTGTCTAAGTTTGGACAAATGGTGTCAGTCATATAAACTTACTTGGGTATGAAAATGAAAAGATAGGCCCCTGAGTGGAGAACAAAAAAACCCCAAAAAAACTGAAAGATATCCAAATAGTAATACAGAAACAAACACATGAACCATAAGTCCAAACCCACCCTCATCCCGCACATCAAGTGTTCCCATCCCCAGACGATGAGAACACTTGTGCAGACTCTGATAGGAGTCATCCTCAAACCGCTGCTTGCGATGTAGCTAAACCTAAACTAACTGGTAGTACCCTGCAGAGCAGTGAGTTTATACCTTAAATGAAAGGCGCCGGAGAAAAAAACAAAAAAAAAAACAATGGTAAACAGTCAAGAATTAGATGAATAATAAAAGTAAATAAAAAAATCCTTTGATTTATTTTAAGAGAAGAAAAATAAATAAATCATTTGAAAAAAAATAACTAAAATAAAAATTAAATATAAACAACAATTTTAATTTTGCGGGCGACTGTGGCTCAGTGGTAGAGTAGTTGGCTTGCAATCGGAGGGTCGTAGGTTCGATTCCAGCTTCCTCCAGTCACATGTCGATGTGCCCCTGGGCAAGGCACTTAACCCCCAAATTCTACATTGTCCTACCGAGCCATGTTGGGTGTCGGTGTATGAATGGGTGTATGAATGGGTGAATGCGGCTTCAATGTAAAGCGCTTTGAGTGGTCAGTATGACTAGAAAAGCGCTATATAAGTTCAGTCCATTTACCATTTACCATAATTTAGCATACTGTCATCCCTTGTCCACTGAACACAAATGTTGATCATAAGTGTACAAGTAACAACAAGTGAAGGATTTTCTCTATGAAGACATAGTCTTACGTAATAAAAAGTATCTAGGTCAGAAAGGATCAAGGAACTGAAGGAACATAAAGCAAACAAACAAAATAAACATAGGCCTGTAGAGTTACAAATTTCCTCCAAACATCCAAAATTACAATGACAGCATGCAACTTGTGTTAAGAATTGCTAGCGCTATTCCTCTGTGAGTTCATAACATCTTGGTGGTGCTTTATTGTTGTCTACAGGTTTATTTCAGGCTTTTAATCCAACTACACAAACACGCAATTTCAATTACGTCATTACCAATCGGCATCCCGGTTGTAGGCTTACACTCTGTGCTTTAAAATGGCAGTCGGCTAGACAAAGGTTGCTGCTGCAAAGTAAAAATGGTTCACATTTGCGTGTTTCCAAATTGCACAAACAAAATGTCCAAGTGGACTAAGTTCAACTTCAACAGGCTCCTTTTCCGCTACCTGCTTAAATAGGTGCTATTGTGGGTGTCACTGAAATTTTCGTTTTTTTAAGTTGGAATGGGTTGGATAAAAACCTCTGAAATACCCCTGAAGACAACAACAAAGATCCTCAGAGACACTCTAAACAGAGGAATAGTGCTAGGGATTCATAACAAAACATTGTGTTTCCACCTGAATAGTCCGAGAAATTATAACTGAACAGATTTGTAAGTTTACCAGCTGAGTAGGCCAAGAAGTACTCATGCAAAGTTTAAAATGGGTTCTAAAAAAGCTCATAAACATCTGATTGTATTTGGTCATCGGGTATTTTATATTCTGTTTCCTCTTAATCCCAACACAGCTATAATTTCAGTCATTTGCCCCTCTTATATTGGGTCAGTCCTGGTGTAGCCGGTTTCAGGCGGAGCCCATGGGCTCGCCCCTGCTGCCTCCCGGGCCCCTGCACTGTAGCTGCTGGATGTTCCCCAGGGGCTTCCCTCTGTTCCTCCCTTCAGGGGGTGCAGTCTGCCCTGCGACGGTCTGCCTGGGATTTCTAGACTCTAGGGCCCTCTGGGCGTCCACATCCCCGTCCTTCTTCATGTATGCGTCGATTCCTGTAGGATGGATTGGCAGCTCCTCACACCAGCTGTCGGGAACTCGTGTGGGGAAATCTTGTGCACAACTGCATGCTCACACACACACACACACACACACACACACATTGGTGTTTGCGGATGCTTTCTTGAGCTGAGGTTGTCATCAATGGATGGTTGGTGCCAGGGGCTTTTCAGGGACATTGTTGTTGTATTCATTTACCCATTTTAGTGTGTTGTGGGCGAGTAGTTCTTAGTTAATTTCATTTTATTTTGTTTTGTTTTTAACTTAAAAAAATAAGTTGCAGCAATCACTAATAAAGGATTTTCATACATATCTGTCAAGTGGAGTACTATAGCAAAACCTGTGATGCTCTGCTTGTGAAAGTAAATCTGTTGGGCTTATACTTGGTTTTCAAATACCAATTTTGAGAACCACACCAGACAGAACGTGTTAAAAAAAAGAAACAAAAAAGAAAATAAAACGACACATTAAGACACAGTAGACACACTGGAACTGCATTACTGTTATAAATAAGAAAGAGGTTCTGCAGCAGACTAGCTGCTGAGGTGAAAACTATAGCTAATGAGTTAGAGGACATCATGCATTTATCATAAGTAACTTCATAAAACTTAAAACATGAAACAAAATGCAGAAGATTACTAATATTTTGGCCAATTCCTAACAAAGCTGATATTTAATAAATTCCTTCCTGGCTTGAAGTTTTTCAGCTAACTGTTTTTATTGAGAGAAATAAAGGAATGGACAATTTTATTTCTATTTATTCATTCTACCTATAAAAACATGCTTCCCTCTCCTCAGCAAAACCCTTCAGATCATTCTGCAGCAACCCAAGGTTCCTTGTCCAAAGAGAATATTTACCTTTACTAAAAGGTAACCATGTTTACTTTCTGATCAATTTCAGAATACATCAAAAATGCACCAGGAACTTTACAGGTGAACTTAAGTAGATATTATATGAACTTCTGGTCTCCCTGTCCAGCTGTTCAATATGCTGCTGTATAACAAAGTGATTAACCACATAAATCCAGTGTCTTATCGATGAATCAGTTAATACTCTGATTTAGTGACAGTAAAACAATTCTATTCATCTTACTATTCAACTTTTGACATCATGACACCAAAATAACAACTAACAGTTCATCCACTATCCATGGCCCCAGCGAGTCCAAAATGATGGTGGTAAATGCTGGAGAAATTAGGTATAAAATAATCCCTCGGCCACTGTTGTCACCAGATGAGCTTTTTGAAGTGAGAATGTTACATTCTAAAAAGGTAGCTCAACTCAACAAAGAACTGCCCAACACCTTCTGAATGGTACAGTACAATGACAAGCCGATACTGCCTCAATAACCTCAATAATCCAGTTTTTTTTCCTCTACATGAGCTACACAGCTAGGATTTTTATCTTCATGGACAACAATGACCCATCTTTTTATGGTCACATATCCACAGAATGGCTTTTGAAGGTTGGGGTCCCTTAAATGATGTAGCCTGCAGCTTCTCCAGACCTGACTCCCATAGGAAAACCTCTGGCATCAGCTAAGTCCCCATGCAGTGGGTTGTAATCCTTTACTCCTGAATCTCAATGACCTGAGCTCCTCCCTTCAATAAGTCTGGAATGTCATGCCTCAGTATGAGGAGTTTTATAAAAACATATATATGTTTTCACACTACAAATCGGGGGAAAAATCCAGGTGATCAGTACAATAATTACAACACTGCAAATTGAAGCTGTGGGGAACAAAAAGCTGCTGAACAAAAGTAAGACTGCAATCTCAATAACAGAGAAGTGGGGGAAGGGATTGGACAGCTTTTTCTCTTTTAGAGGAGCTTTAGTGCTTATACTATATTCCATCTGTATCACGTTAAAACTTGGTGCCTGTTTTGAAAGCGAGGCTTTACTAGAAGAGCTACAGAGGGGAGACTGTGGGGGACTGGGTCACCCAAGATTTACTTCACCTCTATCCCCAAATCAGTTTTTTAAGCAAGAACAATGCAGCCTGAGAGAAAAAAGGGAATGGAATGAGATAGGCAGGACTGGCCAGGGAGTTATGAGTAGCTAGGTAGAAGATTGATGACACACTAAGGAGAAATATGGATGGAAAAACTCTCAGAGTTTAGATTCAAGAGTCCTGCGGCTCCTATTGGCTTCAAAGTGTCTCAGAAAAAAAAAAAAGTGAATTGAGAGCAGGCCGCGATGAGATGGTAAAGGTGAGCGGAGAAGTGAAAGAGGATCAGAGTAGGGTGGAAAAAGGAGGAGACAAAGAAGAGAGGGTAGCTGAACTTCCCCAAGGATGAGTTCTGCATATGAATTTTGAAATTGGAAACAGAGTGGCAGGTCACTGTGTAGCACTGGAGCAAATGCACCTATAAGAATAATCTTTCTCTCCTCCTCCCATCTTCCTCCTCCGCTGTGTGCTGAGCAGTGCAGATGGTGCAGCGTTCGCCTGCAGATATTAAGAAACCCGGGAGATAGAGCATGTGAGAATGAACTTCATTCGATGTTATCTCTACAGCGTTTCAGCCGAGCACTCAAATTCACCAGAGAGCCATCCATAGTGGCTTGTGTGAAACAAACGCTTAAAAGGATGAAACCCGGGATCGGTACTGTTTTCCCTGCACAAATGAACAGATGCTGGCGTACAAGTTTTTCCACACAAAGAGTGTTTCCACGTTCACTTACTCACAAAGGCACTGGAGTCTCGTGGCTCAGCTGGTAACATGCAATTATGTGGCTATGATGTCATTGATTTTCCTGCAATGTTTGGAAGCTGCACGATGCCACGCGTTTAGAGAGTGCCTAGAAAGTGCCTTGCTGTGTGGAATACTAATATGCTCATTTGTGTTGCGGTGGCCAAAAGGGAAATGTTTTTCCATGCAAGCTCCCCTGCTAATGGATACCTCTGCAGAGCTGAGAGCTCAGGGAAAACTGACTGACAGAATGCACGACTGGCAGTCTGACTCAACCCTGATGGACAAGTTGGACTCTGCCTAGCTGTCAGGCCAGTGGACCAGCCCTGGAATCTGGACTTGACGTGGAGGTGAAGGAGGGAAAAAGCGAGTAAGCAACTGGAAAAGGGAAAAATAAATTACATCCCTTTCCTCTTTACAAACACATTGGTGGGCTGTATACCACCAATCCTAATGAGGAAGAAAGTAGTGAGGAAAATGAATGGATAATATCATAAAACAGTGGAAATTAGACTCAGTTATAATATGAGCAAAGTGGCTCACCACCCTGAGATATTATCTCTGGCTGGGCACAAGCACTCCAAAAGAAAAGTTAGATTACTCATGTAATTCATGTTGAATTTAGAAAATAAATAGTGGATTTAAAAGTATTCACCCTTTTGCATGTTATACGCTTTTTGTTGCTTTCACAAATTAATTCAGACTATTTTGATGAAATAAATTACAAAACATCCCTTTCTAAGTAATTGTGAAAACTGATTTCTACAAAAGTAATAAAAAGTAAATAAAAATTTGCAGCATAAAATGAGTGACTTCTTAATTAGTCACAAATCCCACTCCCTAAGTAGGTATTCAGTAGATGCACATTTGGCTGTAATCCCAGCAGGAAAAAGGTGTGGACAGGTCTCAGTCAGGCACAAACATCTGCACAAAATAATTTCCTCCATTCTTCCTTTTAGAACTTTTGAATCTGTATCAGGTTGCCTGGGGATCTGCTGTGAACAGCACTTTTCCACTCAAGCCAAAAACGTTCTGTTAGATGGAGGTCTGGGCTTTGATTGGTCCTCTCCAGAACATTAAACTTGTTGACTTCAAACCATATCTGTTTAGCTTAAGATGGAGGCTTTAAGTCTTTGTCTTGCTAGAAAATAAATTTTCTCTGAAACAATAGTTCTCTTGGAGATGCAAACAAATTGTTCTCCAGGATTTCTCGACATTCATATGCATTTTTTTTAATCTACTACCTTTACACACCATCCAGGGCATTCTGCTGGAAAGCATCCCCCATTGTGATGCTACCACCACCATGCTTTACAGTGGGAATGGTATGTTCGATGTCCGCCAAGCATAAGATCTTGTCTAATGGCTGAAAAGCTTCATTTTGGTCTCATCAGACCAAATAACTTTCATCTAACTGCCCATGGAGTCTCGAAAGTGCCTGTAGGGAAACTCTATTCAAGCCTTGATATGAGTTTTCATCAACATGAGCTATTCATTGACACTCTAATTTAAAGGGACAGTGTGTAGTTTTTGCAGTACATATTTGAAAATAGACATTAAAATATTACATAATAATAGTTATGTAAAGCAAATTAATTGCAAAATATTGGTGATATTGTAAAATACCACTTTAAAAATCAGTTTTAAAATACATAGGCGCGGGTCCCCTTTTCAGGGGAAAGCCATATTAGATGACGTCTTTACTTCTACAAGAGCCCTGACGGACAAAGCGCACAGAACGCGCCCGCTATTAAAACAGTGATTTCCCTTCAAAATGCAAAAACGTTTCGCCATAAATACATTTTTACCTCTTCGCTATAGTTCCAAGCGATGAAAGAGAGACTGTTGTTTTCGTCATTTTGCTGCAAATAGATAATTCTCAGTGAATTGAGCCTTTGAAAACAGCACTAGTTGGACCTCCGTTGTTGAGTTTCTTACTCGAAGACACAGATACTTGCTTGTGATAATTTAGATATGCACTGCCCGCTACTGTCCGAAAATTACATACTGTTCCTTTAAAGCTTTGGTTGGTGATTAACCTGAGCAGGAGTTGTTGTATGCAGAGTCTCTCCAATCTAAGCTGCTGAAGCTTGTAACTCCTTCAGTGTAGTCATATATGTCCCTGTGGCCTCTCTCTCCAGTCTCCTTGCACAGTCACAAAGTTCATGAGGATGGCTGGATCCAGGCATATTTACACATTCTCCCAGTTCTGGATGGTATTTTTAAATGAACTCCAGGGCATGTTCAGTGCCTTAGAGATTTTTTTTGTATCCATCCCCTGACTTATACTTTAGTTCTTTTATTGTCATTACGTAATGCTAGCAGGAAATACTGATCCACCAATAAATATGCTTTTTAAACACAAGTGCCTTTATACTACAATCACATGAGACAGACTCACTGCACTCAGGTGATTGCCATTCCACTCCTGAGACTACAAGCACCGACTCGCTGAACGTCTGTTTTATTTTGTGTTACTATTTGAATCAAATTGTCATTATTTTAGAAATGAGTATTCATTTTGACATTAAAGGTTTTTTTTCAGGATCATTTGTTTTGTCAAAAAAGTCACATTTTGTTGATCATGATTGGCTAATGAAAGCAATGAAAGAGTAAAACATCCAAGGGGGGTGCATACTTTCCATAGACACTGTATTATAAGAGTAGCCAAAAGTTGGGTTCCACAAAAAACAAAAGTAAAAACATGATAGTTTTTAATACTTTATTCAGCTACTCATAGTACTGTTAAGTTATGGAGAAAAAAATCCATATTTCAGGTTAACTCTTGAACAATTACTGTTCCCCTCAATACACTTCCCTTGCAGACAACTTTCAGGTTATTACCTAACCTTCTGCCGGCTTAGATCTCAAACACTCTCTTATTCAAAGTACCACTGATTCAGTGATATTTACATAAATCTACAAAAAGCAGAAAAAATATATATAATTATTGATTCATAGCCCTAAATAGCTGCATTTACACTTTTATTTGTTTTAATATTGTTTCTAAGTTACCTATTTATAATCTAGGCAAATCCTCACAGCAATGTATTAATGCAATCTGCTGGGAATCCTTACATAAAAATTTTTTTAACTGATTGGAATGTTTGTCTAATTGAATTTAAATTACTTTTATTGTAAAGTGCCTTGAGATGACATCTGTTGTGAATTGGTGCTATATAAATAAATTGAATTAAACTGAATTAAATGTAGTGTTCTGTGTATAAAATGTGCTGCACAAATACATTTAAAATATATTCATGTCTGTAAGTGTAGATGAATGACATTAAGCTATACAGATCTAAGAAAAAAAGATGCAACATAATATACAACATTTATATGGCAGTGGTATAGACAGATGCTTGAAAATATATGCTTTCTTCCAGTCAAGAGATGCTACAAGCATTTTTCACAAAGGAGTTTGTCAATATGGTCATAAAAACAGGGGCCTCTTTAAGTGCTTCTGGCACATCAGAACCCAAAGAGGCATAAAGTGGAACTCATCACCAATAATAATGGTTGCATAAACTCGGTGCAGTGATTTCTCTTGTTTGCCAACCAAATATTTTATGTAAATAAAAAAGTTGCTGTTTTTTTCATTCTATGTAAGTTATATACATGAAGATTCTTCTTCACGAGATCACATGCATGAAGTCATACAACCAAATTTCCCTTTCATACACAGACTGTCCCAGATTTTTCTCATCGTTTTAGGTTTAGGACAGGGATATTAAACTTATTTTCATTTCAAGCCACATTAATATCATAAATGTCCTAAAAAGGTATGGCTCTGACAGAATCTATTAATAGAAATACCCTCTGATATATTGTTAATATATAAATAAATAGCAGTACTTCTTAAAATTAATTACTAGACATCCTTTCACAATGATATGATTTGGCAAATCACATATATATATATATATTTTATTGATAAAATATAATTTAAGCACACAACTTATCTTGAAGATTCTATTTATATGGCCCACTAAGGTTCATATTGCCAGATAATTCTATATGGTGCGCCCAATTTGCTTCGTGGGCCTTGAGTTTGATATATCTAGGCTAGGAAGTATAATGATGTGTTCTTTTTGCAGGTGAAAATTTGTAAATTCTGTCCTCTCACTAAGAAAAAATCAACTGGAATGACGCTACAAGTGGGACTTCCCACTTGAAAAGAGATTATTTTTCTTGCTCTGATTTTGACTTTCGCGCCAACAATAGTAGCTATCGTGTGTCTTATTTTATAAGAAACTCAAGAAAGAATGTCTTAAAAGTAATGTTACATGTAGAGCCTACAATTCTAAAGTTTGTATATGAGTTTGTACATGAAAGGTGCAGCTTAAAGCTATGTTTGTAAGAGGATTTACCAAATATGGCTAGTTGGTTGGATCCATATTGTAATTTTTAATTAGCCATCTATGTTAACTAAAATACCGTTTGCTCGGGCGTGATGTCAAAACCAAGTTTCAACCTTAATGGAACGCACCATTACTGTGTGTCAATTAAAATAGTACTATAAATGTTTAACAGACCTTTACAGGCTTATTAAAGAATAACCTTAAATTCTTTCAATTTTTTTCAGTTAGTTAATCAGAATCTGTAGCACCCATCCATTATCTGAACCCACCTATCCTTGCAGGGATCCAGGGGCTGGTGGCCTATCTCCAGCGGTCAGTGAGCGAGGGGCAGGGTACACCCTGGGACCGATCACCATGTCATCGCACCGCAACGTAAAGACAGGCGGGAAAAATACTCTTGCATGAAAACGGCCATTCTGCTCCCGCGTCTTTAGCTGTGATGCTAAACTTGGCTAAGTAAGCTAAAGGCTAATAGCCTCATGCCTGACCGCTGCCGTATCTGCGCTCCTCCGACAGTTCTCCTATTTCTCAAACCTTAAAAGGTAAGAACTAGTAACTTGAAATTATCATTAAAATGTAGTGTTACTATAATTAAATTCAAACGAAACAGCCTGTCAATCAAAGTCTGGCCCCTCATTAATTATGTAAGATTTCAAAAAATTATCTTACGAAAACCAGCATGGTGCGTATATTTTTGACGAGCGTTATCTCAGGAAAAATATGTAGCCATAGAAAGTTTTTTTTAAGATGGGCACCAGGCATTAAAGTTGTTTTTAACGTGTCTAAAGTCCAATGCTTTTCAATGGGGGCCTAGCGGCCAAATGGAGGTACTACAGCAATGGAGGAGCATTGGCGGCCTCCAGGGTATGCGGTCACAAAGCAGAGCAGCCAGCGGCCATTGGTTTATATTGAAAGGCCAGTTTATCTAAGATGGTCTTTTGGCGTTTTTAGGGAATTTTATGAGCGGCACTTCTAGTAAAAATCTTTACAGCTTTTACAAAATATACTTAATTTGTCCATTGCTCCTTGAGGGGGGAATGTGTCCACAAGCTGAAGAAAATAAACTCTAGTTAACCAGAAACGACACTGCAATGGTAGCCAATCCACCATAACATTTCAGCACCCCATACTGTCCTGGTGGAGAACATCTCCATCAAAACATCGACGGCACCTGGGTGCAAACTTGCTGACGGAGAAGTATAAACTAGGAATAAGATTGAGCTGTGTTGCAAAGAATAAGAGGCAAAAATTTCAGTCTCTGCATTTGCAGAGCTAATAAAAACATACCCCAAAAATATGCAGCTTCCATTGCAGCACAAGGTGGTTCTGTAAGGTATCATATCAAGGGGAAATTGAAATAAATGCATGCCATATTTTTTCAATTTTTGTAAGTAAAACATTTGACAGCCATGGAGCCTTTTCCCTCCATTAAAAAATAGAGGCATTTTGTTTGTTTATCATGTAAAATCGAAAAACAAATAAGTATAATAACCCAAGGATTATTGCTACTTCAGATAAGATTATTAAAATGTTCTTTAGAGACGATTTTTTCTTTTACAGACGATATAAAGTCTTGTCTGTGAAAGTAAATAGCAATAGCACATTTTTGGGAAAGGAGTAAAGAAGAGGCAATCAGCAAGCAGAGGCAAACAGCAAGGAAGTATTTGAAACAAACAAAACAAAAAACAACTAGATGCAGCATTAAAGAGAGACCAATTCTATGTCATTGACTGAGAAGATAGTGGGACGATGAAACAGACTTTAGGCAATGGGGACAGGCAGTGATGAACTGAGAACCAGATGTCAGAATGATAGGAAGTCTTTGGGGGGTTTTGTGCTGACTTTAGAAGAATTCTAGAGAGAAACAGACAGAAAAATAGATAAAATGAGACAGACAAAAAGCCCAGAGAACAGAAAGCAAATATCAACTTCTGCTGCCTTGGAGTCAGCTCCAGCAAAGCATCTTTGTTTCAGTAATTCATTGAGAAGCAGAGGGACGGATGCATGGAGGCTAGAGAGAAAAACTGGTAGTGTGAGAATACCTGGAGCTATTTAGAGAGACTGATTAAGAGAGAATAGGGAGAGTGTAAGTGAGGCAGCTTGGGAAAGAAAAGCAGAGAGCGTGGCATGTTAACAGCAAAATGGAAGAAAGATGGAGGGAAGTTGAGTGTGAAGCCTTGCTTTTCCTATTTAAGAGCCACTCTTTGATCCTGGAAGATTCAATGAAGACCATCCTGATAAGAGCCAATATGCAGAAGGTCTCTGAGTCTTTTACCTCCCAGTGCATCTAAGTGTGACCAGCAGTAGTTTCAGACAGCAGAGAGATGATGCAGCAGGGACAAAAAGGATGGAAACAGTCAAAGCAGAGCAACTCAATATCACGATGTGGAGTCGGAGCAAGTAATAATGTTCAATTACATCAGTGCCTGTCAACTCTCTTAAAAATCACATGGCAGTTTAATGAAGGGAGATTTCAGGCTGGCTTCTCCCAGGAGATGATTCAAGTGTTATTATATCGAGACCTCTACTTGTTTGTGAGGCAGAAAATACAGCTCACCATGTGATGAAGTGAAGAATCTTTGATATCACTCTATAGCAATCAGCTGACTCATTTTAAGTGAGGCTAAGATGTGTTAAAAGCTGAATAGATTGATGACACTGAGCAGACATATTAAAAAAGTGCACATAGTACTTTTCCACAGCTGATTACCAGAAACTTCAATGCATTTTAAGGGGATTTTATGTGACAAAACACAACGTAGCACATATTTAGGAGTTGCAAAGAGACTCATAAACGTTTTTCCTTTTTGTTCCCCTGTCTTCACAAATAAAAGTCTGACAATTCTGCCTTTATATTTATAAGCTCCAGTCAAAACTTTTCAGAACCACCATGACTGTCCACTTACAGGAAAAACTCAGACTTCTTGAGCCACTGTCGCCTTTTGGGTCTATGTGATAACATCAGAACCTTCCCTATCTAAAGAATGATGATGGCCTGTTCTTTTTCTCCAGGATGGCACTGTTAGGTTTCATCCATCTCCCCACCAATCCTGACCTCCACCCTGCTAAAGTAAAGTATCCCCACTGCATGACACTGCCACCACCATTCGTTAGTGTAAAACGTACTTTGTTCTTCTCCATCACCAAGTTTGCACACAATGTATCGACCGCTCTGTCTCTGGCCTCGTCCAAGCCCATAATTCCCACAATTTCCTTTTACAAATTAAAAGTCGACTGCACATCTTTATACTTGTTCAACAAAGGGTAGTATACATTTTTAGGTCGTCTGACTTTTAACAAAATACCATCTTCATCTGCACAATGTCTGCTGCTGGCTTTCTTGAACACTGGTTTATTTTTTTGGGGAATAGCTGTTTGCTGTTGAAGAATTTTTAAGGGAATGCGTCTCCGTCATCCTCTGCAGGCCTGTTGCAGAGTGCTTGTGTCGATAGATGAGAGCGCTGTGTGTCTTTCTACCCCTGCTCAAGTAGAAGTATAAACTAGGCTAAAGGCTTATGGCACGTTCACACCGGTCAGTTCGTCCAGGAAGCAGGACAGTTAGACCACTGTTCCACAAAGGCCAAATTTATGAGACACACAGATGTCTACTGAAGTATATTATATGTCTATTAATGTTTGATTAAGGTGTTTTAGTTACCATACTTTGTAATTATACTTTTAAGATTGTTTGCAGAGTCAGCTCTTGTTTGGGTCACAGAAAAACAGGACATTGAGCAGGAAAGCATAGGAGGATAGCATCATCATACAATTGACAATGGAAGGATGTAAGAAATAACGGTCAGCAGAAAATCGAGTTAGAGCTGTGTAATGGTAAAATGTATTGCCTTCTCTTACGTCTTAGATATAGTTAATTATTATGTGAATTAGTGTTATTCATGTTGTGGGAATCTTTATTGTAAGCATTCTTTTATTACATAGATAGTTCTTATTTGAATTAGTGCTGATGCCTTTTTAATTCTGACTGTGTTACTCATGTCTAGATAAAATATTATACTGATATTCTAAGGTAGAAACAAGAACCAATTGTATGTAAACATCTGGTGTTACACTTATGACAGATCATGTGAATGTCTTTCTCAGCATAATACAAAGTGTCCCTTATGTTATTTATATCCAGTGAATCTCATGATTGTTCACTGCTGACTAGTGAAGTGAAACATTCATTACTACCTCAAGACTGGTCTTGTGATTATCTTCTGATGAATAGAAGAGAGTGTTAGTTATGTTACGATTTAGGTAGAATAACAGGAAGGTAATTAATTATGCATGCATGGTTGTAAGGAGGCTGGTCTTTGCAAAAGTTTGAATGAACCAATCGTGTTTTATAAAGTTTGGGGGGAGTTTCTCTAACTTTGTGTTAAAATATAAAACTTAATGTTGCTGTTACTTACTCTGTCATTCCTTGGTAGGGTGACCCAGAGAGGGTAATTCTGTAAGCTAAATATCTAATCTGTTTTAAGAAATTCTGTAAACTAGTATTTGATCTGTTTTAAGGAACGATGTGATCCAGTATTTGATTTATTGTATTAAAATCTAAAGAAAATATGTTATAATATATATCTTTCTCTGATATAAATGAACACGCATGGAATGTATAGAGTTAAGGTTTAAATAGAATAAAGATTAAAATCCTTCACTACCATGATGGAGTTTCCTTACCTGGCTCATTTTTACACTACCCAAATTTGCTTTTAATTATGTGTGCATGGGAGATGGGATGGGAGGGAGGGTTTAGCTGTGATCATGTTTTTTTCTTGGGGGGAGGGGTTATGTGGGGTCATTTTGATCTGTAAAGCACTTTGAGATGCTATATTGTATGTAAAGTATGAGTTTAATTTGATATTAGTTCTCTTACCAAGATATTTTCCCAACTGCAGCTCCTCCAGAGTTACCGTGGACCTCTTGGCTACATCTCTTAAATAATCTCAGGTCAGTCAGTTTTCTTTCTGAAGGTTTGATGTTGTGGCATAATTTTTACATTTTTGAGAGGTAAACTGAACAGAGGGAGGTGTACAAAGCACTTCTTTAAACTTGTCCATAGCGTTCTTTAATCGGTCTGTCTTGATGCCGTTTGTTTACTAATATTCTCTAAGAAAACAGCAAGGCCTTCACAAAACAACTGGATTCACTTTGGGATTAAACTAATTAATTATGAAGCCTTCTGTTTGCATTAGTTTTTATTTTTTTATTTTGGAAGTACAGAGAAAAGTGCTTCTTTTAGTTTTTTTGTTAAAAATAGTTTATCCTTACACGTTTCTTTCCACTTCCCATATATGCCCCGCCTTTTCTTGGCCTGTTCAATAAATTCTAATAAAATAATTTGACGTTTATGGCTGTAACATGTGGACAAGTTTAGCAGGAATACTCTTGCAAAATGCTTTTGCATTTTCCATTTTGAGATAAAAACCTTCTGCTTTATGAAAGGTGAGAGGGTAGAGATCAGAACCAGGGCATAAGAATTGTTTTCAAAAGATCTGAGTGTTCTCAGGAGCAGTGGTCTCCATAATTGATACAAGGTGGAAGCTAAGAACAACTAGAACTTTTCAAATTATCCGCAAGGCAAATAAAGCGAAAAGGAAACAAGAAAAAAAGACTACTTTATGAAATATTTTTTTCACACAGAACTTCGATAAGTGTCTGAGCACAAACCTCTGTTGCATTAGAGAATGTGATTAATTAAAATCAATCTGCGTAATGGTGAGTTCTTTTCATGTGGAAATGTTGCCACAAAGCTGGAAGGTCACTGGATCAAATTTCATATTTGCAAAATGCAAGTTTGGAATTTGATGCAAAACTTTTGATGCAGTCTTACACAGGCATATTTGTGTGACAGCTGCATATTTTCCAATGTACATATACAGGATGCGTCCCGGATGGCGTCTTCTGACGGGACGAAAGACTGCCAGACGTCCCCTTACGGGGCGGTAGTCAGGCGGACGGCCCGAATGACGTCCTCTGGCTGGACGAAAGACTGATGGACGTCGCCTTGCCGGACGTGAGTCGGGCGGACGGCCCGAATGGCGTCCTGTGGCTGGACGAAAGACGGGCTGACATCCCCTTACAGGACGGGAGACGGGAGACGGGCGGACGGCCCGGCGGTCCTCTCTTTGGGACCTGGAGGTCCAGCGGGAAGCTGGACAGACGTCCCTTGACGGGACGGGGGACAGGGTGGATGGCCCGGCGGTCCTTTCATGGGGACCTGAAGGTCCAGCGGGAAACTGGACAGATATCCCTTGACGGGACGGGGGACGGGTGGATGGCCCGGCGGTCCTTTCATGGGGACCTGGAGGTCCAGCGGGAAACTGGACAGATATCCCTTGACGGGACAGGAGACAGGTGCACGGCCCGGTGGTCCTCTCTTGGGGACCTGGAGGTCCAGCGGGAAGCTGGACAGACGTCCCTTGACGGGACATGAGACGGGCGGATGTCCTAGCGGTCTTCTCTTGCAGACGAGGAAACGGCGGGGACTCTTGGCTGGTGGAGAGAGAGGGACCTGGTTGGTTCCCACTGACGGGAACAAAGGAACCTGGCTAGTGAAGCTGGGCGCTCCGTGGTGGGCGGAGCTGGAACTGGGCGCTCCGTGGCCGACGGACCTGAGAGTCGAGGCTTGCAGGCTGGCATCAGCTCCCTCCTGCTCGTCACAGGAAGCTCCGACTGCCGACAACGAGACGTCGGATGCCGAAGGGCTGCTGAGGATATATCCAGGAGGATTGCCGCAACAATGATGTCCGGAAAGTCCAGCAACTCTGGCGGCGGCGGAAAATCCAGCAACTCTGGTGGCGAATCCAACAGCTCTGGCGGCAGCCAACCCAGCAACTCTGGCGTAGGCGGCAAATCCAGCAACTCTGGTGGCGAATCCAACAGCTCTGGCGGTGGCCAATCCAGCAGCTCTGGCGGCGGCCAATCCAGCAGCTCTGGTGGCGAATCCAAAAACTCTGGCGGCAGCCGCGGCCATTCCAGCAGCTCTAGCGGCGACCAATCCAGCTACTCTGGCGGCTGTATCGGCAAATCCAGCTGCTCTGTTGGCTCTGGGAGCAGAGACTGAAGGGGCTCTGCTGGATCTGGGAGCAGAGACTGGAGGGGCTCTGCTGGATCTGGGAGCAGAGACTGAAGGAGGGAGAAGGTGGAACAGGTGAAGCAGACGCCAACTTCGTGGCCGAACAGGCCGAAGCAGACGCCAACTTCGGCGACCCGGAAGCCGCTCCTTCCCGTCGGCGCCGCAGTCTGCGGAGAGATGGTGGAGGAGCCTCTTGCCTTTGGCTGCGTGGCTGAGATGGCCGCTCATGCCTGCGTGGACTGGTTCCGGGAGCACAGTATGCGAGCTGAGAGCCGACGAGCGAAGACTGCTGCTCCACATACTTCTCCTGTTTGTCTTCCCAGTCTGACCAGTCCGGAGGAGGATACTCTGGCGCATCTTTGCGGCGTCTGTGTCGCCGCTTGCGACGAGGATCCGGCTCCCCTCTGGAATAGAGGTACTCGAGTCTGTCCCCGTGAAAGAACTCGAACAGCTTGTCTTCGCTGACGTAGAGGGGACCCAGTTTTGGGCTGGCAGAAGAAGTCTGTGTGGTAAGCGCAGCTGGACGGGTAGCGGAAACAGGGGGAGCCCTCGATGAAGCGGTCGGGAAAGGAGCGAAGACAGCCGTAGAGAGGATCGGTGGCGCGTGGAGCATGGAGACTGAGCCGATGTTGGTGGATGCGGATTTCCTCCCCAAAAACGACAACTCCTCCTCGGCTGTCTGCATGAGGACATCCGCTGCGTCCTCCAGGTCCAGCGCGTCATGGGAACTGAGGCTGGGGAAGAACCGTGGAAGAGTCTCTGTTATGAAATCCTCAGCTGCGGTCTGGCGAGCAGAGGCTTCCAAGCCACATATATCATCCAGGCTAGCCCAGAGGTCTTGCAGGAGATCAGGGTCAGAGGCTTCTGCTGGGTCCATCTTTTCAGGCTGGATCATTCTGTCACAAATATGTGCTGAAAGGAGGATGAAGGACCCAGGCACAGAAGCAGAGTTTCTGGTAAGGTGATCATTTATTTGTGAGCAGCGACATAAGGCGGAACGATACACACAAATGTACGACAATGATTCAGTGAGGACTGAAGTGCTCGCTGGATCTTATGTAGGGGAGACAAGGAGGAACAGGTGAAGAAACTCAGCGAAAACAGGTGCAAACAATAGGAGGTGAGGAGGATAAGACAGGACGACACAGGTGCAGATGAGGATGAGGAGAGTGGGTGATTAGGGCAGCATGACAGCTCCTAGGCCTAGCACGTAATACCTAAGTCACCTTTTAATTGGTTTATGAACGTGTCTGCATTTCACTGCAGCTACAGTAAGTTAACGAGGCTGAAGTGTCGATGTGACTGAAAAGGGTCTACAGTGGACCCCTGCCTATTCACATATTTTCTTTTTTTGCACAGCACATCTGAAATATGTAAAAGAAAATGCAGCTTGGAAAGCTAAAATACTGCAATGCGATTTGAAACGCCATAGATAGGAATTTGCAAAACACTAATACAGGAGCACCACAAATGCATATTAATGTATATTTGTTGTTTGAACCATTAAAATAGGCAATTATTAGCATTGTGAAAAGAGTTCTGAAGTATTTCCGATATTTTTGCTAATTGTGGGCTACTGCGATTCTGAACATCCAAGAATACCTGGGGTCCTGAGAAGCCCCCAAAAATCCAATAGATGAGAAAACTAGTATAGCTCTTGGTTTATGCTGAGCCTTGTAATTAATCCTTTTCCAGTGGACAGCTCTCTTTCCTCCCACTTATGTACAATTGATCCACTAAGAGATGATGGTTCTTTAAACAAACTCTTACTCAAAGGAACAGTGAATATGTGCTGAATCATGTTCCCCCTCATTGATTATGCATTTTTTGCAGCGCCTTTGTTTGCAATTCATTGACATTCCTCTTTGGTTTTCAGTGTGAACGTATCATTCATAGGACATTAATTCAGAACTTCAAGGTGTCTAAAAAAAACACAGAGGCTTGACATACTTTTTTGTTGATGTGCTTTTTAAAAAAAATTATTTGTTATTTCTCAGGCTATTTACCCTGTTTCAGTCCAACTCATATTGGTATGCCTACAACAGTAAAAGCCCTGGAAAACAAACAGTAAAAGAAATGTTCTTGTGGTTATTTACACGCAATGCTATGAAAAGTATCCAAACCCTTTCGACTTCATGACAGTTTTTAATGTAACAACCACAAACTTCAAATTGTTTTACTGGTATTTTACAACACAGGCCAAAAAAATGATGCACTAAATCATTCATGGTTTTCAAAAAATGTCCACGCTAAATATCTGAAAATTGTAGTGAACAAATGTATTCAAACCCTCTTTATTTTGATAAGAATAATTTAATTAAGTCCAATTGCTCACAGAAGTCCTATAAATATTAAATATAATCTACCGGTGCATAATTTAAATATAAGCACAAACACAGCTGTTCTGTGAAAGCAAAAGCATCATGAAGACCAACGAAACCAGAAAAGCTAAAGGCTGGTTTAGGTTATAAGAGGTCCCAATTGCAGTTTTCCGCAAATGTGTAGTGGAAAACCACAAGTAACATCCCCATGAAGAAATATGAAGGTGCAAGCATCATGCTGCAGGCCTTTCTTTACCAGAGACAAGGAACAGCGGAGCATATTCATGGCTGAGAATGAACTACTTTGACAAACAGAACTGACCAAAAAATGATTTTCATATAGGTATGTAGGAAAAGCAGTGAAATGCAAAGCATTGTATGTAGTAGATTAAAAAAACATTTCAACACCTTTGATATACAAAAAAAACAATGTATTCATTAAAAAAAGGATATCTGAAATATTAGATCATGTTAGTCCAATTGCAGAATCACCTTTGTAAAGCACAGAGTTGCTTTCTGGGATAGAAAATCATGTGTACAGTTTCTACAAAATGGCCATATAAATCACAGTCTGTAAATCAGGCCAAAGAATTTAAAATTAGCCAAAAAAATATGGATCCGACTCAAACAAATATGACACAGTGCAGCTGTGTTTGCATTTAGATTAGAGGCCTAATCTAAATGACCACAGTGAATGCATGATGATCACGGGATGACAAGCTCCAACACCTGGCTCTGAGAATTCACTATTAATCCAATTCTGAGCAATTAAATGAAAACACAGGATTATTTCTGTCAAGGGGTGCTGGGGCAATCCCCGGGCATCTCAACCTCACAATAACAATCTTTACCAAGTGTCTAGAAATGCTGACACAGACAAGGAGCTATAGACCCGACTCACACAGAGACAATGTCATCAGCACATACACATTGGCAAATAAGCCATGCAAAAAAACTAACAAAGCTCACTGAAACTCGCGCACACGCTGGTTTGATAAGCGCACGCACGCACAGTTGTTCATTCAGCACTTTAAAGCAAACCATTAGTCGCTCAATCAGGCAGGCCCCACAAGGGAGAGAGAGCTAATTAACGGCTATATCGAAACGCCAAGCCTCGCATTTTATCAAGGTTTCAGAAAACACACAGTCCTCACAAATGCTATATTGTTCTTACGCTCTTTGCCTTTGTTAGTTTTCTTCCTCTCTGTCTTTATCTCTAAAGATGATTACTAATTAATAAAAATTAGATTGGATTAAATGAGTTTGATAAAATGGAATATGAAGAACCTTGCTCCATCTCAACTGAATACTGATGCATATTGTTTTTTGTTTTTTTAAAGAATAACCAAAGAACTTATTATTTTGTTTGTTGCCAAGAACCTAAAACCATCTACAGAAAACACTATGATTTTTCCAGTAGTACTAGTAGTTGATGATCCTTAGGGTATCAGTTGTTACTTGATGATGGTCTGAAGAAAACATCAAGAAAATATCTGACAATTCAAACAAAAAACCTTCCAACAAAGGGCATTAGCTTATTCTTTTATTCAAATTTAACCACTATAAAAATTGGAGAAGAGAAAATAATTGAGTGGTTGATGTAAAGTCACCATGTTGTCTCCATGTCCTTCCAGTTTTGGTCCCAAGTGTATAGAAGAGATATGAAAGGACAATATATATATAATCACCTACAATATATATAAAGCACCTTTGTAATGAAGTTTTAAGGCCAAGAACCCCATCTTAGAAGCCAAATTAGAAGCGATTAGACTTATAGAAACTCTGGTAACACAAAGGGAGATAACTGCAGAAACATAAAGCAAAAAACATGGAGACAAAACAAGCTGAAAATTAAAAATCTTTGGGGAGCATATAAATACACAGAGGCAATGACCAGTGGTACAAGGAATAACTGAAAGTTAAGGGGACCATGGTAAAACCTGTTTAAAATAGTTTGGGACTAAAATCACACCTGCTATGTGTGTTGCAAGTCTCATGACTCAAACCTTAATATTACTTGTCATAGTAAAGCCTGTCTAACAATGGACTATCTGCTAGCTGCCACTATGTAATCTCCTCTGAGGAAATAAGTGTAAGTTAGATATTAAGGTATGTAGTTTAATCCTGACACACACATTCATATCGACATTACAGACTGTTATGTTGTAGTGAGAGAGGACCATGTGGTTTTCATAGTGTTGATTGATACAATCCTCTTGCCATGTTATAAGATGCAAAGTATCAAGGTCAACTTTTAACTGGCTTACCATTAACAGCTAATGACACAAAAGGTATCTTCTGCTTCATCTCAATACAAAAACTAAATTCCACATTTTTTTTCATGAGTAGACAGCATTTGGTGATTTCAAATTCAAACTCTAAAATATGTAGACTTAGCAAGACAGAACTGGATACGTTTACACCACACAGAGATTACTTAAAATACTATTAATGATCCATGAAACAATTATTATTGTATATGTGCAAACAAAGCCAATTGGTATAATGATCTGCAGCAGACATTGGGAGGGTAAATATCTTGGACTGGCTGGCAGATCATTACTAGGTAAAACAGAGACATAAATTACAGACAACCATGCACTCACACACTAATACCTATTGACAATTTAGACTTTGATTTTGCTGTAGTTTCACCGATATTCCAGAAGGTAGCAATTACTCTGAGACAGAATAGCGAAATCACAGTCCCAGTGTTCCCAATTTGGTTGCTATCTTTAGCCGTTTTTTAGGACCCTGTATCAACTCTTTTTCAAAAGCAACTACCAACAAATTAGTGACTTTTCTTAGTGTTATTGTAGACCTTTAAAGACGGATGTGAAGCACATATCCATCTTACTCTTCCTACTGAGTAGCAGTGCTTCCATTTGCTCCTCTCCCATCTCAGAGTCCTCAGAGTAGACGATCAGTCTTCGCCTGGGCCCAGTTGCAGTCAGAGAAGATGTGTGTCTACTGTGTCCAGATTGCAAATGAACCAGGCTGATCCAACCGACACTTGATGATTCAAAAAAGGCAGAGGACACCATGGCATTAGCTATCGCTAAACACTGTTGTCTGCTGGTATATGAACCCATTGGAGAAGCATGAAAAGCTGCTTTCTCTGACTCCACGGCTCCCCATTTCAAAGTGTACAAATGATGTGAAATTGCTCGAAACTCTATTGATCTTTGGTCAGTTAATGTAACATGATAATGATGCATGCACAAGATACTCCCTTTCTCAGCGTCTTGTAGGATTGTCCAAATGCAGAGCAGGCTAGGTTTCTAAAGCTCCAAGTGACAAAGCCTAAATATTCAAGTCTTCCTATGCTACAGTCACAAAAGTTCCAATGAACAATGGGTTCATACATATCTCCTAGTTCATTGAAAATCTGGAGTTCCTAGACATTTGTGGATGGGACATAGTTTCCCGCAGCCTCATTAGAATGTTGGCATGGCTGGCATTCAATTCAAAATACCAACTTGAAGCATTATTTGAAAATAATGTGATTAAAAATAATATATAATAATTTTAAGGGTGCCTTGGAAACTTCTTACAGTACACTTATGACCATCTTATTAAAATTGCCATAATTTAAGGGTGTACTGCACCCCTTTAAACGATTCATGGCAATCTAAAGTCGTTGGTAGAAAGATGCTGCGGCTTTTACAATGTTTTGTAAGAATATACACCATCTCCAAATCTCTTTTTTTTTGTTATTACACTAAAAGTTGGATTTAAAAAGAATCTAAAAACTTTACATTTATGTTTAGAATAGAATAGAATAGTTCTTTATTGTCCCGCAAAGGGGAAATACAGCTCTAACAGCAGAAAAGTGGCAGGTAATAGAAGCATTTAGATTCACACAAGAACAGCATAAAAATATGTATATTAAGGACACTAAGCAATAAAGAAGCAAGTAGAAATTGCAATCAGCAGGAGTTGCATAGTATCTAAATAAACCAGCCCTAATAAAATATATATTTAAAAAGGCTGTTTTGTGTATATTTTATATTTTCAGCACTACCAACTGTTCTTTATAATCCAATGGGAGGTTAACCTAGCAGCCATCCAACAGGATTCAGAACCCACTAGGAAGATTTTGTCTAACCAAGTATGCTTCAAGGCGGGAATTGCACTTAACTCAGAAATTGACTGTTAATAGCAAACCTCACACATCATCACAAACAAAGGGAAGAGCTAAATGCGGTGAGCTTTTCTCGAGTGGTCTGACTTAATTCAACTTGACAAGAAAGCGCACATCAAGAGCGAAGTTCAGAAAACGTTAATAGACATATTGATATCTCATTCCTCACATAATTACATAAAAAGGTTTCTGAACTCCATTAGATATTTAGAGACAATTCCCATTTATTGCCAACAAACTTTGAGGCCATTACTTTCTGACTTACCATTTGTCAGAAATAAGAGCCTTAATGGAAACACCACCACGGGATAAATCCTTCAAATTATTGAACCCACTTGGCTTCCATTTCCCTCCTTTTCTTCCCTTTGAACTCCTTAATTAAATGTGACAGCACAGACAAGATGCTTCTGTATGCCTCAGAGTTCATTTGGCTGCCATTATCAGTAACATCATTGGACTCCACCGAAACAGGTCCAAACGCAGCCAGGCATGCAGCAATCACAAGACCACTTCCTGGGTGCCTCTCATGTGTAATGTTCTGCAGTTTCCTCCCCTTTCTTTGTGTTTGTCTTGGTGCTGAAAGCTAATTGTGTTCCCATAATTTGTTTCTCTGCTCATCTTGTACAACACATCTTTACAGAGAAATCTTAGTGTTTAATAATTTTAATCTAAAGACCACAGGCAATTTCTTTGGATGCTTTTATTCTAATTCATTTAATTTGTTTTTAGTCATTTTGAATTGAAATCCTCGCCACTGCTGATCGCACCTTTAGAAGCAATTTTCTATCCCGCAACATTTACTTAGACTTTAAATTTGATTGGCTCCAAAAAGTCTTTATTAGGGGTTTCGTCCCTGGTTTTCACATTAAGACTGAAGAGAAAAACAAGCCAAAACATTCACAGCTTGGATGCAATTACTCTGAGATGGAACACCAGAGGTTTTTAAACACTGGACTTCTGTTTGTTCAAGGATTTGCATCACATGAGGTGATAAATCGGAAAAGCTGGATACTATGTTGGATGGTTTGCTGATAAAAGTAGTCAGTTAACAGCAGGCACAAGATGAATTCACTTTCATTAATGTCTTTATCATTTATAAAAGGGTATTACAAGGCTTTTAATGGAGGCAATAAATAAGTTCAATTCAGTTTTGATTGCATCAGGGTAACAACCTTATTAAACTAAACTATTTTAAAGAGCATATTGCAGGTTAAATATTTTCTAAAATGCATATAAAATGTCCAAAAATGACTATTTGAAACATTGGTTAATGGGTATTTTATATTTTACAATACATACTGTAATGACACAAATTTTATTTCAAATTTTGAAATGTGATGTTAAAAGAGGGAGTATGCTATGCGCTGCCTAAGCTCAGTGTGGCAAGTAGGTAGTAGGTGGTAGGTAGTAGAGCTGCCATGTTAAGGTCAATGCATTTACATGCAATAAGTAAAAGCGGACTGATTGCCTTTGTCTGAATGAAGTTGGACTTTTGAAACGCATGTATAGTATAGACACTAGCCCAGCTGAAGTCGAACCAAACTGGGTTTCTTATAATCAGACTCAGATAATGTCGTTAGAAAATGTAATTTCTCTGCATGTAACTCCAACCCTGTCTCAACCAAGCTTTTCACAGGAAATGATGGTACTGCAGCATCAAGTGTAACACAATCAAATAGTACAATAAATTAGAAATGTTCCGTGCTGCAGCATGGTTGTCTTCTGTTCCTTCACTCATTGTGCGCATTCTGCTTGTACTCCATCCGCTTTATGACTGCCAGCAATCGTTTACCACCTCTGAGACGCTCTAGTCTCACATGTAGAATGCTAGCATGAAAGGGCACATGTTGCCACCTAGTACTGCAGAGTCAAACATATTTTCCTTTAATAATTCAATTTTGTGACTTGTAAACTGGGATAAAGACTCCCTTTTTGGTTAAGCTATTAGTCCAATTCATTCATTGCATTCGTTTTCTTAAGAATTTTAAATTATTGTGTTTGTTTACACCATACAAGCACCAGTCTGTCTGGACACTGACAATCTACAGCTTTCCAAATAAAAAAAATAAGAAAGTGCACTATCTTTCATGCCTGAGTGTGTTTTGTACAACTGGAAAGGCTGGACTTTCTGCTTTAGCTGTGAAAAACACAATCGAAGCTCACTTCAGACCAGAGGATTACCATTGAATTGATGTGATTGAGTTTAACATGGCATACCAGAGCAAAGATTTTGTGACTTACAAAAGCCACAGTGCCAATTTTATAGGGACAGTTGTCAGTGCCTGCTTCTGGACCTATTGCAGGCAGGAGACACGTTCACAGATCCATCTGAGGCTTAGCTCTACCGGGATATGCGTGTTGTAGTCTTGTTGTCTAACAGCTGCTAATTACAGATTTGTTGAAAGAATGATGTCAAAGATTAGAAGCAATGGATAGATGGGCTGCTAACGAGACAGTAGAGCTAGCTTGAAACACCCAGGCTTATAATGTTAGCCTCGCTTAGCAATGTTTTGACCATTAATTCTCTCCCTGGTTTCTATCTATTCTCTGGGGCATGCAACAGGTTCATGCATGGTTGTGGTCAATCATATATGGGTAGTTGTAAACATTTAAAGTTTTTTTCTTTTTTGTCACAGAGCCGACAACCTTTAAATCATTTATATATGAGTAATCTTTTAATTAAGAAACTGTTTCTAATAAATTCCTCTAAATAGTGGTTGACGGCTCCAACTTGCAACCTGCTTTTTAATTGTTACAAACCTTGTAAAGGACAAGCTCCATAGTTCACCTTAAATAATATCAATATCAACTAAAAATTGTATGCAGTCAGCTGCTTAACGGAATATGCTACTCCTAGCTAATTGTAGTTTTAAAATAACATCACCTGAAAAAAGTGGAACTTCTTTGGTTTTGTTACGATAAATGTCTGCTGCTGTCAGGGACATACTCTAGCATAGGCGTGACAGAAGTGGGGTACAAGTGGAAAATGTCACCGTACTTGCCAACCTTGAGACTTCAGAATGAGAGAGACTTTCAAAAGCGGGGGGGATTAAAAAATATGAAATTATATATAAATTTGTATAATTATTAAGAATTCTTGAATCTTAGAGTATTTATTTATTTGACAAAATAACAGTCCACAGCAATAATGTAAGCTAAGAAATTAAACAGCCTCTCCACTTTTTGGTGAAAAACCTTTTGTGTAAAAAGGTTACAATCTTTTTTATATGCCTTCATATCACATTGTCACATAAACCTTAGCAAAATAAAATGACCTTTAATTGTCATTTTAACATGACGACTGCTCAGATTGGGTCCCCACTACAAGAACACCTCTGCTTTTATTTTGGTGCTACAGTCCCACCCTGGGCCCCTTTAGCCCCTCTTTATTAACCTCCTGGATACGCCCCTGCTCAGCAGCGCTGAGGAGTTTAAGAGGTTAGGAATAGTCACTATTAATCAGTCCAAAAACTCGTAGGAGTCTCTGTGTCAGGAGAGAGTGAGAAAGTAGATTTTCTTATTTTGGTTGCAGCACAAACTAAGAAAGCAATGAGTCTGTTGATATTGACGCTAACAATGCTTTTTGCCAGACCAGATGCAAAGACTTCTGAGAACTTGTGGCTTGCTGCTGCGCCGTGCGTCACTGATTGTTTTCCTCATAGACATAAGAATCACGTAGGTGACCTATTTTTGATGCAAAACGGCAACTTTCGCCAAACATGTGATGGATTTTCATGTCCGGAATAACGAAACTGTTCAGGTATTTAAAATGTAACATATTTATTATTATTATTGTATGATATGCGACACCGTCAAAAATCGGGAGAAATTCGGGAGAATGGTGGCCCTGGGAGATTTTCGGGAGAGGCACTGAATTTCGGGAGTCTCCTGGAAAAATCGGGAGGGTTGGCAAGTATGAATGTCACCCACACTTTCTATGTTAGTACCCTCTGTTCCCTTCAGTTTTTTCAGCTACAGTATTACTGCCATTTAATACTTAATACATACTTTTCCAAGCCGTGTCTAAACACACCTCTAGTGCACACTTGCTAAAGCATTGGTGGATCACATACAGGTGCTGCAGAACAGAGCAGCTTGTTCAGCAAACCGACCACAGCCAGCACAGGGCAAGAAACTTCGCACAGGTTTTTCCGAACAAGCTATGTAATATGAGTTATGCTCACAGCTGGCCGAGGAGGATGGATGTACCCTCCCCCTTCCTGCTCTCATGAAACCAGTCATATCACAGTCAATCAGGACAAAATAGAGAATAAAAAATGGAAAGTAAGTTCATAAAAAATAAACAAGCCCTTCAGGCAGATACTGCAAAATGTGTAAAAACAACATATTTGTTTGGTGGTGGCTATGGTGGAGCTTCAGAAAGAAGACATAGGATCAGAGGCCAACAGCAGGGATGATGATGTAGGGCAGGGGTCCCCAAATCCAGGCCTCAAGGGCAAAGCAAGATATTTCAACCATTTATTTATTTACATATTTTCAAAGCTCTTATTATATGAGCAAATATTACCTTTTATTTTAGTGTCACATTTGGCGTTGCTGGCAGGATCCATGTGAGACTGGTAATAAGTCCATGGATTCGAAATTAGTGGCACCCTGCACGGGAGCACGAGGACGTGCTTGTGATAAGAGGGGGAGAGATGTGACAGTGTGGAGGTCCTGTCACTGTGGTTCCGATAGATCACGTGCCCCGGCTGCTTGGCCACAGGGATTCCCTTTGGCTGACTGGTTAGCGCACATGACTTTCACCTGGGAGTTGTGGGATCATATCCCCGCCCAGGCCCTCGTTGTGTACCTTGCCACATCTGAGCTACATATGTTGAAAGAGCAATGTCCTCTATCAAATTAGTATCAACAAGCATTGTTCACTTTTTCACATATTTGAAAGTTTAGAAAGTCTGGAGTGTCTTTATATCTGATGATGCTGCTTCAAAAGTTACTTGTTTATTATGCAGTACATTACATCACACTTTGTGCTGTTCTTGTTTTCGCCATTTTATTCTCAAAGCCAATGAAACAAATTTATTTCAATATTATAAAAAATAACTTTTTCCCCAACACATTGTAAAAATAGTGTGTTTTTTTTACTTACCTAACATTCTCCTTTTTTCAGGGGTGAACAATATGCAACAAGCTTTATGCTGTATCAAACTAGTTTCTAATTATGGGGATATGTTGAAAATACTACTGGCTTCTCAATCTAGCGAGCTAATTCTGTTTGTCCCATATGTTAATTGTTTCCTAACATTTCCTAACATAACAGTCAGACTTTTTACTTTGTTGTGTTGAAAATACTTCCAGTTTCCCACAGTAGCTATCTAGTGTCTTACATCTGTCATTTCCCCAAAGACTAAGTTCTTCCTAGCACACTAAACTAACTCTTTGTAATTAGGGAGGCTCAAAACACTACTCCCAATGGAGATTCAAGGATTGTTATATACTGGGGGTGTAAAATGGTGCCAGCCTCCCAACATATTTAGCTAGCTTCTTATTTTTAGTGGGTACAAAATTCTTGCTTAACAGGGTTAACTTCTATTCGCTTTATGATATTTGTTAAATAGACATACAGTAACTCTAGACAACACTAAGTTCATTCAGACTATACAGCAAAACAACCTCTATATGCATCCATTTCATGTAATGTTGGTCAGAATGACAAAGGATTCATAAGTAAACTTGGTTGTGTGCTTTGAGTATTGCCTGTATGGCTTCGGATTTCTCTCTTACTTATTCATCTTATTTTTCCCTAACTCTCTTGTTACCTCTTTCCATTACTTTCGACATCGCAGACAGATACTTCAAACTTAATGATTACTTAGTGGATTATCCTTGATGAAGCTATTTGTCTAAGACAGACTTCTGTGGGAAGACAAAATGTCCTAAGCATTGAATCTGCTAAGAAGAGGATGCTGATGAGGCATGATGTGCCGTAGAAGGCAAACAGAATTAAGGGTTAGGACGTTAAGTGGGAAAATGATTCTGCTCCTGGTCAGTTAAAGGGTTTCACAGTAATGCTACATCATAAAGACAGAGGTGAATATTAAGACAGTGACATCACAATTGCTAAATAGGAAAGATTCAAATGACACTGCAGGTAGTGGATAATGGCCCACATCAACAGGATTAATGGGCACAGTGTAGCAACACAGGATAAAGTTATTCAGGAAAGAGCAAAGTCTTTACTGCAATGCATTGTACATATACATTTTAATGTGTCACTAGTCTGGAAGAATTACAAACTACTTACCTAGGGTAAGGAAAGGAAACAAGGACAAGTACAAAGCTACTGATAGTGTACAATTTTCCACTTTGCTGTGCTTGCAATTTTTCTGGGTTGAAACAGCAGGCGTGGGTGTGACACCACCAGGAAACAACAGCAAGCCCGGCGGGAAGACTTCAAAAACATAGCTTTTATCTGGGATCACTGTCTGTTCTCTAGCCTTTGCTCTGTGTGTGTCCAAGAACCACGGCAGTGGAGTGGTTAAGGTTCATTTTTCAGAAGGATTTTGTACTTCCAGAAACGTGAAACTTTATATGTAAAAAATTCTGATGCAAATGCAGCCCAAAACTAGTCTTCTATTTCTCCTTTTACTACTATAGTGTTTTGGAAATTATATACATATTTCTTAAATAATGCTTTAAGTATATATTTAGACCTGATGCTTACATCCTGTATTCCAAATTTTATTTTTTGTAGTCCCTCAGTATTTTGCCTTAAATGCTGTGCAGATGTGGCACATGTCGTCACTACATGAAATCACATGCCCTATCATCCTTATGCTCAACTTGAATAGTGTGAGGGTTTCCTCACCCATTATATCTAACTGTGCTGGCTTTTTATGATCAAAATTCTGCACTGACATTAGGGTGTTTTAAACAAATCCCAATACTTTAATAGTTACCGACAGAGCTATCGCTATTTTGCATTACAGAAGAGATGCAATTAAAGTGGAAAAACATTAGCCATCTTATGCTGCTAATTTACTTTCTAACAAAACAAAGTTTTTCACATCTCTGAAAACATTTTATCAACAATATTGCTTCATCTTTATGTGGCCGCTATCCACAAGTAAGTCATATTGACAGAAGTTGTTTTAGCTAAAGCAAATGTTTAAAAGTTACTATTGTGAAGAGTGAACAAGGTAGCTTTGTTTTGTAAAAGCAAATACAAGAAATGTGCAAATACATGACTTTATTTATCACTGATGGCAACTATAACTAAGCCACTCATGTCAATTTGGAATTATTAATCGCTCAATTTCTTAATAAATCTCATGATGATCATTACATTAAGTCAGCTTTGCATGTTTGTAAGTATTCATGTACCTCTACATAAGTTTCATTTTTTTTTCATATAAAAATTATTGGCATGTCCTAGCAGATTCCCCTCATCAAGTGAGCTCATTTCAACAACTCTGGAGGTGAAAGTGCCTCATATAATAAGCTAACTATTTTTGTCTCTTGAGTTTTCTTAAAAAGCACAAAATATCTGTTGTGGCATCATGTTTATTGGAGACACATTTATGAGGTCAGCAACAAGTGTTATAGTTGGTTGATGAAATTGTTAGCTGTACTGGGATGTGGTATTAAGTACTTTTGCCCTGCAGCAAAAAAAAATAAAATAAATGCTGGATTTAAATATCAACTGGGGACTGTCTGGATGGAATTTCCATGTTCTCGCAATGTCTGTCTGGGTACCCAAGCTTTCCTCCCTCTGTCTATAAACAATGTATCCATGAGGTCTTAAAAAAATTTAAATTAAAAAGTCTTACATTGATTTAGGAAAGTCTTAAATTTCGTTAGTATTTACGTTTTTAAAATTATTTTGTCTAACCAAAAATAGTTACATGTAAACTAATAAAATAATTTTTTGTTCTTTAGTGGCAGCCGTTTTCTAAGGTTTCCTTACCACATTACGTTATTTATTGCATCTACATACGTGGCGACAACACGTATACATCCAATTTATAGTGAAGTGATTTAGTACAACCAAAAAATGAGGAAGTGCAAATTTGCTAATTCTTGGCTAGAAATTGAGGATTTTTAAACAGTGGTGGAAGCTTGGATGGCTTCCTGATAGAATATTATAAGAAATATATACAGTATAGTCTTGCATGAAGTTTATTTTGAGGCACTAGAAATTCACCCCTTTCCGGGCACATTTACTCCTAAAAAGGATAGGGATGTATCAGACCCAGCGAATTATGACAAGCGAACCTTTAAGGAGTTGACTGCAAAGTTTGGGGTTTTGGCCTCCCTCTTGGATAAAATATTGCGATATAATCATGATCAAGTCGGTTTTATTAAGAATAGGTGTTCAGCTGATAACATGAGAAGACTTATTCGCCGCTTCTCTCTTGTTGCACTCAAAGTAGCTTAACATCCGAAAAGCAGAGATGGAGCAGATCTGCTGTTTCTTCGGTGAGAGAAAAAGGATATTAAAATATAGTTGTTTTGTATTGAAACTTCACACATGGTAATTGCGACGTAAGCTGATTTAAAATTCGGTTTTAGAGATCGGAGAGCTTTCGAGGAAGCACTTTCTGTCTGGTTTCTGTAGAAAACTCTTTGTAAGCTAGCTTTCACATGTTCTCCGTGTGTGTATGTGTAAAAACCACGAGGTGACCATGTTGCAATTAGGAGTACTTGCACCTTTTATGTTTGTTAAATTAATGTAATGTTCAGAAATGCTTTAATTTTGATGGCTTAAGTAGGGAATTTATTATTAGTTATCTTTCATGATTAAAATAAGCTCATTGTAAAAGTTTGCACAGTGAATTGCTTAGTTACCTGTCAATATATGACAAAATGTCTAAAACACTTGATAAAGAATTAAAATACCAATTTTAATTCATTTTAGTTGAGTAAAGCTGCAGAACTGTGATTTATGTTAATTGTGTTAATTAAAAAACAATACAGTTTATTTATTTCATTTATTAATCTAAATCCTATGTTAAAAAGGGTCAAAAAGAAATTAGATTTATATGCAAAAACATAAATTATACATGTCACATTGAAAGTAATGTGTCTAAGGTGAATAAGTGAGTTCATTAGTAAAATGTGATAACACTAATTCAATTTATTGTAATTGAAGGAAGTTAAAATTATATATTTTGATAACATGATACTTTATTTTGAAAGTATCTATGGTTACACACCTGTAACTGTTATGTTTTATTTCCAACTTGAAGAGATATATTTACTGTTGTACAACATTTTGATTGAATCTATTTAGATACTTTTGGATCAGAACCTGTACTATAAACCTGTTTTGTATACTGGTCAAGTCTTTTTCTTTCCCATGCAAAGAAAAGGGAATGAAACTCCAGTCCTTGTGATCTACGAGGTTGACCAGTGATCCCAGTCAATGGCGTGTCTCCCAGTTGAAGTGCACTGCACATCAAGATTCCACTATACCACTCAGCGGATTCAGTGGTAGGATTGTATCTGTTCCACAGATCGACAACCACACAGAGTCAACTCTGGATCCCTTCTTTTTTGTCTGACTTGAACTTTGATCTAATTAAACAGAACAATCCCTGGATTGAACATTTGAATGGAAATTTTATTTATTTCATATATATAGTTATTGGGTTCATAGATTGTTACGTACTGGTTTTTGATATTTCAACACGAAAAGTGTATTTAAAACCAATACCTGTGTTCTTTGGTTATTGTTTTACTCCCAGCTTCTAAGAACCTAGACTGAGACATGTACATACTCTGAAGTGGGTTACACTAAGATGGATATCAAAGGTGTACACGCAGGGGGTATGGAGTGATGTTGTTATTTCTATATGCTGACAACATATTAGCAGTATTAACTGATCCCATGCAATCTCCACCAGCACTGCTCACGTGTTGAGCCATATTCAAGGTTGTCAGGTTATAAGATAAATTGGTATAAATCGGAAGGGTTGCCACTATCAGCATCAAATCATTCTAGATACATTACTCCATTCAATTTTTTATTTATTTATATTTTTTTGTCCCACGGTTGTTTCTCCCATTATTTATCACCCAGTGTCACTACCTAAGTACAGCCCTAGGCTTGGTCTCCCTCTGCCAACCCCGTGAGGGAACATTCAATTTTAAGTATTTACCTTCAGGTATAAAGTATTTTTGAATAGTATTAAACCCAAATTCAAATGATATTATGCTTTCAAATATGGAACCTCTCCTCCTAAAGATGAAAACAAATTTGGATAAATGAGGTAAATTGAATCTTACATTATGGGGTAAAATTAATTTGATTAAAACGGTGGTGGCCCCGCAGTTCAATTATGTTTCCATGATGTTACCTGTAAGAATTCCCTTTAGTCAATTTGAGAAGCTAATTAAATATTTTTTGTGGAATAAGAAGCGACGAGTGAATACATAGAAAATGTGGGCCCCCAGAGACATTTGGGGAATGTCCCTTCCAAATGTGAAACTGTATATTTTAGCATTACAAAAGTCAAAACTGGTCCAATAATGGACAGGGTCAGACTCTAACCTGAGCTGGATCAACATTTAACTGGAACTAGTGAGCCCTTTTACACCCTTGGATATTCTCTCACAGGGATCAGCAATTAATGGACAAGGCTTTCATGATAACACAGTGCTCAGGTATTCAAAAGCTGTCTGGGCAGAGGTACACAAGATGTGCGGAGGATCTGATTTAATACAACCTTATACCTCGCTATGGAACAACACTATTGTACAGATTGGGAAAAAAAACGTGTACTGGAATGAATGGTTTGTCAAAGCCATAAACAAGATAAGTGATCTTTACTCAGGGGGAGTGTTCATGTTTTTCGCTGAAATAACCCAAAAATATGGCTTGATAAGAAAAAATATTTACACACAGCCATCAGGTGGCGCTACTCTTTTCCAGCCCCACAAGAAGTGGGCGCGGAAATCTATTAATACAGGTGCTCACCCAGCTGCTCGTTTCTTCTGCGTTCTGCCGGCCAGGAAGCAACAGAAGATCATCTCCAACCATCTTCCTTCGCTGGCGGAGGGAGGCCTGAGTTTCTGGCAGAAACTTGCTCCAAAGGAACCCAAAGACCACTCCAGGTGAATCTTGAACATTGATAAACGAAGACATTGTTTATTACCAGAGCCCGATGAAACCCCACTGAGTTTCAGGCTGCCAACTGCAGAGAAACGGGAGCTGTGAGCCACGTGTGCCTAGAGCCGAACCAACCAGAATCCACATTTAGCCACTGAGCCGATAAGAGGTGAATGCCGAACTGGAGAACTCCAAAAAGGTACTGTTAAAAAGGTGGACGCCGATCGCCACACAGCCAGCCAGGAGAAGCCAGAGCCAGGAGCCTCCCATCGCTTCTAGCCAGATTAGCGATCCTTTGTTAGCCTGCTGGCTAACACTCCCTGGAGGTCCCCCTTTCCTGATCGACTGTAGCAACTCGGAGGGCTTTAAAAGTTCATATGGTCTTTTTTGGGCAGAGGCAAATTAGTTAGGATAACTAATTTTAAAGGTGTTTCCTCTCTTTTTTTTATTGTTAACTTTTTAAGTTTTATTTGCTATCTTCGTCAGCCTGAAGTTTTAATCAGTATTTTTAAAGACTTTTCCCGACAAAGAGTCGTTTTAAATCCTGTAATTTGAGCTACTCAATCAGACAGGAGTTTTTCCTTTATGTCTAATGTTTAATAAATGTATTTGAGCCACTCTAAATGCCCCACATGTGTTGCAGAGAGCTAGAGCTAAGGAAACCCATATGTTTGTTTAGCCCGGCGTTTCATAAACAAAGATTGCTATTAACGGTTCAAAAAGAACTCTGTTTAAAAATAATCGTTTAAGAACAGAAACTAATCTCATTAACCATGTTTCAACGCCCCTTATTTGATCAAAATATCAGAATTTTATTGTTTTACAGTCATGATCAAGCCATAAATTAAGTAATTCTCCAAAGGTTAATTACTCTTATCCAGATACATTTTAAACACATGTCTTAATCCAAAGAATTATTTGTTTTCTTTACTTGCTTATTGGCTTAAAGGTAAACTACTGGTGCTAAATTAGTTAAACTAACTACAATTAATGAAACTAATTCAGCTCTATTCCAGCATCTGCAGATCAAGCCTTGGTTCTTAAAGGACCCCGATCCCTCCAGAATATTAGAATTCATGGTTTCTCATTTTATTACATATCCATCTTTTTGTGTTCTTTTATTTTTAACCATTTATTTTAAATCACTAGTGTGTTCTTTTCCTAGCTTGGTGATTAATTTTCCTGTAAATAAATCTTGTATATTTGGAAATTAATTTTCGTCTTTCTTGTTCAACACACACATTGCAAAGTTTATGGTCAATAGACGGCAAATAATTCATTCCTTCAGATTACGGGACGGATATAGACATTTGGCTATTAAAATAGTTCCTGACAAAGGTGGTTCCCTGAATAATACTAATTTTCCATAAATTATTAATCTTATTGACTGCCATAAGCAGTCCCTTTAATTTTTAATAGCCATATAACTACATTCTTGGTAATTTCCCCAACAATATATGACAGGCAAGGAATACATTTACTGAGTACAAATTAATACACAGATGGTACTTCAGTCCTTCTAAACTTAACAGAATGGTAATCATTCCCAATAATATATGGTGGAAATATAGCTCAGATCCAGGAACATTTATGCATGTTATTTGGGAATGTGGGAAAGTTTATCCCTTTTGGCAAAGAGTACTGGACAGAATAGGAAGGTGGATTGGCTTGATAGTAACCTTGGTCACCAAGCTTGTGCTTATTAGGGGATCAGTCTTTGTTACCTGGGGTTTCAAAATATGATTTTGTGGTTATAAAGGTGGGGGTGATTGCAGCAGCCTGAGTGATTATCTGTGTGTAGAAGGAACCATTTCATCCAGAATACGGACATGTTGAAACATGACGTCACCCGTAATGGTGCCGTTGGTGCCGTCCGGTGGATCGGTGGGGACCGTGCCCAGCGCCCAAGCTCCTGCCAGTTCCATGAGTTCTACTGCCTGATCGGTTCATCTGGGGGGGCTGTCCGGCATTGGCTGGGCCCCAGATCTTGGCGCTCTGCATTGGGCGGGATCTGGACCCGGGAGCTGGTAGATCTGGATGTCCAGGTGCTGGCTGGGTGCGGCCTGGGGAGGGCGTACATTCGCTGTGGCTTTTACTATGGCTCCCTGGCGTGTGCGTGTGTGGGAGGGCCCGGGTTGTTGGCGGTGGGTATTGGTCCGGGGTGGCAGCGCCCGCCCTGGCTTAGCCGGTTTCCGGCGGAGCCCGTGGGGCTTCCATCTGTTCCTCTTTTGGTGGGTGATCGGCCCTTCGCTGGTCCGCCTGCGGCTCCTGCGCTCTGTGGGACTCTGGACGCATGCGTCTCCTTCCTCCTTCATGTCTGTGTCGATTCCTGTAGGACGGATTGACAGTTCCTTACACCAGCTATCAATCACTTGAATGGGGAAACCTTATTCACACCTGCATGCTCGCACACACACATAGGTGTAGGGACATTGGTGTGGACGGACATATCTTGAGCTGAGGTTATCGTCATTAGTTAGTTGTTACCAGGAGCTTACCAGAAACATTAGTATTGTGTTCATTAATCCATGCTTGTGTGTAGTGAATGTGTAATTCTTATTTTATATGACTGGATCTGAACTATTGGTGTGGTTCTGTTCAGTTCGTTGTTTTTGTTTGTTTTGTTTTACCGCTTCTCTGTCATCCGGCAGAGGCGGAGGACTGGGATGTTTTCTTGTGTTCTTTGTTTGCCTCCCTGTCTTGTGTCGTCGGTTTGCGCCTCTGCTGGTCCGGTTTCTGTTTTTCACCTTCTTCCTTTCTTCCTTCTTGTCTCGGTTTCGTGTCCATGAATTCAGGAAATTGAACCCTCAGTGTATTACAGCGAAGCTGTAATTCTTTGCTTGGGAAAGTAAATCTGTTGGGCTTGTACTTGGTACTCAGACACCACTTCTGAGTGGCAAACTGCTAGACAGGACACGTAAAAAAAAAGAATAAAACAAAAAAAAGGAACATGACGTCAACCATAGCCTTTACATTTATTCTTGATCCATATCTAAGAACAGCGTACCCAGATGTGTGAACATTTTGAAGCCTATCCTTCTCCAACCAACTAAGATTATGTTTGCTATCACTACAAGAAACTACATGCTGTTGTTAGATCTGTAGGGAAGACCGGGCTGGTTGTCTCATGAGTTGGTTGTCTCACTGCTTATTTCAAACACACGATGGTGATGTGGTACTATTTTGATATCAAACTGTTAGCCTTTGATAGTTTACTCATTTGCAGTTGCAATTTTGCTTAGCAGACACATAACACTGAGGTGAAGAAACAATTTTAATTTTCATGGGTCAGAGTAAATTTTTATGTTGATGTTTTTGTATTGAGAGCTTGCAGGTAATTATTCAAAAACAAAAACACCCATTAAAAAGCCAAAAGTAGTAGCTTTATTTTGAGTTATCTATTAGCTATAAGTTAAAGCAGCTAGCTTAACATACATGTTTGTAACATGTTTGTCAAGAAGTCAGTTGGGGACGGTTGTCTCATAGCTGGTGGGGTTGGTTGTCACATGTCGAATCAAGTATTAGAATTTGTTTTGTTTTGTTTTTCAACTGAGGATGTGCACACAGTGATATATTTTGTGTCTTTGATGGTGGAATGGTCAGGAACTTCAAGAGAAAGACAGGCAGAACACCAGTAGAAATTATGCTTTTGAAGATTAAACAAGGTTAAGGTTAAACTGGGCTACTAAGGTTAAACTGCTGGTCAAGTGTTGTTTGCTGTTAGGCAACTTGCATAATGACATTTTAAGAAACAGGTTTTAGCACTGAAAATTGTTTCACTTTATTTCTCAACACAGTAGACAACATATGGGTATTGATGACAACTATTATAGGGGTAGTTTTCATATTAAAACGTATTTGGAGTTTCTAGCTTAAAAACCTAAAAGTTACACATCATCTTTTTGATCCCAATTTATCACTGCAATCCTGATGAAGCTCTATAGGGATAACCAACCCCATACCCTATGACAACCAACCCTGTGTTGTCACATTGTGTCAGAGTGTCTTGATGGGTAATTACTTCCTCGTACAAATCATTCTAAAAGTAAAAAATATACACATTTAAAGACCCCAAGTTTTCATTTCATGTAGGAATTACGGGTATAAGATTTTTTGAAGATGGCAATTAATACTTGAGTAAAAATTGTGACAACCAACCCCGGTCTCCACTACAGTTGTTAGATGTGTGCATTTTGCCGTGTTTTCTGACATAGATGTCAGTCATGAACAGTCTTACGAAGCAAAACACTCAGCACAACGATTAAAGGCTTTGACAATCTGTACATGTGAGAGAAGATGCCCGTTGTGGGATATATTTATAAGGAAAAAGTCCAGTTTTTCCTTTGAATTTCATTTCACTTTGAGAGAAATTGCAAGGTTATTGGATGTCAGCTACAGAGCTATAAGATAATTTATAACAATGAGTGGGTTGGATTTTGGAATGCACTACAATATTTCAAATTATGATTTCATAAGGGTGGTAATCCAAATCCAGAATAAAAACTGTGAGTGGATAATTTAACAGCATGGGATTTGAGTTAGGTAGTGATACAATAAATAACAAATTGAGGTATTGGTATCAGATATTTATTAATATTTGAATTCATGATGGCAAGTCTAGTCAACTGTAATTGTGTTTTGTAAGGTTTTAACAATTAGGAGTGATCGAGACATTAAGGCATGTTAAGTCTGTTGGACTATATGTATTTGATTTGACATTATTCCAAGAAGAGCCTACTCTACTATCCCTTGACCTTATCAATTAAATATAGCTGTTGAATTTATTTCACGTGCCACATTCACTCAGAAACCAAGAGTTTTTCCCTTTATTTAGTTCTTTTAAACTCCTGCTAATTATTTAGAACCCTGATAGAATGATCAAATTTAATTCATCACCTCAGAGAACGAGTTTTCTGCCCTTGCAAAGAACCTCAAAGATGCCCTTTAAAGGCCGTGATGATTCTGCACCTAGTTAAATACAACCACATAAAGATAACGTTAACAAAATATGCTTGAAGTTATGAAATTAATCCATCAATAGAATCTTACTACAGGGGACTTTTACGGTAAACACAAACAGGGTTCGAATTAGGAGGGAGCTAAGGGGAACTCCGCTCCCCCGAAAGCCCACAACAGACAAACCAAGGGGGAGCTCTAAAATAGTCCAAGTTCTTTTTAGTTTAGATTGTTTTTCACCAGAATCCTAATATGTTTCAGATTAAAATGAAATCCTAATTTGTCCACCTTCTTTTTAAAATGACTTTCCCTCAATTCCTTCTGTGACCGTAACTGACCATAACTGTGTGCTGCCACTGATTTTTGTTGTTTTCTCGCTATTCAAGCATATTTGGAATGCCATGGACACTGCCTGGGATTAGATATAGCAATGTTTTAGGTTTTGGATGTATTGTCTGAAAGTAAACTGGATTATTTGGGTTTTAAACACCCCAAAAATGAGCAGTGAAGAGGAAAAGTGCACCCCGGACACTGGCAGTTAACGAGTCTTGGATGTCTCAGGATGTCATGCTTCCTTTTAACCGGACGCAAAAGTGGTGGAACGAGTGGAAAGGTAGGAATACTTGGCTCTTTACAAGGAAACACAAGTTAATAGGTACAGTATGTAGCAATGCAAAAAAGTCTGCTGCTTGTCAAAATCATAACTGGTGGTGTGCAACGGATAAATGGAGAAGTCAGTGAATCTTTGAAAAAAATATGTTCAAGCATTTGAGACAGTTTAGCTCAAAAAGAGGAGCTTAATGCAAGAAACAAATACGTCTTTCAGACGTGCATAGGCAATTCAAAATGGCTTTAAGAAAGTTGTGACTTAAAAAAACGTATTAGCGCTAAAGTATGCATAAATCAGACCATGTTGGTGCCTAAATAATAGGGCACATTGGCAATCAAATCAGAGCTAATTTTGTTAAAATGATTTAAGAAATTGGGTCACAATGGTCTTGTGGCACCTGTGGGTAGGCTGATATTGGTACTTTGTTAAGCAATTATTTTGGTTTTGATGGTGGTGACGATCATCATAATCATTATGATGGTGATCTACGTTTCTCCGTGATTTGTTTTTCTTGATGAATGTTGGACTGCATGTGGGATCCCCTGTTGCATTTTGTTTGTTCCTGTTAAACTACCAAAATTATTTTTTTAAATGTTTTTGATCGTTGTGACATAAATATGTGTGTACACATGAATTTGCAAATCGCAGTGTATGATGAAAACCCTGGCTCCACAGAAAACTTTGGGGTATATTAAACCCTGAACACAAACAATATGTGAGTCATATTGGAGAGAGTTTACTGTAATGCCTCGAAGAGAATGCCATTTCAGCTGTCACTGGAACAAATCGCAGCAAAGAAATATAAAACAAAAAGCTGAAGGCAAGTGTTGGCTCCTAGTTCCCATGCGATCGGCACTCGCTTCCGGAGAGTGTAGGGGCGCCAACATTTACCCCGGCGGGAGTTTTTCCAAAATAAAATCAGAGCTGAGAGACAGAGAGTGAAATAATGCACAGACACAGAATTTCTGTTTCACACTCATACACATCTGCAGATGGAGAACAGTCAGAACTGAGTTGAACTGAACTGAACTGTCGTATACAGGGGTGTACCATTTTTATTAAAGAAGAACAAAGAACGTAGTCACATGTCTATTCTCCTCCCCCTAGATTTTATTACACCAAACGTTTATTCTCAAGGTTTCCTGAGTTATCGCTGTAACCGTCCGGTCTGTTTATGACTGTCTACTCTCTACTCTGTTTCTTATCTCCGCATCCCACTTTTACAACGTGCAATAAACTTAGCCTAGAGTTTTACGACTTAAAAGCTTAACCCCATAAACCATACTTGACAAAACATTTCTTTACTATCATGCAAGCTAATAAAAACAGACTTTTACTTTCTGAATACTAACTAAAGATTATATAAACATATTCAATACGAGACTGTTATATAAAGTAGCCCTAAAAAATATGAATCACGACAATTCCCTCTTTCAATCTTTTTTTCAAATAGATTGACCATTTCTCTGTACTTCTCCTTCAGGCTCCAAGTGAGGGATTAACAGATATTGACCTTGCATATTATTACCAACAGCTTTGTCAATGCATTTTATGAATAATGAACGTATACATGGAATACAACAACATCCACATAACACCATAGTCGACACAAATACTGCTAATGAAACCATCATTGACATTGCCAGAGTTTTCCATTTTCCAAACATATTATTTAACAAATTGTCCCACATTGAGGTATCTACACCTGATTGTTCTTTTAGCCTATTTGACAGTATTCTCAGTCCTTCTACTGCCCTAGTTAATTTTCCATCTGCATTAGTATTATTAGCTAATTTCTGTACATTATAGTGTATATAATTTATTCTGTCCACATTCTTATTTATTGAACACCACCAGCAAATACTCGATTCCCAACCTGCTGAGATCTGATTAACCAATTTATATTCGTCTGGAACACCTCTAGGAACTCCAATGGCATCAATATAAGTTGGATCCTCTTCATGGCCTATTTCCCTCTTTTTAACATGATTATTCAAAGTGAGAAAAGTCTGATCTCCTGTGGGATCATACGTAAATATTGCTACCGGCATAATTAATGTAACAGGTGCACATAATCCTGTCCAATTACTAGGTAAAATGGAGCGGAGGACCTTTCCTCCACACCACCACCAAATATCAGCACGAGCCTGAAAAGATTTAATAGAAGTTTGGATTGAATTGCAATATGTGATGTTGACTGAACCCACTACTTTATTTCCAGGCTTATCATTTTTGAAACAAGTAAAATTATTTGGAGCAACAGTACTATCAAAGAAAGGTGGGGTAGCTCTGTTATCAGCTATAGGGAATAATTTCTCCCAGTTACTACAATCTTTTACTGGATTTACACTAGACAGCAGGGAAACCAGACAAGTTGTGTTGAGCTCAACAGGTGCAGGGACCACCTTGAGAATAGGTCTGGCTCCCATGCACACAACACAATCCCGACTCGCTTCTTGTCCTGCTTGTTCTACCATAAGCAACCAATTATTAGTGGAGCCACCCACACCTGTCATCATTTCAAAGTAATCGTCCACAGATGGTTCTTCTTTAATTACACTACCTCTTGCTGCTGAGGCCTGATTTTGACTTACCGAGGTGGAAGCATTACGAGAATCTTGACAAATTATAATAGGAAATTGAACATCTTTTCCCCCTTTATAAACCCAAATTATAAAGAGAGTACAACCTTGCCCATTCTCGAGATATTTTAAGGGGAGGAGATCACTTTTAGTTAAATTAACAGTAAGAAGTAATTTATCTGCAACCTTATCCAATTTAACCAAAGGACGCATATGTCTTGCATAAGCTGTAGTAGTGTACCTTCTCCAGTCATATCCACGGGGATCAGCAATTAAAGTGGACCAACTAGTATCTTTTTGATCATTTGTTATGTACCACAAAGGGTAGGTTTTATATTTACTTGCTTGTTCTCCCTTATAAACTAATGTATTTAAGGGAATAGTAATCACTGCAGATCGTCCTTTTGGTATGCAAAATTGAGAAAATCCACGATGTGCGGCGGAAGAGCCACACAGTGAATAGGGAGTTGATTTAGCCATTAAGTTTCTTCTCGGTCTAATTGAGTGAACTTCAACCTGTGTTTGATTTGTAGAACTATTATAGGGCCATTCACCACAACAGTAAAAGATAATATTGACCAATAACATTATGCAAATACCTGTGGTGCACAGCACCTTCTTATTTTCCCAAAGATGCATACTTTCTGTTAGTGGTGTGATTCTATGTTTATTTTAACCAAGGAAGGGTGTCTGTTTTTCTTTATCTTTACCTTTAAGCAATTATTTTTATTTTATTAATTTATTTTTTATCGTTTTAACCCAATTCAATATTCTTTTAGTACAAGGCAAAACTCTAGCAATTGTCACAACCTCAAAAACATTGACAGAAAACCATATCCTCAAAAAAGATAATTGAAACAAAGATTTAGTAATCAAGTCAACCTAATTATGATTTAAACACCCCTTAAAATGTTTTAGCGTATTAATAAAAACTTTTATAAAACCGTAAAAACTGAGTATTATGACAAAATCCTACAAATTTACTACTTAAAAAGTCTTTGACACCCTCTTAGGCAGTGTCTAACAATCTGCACCTGTAGAATAAAAAATTGGTTAAACAACCTGTAAAAAAAAAAGAAAAATGATTAATAAATGTTCAGTCTTTATTATTATATTTTTTAGTCTTTATTCTTGTTTATTCCTCCGTCACCAAGCGGCTGCAAGTGGTGAGACGATTCAGTAGTGTGGGCTCTTTATTTCTTCCAATTTTTTTTCAGATCGCCCTCAATGAAATGCCAGCTACTTCATTAACTGAACATTTCCCCCAATTAAACACACATACACAGACAGGCCCCGCCTCCTGGCTTCCTTCACCGATTGTGAAGTGGTCAAAACCTGCTGTGTAATGTGTTAGATGTTTTGCGATCTTTCTCTTCTGTATACTCCCTCTTCGAGAAAAGCAAGCCCAAATTGCTTATCTCGCCCAATTTTTGCACATAAAGATCAAACTGAATGATCACAGCAACCGGAACCAATCTTCTGGGTGGGCCAAGCCCTGCCTCCTGGCTTCGGCAGTCGATACTGCCTAGTCAGAACCGACACCACCCACTGCAGAGAGATTCCCCCAGGTCAGCAGAGAGCTGCTGCAGATGAGGGACAGGAGGGGGGTCAGGGGCCGGAGCACACTGGGACCAGTGAAACCAAGTAGAACCTTTCCCACGCAGCTGGACAGCGTGAGTCGTACGAGCAGCAACCTGGAACGGGCCAGACCAGCGAGGCTCCTGCCACTTTCTCTTATACACCTTCAGCCAAACTCGTCCAGCCTCGGAAGCAGACGCCGCGGGTCCCTGCACGTCACGGGGAGCCGGAAGGAAGGAGGAGACCAGGCCCTTCAGCTGCTGATGATCACCTCGAGGATCTGGATCAGGATGGGGCGAAACCTGTGGTTCTCTGCCAGCCCAAGGACCAGGGAAGATCCTGCCTGTAAACATCTCATAAGGAGTAAGACCTTTCGTCCTACAGACAGATGATCTGATGGCCATCAGAGCAATAGGGAGAGCATCTAGCCAATTAAGCCCCGTCTGAGCTGAAATCCTTGCCAGCTTCAACTTTAAAGTAGAATTAGAACGCTCGACAACACCTTGCGATTGCGGATGATAAACAGTGCCGAACTTGTGGGTTATTCCCATCTGTTCCTCAACCTGCCGGAGATGTTTATTTTTAAAATGTGTGCCATTGTCAGACCTGACCTTAGTCGGAAAGCCATGGCACGGAATCCAGTGGTTAATCAAAGATTTCACCACCGTTTGAGAAGTCTCCCGTCTAGCAGGAAAAGCAGAAAAGCACGAGGTCAATGAATCAATAATCACTAACAGGTATCGGAAACCCCTAACAGGTGTCCCTATATCTGTTTAATCGATCACGATCTCCTCGCCAGGCCTGCACAAGTCCTGGAAGGCTCCCATTTCTGGCTTGATAGTAGGCTTAGGATTAAATTGACCACACACCACACATTCACTCAAAAAACGCTTAATCATATGTGGCAGGAAAGGATGCCACCAAAAACAAAGATTACGTTTCATCTGAGTGTATGACACATGTGCCACACCATGAGCCTCCTGAAAAAGGGTGTGTTTTAACGCGGCAGGTAAAACCAAACGGCCATCAGGCCCACGCCAAAAACCATCAGCAAAAACAGCACCTCTATCCTTCCACACAGTCATCTCCTGTGGCGCAGCAGCCTGCTGCGCCAACTGCAATTCCTCAGTAAAACTGTCTGACAGTTCCTGCGCTGACGTGACAATCAGCTGTGTGTGGACACGTGACAGGTAACCCGTTGCCTCTTTTGCAGCCAAATCTGCCGCAGCATTTCCACGCGCATCAACAGTGTCAGCCTTGCTGTGACCCTTACATTTAAGAACAGCAAGGTTAGCTGGCAACATGACAACATCCAAAAGTTCCATAATGTCTGCATGATGCTGTATAGGCTTACCCGTAGTGGTAACAAAACCTGCTCTCTTCCACTGCGGTAATTCATAATGAATGACAGAAAACCCATAATTCGAATCAGTGTAAATCGTCACATCTTTATCTCTGCCCCACTTGCATGCTTCAATAAGAGCCCTTATTTCAGCACGCTGTGCGCTCTGCTTGCCATCAAGCTTCCCAGAAACAACAGTCTGAAAGGAATCCCCATTTTGCTCTACTATTGCAAAACCTGATCTCAACTGCCCCTGCGAATCCCTAAAACAGCAACCATCTGTATAAAGCACAACACCTGAAGGCAAAGGGTCAGATCGCAAATCAGGACGTATTTTTTGAGCAACCGAATTCAGTCTGACACAGTCATGCTGCTCCCCAGAGAAGGTCATTTGATCAGCCATGTTTATTCCTTCATGCGTAAAAACAATGTTCGGTGCTTCCAAAACTCTGCTAATTCGCTGTTGACGCAAAGTTGAAAGAGTAAACATCTCAGAATTAACCAATGCCATGACCCCATGAGAAGTCAAAATATGAAGTGGATAACCCCTGACAATGTGTGATGTTTTTTCCACTAGATGAGCAATACCGGCTGCGTGTCTCGTGCAAGGCGGCTGTCTCATTTCAATAGCTTGCAGCTTTATGCTAAGATACATAAGAATCTGTCTCTGACCACACTTTTTCTGAAACAAAATGCCATTAACAATGCCATCTGTCTCTGATGTGTCGAGAAAAAATGGACATGTATAGTCAGGAGTGGCCAAATCAGCTGCTTGTGCCAGAGCCTGTTTCAACCTAATAAATGCCTCCTCAGCTGGTATATCCCATACTAATTTAGCATGTAGATTCTTCATACCATGAGCATTTACAAGCGCTCTGAGTGGTGTGGTTAGGTTCGTGTAATGAGGCACATAATGTCTGGAAAAATTTGTCAGTCCCAGAAATGACAGCATGGATTTAACAGTGAGAGGTTTTGAATGAGCCAAAATAGCATTTTTGTGGGTATCAGTCAGTCCAGCGCCTTGAGCTGTCACCTTCCGCCCCAGGAACTGGACCTCCTGTCTGACCAACTGAAGCTTATCACGGGAGACTTTATAACCCTCTCTCCCCAGATGTCCTAACACAGCTAGAGTAGCTGCTATGCATGATTCAACAGTAGGGGCCGCCAAAATTAAATCGTCCACATACTGGGTCAGAACACAGCCTGGAGGGAGCTGTACAGTGCTTAATGACTGCTTCAAAACCTGATTAAACAAACCTGGACTCAAAGCGAAACCCTGCGGAAGCCTACTATAACGTAGCTTCCTTCCTCTGAATGTAAATGAAAAAACATCCCTGACAGAAGGATGGAGGGGTAAACAGAAAAACGCGTTAGCCAAATCTATGCAGGTAAACCATTTCAAATCAGGTGTAAGAGATGCCAAAGCCGTATACGGATTAGGCGTAGCAATGGGAGGGGTTTTGAGGGCCTCATTGACAGCACGCAAATCATGTGCCATTCTGTATTTACCAGTACCTTGTTTTTCTACAGGAAGAATAGGGGTGTTATATGGAGAATCCGATGGTCCTAAAACTCCTACTTCAAGTAACCCTGCAATAGTGTCTGCAATACCTTCTTCAGCCTGAGGTTTATGTGGATACTGCGGACGCCAAATTGGATCAGAATGTTTCATCTCAAATGTGATGGGTGTTGTATGCACTAGACCAACATCAGTGGGACCATCTGACCACAAAGAGTCAGGCACGACCTTTAATGCCTCCACTGCATCAGGATGATCTGTTTTCTCTCTGCCATGATTTCTAGAAAGCTGCAAATGTTCCAAAAAAGTAGTGTCTGAGAGCTGCGTGTCTATTTTGTACATCTGAGATGAAGGAGAAAAAGAGACCGAAGGTACCTGGGTAGGAACCCAATCCTTTAATGCAACTCCCCTTTTAACCATTCCCCCCAAATCTTTAGCTTGATGTTTTGGATGCAACAACAGTGATATGTGCGGAAGCGCTTCAGCTTCCATCATATACCATTCATGCTGCTCTGAAGTCAGATCAGCAAACAGTGCAAAACCCTCCTTCCCCACAAAGCATGGACCCGAAGCCACAGACCAAGTTTGTCCTTCAAGTTCTGTTTCAAATTTTTCCTGATACAAAGTAGGATCGCCCCTCTCATATAGGAAGGTGACATGTAATGGGTCAGGCGGTGGAACAAAAGGCTGGAGTTCAAGCAGCCACGGCTTCCAGCATCTCAGATATTCAGCCGCAGAAGATTCACTTGCAGACATCGTAGTCAATCTGGCCCAGAAAATATCAGCCACTTGTGAAGTGTCATCTTTCAGCAAAAATTGACCACTCATGGTGTCACAGCAATGTGTATGTCCATTCGAAAAAGTCACCATAAGTCCATCAGGGGTACACAGGATAGTAGCACCCAGTTTGATAAGCAGATCTCTGCCTAACAAGTTGACAGGAGTGGTTTGAGCAATGACAAAAGGATGTGATAGTCTTTGACCTCCCACCGCAACAGGCAATGGTTGAGTGACAGGGAGAATCATCGGAGCCCCAGAGATGCCCATCACAGACACTGTGTTCCCATAAAAATTGACGTCTGGTAAAACTCTGTCCAGCGTGCTGAAAGTAGCACCAGTGTCCACCAAGAATGGCAATGAATGTCCATATATGTCCATTGTGAGCATTGGATCCCCCTTAGTCCTGCTCACCAAGGTACTCTGCGGGCATTGTCAAAACTGAGGCCCCCCCTGTCCTTCTCGATAGGAGGGAGGAACCATATGCTGATTCGGAGCAAAATGTGAAGGTGGCTGACCGGGAGGAATAGCGCCCCCTCGTGGATGTGGACAGTCCTTCACCCAGTGCTCAATTGAGCCACACCTCCGACAACCGTCAGCACCTGGCTGCCCTCTTCCCAGGCCTCTATTATCACCAAACCTGGCCCTTCCACGTGACCGTCCCCGAGAGTGCCATGTCCGATAAGGAGCAGCAAATGGCTGATTCGGTGCGGCTGCAGCATACATTACAGGAAAGGAAGGCAACACTGTAGCTGATCCAACAGTCGGCGCTGCTTTAGCCACCATCCGCTTCACTTTTATTGACTGATATAAGTCACTCAATTTATTCTGAGCCTCTTTTAATTGGAGCTTCAGCAAAGCAGTCTCCATTTTCTTATCCTCCTCAGCAGAATCTTGAGCTTCTTGTAAATAATGTGTTATGTGTCTCTCCGATGGTTTGTGAATTCCTGAACCATCTGAAGCTCCCACTACAGGAAGCATTAAATCAGGGCCCCCATGAGTTCTGGTATTTTGATAAACCCCCTCGCCCTGGTCAACTCTCAACGTCTGTACGTCGTTAACCTGTCCAACTGTTGCACATTCATCACTTTTAGTGGGGCTGGTACTCCCCCGAAGGTCAGCAGCCTGCCCTCGCACCAAAGATGTTAATCTGTCCTGTTCCTGAAGGACCTCATCCATCTGTTGTTGAACTTTATTTAACCTGTATTCGTGCTGCTCTATTTTCTCCATTAATCTACTATTGTATGCCAAAAACAATTTATCAGTCTCCTGTTCTGTTTTTCTTTTAACAAAGTTTAACAACTGTCTCTTCTCATCTCCACGAGCCCACCTGGGCGTCATCTTGGCCTGGAACTGCTTCTTACATTTTGTACTGGTCCCACTAACCAAAACAGAATATAGCCTTGTAATGCCTATTAACAATTGGGCACCTAACGTGCGCCACTCCTGTGGAGCAGGAAGCAATTTATATTCGGCTGCCATTGAAAGTTTAAAACAAAATCCAAAATGGATTAAAATTGAAGTAGGCAATTTGTAATAACTATGTAAATTATTTATTTTAATTGAAAAACTATCAATTAGTAGGCCAAATTTATCCCAATATTAATGCAGTTAATAGTAAAGACAGGCAGTATTGTATTTAACCTATTTATTTTTATTTTTTATAGTGAAGTGGTTTATGTATTATTTTAGTCATATAACATTAACCTTAATAATGATTTATGCAAAGCCGAAACGAAGGAAATCTAAAAAGGTTTATAACGAACTTTTTATTTTCTCATTAATTTATTTATATACTGAGATATCAGCTGTTTTGTCTTAAAACACAAAGAATTTTAATGAAGTCCGGCCGGCGGCAAAACCCGCGACGGACACTTCCACGAATCACACAAAGAAATAGAATTCTCCCAATATAAAAGCAGTCTCATTTATCATTAAAACAAACCGAAAAAATATCTGTAAAACTCGCTTTGTAACACAATCGTAGATCGTTTTTACAAAAAAGAAGTCGACCGAATTAGCGGACCAAGTCAAACACAATAGAACTTCCGGGTCACCATGCGGAACGGAAAAAAAACAACCGGGACAAAGACGGCTAATTCTTCACTACAATGTTAAACCGAACAAACTGTACTCATGAGTAAACCAACCAAAGACAAAAACAAAATGCCTCCAGCAGAACCACACTTCGTCTCCAATAAACTCAAATAGCTGTTTAACCGTGTCAAACAAATACCGGTCGGAAGCTAGGCTACCAGAATGTAGCTGTAAGCATGAGCACCCCAGCTCAATCTGAACAAAACGGTGCCGCTTCTTTACAATAAAGTTATTTTATATATATATTTTAAAGAGTTTACTACCAGTTATCCATAACAATAGTCGTATATATGTGTTAAACAATGCTTTAGACGTGTTTACGTAAGTGTACAAGGTTGAACGCCTTTATTCCAGGCGAGACTCACACACACTGTATGTTAGCTGTAAGCTAAATATAGTGGTACTGTAACCAACCGAAAATGATACTTCCCATTATTCCTCTACAATGCCAAGCTTCTACGCAATCTGCACAAACAGAAAACGAGGGCATCGACTAGGCGTTTAAAATTCGCAGAGGAATTATGGTTTTAGATTCAGTCAGTTAGGTCCCCTAAATGAGGAGTTTATATGAGGCCGGTGTGCAAAAAGCTACCTAGTAGCTTTCTTCCCTAGCCTCCACTCCGTCCAAGAACACCCACAATCACATCAAAACAAATACAGTAATTTTACAATATTTATCAAACACTAACCTCAAACCGGGCCGACCAAAAACTGGACCATAATACAGACTTCCACGTTTGCGATGCTCAGTCGCGCATTTTGGAAGAAAACGCAGCCTCTCCAAAGTAATCCGTTAGCAGTCAGAGGGCTCCCGGGCCCTGCCTGCCGCTAAAGTCGTTTGCCAGCCAAGGAGGTCCCAAACCAGCGTCCTGGTTGGGCCGGACGGCCACCCTCGAGCCCGATCCGCAACTTGGTCGGCCCTTAACCAAAAAAACAACACATCAACATTAAACGGAGAACGGTTAGATCAATCAATACCTATTAATTTGGTGTTAGCGCTGTTCCAGATTGATACAAAACCACCCGGGTGCTGATTTAGCAAGGATCAATCCAGTCGCTCTCCGATTCTCTGTTGAACTCCAAGGAAAAAACACAAAATTACTGTAATGTCACAAACACACGCATCAACCAGTTATGCCACACTTTACTACTCACACTCAATCTCTCCCAGCTCCGAAACAACTTAAGACCGAATTACGGTGCCCGCATCCTCCACCATGTGTTGGCTCCTAGTTTACCATGCGGTCGGCCACTCGCTTCCGGAGAGTGTAGGGGCGCCGACATTTAAACCCCGGCGGGAAGTTTTCCAAAATAAAGTCAGAGCTGAGAGACAGAGAGAGCAAATAATGCACAGACACAAAATTTCTGTTTCACACTCGTACGCACCTGCAGATGGGGAACAGTCAGAACTGAGCTGAACTGAACTGAACCGTTGTATACAGGGCTGTACCATTTTTATTAAAGAAGAACAAAGAACGTATTCACATGTCTATTCTCCTCCCCCTAGATTTTTATTACACCAAACGTTTATTCTCAAGGTTTCCTGAGTTATCGCTGTAACCGTCCGGTCTGTTTATGACTGTCTACTCCCTACTCTGTTTCTTATCTCCGCATCCTACTTTTACAACATGCAGTAAACTTTAGCCTAGAGTTTTATGACTTAAAAGCTTTCCCCCATAAACCATACTTGACAAAACATTTCTTTACTATCATGCAAGCTAATAAAAACAGACTTTTACTTTCTGAATACTAACTAAAGATTATATAAACATATTCAATACGAGACTGTTATATAAAGTAGCCCTAAAAAAATATGAATCACGACACAAGGCAAAAGATACTTTTTTCTTATATGTGCTTTACTAGTTTATTCAGAATTCAAGACTTGCTGTAAATACAGCCATTTATGACCATCACTGCCAGACACCTTACAGCAACTTTGTTAAAGGTAACTAACAGTGTATCTGTATTCAGCTCACACTGTGGAACTCATTTGTCTCAGAATATGAAAGAGAACTTCTTGTGTCAAATTTCGATCATTCAAAGGGTGAAAGGTAAAACATCATATTGATGTAATCTGTAGCTCACTTTGTAAGACATACTTCGCCTGTCAGATCAGCACTGTAAAGGTTGTAGTTCAACATCCTTTCGGCTTAGCATTAAATCAGTAAAATGAACCAGGAGACATCTTCAGTGCTTAACTAAACTTCATTCAGCACGTCTTCCCCTCTGTCACTGTACTTTGATATCAAGAGCACCTCATTGACAATTTAATGGAATAAAACAGTGCCAGCTCTCTTCCAGGCTTGCTAGTTAATTAGGCTCCTCTAAAAAACCAGCCAAGTGCCGCTACAGAAACCGAGAGAGAAACATGAAAAGATTGACAGAGACAAAACGAAAGGACTTTGTGGGAATATTCATCTGAACTGGAGAGGAGCAAGTTCCTCTACTTAACGTGTGGGTAACAGTGCATGAAAGAAGAAGTCTCAGAATGTCAGACAAACAGTAGTAGTGGAGCACAAAATCTTCCTGACATAAAACAGAAAGCTTGATCAATGGATCTCTCCGTCATCTCATTAATAAAGACCAGAGCTTTTATTAGACGCAGAATTTTGCAATATTTAAGCCATGAATATTTTAGAGTTCCCGGCAGGAACCCAGAAACAGAGCACAGTTGAGCTGTCGCCAAGTCAGAGTCACAGCTTTTCTTTTCATTCCCTCAGACAAGAGGCAGAAAAAAGCTGAGGTCCTTAATCATATTTTCCTGTCGCAGTGTGGATGGTAAAAAAGTTGGGCAGATACTCTAAGGATTTCTCCAGTGTTCTAAGACTTCCCACTCCAACGCTGAAGAAAAAACACTTAAGGGCATAAGATACAGCATAAAGTTTAAAGTAACTGTGAACCGACAGTTTATTTACACTCCTAACACTACCAACATGGCTGCCACATCCCAGAATGCAAAGCATCCCAAGCCCTATAGAGAATCTGTCAAGGGAGTTGAAAATCTCTGTTGTCCACCGACAGCCCCTAAACATCCCAGGTCTAGAGAAAATATGCATCAAAGAATGTGCCAAAATATCAGCTACAGTGCATGCAAACCTGATGAATACCTAGATGAAATATTTGTTTGTTATTGCCAAACAAGATTACATTATAAAGTATTTAGGTGCATGTTTGTCATTGACCAATTACTATATTTTCTTTATTTTACACAAATGAATTCTTTGCAAATCATGCAATGTGATTAACTGGATTATTTTTAAATTCTGTTTTTCACAGTTCAAATGTACTTATGATGAAAATTACAGACCTCTCTTATCTTTTTAAGAGGTAGAACCAGCACAATCGGTAGATACCAAATATTTTTTTGCCCCACTGTAATTAACATGCAGTAGATATTTCCCTTAGTGTCTTAATCTTGTATTAGTAAAAGCATTTTTCCCACAGGGTGAAAATATTCTGAGTGCAATAAAGAATTGATAATTTTTAGTGTCTTAAAACTCCAATCTTTAAAATGCCCCGCAGGTTAATGTGAATTTTCTGTTGTAGCCATATTCAATAAATTACAATATGTGCTCCTATGAGGCTTGTTTGTCAGATCAAAAATAACTTTTGAAAATAACAGCATTCAACCAGATATTAAAGACACTTTTCATTTAAAGACACTAAGCCCTTTTGTCTCTCTATTTTTTTTCATTGGTCTGATTTAATATTAACATCTTAAACGTCACAGTTTTCATAAGCTGTAAGCAGGCAATTGAGATTTTTAACAGAAAATGTCCAATTGTGTCCAATGATTCTATATATAGTGTTTGACTTAGTGAAATAAACAAACTTTTCCATATTATACTTATGTATGGAACAAAGCTGTACATTTGTGATCACCATTCAAAAGTATTTACTTCATTGTCCCTCATTCACTTTCTCATTAACAGTTTGATTACATGTGTGATAAGGATCATTGTCCAATTTAACCTATTTGAGCCTAAGGTTTGAGGTATTTTAGTTCCATACTCCTGAATTTATTTGCTAAAATAGCTTTATGTTCCTTCTGGTGTAAATGCCTTTTTCTTCCCGGAGTTGTCTCTCAAACCATGTTGGTAGGGACTCCTTCCACAGCCAATGAAAATTATCAAGACTATAAAAAAGAATGCATATTGTTAATTTAAAAAGCTGGTATAATGTCAAGGATGCACATTGGCGCTGAGGTAGCATACAGTAGTTACCTTGAGGCAAGAAGATTCTGGGTTCAAGTCCCATTCTGGGATCTCTCTGCATGGAGTTTGCATATTCTCCTTGTGCATGCGTGGGTTCCCTCCAGGTATTCCAGCTTCCTCCCACAGTCCAAAAAGAGCAAAAAAAAAAAGACTACTAGAATAATTAGTTTCTCTAAATTGCCCTTAGGTATGGGTGTGTGCGTCCTGAGCTTTACCTCTGAGTTAATTATGACATTTTATGCAGTGATATTACAATCTTCATGGACTTTGTATAAAATAAAAAATAAAATAAAGCTATGGTTTCAATGATTGGTTCAGTTGTTCTATCTGGTTTTTGGGCTTTGTTTCTGGAGCTTCAATAACACTGCATGTGTCATGCTGAAATTCCTGCCTACTTGACTCTTTAAACATTGAAATTCCCAGCTTGTCATCAAGCCAGCTGGATTTATTGGGATTACGCCGGACAAACTGCCTAAAGGACCAAACCTTAAACATACTGTTGAAACACACTGGCTATAGGATCATGAAACTCATCCAAACCATAAGTAAATGCATAAAGCAAATCAAACGATGGATGTGCGCTAACTTCCTCTAGTTGAACAGAAACAAAACTGAAATAATTATTTTTGGATCTAAAGAGGAAGGATCGAGAGTCAGCATACAGCTTTAACGAATACAGTTAGAAACTACTGATCAGGCCCAGAATCTAGGTGTAGTGATGGACTTAGACATGAACCTCCAAGGTCACATAAAGGCAATCACAAGGTCAGCCTGCTATCAACATGCTGAAGAACATTTCTAGGATTAAAGGACTGATGTTGTTGATGTTGACGGGACCACGAAACCTAACCATGCATTTATCTTCAGTCGGATTGATTTCTGCAACACTGTCCTCACAGGTCCTCCTCTCACGTCCTCATTAAAACCATGAAAGTAGAGCATATTACCCTAGTTCAAAAGTTCATACATTGACTCCCTGTACCTTTAGAGAATATACTTCAAAATACTCCTTGTTTGGTCCTGTGTTAGATGTGTGCAGATTGGTGTTTTCCCTCTCCTTCTTTCCTCGGGATGTGACTGGCAGGTTGTTCACCAGCTGCTCTAGATATGGGTTGATGATGATGATGGCAGCATAAAAGGGGAGCGGTTACCTGGAGCAGTCAGCAGATGGTTAACACCTAACAAGTGGTAACAAGGTCCTTACCTGAGCTAACTTGCTTCTCCTAAAGAACAGAACTGACAAGGTGCTGAACCCCGGCTGGCAACTGTATTTAAAATGCAAGTAAATACCTGATCGCGGCACATTACCACCACAGGCACTTATGAATGACCAAATAACTCACTGATGCAGGCATCAATTGGGGCAACCCTGGTCCTCGAGAGCTACTGTCCTGGAGGTTTTAAATGAAACCCTGTGCCCGCACAGCTGAATTAAATAATTGAATTACCTCTGCAGGTTACTATCAAGTTTAGCAAAGGAATGCTAATGAGTCATTCATTTTTGGAATAGAGGAGGTTGAAAAATGGGGTTTGAAGTGGGGTGTGAGGTTTTCGGTAGAAAAAACAAAAGTTATGTTTTTTTCTAATAAGAAACAGCTAGAACAACAGAAACTAAGGCTATATGGGAAAGAGTTAGAGGAAGTAAGAAGTTTTCGATTTTTGGGAATGCAATTTGACACAAAGCTAACATGGAAGGAACACATTGATTACGTAGTAAAGAAATGTAAATCAATCATCAATGTTATGAAATGTTTAACAGGGATAGAGTGGGGAGCTGAGCTAAAGACATTAAAACAAATTTATGTGGCATTAATTAGATCAAGAATGGACTACGGTTGTTTTGTGTATGGATCTGCAGCTAAGACAACTTTGTCTCAGCTAGATAAAATTCAGTCAGCTGCATTAAGGATATGTTTAGGAGTAGTAAGAACAACTCCGGTGAGTGCCATACAGGTAGAAGCAGGAGAAATGCCGCTGTTCATTAGAAGAAGGCAAATGGCAGCAAGGTACTGGGTAACTGTGAAAGGATTTGAAGGAGATCATCCAGTGAAGAATGTCTTAGAAGACTGTTGGGAGAGAGGGAAAGGAAGGAAGAGTAGCTTTGGATGGATTGGGAATGAGGTGGCGGAACAAATGAAAGTAATTCATATAGAGTGGAGTTCAACAGTATTGTGTCCTGTGATTCCTGATTGGATGTTATGTAGCGCGGATGTGGATTTAGAATTAGCAAGGTACAAAAAGGGAGACAGAAGTACAGATATGGTGCAGGAATTTTACAGTCATGTTGACAAAAAATATAAGAATTACATACAAATTTTTACAGATGGTTCAAAAGATCCAAGAACTGAAGCAACAGCAGCAGCAATTTACATTCCCAAATATCAGATAGGTTTAGGAAAAAGAACGCCTGATGGTATCAGTGTGTATTCAGTGGAATTGTGTGCAATTCTGTTAGCGGTAGAGTGGGCAGAGGGAATAGCAGAAGATAAAATTCTCATATGTAGTGATTCTAGGTCATGTTTAGAATCAATTTGGTCAGGAACAACCAGAAACCATCAAGAAATTATTTATGAAATAATGTTGATAAACACAAGATTGGTCAGGATAGGAAAGAAAGTAAATTACATGTGGATTCCAGCACATACTGGAATATCAGGAAATGAACGAGTAGATAAATTAGCAAAAAAGTCAGTTAAAAGAGGAAACATAGACATTGATATTAAGCTATCCAAATTAGAGGGAAAACATAAGATATGGAGAATGGCAATGAGTGAGTGGCAAAAGAGTTGGGATAAAGGAATGAAGGCTCGAACATTATATGGAATCCAAAATTCAGTGGGGAAAATGAAAAATAGTGGCAGAAATAGAAGGGAGCAAGTTATTATTAGCAGGTTGAGGACAGGTCATACAAAACTTAATAGTTCATTATATTTGGTAGGAAAACATCCAGATGGGAAGTGCAGGTGGTGCCAGGAGAGAGAGACAGTAGATCATGTATTATTAAAGTGTAGAAAATATGAGGAGGAAAGGAAACAGTTGATAGCAGATTTGATGAAGATAGGGATAAGGTCAAGCACTTATGGAGAGATTATGGGTGGTGCAGGTTTTGAGGAAGGGAGGAAGGTTTTATTTGTGTTTTTAGAAAAAACTGGAATAATAAAGAGGATTTAAAATAGTGGGGATGGAAGGGATAAGATTGGTTGGATAACCGGAAGGAGGCAGTAATGCAACAAAAATGGATGCAAGCTGCTGTTAAAAACCAAAAAAAAGAAGAAGAAGAAGAAGAAGAGTCATTCATTTGATTCAGCTGTGTGGAAGTAGGGATGCCACTAAAACCTGCAGGACAGTAGCTCTCGAGGACCAGGGTTGGAGACCCCTGGCGTTTCAGTCTGATCCATTGAGCGGTGGTCCGTTGCTGACAAGACCTCTGTCTCTTTTAAAATAAAAGCAGGTAATTAAGATATTTGTAAAATAAAAAATAGCCCCCGACCCCACAACTTGATTCCTACACCCTAGCTCATACCCTTTGGTTTGATTCGGCTCTATGGCTTCCTACTCCCTGTACTTATCCTCAACTGTCATGGAAAACTATTTAGTCAAGCAGAGCTGAGAAACTACAAATATAAAAGGGCCATAATTGTACTAATTAACTTTGCCCTTTAACAGGCTGAGGCATGTGGTGTTTGAGAAAGACCTTGTGGGTTTCTTTGCACACTTTTTTTATTTATTATTTGTAGCTTGTAAGTAAGAATCTGTTCTTTTTATATAACATGTAAATTATGTCTCTCTGCACAATTTTGGAAATGGCTTTATAACTTTATTTACTCCTGCCTTCTTCTATACAGTATTTCCTCTTTAAAATTGTGGTCATGCTTTATTAAGTAATAGCAATTTTGAATCTGAATACAAATTCATCTTTATTTAAATAAAAAGTAACAAAAAAATGGAAACAAAACACCATACTTGTGTCCTATAAAGCAAAACTTTCCCCCTGAAATTAGTGTATTTTAGCATGACTGTAAGCAGTGTGGGAGTTTTTTAAACATGGTAAAAAAGTTAAGTATTTTTAGTTTGAAGGAAGTAGCAATCAACTGTTTGTTAGAAAGAGAGGTAATGTCACCTACTTTTCAAGCAGTTGTTTGGCAGATTTTGCAAAGCTACAGAGAGTAAGTTGCAGTTATTTTGTCAGCCATGAAAGGGATATGTTACATTAAAGTCTTAGTCATGCTGTCAAAAGAAAGTAAACATGTGGTGGATTTGAGAGCATTTCCTATCCCCCTGTTTATTTTTGTAGGTCGTACACACTGCAATCTAATCACAGTTTCACTCCATTTCAAATAAACTACTGACATATTTAGATGTGTATATGATGTTGTATTTTGCCTTTCTATTTTTTCATCTACAGAGCTGATTAGCAACAGTATTGCTTATATTGGCCATCTTAATTGAAAACTTTTACTGAACTATTGAAACTGTTTTCAGGGAGAACAGGTTACACAAGAAACTACTTCAGTCATTTTCAAAAGGTAGAAATGGGTCCACCAGCTAGCTAGCTTTCTTTCTTTCTTTCTTTCTTTCTTTCTTTCTTTCTTTCTTTCTGTCTTTCTTTCTGTCTTTCTTTCTTTCTTTCTAGCTGTAAATGTACTCCAGAAATAGTTCCATAGATAAACTCTTTCACCTACTTTCCATCAGCATTCTCTTCCTCGCCTTTGCTCTTCCTTTATTCTCTGCTGACATAAAAACCAGAGAGAGGTTGCTTCACTTGGACAAGAAGTAAAGAAGTAAGACGAACAAACACAGTTTAAGGCCTTAGCAATGATGTTGGCATTGCTTAAACTTAGTTCCACTTTTATGTCCTCCATTCCCAATTTTTCTTTATTAGTCTTGTCTCTTATTTTCATGATATCCTTGCACTTTCCTTTGTCGGTTTCATTCATTTCTCCTCTCCCTGCAGAGCATTTCAGGCCCGCTTAGTTATGCATCATCAAGCCCAAATGTAGATTTCAGAGGGATTTTCAGATTGATTGTTCCTCTCTCACCTTCATATCCACCTTTAAATCATCAGCCTATACCTGCATCCCCTTGTGCTCTCCCAAACAACCGCTCCCAGTAATTTTTCCCAGCACCCTGAATGGTCTACATTCTTGAAGAAATGAGCTGACAAGTGTTGGAATAGTGTGCTTTTACTGCATTGTGCCTTATGGTAAGTTTGTACTCATATATACAATAGAAACTTTTATGCATGCTTGTTATTAACTTGAATAAATGGTGTGCACATAATTGCAAATAATTTCTTTTTCCATTGTATTGCAGTCCTAAACTTATGCCTGAATTGGCAGTTCTGGGCAAGCATGTGAGCACTGCACTGACCTATTTCCAGAGAAAGAAAAGTGAACTAATAGCTTTGTAGTAATGTAAAAATGGTATCAGAGCAGGTTAAGCCAAAAGGCCAAGGTGACAGTCTGAATATAGAGTAGACAGAGCAGTGGAACCCAAAAGCACAAGACCCACACTTTCAGATAGTGCCTTTTCGTCTGTTATATTTTATAACGTTCGAGCACAATACAGAAACCTATAGTTCTCATTTTTCTTTGTGGAAAACATTCGGATTATCTGCTATCCTCAGCCTCTAACTCGTTTAATTGCTGTGTGCAGGACATAAAGGCATGTTTAGTTTTAAGAGCTCAAAAAAGAAAAGGAATACAAATTGGGCATTTTAGAGCGTAACAGATGTACAATGCACAATACATGCTATTATGTAAATTTATAATTGCTGCTTTCAGCAATTAATACTGCTTCAACCATTTATGCTGCATAATTTATAGTAAAATGTAATTTAGGAGTAATTTTGTAAGTAATTTTTTTTAGTAAATATGTGCATTTAAGAAAATATTGATTTATTGTCTGAGCTGATCCTGTTAAGTTTATTTGAGATTTGCCACCACATTACAGGTGCCAGAATTTGAAGAGGTCAGAGGAACTCATTGTCTTCTCATTTGCCATCTCTGTATATTGGTAAATGGACTGAACTCATATAGCGCTTTTCTAGTTATACTGACCACTCAAGCGCTTTACAGTGGAGCCACATTTATCCCTTCACACACAGATGCACTGTATACACCAATACTCAGGTAGAAAAAGGGTTAAGTGACAAAATCGAACATAAAACCACCAATCTCAAGACAGCTACTCTACCCATCCAACTACAGTCTCCCCTATTGTTGTGCCTTTAGCTTTAGTTTTTCTTTTTTCCCAAATCTCTTTCTTATTAATTCATTATTCACATCTGATTAGATTATTTAGTTAATGTAATGTAATCTTCCACATTTGCTACAGTGTTAGTAAAGGTATTTGCGTGCTTTCCCAGCTCTTCCATTGTTTCCTCTCTCTGGCTGCCAGTATGCCAGTTTTCTCTCTCCTTTTTCAATGTGCCACCAATTCACCTCTGACTACTTCTGCAGGCTTCTTCATAATTTCCACCTCTCCCTTACCCCTATATTTCACTGCATGTGCTCTCCTCTGCCACACACTCCGCAGCAAAAACGCTCCCTTTGTTGTCGGTGAGAGCGTTTCCACTGCTGGCCACCGTTTCACCATCCTGGCAAAAATATGATTGAGTCTATTTTTGCTGGAAGCCAGAGCAAGTTTGCAATCAATCATCACAAATGACACAGTATCAGCAGGATACCAAACAAGCACAACATTAAAAAATAAAAAGAAATCAATAAAGACAGAATAGATTTTTTTGAATGCATAGCTTTATTAATATAATCACACCTATATTTAGACATACAAGTATATATTGCCTAAAATAATGTGATTATACATAATTTACAGACATAATATAATCATAATGTGTATAATTCTCAAAGCTATTTTGTGATTTCCTGCTAAACAAGACATAGTAGGTGAGTGGGTTATCAAATATGTTAATCAGGACAACATGGACGAAGAGAAACTAATAGTTGAAGTGGAAAATCATAAAATTCTTTATGAAAACACTCAATCTTTGTATGCTTCTTTGAGCACCCCTGGGCTTCTGACCATTGCGGAGCAGATGTAGAGTGCATGCAGTGGAAATTAGTGGAGCGAAAGGGTGAGGAGTGCTTGGCGGAGTGGATGCCATGGAAATTGGGGTAAGTCCATAAGCTCCCTCTATTTATCTCATTCCTTGCTGGTTTCTCCTGTTTAGTATAGTTGGTTTGCTGTTTCTCATATTGGTCCCATCTTCAACTTTGACTTGCATTTGTGCCCCATTGACTGTACTGGCTGTTGCGCTGCTTGTGTGAAAATATACTGGATTAGGAGTTTAACAACTGTCAGAAACTGATATCACGATATATTTTTGGATAGTTTAGGATAATTTGCAAATATTGCAATCATTCTAAAAAGTTTTTAACCCTATGCTTTGCTATTTGCTATTGTAAATTATATGTTTCCAACTAGCATCCCCAAACTGAGTCAAATCAACCCTTTTTTTAAATAGTACTGTAAAACATACAGCACTTGCTTGATATATAAAAAATAGAGTCAAGACATTGACAAGGTTAGAAATAATGATTTTTATTTGAAATAAGATTGTTTTTACATCAAACTTTGCTTTCATCAAAGAATCCTCAATTTGCAGCAATTACAGCATTGCAGACCTTTGGCATTCTAGCTGTTAATTTGTTGAGGTAATCTGGAGAAATTGCACCCCACGCTTCTAGAAGCAGCTCCCACAATTTGGATTGGTTGGATGGGCACTTCTTGCGTACCATACGGTCAAGCTGCTCCCACAACAGCTCAACGGGGTTCAAATCTGGTGACTGCGCTGGCCACTCCATTACCGATAGAATACCAGCTGCCTGCTTCTTCTCTAAATAGTTCTTGCACAATTTCGAGGTGTGTTTTGGGTCATTGTCCTGTTGTAGGATGAAATTGGCTCCAATCAAGCGCTGTCCACTGGGTATGGCATGGCGTTGCAAAATGGAGTGATAGCCTTCCTTATTCAGAATCCCTTTTACCCTGTACAAATCTCCCACCTTACCAGCACCAAAGCAACCCCAGACCATCACATTACCTCCACCATGCTTAACAGATGGCGTCAGGCATTCTTCCAGCATCTTTTCAGTTGTTCTGCGTCTCACAAACGTTCTTCTTTGTGATCCAAACACCTCAAACTTGGATTCATCCGTCCACAGCACTTTTTTCCAGTCTTCCTCTGTCCAATGTCTGTGTTCTTTTGCCCATCTTAATCTTTTTCTTTTATTGGCCAGTCTCAGATATGGCTTTTTCTTTGCCACTCTGCCCTGAAGCCCAGAATCCCGCAGCCGCCTCTTCACTGTAGATGTTGACACTGGTGTTTTGCGGGTACTATTTAATGAAGATGCCAGTTGGGGACCTGTGAGGCGTCTGTTTCTCAAACTAGAGACTCTAATGTACTTATCTTCTTGCTCAGTTGTGCAACGCGGCCTCCCACTTCTTTTTCTACTCTGGTTAGAGCCTGTTTGTGCTGTCCTCTGAAGGGAGTAGTACACACCGTTGTAGGAAATCTTCAATTTCTTAGCAATTTCTCGCATGGAATAGCCTTCATTTCTAAGAACAAGAATAGACTGTCGAGTTTCAGATGAAAGTTCTCTTTTTCTGGCCATTTTGAGCGTTTAATTGACCCCACAAATGTGATGCTCCAGAAACTCAATCTGCTCAAAGGAAGGTCAGTTTTGTAGCTTCTGTACCGAGCTAAACTGTTTTCAGATGTGTGAACATGATTGCACAAGGGTTTTCTAATCATCAATTAGCCTTCTGAGCCAATGAGCAAACACATTGTACCATTAGAACACTGGAGTGATAGTTGCTGGAAATGGGCCTCTATACACCTATGTAGATATTGCACCAAAAACCAGACATTTGCAGCTAGAATAGTCATTTACCACATTAGCAATGTATAGCGTGTGTTTCTTTAAAGTTAAGACTAGTTTAAAGTTATCTTCATTGAAAAGTACAGTGCTTTTCCTTCAAAAATAAGGACATTTCAATGTGACCCCAAACTTTTGAACGGTAGTGTGTATATATATATATATATATATATATATATATATATATATATATATATATATATATATATTTTAAAGCAAATATGATTGGTTATTTTTATCCATTTATTTGCAGTAAAGTATTTTGCTGTCTTTGAACACATCATGCACCTACGTACGTCTGATGACTCTTAAGCAGGACTCTGCTGCAGAGAGCTAGCTGTTAGTTCCGCAAACCAGCAGAAGTCTAGACATTTTTCTGTTTATACCAAAAAAAACTGTAATTTTAATTTTTGTTGCATGCAAAATTATTATTTATACATGCCAATATATCATGATAAGCTAGTTACTGTTACGTTGATGATAAAGATGATAAAAAGATGATAAAAGCTCAGTTTTTCTGAATTAACCACATACATTTCACTTTAAAGAAAAACTATTTAGTAGGGATGTTCGATATTGGCTTTTTGACCGATATTCGATATACCGATATAGCCTAACTCATAATTTTTATGAGGGACCCTCCCTCATAAAAAACAAAAACTACTAAACCCTTTTAGGTAACCACAATGAAATATATTGTATCATGCATACTTGAGTTTTAAAAATTTAGAAAATGTAATAAGTACTAGAATTTTAATTAGGCAATTGAAAAATGTGCCATTTTTATTTTGGCTTCAAGAGTTGCTGGAACATTTTCTCAAACAGAGAATAGTGACAAAGGCCCACCACTCAGGACAAATTTCTACTTTTACAAAATGTAAACAAAATTATACCTTTGTGGCTGATGATGTGACCAAGTGCGCCCGATAGACGGTCAAGGTTGGCCCAGAAGAAGCCTTTTGAGATATTCAAACAAATAATATCTCAAAAACTAAACCTCAAATCTGTCATATTTTTATATTATGAGAGAGAAAAGAAGTAGCTGAAGAGTTTGATATATAATATGTTTATGGTGTGAAAAAGATGGGTATGTTCTGTGTCCAAATCCCAAACCAATTAAAAGTGAATTTAAATGAATGAAAAAGAGTTAGAGTTCCTGTTATTTTGAGAGGCACAGAGTTGTTGGTATATCCGCCACCTTGGAGTGCAGCTCGGCACTCTTGGTTGCTTTAAACCACGGGTCTGCAACATGTGGCTCTGTAGCCGCAAATGGCTCTTTAAGATATTCCACATTGGCTCAAAGGAACTTCGGCTTAAAATAATACACCAAATTATGTTTGTTTGTTTCCAATAACGAATTTAGGTTTTAGCAGGTGTATTTTTTTTTTTCCATTGAATTATTCCTTTGAATTTTTATGATAGAGTAATATTTTTAAGATCAATTTTTCTGGTTTGTAGGTGAGAAACTGTGCATTTTTAAATAATTGTATCACAAAAGTCAAAAACTTAGAAGAAAATAGATCCATCCTCGTTTTGCTAATGTTTTATACTTTCTTTTTTTTAAAACCTAAAACAGAAATAAAATAGTGGCTCTCTATTTATGACCACACATTTTACTCTAGCAGTAAAAAAATGTAAGTTAAAAATTTCCAAAGGTCATGTAACATTTATGGCTCTGAATGAGTTTTATGTAGCTGGATTGAGTGCAAAACGGCTCTTTGGATGGTAAAGGTTGCGTAGCCCTGATTTAGGCTATACCTACTGAACATCTCGTAAAAACACTGCATTGGTATTTATAAATGTATTTTCTGTTAGTAAATCAACAATTCAGAAGAAAACACTTGTAATTAAATATTTTTTGCAAAAAGTACCTTATTTGAGAAAAACAAACGCAATCCCAACAGAATTATTCAAGGAAGTGTTCCCTCTCGTCACTGGCCCCATTATAGATGTGATACAGACCACAGGACGTACGTACCAAAGGAACTTAAGGTCGCTATAATTAAACCTTTATTAAAGAAACTCTCCTTCGTTCAAGATGACTTAGTTAATTGCAGACTTAGATAGATAGATAGATAGATAGATAGATAGATAGATAGATAGATAGATAGATAGATAGATAGATAGATAGATAGATAGATAGATAGATAGATAGATAGATAGATTGATTGATTATTTATTTCAAAATGAGATCTACAGATATTTGCCCGCACAGAAAGTTCTACAACATACATAATTATTGCTGTACTCTTTCTGGCAGATCTGTTTTCTAAGGGAGCTTTATGATGTAGGAAACAGTCTAAGTCAGACTAAAAAATTGGGAATTAGCTTTTCAGCTTACATCTTAATTGTACTTCAACAGTTTGTGCATGTTCAAGCAAACCAATTTGAAATTATGAGCTTTGCCTTCCTACACTCAGAACAAATGGAAAAAAATCATTGATTATGCAGCCAAACACCTCACATAGCCTTAAAGACATAAGTTATTATTAAGAGCCCAAAACAAAATTCATACACACGAGTTGATGTTAAAATCTCTTGTATCTTTTCATAGTGCCAGCTAGGAAGGACAAAAGAGAAATAGAAATAGAAATAGAAAATGGAGGTCAAGCAGGCAAAATGATATTATCTTGAAAATCAGATTTACAACTTGACCTCTCAAAAAAACAGTCCAGAGAGTCTCTTCCATGAGAGGACCTAAACATAAAAAATAAAAACAAATAAAAGCTCATTTGAAATATCCCTGCTTGAATTAGCCAAAATGTTCATGTCAGGCTTATTCGGTTCCATAAACAAAGCTCAGATGGATTCAATCCCCTCTAATTCAAGGCTGGCTTTACAAACCAGACTAATGTGCATCCACGCTACATTAAAGGCAGCCTCCGTTAATTGATAATAGATAAGTGGAAATAGAGGATAAGGAAAGAACTGTGTTCTTCTCCCAGGTGGAGCAAAAATTATTAGTGCAAGCCTATAGGCATCACAAATACATCATAATCAACAAGGGGAACACCAGTGGCATATAAAACCTTGTGAGGCTGCATTGTGTAATATTCTTAATTAGGTGTTGTTACATGGACAGTAGAGTGTGACACAGTGAGTGCTGAGAAGCACCTCTAACTGTAAACTTCTAAATTCATGTTAATAAATCATATTACCTGTTAGAATTATGTGGCTGTGTGTTGGAGTGTTGATCTGTTTGTTGTTGTTTTCCCACTTTCTGAACTGAACTTGTGATGAATTCTGAATCTATAAACCAAACATGTCAATTACCTCATTGGGTAGGGCAAGTTAATCTGGAGTCTGTGAATTATTAAAACCAGTAATTAACACATGACAGAAAATAGATGACAAATTATGTTATAACACATTTAACCTAAGTAAGAAAGTAAAATTATTTGACAAAAGAACAGTTTCAAGTCTTCAAAATGTAAGGTCACATTAAAAAAGTATTTTCTTCATGTGTATTTTTTTTACCAGTTGCAAGGTACTTTAGGGTTATTTTAACACATTTAGACAGGGTAGCATGTTTTATGGGGACATCTTATACAAAAAGTGATTTATTTGTGATTAATGCTGGGGTCAGTAGGGCCATGGGTGGAACGAGTGGCTGTCCTAGACCATTCGGTTCCCACAGGCGAGCTTGAATTATGATGCCCCTTGAACTTGAAAAAATAAGTCATGTCCAAAGGATAGCAATTTATTTACATAATGATAGTATAACAATGATAATATAATGTGTGCAAAAGAATAAAGCTGTTCAATAATAAATATACAAAAAATAAACTTTTAATGTGAACAGTAGTGCAAAACCTGAAAACAAAAAGTGTACACAATGCAAAAAAAAACAAAAAAAAACAATATATTGTAAAATAGGATTCACATAAATACACTACATAAACAAAATGTTTATGTAAGCAATATTTATGTCAAAGTATTGTTATGGATAAAGAAGGCAAAAACTGTTGAAAAAAATAGACATAATTTTTTTTCAACACATATTTGTTGCCCCTCACTATATGGCTTTGTTCCACTGGGTGGAACAAAGTATTTCTGGAACCAAGGAATACTTAAAAACAGTATTTTTTCTTCAAAATGCTGAAGGTATAATCAGAACTACATAAAAAAAACCTGCATTGTATAATTCAGCCACCCAAAAGAAAAGTGCAGCTACTTCACCCTCTGTAATAATTTCATATTGGAGGGTGGGTGTGGGGACGAAAAGAAAAGCAGTAGAATGGGGAGCCTAACGTTGCATTTACATTGAAAGTGTTAGAAGTATTGTGGGCGTCAGGTTTACATGTAAAGTCAACAGAAAAGCACGCTGACGCACTTCAGGGGGTCCCACGTCATATCAGAAGCCGATTTGCATCGTAAAACTACTTTTCTGCCTCATTCGTGTGTCAGATAAGTGTAAATGAGGCCTTTGACGCACGTCAGAAAATATGCAGGTAATTTTATGTGGTGCACTTTGTGTGTCACCAGGCACAAGCATGACAGACTAAATACTGATAAACACCGTGGCTAATCACCCTGAGCTACGGTATATGACACCAGCTGTTTTCTATACAGGAGACAGGAGAGGTTAAAATATTTAAACAGGAAAGCTCTTAATAGGTTTGAGGGTGGCACCTAAAAGAGCCGTTGTGGCTGCAAAGGCACCATTCTCTCTGCCGAGAAGTGAGCCATGAACAGCTCCCTCACAAGGACAGCCTCTCTGGAGGAGTTGTTGGCTACAACACGACCAAGGCTTGGCATTGGCTCCACCATAGCACGTCCCGCACCGCTCACATATTACACACTTTTACTAACTGAAGACAGATGGACAGTCGCACACAGCATAGTAGTTGGTGTCTTGGTGGGCGAAGCTTGGATCTACCCGGTAGCGAGTGGCTGGGTCGTGGATACTTACTTGCTCAACTGGGTCTTTAGCTCCTCGATCCCCCACTGGAGTAGACCCAGCTCCGTAGGAGGCAACGCCAAACACGTAATGAGGTCAGCTCAGAGACCATAGTCTACTGGCAGCAGGCACGGGAGAGGAGGAGGCCAGCGGCTGCTACGGAGCAGTCCCAGTCAGGGTCCTCCCACAAGTTGTGCGTTGCAAAATTTAATATTTTGAAGCGCGTCCAATTTACTTTGGACCTGCGTCAAGCTGCGAATGCTCCCCTTCTGGTGGGCCCATGGGTCCCGTGGCTGAAAAAAAAAAGGAAGTTAATGCAGTGATAAAAGTTATTTTCTACTCCACTTTGTCTTACCCTCTGAATCAAAATTATGCTGTACCTTAATTTAAATGGCAACTAATGATGTGCATTTGAAGTTGATTTTTCATGTGATTTTTGATTTATTTGCTTGTAAAAATTCATAATTAAAATGACTACAAATTATAAGTCACATATATTTCGTAGTCACAGAGACCATGCTAGTGCAATTGACTGTTTCCCCTCTAACATAGGTGCCACTTTCCACATGGCAAAGTGGCATGTGGAAAGTAACAGAAATTTGCGTTCAAAAATTCTAAATAGTGGTTTTATCCAAGTTTAATGCTCCATTCTTTGTTTTGGAGGACGGAGGCAAAGCTGACTAAACTCAGGGCCATTTTCATCTTTAGTTGTAGTCCACTACTTGTTATTACACATAACCTAACGTAACTTTTGCCGCCAGTCAAAAATTAGCATTTTCTCTGCATAGAAATATGCCTTAAAATTAAGGGTAAGGCTTTTAGCCTTAAATTAACTCTCATTCATTTTTTGGACAATTGGGGACCCATGCACTGGAATTAGAAGGGCGTGATTTAGGGTACCTTTACCACACGCAGTATGAGTTCCCATGAATTGTCAAAACATATTCATCAAGCTAAAATAAGCCACGGTGGTCTGCAATGGAGCAGGCTTGTCTAGTCCTGCATCCGAATACCCCTACTATGCCTACTACGTAGCAGGTGAAAAGCAGTAAGCGAGTGATTTACTCAATCCGAATCTCTAGTATGGATAGGCGTAGTAGGCATAAAGTTCCCAGATGTTGTGTTAATGAGTGTTCTAAATCGAAAGGGCTTTAGCTGAGTTTTTTAGATGAATAAGTGTACGGTTATAACATCCATCGTAGTAGGTGAGTGTAGGTCACAGCGCTAATATGGACAATCAGATGCTGATGAAATATGTGTGTATTTAAAAGCTACAAAGTTTTTAAGTATATAAAGTCCTTATGATGAAAAATCAGATACAGACTCTGTATCTATTTTTAAATAACTCTTTTTTTCTGATGATCAAGTTATCCCTACCTATTGTTATTTTTATATTGCAGGTAACAGATGTTCTTAAAAAGGCTTGTTGCTGCAATCAAAACCAGATTTGTTAGAATGTCCTTAACCTTACAATGGAAATGGTAAGAGAAAAGCCTTAAAATAAGTTTTGGCTCACAACATAAATTCTGGTTCGATTGACAAAAATCATAATTTGTAGAATATTTTTGTGTAATATTAGAAAACTTTGCAACTTTAAAAAAATGAATAATACTGTAAATATTTTTGCTGAGAAATACTATATATTGAGAAAGGATTAGTCCAGATGAAGGTGGTGGACACAAACCTCATCTGGGTGGCAGGCTGCCATGTGACTGCGACTGCATGCCTCCTGCTTATTTAGCGAGACTTCTCACAGGCAACACTTACTCACTAGCACATTAACATCCAAACCATGTGTACAGAAATACATGCAAACACTCAGTTCAAGCCCAAACCTTTTTTCTTCCTCTGGCAAGGAATATACCAATAGATGTCATCCTTTATATAAGGGAAATACAAAATGGTACAATACAAATAGAAAAATCTGTCACATTAACCCTAAACCAGAGACAATTGCATAGTTTGAATTATGTATTCGGGCTGCACGGTGGTGCAGTGGTTAGTGCTGTTGCCCTGACGCAGGAAGGTTGTGGGTTTGTATCCCGGATCTGATCAGATGGTCCAGCCTACCTGGATTTTCATTGTTAAAATGAATATCTAGAATTAATTTGTGTGCTCCATGATACCCCTTGCACCTCCTTTCAATTACTGAAAGAAGATTCATGCCTGTGTTTCAAAATTCATTTGGAATAGAAAGCGGCCTCACCTAAGACTAACAACCTTACAATTATGTAGGTGAGATGGGGGTCTGGCAGTACTGGATTTTAAGATGTATTTCTATTCCTTTGTTCTTAGACCTATTTTTATTTGGGCTAATGCTGGGATATCTGTTTCTTGGCATGAAATGAAGGAAGACGTTAGACCATTAATGCTAAATCTTTTCCAATATCTCAACTTCACAGTTTGAACTCTGTCTTGGGCCAGTGGTCTCTTTTCTTATTCAGACCTGCCGCATGGTTGAATCCCTATCTGGAATATCCTGTAAGTGGCACACACTCTCCCAAATATCCCACAACAAAAGTCTTGGGATTGGAGGTAGACCCATCACAGCATCTACTTGGAGTGACAGTTGCATCCGATATCTAGGAGACGATTTTATGGTTCAGGTTTACTCTCTCAGGTTTTGAGAGACACTTTTGCCCTACTGCCCTCAATATTTTTATATTAACCACTAAGGCGTGCTCTAAATGCACATACGACCCCTCTACAGTAAACCTTATCAATTCACCCTTTGTATAATATGATTGCAACACAAAGATACAAGTGGCTCAGTCTTCAATTATATATGTTTTTTTCCAGAGATCTTCATCGGCTGATGTAACACTAGTGGTGGGGGTAAGATTACCCTGCTCTAGACCCAGAGTTTGAGTGGGAAAAAGGTCTAGAGAAGGGATTGTCCTCTTGTTAAGCAGTTGTGGATTATTGTGGAGTCTCAACTTTCAAACTTAACATCTGTGACTATCCCAGTTATTATTCCGGTTTTGCTGCTAAATGAATTATCTGGACTGGGACTGACATGGGCTGCTAATACTTGCTGATTTAATGGCTACCAAAAAGCTGATCATGCTGCAATGGAAGCCCTCAAACACTGGATTCTGACAGTGACTAAATTTACATGCCGCCAATATTCGGGTTATGGTCAAGTAAAGATCACTATTCGGGTTTCTGAAACATTCAGGATGACCCATTTACATGTGTGAGCATAGAGAGAGAGAGAGAGAGCAGAAAGAGTTATTCCCGTAGACATGGGATTTGCATGCCAGACGGCTCATACTAGAAGTTCTTCTACTCAAAGCACGAATATTCCTTGCGAATAGAACATGTGCAAGAAAACAAGTCAATGATCCTTTTGATGGGGATATGCCGATACGGATTTACATGACCAGATATTTGGGTTAAAAGGGGTACCCCAGGGGTAATCTTCAGGTTTTTTAAAAACCTGAATATGAGCATATATGGGGTTTTTGCTGGTGATTACATGGCCGTGCGTAACTGGGGTATTGGTAATATCCCGGTTTTGACCCGGTTATGGGCTGCATGTAAACGCAGCCATTTTTAGATGTTTTCATTAAATATTTTTATTTCTTTTATTTTCGTGCCTAGAAGAAGGACATACACAACACCATAACACCATAGAGTCAACCCGGTGGAACGCTTCAACCGCACTCTATTTGACATGCTGGGTACTCTGGGAAGTCAAGAAAAGTCCCACTGGAAGGACTTTGTAAAGCCGTTGGTCCACGCATACAATTGCACAAGGAGTGAGGTGACTGGATTCACACCAAACAAACTAATATTTGGATGCCAACCGAGGGTGCTGGTCAATCTCACATTTGGGCTACCAGTGAAAGAACAGCAACAAAAGTCGTATTTCCAATATGTACAGGACCTTATAACTCTACTTGAGCAAAGCTATTAAGTTGCTAAAAGGACTGCTTCCAAGTTAGCTCAGAGGAATAAAACTCGGTTTGATAAGCGAGTAAGTCCCTCCACGTTAGGCATTGGTGATAGAGTACTTGTCAGAAATGTGCGCATGAGAGGAAAGCACAAGTTCGCTGACAAGTGGGAGACCAATGTCCATGTGGTGGTAAAGAAAGCAGGAGACCTTCCAGTCTATACAGTTAGACCAGACAGGGAGGGTCCCTGGCGCAGACTGCATCGTGACCTCTTACTCCCATGTGGGTTTCTCTCTGCAATGATGGAAGAGCGGGCACAGCCCGAACTAGCTAGGAAGCGTAGGGTCCTGCCGAAACCTAGAGAGACATGAGCATTGTACAGGAGCCTTAGTGTTCGGCTGAGGCAGTACATCAAATGATTGGCTTTGTGAGGCTGACCTTTGTAATGTTGTCCCTAGGTATTGTATTTCCTGTTTTGTTTTAAGAGACTATTTTATATTTACAGAGTCTCAGGAACCTGGAAGAACAGTGAAATAATTCTTTAGGTGGGTGCACTGGAGGAAAGACCTACTGAGACAGCTGGTGTGGAGGCTGGATTTTCATTTCATCAATAATGCTTTTGTGGTGAATAGCATGATCAACTAAAATAAGCCTTTAGCAGTGAAACTAAAGGCTCGGTCCAAAGGATGAATTAATATGGGATGTGTAGCAGAACTCTCACCATGAAAACCATCATCATTAGTCTGCTGGGGACGGGGCCACCTGTATCTACATTTATTAAACAACCTAAACCCGGCCCTCTGCTCCCACCGTCGGCTGACCCAGGCAACCTCCTTCCTGTGGAAATAAAGGTTAATGTATGTAGGCCCACCTAAAGTCATGTCGGAATTGGCTCCGGCCAAACCAAAGGACGTCAGTCGTCATGGTCTTCTGTTCTGGAGGTGTCCTTCATGCCATTCTGTCTAGTTTAATGTCCTTGTTGAATCATGAGGATTCAAGGAGTAATGGCAAAATAATCCACAGAATCTCAAGAAATAATGTTCTAAATCATACTAACAGACTGACAGTTGAGTTAAGTTTGTTCCCAGCCTTTTCAGTCCAATGGTGCATTAAATTCAGGGATTGCTCAAGCCAAATCTTAGGGCAGTGGTGGCTGGGAGCATGGAAGGTGATAATCTCCACAAATTATTAAAGACCTGTAGTTTATTAGATCACTATTATAACAGAGAGTCTGGATTTGGCCCCAGTGATTAACAAAAGCCTTTCCAAATTTGAGATATCAAACAGGGGCCTTTGCTCTTGAGTGCCTGGATTATTGGACATGACAACACATGTAATTTGGAGTACAGGGAGCACTGTTAAAAGATCTTCTATGACTCTGGTGGCTTCAGTCATTTTTTACATGTTGTATGTTGGAGCAGCAGTTTATCGACAGCTCAGAGGAAAAGGTTGGATAAGCTCATCAGAAAGGCCAGCTCTGTTCTACGATGCACCCTGGATCCAGTGCAGGTGGTGAGAGACAGAAGGACTTTAGTTAAACTAACATCTCTGATGGACAGTCTCCCACCCCATGCATAGAAATGTTGCTGAACTGCAGAGCTCCTTCAGTGACAGACTGCTGCATCCTAGATGCATGAAGGAGCATTTCCGCAGGTTCTTCCTCCCTGCAGCTGTTAGACTGTACAAACAAAACTGCTCCCACTGTATATTGCAATTACCAACCCAAGAACACCACTATGCTTATAACTCGCATATTATCTTTTTCACAGACTATATATACTAATTTATTGCAAGTTGCACAATTACTTTTTAAAGCACAGTTCATTGCACAATACATACTTTTCGAACTTTTTAAATATTTTAATTACCTCAATAATTACAGTACTCTGTTTTTGTAACTATTGTACATGTATGTGAATATTTTTTCGATTTTTTTCTTTTTTCTTCTGCAAAAAGTGTGTTTCTGTTCTGAGTCCTGTTCTGTTTGTACATCTGTTTTTTTTCCTGCTGTTACGACCAAATTTCCCCTTGCGGGAAAATTAAAGGATTATTCTATGTCCACTACCCTTCTTGGAGGTCAAAGATTTGATCAATTCCAACATCTAGAGATCCATGGAAAAACATATCAAAAACAGTTACCTGGGAGAGATGGGGTACTTTATTGGAGTAACGCAATATATACTCTGCTGACAATACAAGGCAGTATGCTAGTTGTAATACTGGCTTTATGACAACCAGACAAGACTATGACATGGAAAGGTCAACTAATAATTTTGTTTCACAAATTAAAAAGTTTTTCCAAATAAAAAAAAGTATTTAAATAATCTCTAACAGCTGTAGAAAAATCCAACTGAAATTCAAGTGTACAATTATACTGACAAATTATTTTTATACATTCTGACAGTCTGCCATTATTTCCTTTGATTTACTGACAACCTAAGTCTTTAAAACGACTTAAAAGTTAAGGTGACGTCAATGACTGATTGTTACATTACTCATTCATTTCACAAGTTTTTTTGCTGAAGTGACTGAAACTATAAATAAATAATTATGTGGTCCTTAGTTACAAATATTTTCAGTGTCGAATGTATGGACACCTCATTGTTCATATCCAGGGGCTGGTCAATATGTACAGTTGGTGATGATGATTTTCACTGACAAATTGACACCAGTTTTTTTATTAGGAAGGCCAAATGAACTGTCTGTGATGTTGAGCTGTTTATAGAAATGCACACTTATCACAGAAAATGTTGGTTTGGTTGATAATTTCTTTGTTGTAACAATGATATTAGGTAGTTAATCTTACATTGTTGGAAAGTTTATTCCTCTAAAGCGGAGCCAAATTCATAAGGAAAATACAGTTGCGGGTTTAGGAAAATTATTGAGTAAGAAAAATGTAATTTTTTTCTGCTATTGCCAACAAGTCTTTGTAGAGCCGGTAACTGTTTGGGGAGCTCCCTCATTGGAAAAAAAACAACAATGAAAAACGCTTGCTATCTCTCGAGGCAGTCTCAATACAAAAATATATTGTGATGAGATTCTGCAGCCACTGGGGATTCAATATCTCCACACTTAGCGACCTAACTCAATTCTGCATGCTGTTGATCCTTTTCCTCACAGAGTGGAGCTCAGCACAGACTACCTGGCTGAAGTCGCAACTTTAACCCTAATGAACACTTGCGCGATCAGCTTAAGCGTGCTGTCCATGGCAGACAACCACATTGGCTTACTTGGGAAACATACAGTTAAGAAATAAGTAACTATCTTTAACCTGTATGTGACCAAGCTGGTGACTAGCATGAGAAGGGGGTGCCAGGGTGTTGTGGGTTTGAACAGTTATCTCAGTCCCAGGCCCCAAATTGTTAAATGAATATTACCAGACAAAAGTCAACAGTAGGCTTGTGACAAACTGGCATCCTGTCCAGGGTGTATCCCACCTCTTGTTCATTGGAAGCTAAAGTTGGACCGGCCCACACGTGACAAGCAGGTATAAACAATGGGTGGATAGAAGAGTGCACAGCAGAATAAGCTGTGTTGAATGAACAGAGAATAATTCATAAACTGTATATATAAATAGACAAACCCTCGTTGACGTCACCCATAGGTTTCTGAAGAGCAAAAATGAAGCCAACTGGGTGGTTCCCACCACCGCCATCTTGTCCGTGTCACTAGCCTTATCACTCTCAGATATTCCAAAATTGGGCAAAGAGGTGGAGATGAGAGTGGCGCTGTGAGGCTGGGGGCGGAGACTTGATGTTCCGAGCCGACATAGCTACAAGCTAGTCAAAAGCTAGTCGGGAGCTAACTGAAGCTAACGTAGGCCTCAGCCGGTTTCAGCCAGAAGACCGCGGTTGAGAGACTTTTGCCCCGTTTTTCAACTAGGATCACTTTAGACGCAGAAACATTTCGAGTAGAGAAAACATATCGATATAATATTGTTACCCGACCAGTTGCCAGCTCCAACTCGTGTGTAGACAGAGATGAAAGCTCCGACCAGAACACCATTCCTCTCGGCCACTTGACAGAAGGAAGCCGTCTTTTTCCAATAATTGCAGATTAACATCCAAAACTGAATAAAAACTGCAGAGCCAACTGATAGTGGATTTCAGAAACACCAAATGACTGAAGTCTTTAGGTTAGTCCCAGGCTGGGAAGAGCTTCCCCACAAGCAGACTACGGAGGAAGCTATTAGCTACAGTTAGCCACCATTAGTCACCAGCGGTAGCCTAGACTGACCTGTCAATCAAAAGTACACGCCCCTAATTATTCATAATTTCAAGATTAAATTACAAATAAATGGAGAATTTTGGAAAAAAAAAACACCCCCCTCAGAGTTGTCATGATGGTAAACCTGAACTATCTAACCTAAAATGTTTTTTTGAACATGGGAATCAGTGGGAATTTGTTCCTTTTTCCACTATATTTCCTCTGAGAAAAGCATGGGCTGTAAAATGAATGAAAAATTACAGGTGTCAGAATAATTCATGTTCTTCTAAATTATAAATTGCGTCATGTATTTTGCAGAGCAATTGTACTTTCAGCCTAATAGAGGACTAGTAGTGGCAATGTAACAATGTCTCTCCTCAAAAGATTATTATTATCTCTGCTACAGGTCTGTTTGCACGGGATTTCTCTGAAAGGCTGTGAGGTGAGCTATGTTTTACTGGATGATCTTATTTCTATAGCGACCTCATCCCAGTGGAGTATCCATTCATCTCTTTTTGTGTGCCTAGTGTGAAAGCCAGCATGAGAAGAGTTACAATTCTGAGTTTGCTGACGATTCAGTGATTGCCAGAGTAGACAGCAACATTGGACCTGGAGCTGCAGGGCATCTGGTAAGAGGACACTAACACTAAACACGCAAGTGGAAGCCTAATTAAACAATGTCTCTAAAAGAACACAGAATTGTATACATTTTATGAGAGGATCCTGAGCTCACATCTAGGAGAATTAATCATAAGGCTGGTGAGCAGGTGAAGTGGTATAAATATCTCTGCAATATCTCGTGTTTAATGACAAGCTAGCTTTAGGTGGATGCTGTGTACACAAAAGCCACCCAGCCAGCACATCTAGTTATTATACTGTCAATGTTGATTCCACTCTTATGATAAAGCTTTCTTTCTGTTTTTATAGAATCTGTGCCTTCTCGTTTTATCTGATGAAATGAGGTTTAACTAACCTAAAAACAGACTGACGCTGCAGGATTTTGTCAGGCTGTGAGGTGAAATACAGGGATAGCTTTGAATGATCTTTGTCAGGTTGAATAAAATTCTGAAGACGCTCCCAGCCAAAATCAGATGAGTTCTCAGCCTTTTGCATGCAGATACGTAAGATTTGGAAACAGTGATTGCTTGGATTTTCAGCTACATTAAATTAATGCAACTGATGATTTCAAAAGTGTCTCGTTATGAGATTTGTAGTAAGATACATGTAGATAACAGAATACTTTTTTATGTTATCCATAGCATCAGTCTAGAAAGTTTTTGCCAATGTTATTTATGGATATTTATATCCATTGTTTTGTGGTTATCCACAAAAAATAAATGACGAAGCAAATGTATTTTTTGTTGTCTCAATTTAATCAGTAAGTTGCAGCATAACATGAATAATTAGAAGACCAATAGCAATATTCTAACTTTAAAAGATGGTATTTTAACTATATACTGTAAATTGTAATACTATTTTTGTAACCAACATTTGGACATTACTGACATTATTTTATTTACAGTTAAAAAACTAATGATGCGATCACAAATGCAGTAATTAAAAAAATATTGTATTATACATTTAAACAATATTACAGTAATAAATACAGTTTATATTCCTGTGTTTTTAGCTCACAATTACAATAATCCTACTGTAAAAAGTTTATTTACAGTTACAATAACAGTACTGTTGCATAAAATACAGTAAGGTACTCTGTATAGTTACTGTATTTAATTTTACAGTTATAACAATATTACTGTAATAAAAAATGTGATGCATAGCATTTACTGTGTTTATATTTCACAGTAACAAAATAATACTATAATAACAAATACAGTAAATGTTAATTACTGTGTTCAGTTCTTTACAATTTTTTACAATAACTTACTTTTGAATTGCTGCCAGTTAACTACTGTAATTTATTTTACAATAACTTACCTGTCAATTGCTGCCGGTTACCTACTGTAATTTTTTTTACAATACCTTACTTGTCATTTGCTGCCGGTTACCTACTGTAATTTTTTTTTACAATAACTTACTTTTTAAATTGCTGCCAGTTACCCACTGTAATTTTTTTTACAATAACTTACTTGTCAATTGCTGCCGGTTGATTACTGTGAATTTCACAGTTCTTTCGTTACAGTGTAATAATACCTCAGAGCTATAGACATACCGCATGTTTTATTGACAGTGCATTTGATAAGTTATTCATATTTCTTTTCTTTGTTCTTATGAAACCTTTTGTATTAGATTTCATTAATAATATATTTATTAGAATTGGTTATTACAATGCTTACATATTTACCTCCACCAATGAGGTTATGTTTTCACCAGGGTTTGTCTGCCTGTTAGTAACATAATTTAAAAATGCTGTTGATGGATTTGGGTGAAATTTTCCAGAAATGTCCTCAGGGGGACCGGGGCCAAGTGATTAGATTTTGGGGGTGTCCTATTGGATGCACACTATTACTGTTGAGTTTTTTTTTGTTGTTGTTGGGGTGTTTTTACAGAAAAATCTGAAGATGTCAATCATTTTGACAGATTAGTATTAAACCCCCCAAGCACTTGATGCAAATGTTCATATATTTTCAACTTTAGGCATGGAGTAACTAGCTGGACACCTGTTCTCAATAAATGTCGTGATTCGCAAGTTGATGAGCTCATATGTTTTTGCATAGGTGGCACAACACCAGACACAGACTGGTGGTGACAATTTGCTGCTGTTAAAGTACTGATGCGAAAAGAGAAATCCAGGGGAATTCTTGCCACTGAGCCTAACATAGGCCATTGTTCAGAGAGTTTTGTCATATTCTGTTCCCTTCAGTTGGAGAAATATTCCCTGATTTCAAAACTATGGCTGAAGAGGCGCTTCAGCAAGTAAAATTTGTAGCTTATTAATCAGCTCAATGTGTGATGGGACAATGTGTATTCTCTGATCAGTTTGTTCAGATGTAATATAAAATAAAATTAATGAAAATAAACTACTGAATATGTTATCGTTTAAAAAAAATTGATTGTTAGAAATGTATTATGGCCTGATTTTTTTTTTTACCCCCTCAGATGAAAAGATTGTACCCCTCTGTAATCCTGTGAGGCAGATACTAATCTTGACAAAAATGTTTTAGCATCAAGACTGTCTGATGCATCATGAGGTGTACAATAGGATGTAAATAGATGGATTGTGTAGAATTAAAATAGTATCATAAAGATGAATAGAATTGTAATGGACTGTATTTATGTCACAGTGCGATCATTCAGATTTTAAGGCAGCACCCACATGAATGCAAAAATAAATAGAAAACAATCCCTTCACATAATGTGCAGATACAAAAAAGGTAGTTTTTTTGTTTTTTTTTGTTTACTGGGTGGTAACGTTTTCGGTTGCATTCACACCTGATTTTCTCCGCTCCACAGTCCCGTTTGGAACTGCTCAGAGACCACCCCATTAGCTGGGACTCTGTTTGCCTGTTTGTTGCGCACCAGTTTGCTTGGTTGTATTGACACCAGCACAAAAATTCTGGACTCATTTCAGTTAATTTTAAGCAAACTTATCGAGGCTGTTGTGAACATGCCTTGGTCATTTTTGTCACAGGTAAAAGTCCAGAATTGTCATTATACAACTTACTTTGTGCAATGCACAGATATCTGTAGCAGGAAAAACACTCTTAACATGATCCTACTGCCACCTTTTGTGGGTTTATTTTGGTGTTGTTGGCCTTTATTTACAGTATTCTGATAAGTAAGACAGAAAACAATGGGAAGATAAGCAACGACTGAATGATGACTAACGATTGCAATGACAAAAAGGCTAATAGGCTCTGCAAATGGGACAACTTCTCCACAACTACATTTGTTGTGGCACCAGAGGGTATTTGGCTTGTGGGTAGCTACAACTTTCAGTTGAGTTTGGAAGTGTCCTTTGTGGAATAGGAGCTTCTTTCTTGGTCAGCACCCTCCGTACATGTTGTTTTTTAACTGGTCATCCAGCATCATCTAGTTTATGAAGTACTTGAACCTTGTGGTTCTTGCATTGTTCTATAACATTCTTATAAATCCCTTTTAATGTAAGGGTGACCCTTTAAGTGTAAAACTTTCCTGCAGAAAATCAAGTCTATACACTTATTAAACTAGTTTTGGAAAGTTTACATTAAAGGAGCTGTATGCATCTGCAACACACAGATACAGACATCCAAACATTTAAATAAGAATGACATTAAAAAGCTTTTTTTTCTGTACTAAAATAACAAAGTTGAAATGCGTGACTCCAACACAGTCTATGATTATAAGTGTCCTTCAAAGTCTAGAATGGACTATATTTAATAATCCATTTTAAGATGCTGCTACTCCTGTTTGTGCACATTTTTCTACCAAACGTTTCCTTTCCGCTCAACTGTACATATTATGTTGTATATAGAACTCTCTGAATGAACTTCTTCCATAAGGGTGTCAGTGACTGCTAGACAACTGTCGAGAAAGCAGTACAGGCTTTGGTATTTCTCTTATAAAATATCCTTGTTTTATTGGTCTTATGTAATATTAAAACTTTCTGAGGAACTGATGGATTTTATCATCTCAAAACCAACTTACTCTGAACAAAAGTTTAAACGCAACATTTTTGTTTTTGATCCCATGTTTTATGAGATGAACTCAAAGATTTGAAACATTTTCTACATACACAAAATAACCATTACTCTCAAATATGTTCACAAATCTGTCTAAATCTGCAATAAAGACCACTAGTGAGCAAGTGTTGTGTTTATATTTTTGTTCAGTGTCGTTTTAACAAACAGAGATGTAGAATTGGAAAGCATATTTTTTTTAGATAATGATTCTATACTATATAAGTTTCACCTAGGACTTCCACGATTAGTTGATTCGTCACGACAACCTCGATGAGCAAAGTGTCGACAAAAAATGTAGTTCTTAAAGTTATTGTTTTTTTTTTTAAAGCTTGTTTCTTTTCTTAAAAAGGTCGCTGTACCTTTCTCTGCACTTTCTGCCCCTGATGCACATGCGCAGTTGTGGCATTTGGGGTCAGCCGTGTCTCCAGATATGATGATTAATGCAAAATTCAAAACATAGAACCTGCTTTCCATGGTGATACAACGGTGCTGCCTGAGCATCTTAAAAGGAAGCCAGCTGTGGCTAAAGACAAAGAGGGACAATAGGATATGTAACAAAAAAGTCACCCTTTATAATTTGTATTATTACATTAAAATTAAAATACTTATTTTGTCAGAATGTCATTTTTAGGCTGACTTTAGATTTTAAAAGGACGGTGGGCAAATAATCATTATGTATTACAGTGGTTTTAAGTAAGCTTCTGACTAAAGATTGTTTATTGATAGCTGTAACATTTATAGTAGTGATCGTAATCCAGCCTCACCACTGAATCATCATAATCATAATATTCTACCTGGCTGCGACTAGAGGCTTCTTCCTCACTATCTTAGGACCCTCTCTGTTTTCTCCTGCAGTGTTATCTGGAGTTGGCAACCATTGTTTGCTGTTATGCTGTCTTTGCATCATTTTTCTTTAATGATTTATTTAAACAAAGCTGGAGTGATTATTTTTTGCAAAGTGTAAATAAAAATGTATTTAAAGAACTTTACTAAGGGAGGTCAAGTATCCAGTCAGATTTATGCGAGAATCTTATTGATGGCATTAAAAAAATTGTGTGGCAGAGATGTAACTTGCAAAGGAACAGTTATAAAAATATTATATAATGTGTCAATATTTTAAACAGTAGCTATATTTAATAAATACTAATGGGATCTTCTTGAAAACAGTTAGAATAAATTCACTGTAAAACTTTGGCATCCTGATTTATATGGTTTATTGCAATTGTAAACTCTTTGACTGACTTTTTGACCTTGAAAATGTTCTCTTGTAAAAATGTAACCATAGTTTTCTATTTAAGGAAAACCCAGAGAAAGACTGTCAGACAAATACTGATCCAGTCAGGAAAAGGCTGGAAAACTGGCACTTATTCTACTTAGGTTCTAAACCTACAAAAGTAGTTATTGCCTAATGAAAAGTTATGTAATCTTTTTTTCATCAACAATTCATTCCAAAACAAAATTTCAGATTGCTGCTAAATTGTACTGTATCTTTATCTTCTCTTGATGTAAAAAGTTCTTCATCTTCTTTACTTTCCATTCCTGACATTGTGCGTAGCAGCTAAATTCCTTTAACTAATAAAAGATGAAATACAATCTGCAAAAGCTTTTCTTCAGTGGTCGCTTTTAATTCCAAAAACATTTTCAGACCTCAGTTACTTAATATGACACGGCACATCTTTTTTTCTGTGACTCACCGTTTCCACACTTTATGACTGCAAACCTTAGATCTCCCAATCATCTATAATTTTATACTATAAATCTCAGTTATCTTTCCACACAGCCCAGTCCAAAGGAGTTATAAAAACTGTTTCACAATGCATCCATTTAAACCGCCTTTTCCAAATTAAACACTTTAATATTTTTTATGGCTCCAGTGATGCATCTTTTTCCATCGCTTCACTTTGGTTATTCTGGCATTTTTATTGTACCATTTTGAGTCTCTTGATTGCTCTGCATAGGTCTTTATAATCTTAAGCATACTATAATTATTGAGGTTTTAATTGTCTTATCATGATTGTTTTTCATTTATATTTGGAGACTTTTGATCCCCCTTTCCCGTCAGTTTGATAAATATGTGCATGAATTTGTGTTTATTACAAAAAAGTGCTGTTTTAGAGCAGTATGTTTGCTGGGGCTGAACAATTTCTGAGACAGTGTACGGGTAGCCTCAGGAAACTGAAGGCAAAGAAAAACAGGAAAATCTACAATATTGATAGCAACAATATGAAGAACATGATCATAGCAAAGCATTATGGTATCACTTCAGTGCACCCCATGTACAACAAGTGAAGTTTCCATAAGTTATGAAAGACCTTGAAGGCAGTTAGCAGAGTGGAAATCTCTTCCTGGAAAAAAAAAGATTTTACATTTATTTTTTCTGGGCTTGAAAAAGCTATAACATTAAAATGTATTTTGAGGAAACATTAAGTAGCGTGGATTTCTGTAAAAGTACATGCCAATTACCAATTAATTTTTTAAGCTTTCAATGGATTTAATTTTGAAGCTAAGGGAATATTTGAAAAAAAATATTCTAAATGAATCTATAAATTTTTAGCTTTACTGAAATAAAATCAATCCAACCAACTAGCCCACAACAATATATTATTTCTGAACCTAAAGATCACAGAGGAAAAAAAAGATTTGACCATTTTAATACAAAAATCGAACGCAATAAAACCCAAAATTCTAATCTTGAAAACCAATCATGTAACCATGGCAATACACAAACAAGTGGCCAAGCTTAATTCACACCATGTCTTAACATTCACCCTAAAGTCACAGAAAGCGTACAAAACACCACCTAGATTTAACTCCCCTTCCCTCCAGCCCCCTCCTCCTCTCCCATCATCTCCAAGCTCCTCTATTACTAAGCACAGCGCAGCACATGACAGTGACGACTCGGGCCCGCCCTGAGCCGACTGCCAAGCATCCACCGGATTGCAATATGTTCCACTGCCCCTCACACGGCGCATCTCAGAACAAAAGGTTGTTTCCAACAGCATCTTGCAAGCAACCAACTGCACATGCCTTTCCCATAAAGTCAGGAACCAGTATCTCAGGAAAGGATTTGGTCACAAGCAAGCTTGCACCCATCCCCCCCCATTTCATCTCTGCGGGGTCTTCGGATGGCAGGGGGGTCCCATTGAGAACAGTCTTACCAGCCTAACCATGACCAGTATATTCTGAACTTTAAAGATGCTGTCCAGAGTTTTTCAGGGAAATATATCTTTTTTCTTCTGAATGCAACGTACCAACGCTCCTCCCAAAACTTCCCTTTGCCCCGTCCCTCCCACTCCTTTTAACCTGACCTCTACAATTGGGCATGCACATCAAATGTGATTTAATTGTGTCCTTTATTAATAAAAAGTTGTACTGATTGCTTTATTGAATATATGACTGTTTTAGCTGTTCAACAAAAATGTTACCAAAGCTGCGTCGGTTTTGAAGCCTTTTGAGATTTAAAGATATCTTCATTGTTGAAACGCATCTCTAATGTGTATCGTACTTAGGTCTGTAAAGCGACTCTTCTTTGTTTTCCTTTTGGAAGTTAATGCAGCCCTCAGTCAGGACTGGGGTGAGACTCATTTTCAGCCCTGGAGTTTCATGCCCCAGACCAGCCCACTTTATATCAAAAACCATTATTATTGAAATTAGCGATGCACTGATACTGGTATTAGGGCCAATACCGTTCTTATATGCTCACATCATTATTGGTTGCATTTACCATGAACCAATTTGGAAACTCTGCAATAAATTCACAGATTTTAGTGGTCATTTTACATGTTTTTCTATGCAATTACCCATTTGTTGTAACAAGCAGAGAAAAAAATAAAACATGTCTTCCAATGCATTTTTTTAATGTTGTAGAGGTATCAGCATTGGTACTCGGTATCGGTAAGTGCTCAAAAAATATGGAACGGTATTGTATCAGTTTAAAAAAACGGTGTTAAATCATTACTTATTTATTAATTATTAATTATAACCTCACAAGTTAACGCTACAACAGCACACTGTTCTTTATAGCCTTGTAATTTAGAGTATTTTTTCTAAGAAATGTCCGGTTCAGTATAAATAAGAGTTAACTACTTCACGAGGTGGATGGATTTCAGGATGCATTCACATCTACATTATTCTTTAGAACACATCCATTGACAATTTTGGAATCTATATTTTAGCTGCTACCTCTTTAATCAGTCCTACCTTTAATCAGTACCTGGTTAGACAGCTGTCCCTTTCAGACTTTCTCCAGTTTCCATAAACGTATCTGTTGCACCAGCAACAAAAAATAATATTCTGCAAAGCTTTACTGCATTTGAAATGGAAACTACATTTGATTAAACTGTTTAATATATTTTCAATGGTAAAACATGCAGGCTTAATTATTATTTTATTATTACTTTGACTGGAATGGTTGTTTGCAGGGAATGTTCACCATGTTGTCTTACCTGTTTCATTGTCCTCAGTAGCAGTCACAAACCACAAGCTTGTTTTAGTGCTTGTTTTCAAAACCAGCTGACTGGGTGTGCAGATATGTAATGTCAAGGTGAGCTGAAAATAACTGCTTTATATCCTTTATTTCCACTGTTGTGTATGGAAAAAAGTATGCAACTACATGTAACTGGCATGAAATTCCCCACAACGTTTGGGCCCTTTTTAGCCACAGTCTAAGTACCTGAATACCATATCAAAGGATTGCTTGCTGTATTTCAGCCTTGTTGTAGAATTGCAGGTATGACGAGGTAGCGCTTCTGTGAGTATTAGCACAGAACGACCGGGTTTCGGAGGGCGGAGCCTAGGCTATGCGCTTCTGTGGTCAATAAGTCTCTAACGATATCTCGAATGTTCAACTATAATATATAATCTTTTTTTCCCCCAAATAAAAGCTTACTAGCACCAATGCTACATAAACAAACTGGGGTATTAGCTGTGAAGCTAATTCTGAATGTTAGCTATGAAGCTAATTGAAAAGCAAACAACTCAAACAATGCCATAATGTCTACTAACAGCTGAAGGACATTATTGAGGAAATATGCTTACTTGTACAGGGATATTTGCTGGTTCACGGAGAGTTGGTATTAATCCTGGTAGAAGTTTAAGACAATCTGCGAATCCACTGCTGTTTTGTCCCAAACTGGAAAAACAGTCGTCCTAGAAATGTTTGCCAAAAACTACCACACGCTTCGGCAGTCGGTCGGGCACATTCCCTGCATAAATAAAATCTATCCACAAGCTTTTCAGTGGCTCACAAGTGGGGAGGATAAAAAGATTTATGTTCTCTTTTGTACACCCAGGTACAGTGCAGTTTGGATGCGGTCTGGACTCCATGCTGTTGGTTTGTTGTTTGCCTGTTACCGTAGGGACTTCCAGGGTGTAGTTCGGGGAATGGTGTATTGGTTGGAACTCAACACGTAATATGCCGAAACGTGTCGTCATATGCCAAACTGCCAAACAGCCCGTTTCTGAGTGCTAATTTCACTATGTGGGCAGACACACCCCGGAACAAAGGAAAGACTAATCAGTCATTTTAACCCCTTAGGGACCGTAGGCAGGCTGGGGGAACTAAAAGATATGATCACATTTCATGCCAGGTCCACTTTAAACATTTTCCCCCACAAGTTTGAACTTTTGCCAAACTAAATCAAAAATATTGTCTATAGCAACTCATTTTTGCCTGGTTGCACATTTGTCACATTAGTACAACTCTGCTTGCCATAGAATCGGCCCTTGTGGACCAAATATCAGACCGGCCCACAGGGAAATGTTCCGGTGCTCCCAATTCGTCACTCCGGGTAGCTGGGGAATGGCTAAATAACTTTTCAGCAGAACGTTTCCTCCGACTTCTCCATGACCACTCTCTGCCATTATGGCAACCGTAAACAGGCAGACACAGAGCTGCCTGAGTGTGCAGCCCTATCTTTACAGGTTTGTGCGATGCTCATGCACAATGATTGACAGACGGCAAGCCAGAAACTCTATTTATTTTGCCTAAAGAAAATTGTTGGGCCATGTGAATTTTATAAATGTCCATGGGAAGAAGGAGGGACTTAAGAAGAAAAACGAATGCTTTGGAGTACAACCCAATTGTCATTATATAAAACTGAACTATAATATTGAACATTTAGAAAACTTTGATATATAAATAAATTCTCCGGACTGCAGTTTTAATGAAACTTAATTCACGCTATACCTCTAACCCTAACAAGTAGAGCTCTGTACAACTGAAAAAAGTGAAGAACAGGATAATGTTCTCACTTGCCATTAATGACCTTCCTTTGTTGGATAAATGCATTTTTGGTGCTCTACAGTAAATTCAGCATGTATGAGTACAGTGTTTGACCGTGCCTGCTCTACTAATATAGGTAGGGATTACCCAGATGATAAGGCTAGAATAAACAATTTCAGTGCTTTGCTTATATTTCCTATATATCATATTGGCTATATTTAAATAGCCAATATACTAGGAAGCCACTTCTGGAATAACATTTAAAACCAAATCAGGTCTGATCATAGTTCTGTTGCCCAACATGTGTTCATTGATGTATCCAGGATAGACATCATATTTTCTTCTTTCAAGCCCCTTTCCTTTGTCTTATACCCAAAATCTTTTCTCCAGTCAGGTCCACAGTGAAATTAATCGATTAATTGTCAGAAGAAATAGAGCAATTCAATCCATATAGGACCAGCACTCGTGTGTCATGGCTCGATTTTGTGCTGAGAAACCTCTAAAGAGAAGCACAGAGACGTCTCCGAAATATAATAATGGTCAGAAAATAATACCTGCCGAGCCTCAAGAGAGACGCAATGTTTGTTCGGCTGTTATTAGCTCCTCAAAATAAGACGAAGGTGGTATTTTTCTTTTCTTGCCATCCGTTGGAGGAAAGGAAGAGGGTGATTATGATGGTGAGGTGCATGCCGGCCACCAAGGACAAATTTGAAGGTGTTAAAAAAGTGATGGAATAATATTGCGCTTTCTCTTCTTCATCCTCATCCTCCCACTCACAGCTGCCGCCACTGCCAGAACAGAACATGTTGTGCTGAGACTTGACATTTCAAATTCTCATCCTGACTGATTTACTACAGCAAAGTGCGGTTGACTTGAAGACCATCAAGACAACGATGAATACATCTTAGACCACATCATTATTACTGCCATAAAAAGAAAAATAAGTGGCTTTTACAATCTTCTTTATTTTCATTATCTCACATATTCCTTTCAACCTTAAGAATACATTTAAAATTGGGTCTCTTTTTCTCTTTTCCACCATCAGTCTCATTTGTCCTCTACTGATACTTTTCCTTATCCCCTCCATCACCATCATGATACTTTATCCTCCTCTTACCTCTCATTGACTTCACACAAATAACCACTTTCCTCTTATTCCCACTTAACCATTTGCATTATGTCTTCTCCTCATCTCTTTATCGCTCTTCATCAGTGTTGACCTCTGGCTGTGTTCTTTGTCTTCAGGATCCCAATCATCACCCTCATCATCTCCCTCGCAGTCCCCCATGGCGGACTATTTATACGTGCTGGATAGACTGCACTCTATAAAAGCTGTATGCTAATGCAGCAGAAGGCTGCAGAGCATCACGTCAAGTGGACCAATTTCAGGAGTGCTTGGCCACGTTTTATTACAGCTCATAAGCCCAAGGTCAGCTGCATAAGATTAAGAGGCAAGCGCGTCTCTCGCTGCGGTTGAATCATTTATCAGCCAGACACAGAGTGGCTTTTTCCCCCCTTGTTTCTTCACATGTTTAAATGGGATCCACATGCAATTCTGCACTTTTGCAGTAATTTATGTGTTTGACTTCTGCTCCTGTCGTATTCTTTCAGTGTGTTTTCTCCACATTTCTTAATTGTTTAATCTTTCTCTCCGTTAGACCTGTACAGTTAATTATTTCACCTCACATCAGTCACCTTCAATGTTCCCCTGTAACTCTCGTTCAAAAAAAAAATCCCTATTTGTATAAAGATTCTTATTATTTTCTGATTTTATTGGTGCCCTTTGCCTTTCTAAATTATTTTGCCAAACTGTAAAACAGTGAAGTGTTCTAAAACTTTACAGATCACCAATGTATTTATAACCCTGGCAGAGTTGAATTTAAAATACTTCCATTCAACCAAGAAGTTTATTTCTGATTGGAAATTAAACAGGCCTACATCATTGAGTGTGTATTTAGAGTGTATTTATTTATTTAAAAGTTTGTTTACAGAAAATATCTCAACATAATTAATAACATGAATATGTATATAAACATATAGGCACTCTGTGAAACGGGTTCCCTAGAAGCCAACAGGTCTGTAAACAGGGGCCATCTAACCACAATGAAAAGAAAAGAAAGCAAAAAAAGGAAAAGAAAAAGAAAAAGTACAACACTGTCACCTCATCCATACCATACATTCATACCCGTTAACTACTTGCGATAAAGTGAGAAGGAGAATCAAGGTTTAGTCTGCGTCTTGTAGAAGTATCAGTTTTGTAAAGATAAGTTAAGTTTAATTCTGCAGTAAATTGTCTTTGAGATACCTCTTGAATTATCTAAGTGGTTTTTGTGATTGTAAACCGCTATTAATGTTGTTCCTGATCTGTGGACCCACGCTGAAACGTTTGCATTTCAATCTGCAATATTTCCCTTGCAGTAGATCTCTATATCTTTATCACAATTTGCAACATACTGCTGGTCAGCTGGCTGAAAGACGGCTACGACGCATCTTCATCTAACAAAGACAAATCTGAACATTTAGAAAAATATGGGCATTCTGTGTTTCTAACAAAAAGTGCTATTTATATCTTAGATTAGGTTAACAATATTGAAAGGACAGCTGGTAGGTGATCAGTGACATGTCTGTAAAGCAGCTGATTGCAAGGTTTACCTGAGCAAAAACCCTAACTAATTAACCAGCTAAAATTAACGAATCATACTCCAATTGTTACTCTTTAAAGAGCAGAAAATGGGATCATATTCAAATATCTTCCTAGTGGACTAAGCACATGAAAGATCATTCTTAGATTTAGCCAATACTTTGAGAAATAGATACAGTTTGGACCCAGAACTCAGACCACAACCCAAGAACGGTTAGACAAGTTCTTTGGACAACAGTTTAAATCTGCATTTTGATTGGCAGCTTCTAGCCTTGGCCCTTAGTCCAGATCCTGCTAAATTAAATAGGGAGGTGATTGAATGGGAGGACAAACAGGAAATAATGTGCAAATAGGAAGAAAATGATTACATTTACAGAGGTGGGTTTCTGAAAGAGCCTCTTCGAGTCTTCAGCAAACTTTAAACCTTGGAGTTGTTACTGTTGCGGAAAGGAGCGTGTCCGTTTACTGGGGATTGTCACCAGTAAACGGACACGTGGGCCACCCGTGGGCCAGCACCAAGAGATACTTTATATGCCATTAACTGGCAAATCATAGCATTGCTATAAGTGTGTAGATAACTCTCTGAATGAGCCTCAAAATACCTACAAAACAATTGTGGTGGAAAGATTTAGTGTTATGATTTATCTGTACTTTGTAAACAACTGTGACGCATGTTTACTTAATGTTGTAGTATTAGTTTGAAAGTTAGTCTTGCTGAGTGATGCTTTTACCCAAGTCATAGTCGGAGTGTTTTGATAATGATAGTTCACATCCTGCTTTACCATGGATATGGCTCTTCGGACTGGACATCCTTGAGGGTCTACAAAGTTCACAGCTTTCTAATCAAAGAAAAAGGCGCTATCAAGTATCTTACTCTCACCCTGAGAGTCGTACTTTATCAGTAGGGTAGATAGACGCAAGGTTACTAGAAATTATATAAGCTTGTTGTTGTAAAATTGAGCCAGGTCAGTATTCTGCATTTTCTGTGATGTGATGCTGTCCTCCTGATTGATCAATCCGAATTGTAATAAGACCTCTAAACATTAACGGAATTCTCTCTCATCCTTTGGTCAGTGTTTCCTGCAATAACACAATGTTAAAAATTGTATTTTAACTATAACTTTCCATTGTATTTTGTAGCAGTAAGATTATTTTTTTGTTTATAGATGAGTCAGTGTTAGGCATTGTTGATAGTTTTTATTGTTTTTTTGTTGTTTTTTACACAGTTCATTAATGTGAAGGAAATCAAAACATAAAAATAAATGATGGACAGTACCTTGGTAATACCTCACATAGTTTGTGAGCAAAATTTCCTAGAGGCTACAGGAGACTCAATATTTACCTGGATTTGGGCAAGTTGCCAGACACCACAACTGGACATACATGGCATTCCAAGGCGTTCGAAGTGTAAATAAGCTATTTCCGACCCACAAAATGACTGAATCCACCAAAACGATTCTGCTCTGCTTGTATGGTTTCATATTTTCTTTAAACTAGTAGGACACAAAAAACTAAATCAGACATGGTTTAATCAAATAATATTGTCACATGGTCTTGCTGTATGAAGCTGTGATTTGTACCTACACTCATATCTAAAAATGACAACATCGTTCCATTAGGTGGGCTAGCTACATGTGGATGTTTTGTTAGTAAAGAATCAAGGTGTTGAATGGCTGCTCACCAAAACCGTTACATTTCCCCCAAGATGGTTTTGTCTAGTAGTGCACAAATGTAATTTGCTGGCTGGAAGCAAAATCATTCTTTATGGTTTTAATATTCTTTTAAAAAAATCTACAGTATATACAAAAGGTACATTACTCAAAAAGTATGTCTCTTTTTTTCCTCTACAGTCCTCACACAATCATAGCAACAATGGATTTTTTTCTGTCTGTGAAAAATCCTTGCAGCAAACGTAGCCATCTCTAATCTTTTTATCTCTATTTGGTTGTCTTACCTACCTAATTTACGCCTACTCCCCTTGTTCTGCCTCTCTCTCTTTGTATCCATCTATCTTTGTGTCTCAGCAGCGGGTAGTTAGTGTGATACAGCTCCTCTTCAAATACATCACAAGATGGGGGTAAAAAAAGAAATTGTTCAAGATTACATTGTGGATGTGGAATGAGAGATTTCTTGTTTCTTGGTCAAATCAGTGGGTCTGGTCTGTGTGTCATCAGAGGTGCCACATGAACAGTAATTTTACACGTGCCTGGCTAATGTGTGTGATTATAGTAAGCGAAGAAAAAAAATCCTCACGTCCTTTTAGGCACAGATATGTGTAAATGAGTGTCTGTGTAAAATTTGTCAAAAGTGACACAATGAAAAACTTGACATTGAAAGTGTGACAGAGACAAAAATGGTGGGAGAATCACCAAAGGGAAGCACAGAGGATAGTAGTAACAGACAGAGGGGTTAAAAAAAAGGAGGAAAAGAGTGCTAACACATTCTTTGGCCAAATGCCCTATCTTTCACCAGGAGATTGTTTGGAAGCTCATCTGCTACTGTAAATGGCCGCTTCAATTTAGCAGCCTAAGTTGTCTTATATTTATTTTTATTGTCACAGCTAAAGCTCAGTCCTAATAGCTTTTAGCCTTCTCTGCTAAATGCCCTAACATAGGTTAAAACATTTCACAGATTGACCCTGGCAATCTCTCCCCCTCCTGTTGGGTGACTTGTCTAGCCTCCCTAAAGAGCTCAGTGTCTAAAGATGGTGTTTAATGGCAAAAATTCTTCGAAATAAATCAATACACACCTAAAAAGAAATCCTCCTACTCTGTTGGCCTGATTCATTGAGCATAACAGTTTTAGAAAGAATGAAAGTCATTAGAGCAACAGAAGTTATTTTCTGGTCTACTTTGCCTTTTGCCCCAAATCACACTTATGCTGTACTTTAATCTAAATAACTATGAAAGGATCAGATCATTCAGGAGGAAGCAGCTTGAGGCAGACGTCACATAAGAGAAAGATTTCATACATCGACCAGTCAATTGACGTATGCTTACTGGTTCCCAATAAAATAATGAATCGAGTATCTACCGATACTTCTATAATGTTTCACAAGTTGCACAACAAGTTACATGTACCCAGTGTCCCCGGCTAAAATGACACATCTGTACCATCCTTCCAATCTATGGAAAATTAGGAGGCATTATTGGGCCGCATTTGAAGGATCCTTTGAATTTGGACAGCCTTTGTTGCAACACTGTGACGTAGCATCCTTCGAATGAGTCCTTTGGAGGATACAGACCGTGGATTTTGTCACAGCTTGAACTAAAGAGGAAATCTATAACTTTTCTTTCTTCCTCTGTCTTTAAGAGTTCACTCCAATCGGTTGATTGTTGTCCTCTAAAATATGTTTCTTTCTCTCAGCTTCTCCCAGGTGCTACCAGGTGATACAATATCACAAAATTAATGTTCCCACCATGTCAATCTAAAGCAATGTCAAACAAAATGCTCCTTCTGTCCTTCTTTCCTCCAGTTGCCGTTATGAGAAGGGGGGTAAGTGCGAGGCATAAGGCATAGGCCCAATAAAAAGCACCCGCAGGTCTCTTTATTTCTTGCTTTCATCATTCTCTACGGTCACAAATTTCTCGCTCTTATATCTGCCCTGCTTTTTACATCCACTCAAGCATTGATTTCAGATTTATCCAGTCGGGAAAAGCTTTGTGGTCAGGATATGAAAGACAAATCTATGTGCAGGCGATTTCATTTGCAATAAGGGTCAAAATACTGTTTGTTCTGAGGTGGCTGGAAGAGCTTTTTTAGAAGCTTTTTAAGCTAAAATCAAAGGCCAATATATTCAGAAAAGTTAGCCTTAAACAGGAAAGTGGAGCACTCTTCATACAATGTCAAACATACGATAGTTCAGAGAGATAAATGAACAGTTTCGAACTATAGTGTATCTGAACCGCATGGATGTTAACCCATATAGCATCTAGTACCTGGAAGAAACTTAATGCTGGTATTTCAGTTTGAGAGCTGGATCAATAAACCTGAAATTCTGTCAGAGGAAGAAAAATTTGCAGTGTTTTACTCTGAGATGAACAGCAGAAAAAGAGTGAAGGTCGAGCCTCTTGTGGATATAAAACCTTGTTAAATGTGATGTGTATGTTTCAGATTTCAATTGAACAACCCGCACTTGTCTACTGTTTGTTAAGTCAGATCCACAGAGAGACCTGCCTGAACTCAGCACAAGTCAAAAAGGCAGGCTCAAACAAGAGCACAAAGGCCTAAATAAATACTGGGTCCTGCAAAAGTAACCAGTTCCTGAACTATTTTCTATTTTCTTTTATTGAAACCACTTACTGTATTTTGCTCAAAACTTTAAAAATTAACCAAAAATATTATAATGGAAAAGAATGCTCATTTTATTTTAAATAATTCTTATAAATACACATTTAAAAAGTGAAGTATGTATTCAATCTAACCCTGTGTCCACACTGAATGCGATAGGAGCGACTAAAAAGTGAGACACACGCCTAGCTGTTCGCGTGCACATTTGCACCTTGAAGCGTGTACAAAGCGAACTGGACGCGCTTCAAATATGGTATTTTCACGTGCGAACTGGCCTTCAGCAGAGCTGGGGCCAGAGTGCAGCTGCCGGTGGATTATGGACCGAGCTGATGGAGGACTGCGTTTTCGGCCCAGGCTGGGGCTCTTTTAAGAGCTACCTACTAACCTCTTAAGAACATTCTTCTCTAAAAAGTTTAACCTATTTATAATATTTCTTTTTTCCTGTCTCTGTATTGAAAACTGCTTGTGTCATGTAGCTCGGGGTGATTAGCCACGATGTTGATCAGTATTTCCTCCATGTCCTGCTGAGGCTGTGACTCCATGACTGTCACAGAATCACTGAATCAGGTTTACACTACATGTAAACCTGAAGCTCTAGTCGCTCCAATCGCGTTTGGTCTGGACACACCGTAAGGCCTTAATACAGTCTAATCAAATTCTTTCAGAAGTAGAGAATTAGTAAGTAGAATCCACCTCTGTTTAAGTTAATCTCAACAAAATCCCATCTGTGGTGTGAAGGCCTCTCAGGATTGTAAATCAACATAAGTAAATAGACAACATAAGTAAATAGACAGCATCAGTAATTTCAAGGAGCAGGCAGAGGTAAAGAGAAGAAACGAGCAAGGAGCATAGAGGACCGTGGATCATAGTTTTCAATTTAAATGGAGGACCCGTGCGAGGGAGGAAACCATACCACAGAAAAGAAAATCACCAGGAGAAAACAAGAATCTACATCAGTGGAGCATTTACCAGATGGAGACTATTCATGAGGGACACGAACTTGAAGACAGACACGGAGGTTGCAGGCTTTCTGCTGGAAAGGTAAGTTAATAACATAAAACAATGAAGTTTATGTTAGTTATGTTTGACACAGGACGGGTTAGTCCAGTAAATACTTTATCTTCCGTTTAACTCTGACATATTACTCTGCGGCTTCCGTAGTAGTAATGACGTGTTATAAGGGAGAGAAGCCAGACAACACTGCTCAGTTCCTTCCATTCACTGAGCGCACTACTAGTCGGAGGTAATTCTTACACACGGGGGCTTTAAAGGAAAAGGTCTAGTTTTTTCAACTTTGCAACTTAGCAAATATTACATTCGGTTACTAACCCAGATAAGTTTGGAGGCTTCGGCAGAAGTTTTTAATCCTGTCTGATCAGCATGTATCCATATAATGGGAGTCAATCAGGGCAGGAGATTTGCTGCCTGTAATAAGGCATTATCTGCCTCCTTCATTTATTAAGTCATGTTTTGTTATGAATAGTTAGAGTGACTGATTCTATTTTTCCAAACTCAAAGGGGGATATCACTGGGTTGTTGCTGTATGCTGCATGTGAATATTTTCTCCAAACTCCATTCCCTGCATCAGCTATGGAACAAAAGAGACCAGAAAACGGCTTTGTTTTCCATTGAACGTCATAGAAAAAATTAGTATCCCATGGCATGGGACCGCCCACAGGAAAGCTTCTAACAATTAGCAGCTCCAAAACACGGCAGATCACGTTCGGTATTAACACATTAACACTATTTTTTTAAATCTTTTTTTACCCATGAAACAGTAGCTGAAGAAGAAAGGGTTGGAATTTGTTTTTGCAACACTACCGGCAAAATACAACACTGGATCAGTTATTTGTTCAGTCACTTCGGGCAAAGTGACTTTATCACTATTGACCTTATAGAACCGGTTTTGCTCCAAAGTTGTATTTAAAACCAGACTTTGTACCATCACAGGGGCCTTGACCTTTCTTATCAACATCTAAGATTTAATTTGATAAATCAATCTGGACCAATTTTAAGCCTCCATGCTTGTCTCCATTGTTTCCATGTTAGCATATGCATCCCCGACGGTGCTGGTGTGGCTAGCCTCATTGACAGCCTCATTAACAGCCTGGATTCCACCACTACCTGGTCCTTCTCACTGCTGGGGCAACATCGGTCCTATCACCTGCTTTCTTTTCAATGAAGAATGACTCCAAATTTGTCTGCTTTCTTTTCATTTTTAGTTAGAATTAGCACATCAAAATGCGATAACTATAGACCACTCAACTTGACCTCCGTAATTCCTCGTCTCGCCAGGGGATCTGAGACCCAGACTTGGAAATACCACATTTCAAGGTGGAGGGAGGATACAAGTGTCGAAAATAATACCTAGAAAAAATGTGTATGTTGTTCTAATTTTAATTTGTACTTAATTTGTATGTATTAAATACGATAATAAATAAAAAGCTGACAGAGTAATTCCATAAATGTATGTAAAAAAAAATGAAACATTGCATCTTCCCTGGAGCCAAGGTGTGGCAGCTGCCATACCCTTGCAGTTGCCATACCCAATCGATGCCTCTGGTCAAGTCAACAGGAATCTAAACAGAACAGGGTCCTCTCTTTAGATCATAAATTACATTGTGTTCACTTAAAAAGCCTAATTTAGCAATTATATTTTTAGACAAAAGAAACTGCACTGTAATAAGCAATTCTGTTTTAGTGAACTGAACTGATGTTAATCAAGTTAACTGTACAAATCACCTCATTTAACTTAATAAAATCTGTCACAAGAACTTTAACTCAAAAAAGAGAGATAAAAACTAAAAATCTGTTCTGTACACTTAAGAAAAGTAGTAACAGCTGTGATCCACTAAATGCGCATGCTCCACCACGCTACGTCACGGTCAAATGGTATACTCTTCGTTGAAGGCTTCGTGCAGAGGGGATTGTCGGGAAAGTGGCTGGTTTTTGGGAAAGCTTTGATTTCATTAACATTTCAACATGATGGAACCACCTTGACCGTCCTCTCACTGTGTGTTCAGTCGATCTTCAAGAAAGACTTCAAGTTCAGGCCATATGCTTTATGAGTGTAGGGGGTGCATCTACCAGGTGCAGGGACAGGTTTCTGTGTGTGCGTAAGAGGGAGGGTATGTATGAATGTGTCTGTGTGTCTCTTTCTAACTGTCCTCGGCTGCCCTCTCGCCGGGCGCGTCTCAGGCTCAACAACTAATGGGGGCTTATTTCCTCTCTGTCACTCCCTGCCAGTGACTGAATGCTCTGCCCACTGGTGCGTTGCTGGCTCTCTGGTGCTGGGGGGGTTGCGGCTAGGGTGGCGGCGGTGTGTGTCATCTGTCGGCGGTCTTCCCGGTCTTGTGGCGGTAGCCGAGGACCCCAATCAGCTGATCCCTGGTAAGGACCCTGGTGGGGGGCATGGTGCCCCTGGTACCTTGGGTCCCCGGGTCCTGGGGTAGCCCCCCCTTGCGTAGCCGGTTGCCAGCAGAACCCATGGGCTCACCCCTGTGGCCTCCCGGGCCCCTACGTTGTAGCTGTTTGATGTTCCCCTTGGGCTTCCCTCTGTTCCTCCCTTCGAAGTTGTGGTCCCAGCGCTAGTCCGCCTGGGACTCATAGGCTCTGGGGCCCTCTGGGTATCTGTGTGCCCGTCCTCCTTGATGCCTGCATCAATTCCTGTAGATTGTTATTTCAAATTTTATGATTTTTTGTATTTATGTTGCTCCGTTTTCTCGGTCGTTTATTCTTCATCTTCTTTCTTTCTTCTCTCGTTTTTTATTTATTTATGAATCCAAAACTTGAGTGAAATTAAACCTACAGCAATCTCTAATACAGATTTTTCACACATATATACCAAGTGGAGTGCTAAAGTAAAATAATGTAATCGTCTGCTTGGGAAAGTAAATCTGTTGGGGTTTTACTTGGTACTCAGATACAGTACCAGTTCTGAGTACCGCACTCCCAGACAGGACACGTAAAAAAAAATTAAAAAAAATTAAAGTGTACATGCCAGGAAGAGCATATATTTGCAATTTAAACCTTTTAAATATAAACTGAATACTTAAGCTGAATGAAAAACTATTTTAGGCAGCAATTTTAATTCTAAAAAAAGGTATTGATTGCTAAATAAAATGAATATGATGTCAGGAATCTAGACATGTAGGTGACATGATGCAACTGTAGCAGACGGTTTTAAAATAAAAAATAGAAAAGGAGACCTTCAAAGCCTTCCTGTCAACCTTGAAACATACTATTAAAGGCGTTCATGTTCCAAAGATGGCAAGTATATGCACATCTTTAAGTCAAGTAAGCAACACAGACCCACAGATTTACAGTATTAAATTTTCCATTGAGGACATGGGCTATCAGAGCCATTTCTCAGAGCCCAGCCATAGCAGAAAGTGGGTGTGTAGGAGGCGGGATATGATCCAAACACAGCTGAGCACATTTCTAAGAAGAGTCTGATTTATAAAGAGCAAATTGCGTCCAGCTGTGTGTACTCCAAGTTTGATAGGTCAGAAACTTACTAGGCGTAAGTTAAAAAAAATGTGCTGAGCTTAAGTACGGTTTTAGTGAGGATTCTATGCAACATTTTAGAAAAGAGACCCCTGGTCAGGATGCCTCCTGGACACCTACTTGGTGAGGCATTCTGGGCATGTCCCAGTGGGAAGAGACACAGGGGAAGGCCCAGGACCAGCTGGAGGTTCTATGTCTCTCAGCTGGCCTGGGAACGCCTTGGAAATCCTCCTGAGGAGCTGCCCCAAGTAGCTGGGGAGAGGAAAGTCTGGATGTCTCTGATTAAGCTGATGCCCCATCGACCCGACCCCAGATAAGCAGAGGATAATGGATGGATGGATGGATGGTGAAAATGCAGCATGAGAGTCATGCTGTTGTTGTGCCATGGCTATAAGGAGAGAACACAGTGTACTGAAAATGCAAGAGAAAGCCGGAAGTGTCGCTGTGATTGGTTGAGACCGTTGCCCTGACAACCCCACTACCTCGCTCTGCTTCCATCCCTTCCCGGTTCTGCTCTCCAGACACAGCTGGGTTTAAAAACAACTGTAAGAAGTGTTTCAAAATTTCCACACATAGATAGAACGTTTAGTGTTCACCGCAGCAGATTTGTGAAGTTTTATTCACTGACATGTAGCAGGATAATTTACTTGTGAAAATATATTTTCAAGCATTTGTTATTTCTTTTCTGCAACAAGTTTGTGAGAAAATTTACCTCGGTAAAAAAAAAAAAAAAGAGACACGTTTGAGTTGATTTTAGATAATTAAAATGGTAAAAAAACATTTGATACAAGCAAAAATGAAGTTGTACAAGTACGGATCCAAAATACAAGCGTGTGGATCTAAATTACAAGTGCAGATCCATAAAACAAGTGTGTGGATCCAAGATACAAAGGCAGATGTTTTGAAACATATCTATATTCATAGGAGTACCCCAAGCATCAATATGTGATGCGGAGGCAGCCTGATCATGCCTCCATAAATGAGGAGTTGGGAAGGAGAATGTGTTGACATACTGTTATATATTTCGTTTCAGCTTTTATACTTAGATTGTTAACTATGAATTGTATAAAGTTGTAAGAAAGGAGAGGGCTGCAAAATGGCACATTTGGTAGCACTGTAGCCTTGTGGTAAGTCAAAGTCTTCCTGTCAACCTTTAAACATACTGTACTATTAATAATAGGAGTCCTTAAGTGTAAGGAGTAGCTCATTTTAGTAAGCTAAGCAAGTCCAAGAGGTTAAAGAGCAGTATAAAATCACATATGCAGATGCTTTGAAGATGAAGGAAGGCAAGGTTCATCCTCTTAATAATGTTAGTGCTGTTATGGATGATCCTGTGTTGTCACAGCAGACATCAGCTGTACCTGAAATCCCAAACTGTTTTTGGTCCATAAGTAGTTGTTTCTGGCCTTTATAGTTGATTTTATGTATGGGGTTAGGGAGAAAAGGTCCAGATCTGATATTATCAAGTTTGCAACTGAGGCTGCCAACAGATTCTTGGGGCTCAAAGATTTGCTCCCCAGATACATGAGTTCATGAGAACGAGACAGGTGGACCAAGTTGAAGGGAATTTGAGATGGAAAAAGACATTGATTTAAATGATGGTGATGATGCTTAGGCTGTGATTTCTGGTTTTTATTTTGCAGTGGAATGCAAGAACTCTCTTTGCAAATGGACAGAAGTTTAAAAAGTTTATTAGAGACTCTCATCCGAAACTAGATTTTATGTGTCCAAGAAACTTGGTTTACGCCTATTCTATATTTTGTCATTCCAGGTTATGTGTCTCCGTAAGGATGGATCAAGTAGGCCTGGTGGTGGATGTGCCACTTTTATAAGATTGGGTATTTATTACAAACGTTGTGAGTGGGAGGGGTAGCTTAAGTGTGTAATGGTGAGGTATGGTCTAATGACGGTAAGCTATTTTTAGTCAATTGTTATAATCCCTGTAAATCTTTAATTTTAATTGAGTTTGAGGATATATTCTTTAGTAGAATAGGTTCATCTGTGATTTAAGTGAGGAATTTTAATGCTCATATTCCATTGTGGGGCAGTCAAGAAAAGAATTCAAATGGGGCTATAAGTGAATAATTTCTTGGTATTGCAAACTTAATAGTTATGAATACTAGTGTTCAAACTTGTTTAGACCTACATTCTGGTAAAGGATCACGCTTGGATATTGCGTTCACTTCTCCAGGGTTGGCGCGGGTAGGGGATTGGAAAGTATTGGAGGAGGATTCCTTGTGTATTGACGACTTTCTTGTTTTCAGTCACTTTGGTACGTCAGTTGTTGGAAAACAATTGGGAGAAAGTTGCCAGGTTCAAGTTCTCTTTATCTGACTGGTCTAGGTTTAGTGTAGTAGTGCAGTAGGTGTAGAGGAAATATACAGAGATAATACAATGAATGTGATTTGTGAGTTTTTAACAGCAATGATTATGAAAGTTGCATTTGAGACAATTCCTTACAGGAGAAATCCTGGAAGTCATGTTATTGTTCCCTGGTGTTATAAGAAGTGTGAGAGTGCAGTCAACAAAAGAAAGCAGGCTGTTGGTAAGATGTGTAAATTACCGCTCTGCCTGCAGGGGCGGAGCAGACACCTGTAGCACTCAACTTTCAACCAGTGATGTCACTAGTTGAAAACTCAGTCGTTTTGTAGGAGAGGTCCGTATTCTCCGTTATATTAGGAGAGCTATAAAAACATAAGCAAGCTTTGTTTTTAGATATAGAAAAGGCTTATGATGGTATGTGGAGAGGTTTACTTTTTGAAGTTCACTTTTTGAAGCTGGAGTTAATTGTTTTACTGTTTTAAGAATTATTTCAGTGATAGCTCAATTTAGTTAAGAGTAGAAAATATGTTATCAGAATCAGCAGAAATAGAAAGTTGTACACCGAAAGGGGCAGATTTAAATCTGGTTCTGTTTATTGTAAAGACAAATTGTATTTTTGATCATATTGATGTTAGATTTGGGAAATCACTCTTTGCAGATGATGCTGCCATATGGAGGAGTGGGCAGGGTTTGCAAGCATTTGTTTTCTCAAACTCAAAGCCTTAGATCAAATTGTGCTGTGGGCAAATAATTGAGGGTTCAACTTGTCTAGAAAAAAGTACATTTATGACTTTTTTGGTTAAAAAGAAACATTCAATCTATTCTGCATATATAGGTTCAGGAATTGAAAAGGATAAAGTCTTTAAAGGGGGGATATTATGTTTCTTTCAGGTACACAGTAGCATTCTATAGCACACTCAAATTAAAATTCTACCCTAAATCATTCTCAAAAACCCATATATATATAAGTCCACCTTAAAGAAATTTGCCTTCTCTTCACTTCCATATTTGACGCCTTGATATGTGCCTGTGCCTCTCTAAGCCTTCCTACCCTTTGTGAAACTCCCCCTGCAGAACGTCATACATCGACTATTATTACAGCATGCGCCTGTAGTCAGACTTGGATAGTTTACAAAAGTTTCAGTGTGTTGCATTTTGGTATTTAGGAAAAAAAAAATCACAATGGCAACACTGCAGATTGTAAGACAACATGCAAATGATCCAATATCCGACCCTGAAAGTGGGTTTTTTGAAGAACCAGAGATAATTCATAGACTCGTAAGACGTATCGGCTTTGTAAAATTTAACCTCCTTGGCACCCTTGTAGAAATATTAATCACTTTGAAGCTACGTTTTGCATTGAAACCATAGAAATATGAAGCTATGTCTTGCATTGGAATCCCAAATATAGAGAGAAATGAAGACTTTTGCACTGAAACCATAAATTCAAATAACTATGTATCCACGTTTTGCATTGCAACCAAGTCGGAGTTAGTAATACCAAGTCACAGTTCTTACCTGTAATGATCCGATGGAGTAGTCTTGCCTTTAGGGCCAATCTGCTTATTAATCCTCCATCAAAAAGGCTTTTCTTGAGAAAGCAGTCCTCTGTGAAGTGACTTGTGCACAGATAACAGATCTTTTCAAGTCTAGGATTGTTTTCAAAGATGAATTCCAAACTCTTAGCCTTAACGAAGATTTTCCTCTGCTCCTTGAAAAAAAAATCTCCATCCACACGTAACCGGATAAATGCGTTTTTCAGCACATTCATAGACGTGGCAAACCTGTAGGGCGCAGTAGTTCTCCGCCAAGAGAAACTTTATATCCTCTCTTCAGCACGCAGTAGTTATACAGCTTATAAAAGCAAACAAAAGGGACGCACTTTAACAATGGATGATACCAACACAGCGATTATGAAATAAATACTGTTTTCGAGAATAAACACAGGTCGCACATGTGGTGTTGGAGCATTATTTGTTGCGGAAAGTGCCGTTACGGCTCTTAAAACTCAGTTTTCAACCGTCCACACGTAGATACTGAAAACGGAGAAAACGCAAATCTCCAATTTGGCCGGAGTTTTTAAAAAGCTTTGTTTTTGGTGCCGAAAACCTCCAGCTACGTGTGGATAACAGGCCAAACCATAGAAAAATATCTCTGTTTTGTGAGATACCCGGCTACGTGTGGACAGGGCCTAAGTTAACTATAGTAGATGCTACTCTACCGGAGATGGGACGGGGAGGGCTGCAGGCGCAGTAGCTCGGCTGCTGAGTAAGCCACGTCAGGTAGGGGGAGGACATGGGTGAAAAAAGGGAAGATTAGTGGGAGCAGGCGTTTCAGCACCCCCAATATCTACCAGCAGAGACTCAAAAATTATTCAGAAATAAGTGTATGAGTCAAAGCAACACTTCAGGCATGTTTTTGATGAGGAAATAACATGTAATCAGGATGTTACACGTCAAAAAGTCAATTTTGCATAATAACCCCCCTTTAAATCTTTGGGTTTGTGGTTTGATGAGAAACTGATTCGAAAGACGCATATAGAAAAAGTAGTTAATAAGTCCAAAAAGGTACCGTAATTAACGTTAAGATAAGTCTTTCAGGTAGTACATGGGGAGCAGACAGAAGTACTAATCTAAACAATAGGGTCATGATTAGGCCGATGAGGTGGATAGTGGAGCATAGGCCTTCATTGTGTATTATCTACTCTTATTCTGCTGCTTATTCTGCGGGCATCAAAGGCACGTTATGGTTTACTTTTGGAGATTTTGTGTTGTCTCCAAAAAATTGAGAGTGTAGATTCCAGTGTTGTTTTTGTGTCGGTTCCTGGACATTCTGGTGTTTTGGGCAAAAAATAGCAGATTCACGGCTAAAGAATCACTCCATAAAGATTCTATTGACCTTCTTCTTCCTCTGGGAAAACTAGAGTGTTATAGTATTTGTAATGAGGATTTTAAAAATCTGTGGCAGAAAGAATGGGAGGTGGAGAATAGAGGGAGACTTCATTTTTCTTGTCAGCCATCAGTTCATTCTAGTAGACAACCTTTAACCTCTTGTCGTAGAGATGAGGTAGTAATTACCAGAATGAGATTAGGACATTGTGGCCTAGTGGCGTGTTTGTTTAGGTTGGGTAAACATGTAGATCGGGTTGTGTGAGTGTGGTAGTCCTGAAATTGTTGTTCATGTATTGTTGTCATGCAGCAAATACAGCAGAGAAAGGCAACAGCTTTTCATAGAACTGGCTAATGTGGGTTTATCTTCTTTTTCCTTTAATTCTCAATAAGTGCAACGTCTCAAGAAGTATACAGCTCAATTAATCAAGTTCTCTATCTCACTGGTATTTATTCAAAAATACAGTACAATAGTGATACTATGACAGTGGAGGGCAGCATTGGGCATACCAGAATATTGCCTGCCGGAATTTCATTAGAAGAAGAGGGTGGCGCCAGATGGTTTTCGCTTCCTAGCATGCTACAAGGCCAACTTTTGTCGTCTTATGAGTTGCATTTGTCATTACACCTTAACCAAATCACACCAATGAAAAGATTAAACAAAGACTTCGGGAGGATTGGGTAATTCTGCTCTGTAAGACTAATGAGCTTAGCTTACTTAACATGGTATCACCCGTATTTTCATGATTTTATAATTTCCATACATTGTTTTCTCATACAGCCATACAGTTAACATGTAAATTTAAAAAAATCAAACATCTTATCATACATTAATTTATTTAACCCACCCAGCTGTTTTTTGCAGCAGTGTCCAGTTCCTTTCTCTCGCTGTGTAACCCACCTTGTCCTCTTTTTCTCACATCCTCCCTTTTTCCAGACCCCCTCAGAGACTCAAGTTATCATTATATGGCACAGCTGGGGAGCTTGTGCAGGAGCACTGGAGTTCATACCAACGAATTTGGCCTATGTAGGCCACGGTAAGTACACATTCTCATCAAGAGCTCTCTAATTAAAACCCAGTAATGCTGTAGGTTTCCAGGCAAAAAGAGACAAGCTCAAAGGAAAGACATCTATAGATAGAACAAGAATAATGTCTAATTAAGAACTCATTCTTATCCAAGTCTGATTGCATCGCAGCTCCCTCTTCGCCTTGCTCTCTTCAATTACGAAACCTCTGCTGGCCCTTTCTAGCATACACATAGGCTGGGGTTTCATCCTATAAGCACTGGAGTGTTAGGAGACTAACAACAACGCTGCTGGAAGACCTGCAGGGCAGAATGTGGGGGCAGGTGGAAGGAGTATCTGTGTCAATGTATGGACATAAAAGTCTCTGCATGTAGCATGACTGTCTTTTTAAATTAATATGAGTGTAAGTGTAGGATATCACAATGCAAAATGCTACAGCTGTGGCTACAACAGCCATGTCACAGAAATGACAACAACTTATCAACATGATACACAGATACTAAGGAGATATTTACATGCAATGTATTAAAAGACAACTGAATTTGCTGAGAGTCTGACATTTAATATGAAGCTTTCCAGTGATTGGTCAACTAGAAGGATATCATGCTGTAAAAGTTGCAGGAGTTTTCAAAGGCTGAACTTTGGGCACCCATGATCTATATGAACAAACTATATTCTAACTGAACTGGGGTTTAAACCAGGGCAACCCTTAACAAAAAGTGATACCTTGAAGTTCATGTTATGAAGTATACTTTTATATTCTTTGTTCTTTTTTTTTCTTTTTCTATTTTGTGTCCTGTCTAAAATCTAACATTAATAATTGTTGTTAAAGTACCAAGTAAAAGCCCAACAGATTTACTTTCAATAGTAGAGCATTAGGGTAATCACTATAATATTCTACTTGATATAAATTGTGCAATAAATCTTTGCTAGAAATTGCTGTAGGTCGTTTTCTCTGATAAGATGTAGACAGAAACAGTGAAAGAGAGAAGATGAAGAGAGGTAGGAAAAACAGATAAGAGGGAGAAAGTGAGTTGAAGGTACAGGTAAGGAAGGGGAACAACGAACACACAAGAAATCATCCCACTCAACCTCTACACCAACAGGACGGCTTAGGGAGGAAAATAAAACAACAAACCAAACAGTACTTACTGAGAACTACACAATCACAACACACAAATAGATACATGAATACTACAACAATGTCGCTGAAAATATGTCTTTCTTAACTGGAATATTTTTAAGTTAAATTATTTTCAAGGACACTTCAATAGTATAAGTACTATGCTATTCTTGTACTATGTACTTGTAATTTATTTTTTAGTATATTGTGGTATACTTAAAGTATCCATAAAGTATACATCAATAAACCTTAATTTAGTCCGAACCTTCCTTGAATCCATTACAGGTGTGTGTTTCAATGTAGTAAAGCATTTCTTCTTCCTTGAAATGAGAGATTTGAAAGATGAAGCTGAAGAACGATGTTCGTGTGTGGGTCATAAAAAAAGATTGGTTTTATGTACCTGCTGATAGTTTTACTTTTGAATTAATTTTAACCACAAAACAACTTTGTGAATTGGTGAAATGAGCCGAGAAAGGGTTATGATCGGTCAGTCGATTTAAATGAGATCATTCTGCATGTACAGATCATTCCCGTTCTCTGCACCTGGAAGGAAGGTCCAGATGCAGAACGGGCAGGGTCTCTAATCTGCAGGGAATATCGGCAACACAATTTCAAGTAAATAGCTAAGGGTGTTCATAAATGTCACTAGATTTTTCGCTAGGTGCTTTGGGTGAAAGATAAGTCATTACGAGGGCCCGAAAAGTTGTTAGAAATAGTGTCAAAGTCGCTAAATTGACAACACTGGCGACGGCAGTGACACTGTAATTCTGTCAATCGGTACTCGATTACTGTGGCTTCCTTGAGGATGCCGATGTGTGACCTTTTAAACTGAATGTAAGAACTTAAATTGAATGGTGAGAACAGAAACTGAAAACATTCAAAAGCTGAAATTTTAATATGATGAATTATAATTTCAAAGTAACTTAATTCAGTTTTAAAATATTAAGTTCAAATTCGGTTTAGTGACAATCATTTCAAAAACCCAATACATTAGATTTCGAATCATGGTAATTTTGATAAAGTCTTTAAAAGCATTTATTCAAATTGAAATATTCGGATTTAATCTGAGAAATGCAAATTCAAACATGAAATATTCCTGTTTAGTTTCTGATGGCAGACATTTCTGTCCCTATCATACTTACAAAACATTTGAATTCAGAGAAATTCAAGAGAATTGCAACAAAGAAATAAAAAAGTGTAAATAGAATCTAATGTTGGTGGTTTAGTCCTACATTTAACCACAGTAAATGGTCATCTGACTAGTTGGATTTGATGTATCTCATCTTTGCCTTGACAATACTCCATAGATTCTGTAGGGCTGTTTAACATTTAGTACAGAGTTAAGCATAGCTGTTTTTCTAAAATCCTTTATTTTATTAATTTGGTGATCATTGTATTAGAATGTAATTATAGTGTATTTTAATCTGTTTTCAGTGTAAAATTAAATAAAGGCTGAAAGTAGTTTAATTAGCATTAGAGCAGATTGAATCTGTACTTCTACATATTCCTCAAGTGCAATGAATTATATAATGCAAATATATGAACAAGTTTCTGATTATTTAGAAGCAGGCCGCCTTTTTCCTTTTATCTAAGTTACAGTCCTATATTCTTAGGTTCCTCATACTGTATGATGGAGGAGAGAAAAACACTTTAAACAAAGTGATAATGTTCATCTACCACAATAAAAGAAAAGAGTCACCACTACTTGATACTCTTTCAAACTTTTTTCTAGATAACATTTTCAGCCTTGGGTCACTGGCAAAAGAGGAGTTTTCTGTAATCAATTCAAACTCAATTTTTATTAAATTTTTTTCCTCTATATGTCCATTCAAATTCTAGCTGTTGCTGGTGTCCTGTCAGGTTTCGTTTCAGAGAATGGAGGAGCAGTTGTTAGCCCTGTTGCCTTGTAACAAGAATGTCCCTTTTTTTAAATTTTGGCCTTTCTACTTGAAGTTTACAGTTTCTTAATAAAAACGATTGGGTTCTCTCCCAGTGCTCTGGCTTTCCACCTATATGCCAACAAAAAAAAAGTAAAAATCCAAAATGTTAAGGTAAACATAAATGATAGTCTTATTGTGACCCCTTACTAGTTTCTGACTGTTTTTTTATGAATATTTTCACACAGAAACAAGATATTTTAGTAGACTGAATACAAAGCTATAAAGCATCTTAGACATGATTTAATGACTAACACCTGATTCACACCAGGTGTGGAATGGATTCAGTTCGGCCGCTGCATGGCTTCTGCAAAGATTAAAAAATATTGATTCCAATCAGAACATTCTCACAGGCAGTGGTGAGGTGGGGTACGCACCCATCTGCGGTGCTCCGGAAAGTTTCCACATTGTTATTTTTTTCCAGACGCTCCATGCGCATTACCAGCAGTCATAGAAATTACATCAACCAAAGAGCAAGTGAGATGTAAACCAGCGTGGTGCGTTCGGTATACCTTTCCATCCACTATCTACACTGCTTATTCTCTAGGGGTCGCGGGGGGATTGCAGGTGTGTATCTCCAGCGTTCAACAGGTGAGAGGTGGGGTTGTCAGTCTATCACAGACTTTCGGTATATACAGGCTTTCGGTATGTTTCGAAATAAAACCCATGTTGCATTTTTTACCTGGGATTTTTCTTTATTATTAATGACAGGGATATGAGTTCACAGTGCATGGTAGTTTACATTATTTTTATGATTAGCCTATATCTTTCAGATTATGTCAGCATTTTCCCAGCTATTACTAAACATTCATTGCTTTCACTCTGTGCTTCCCAGAGACATTCCACACACTAACTGCAGTCTGAGTGAATGGTCATCTGCACAGAAGCCATATTTCAACCGGATCGTATCTTTTGCAGAGTTGATGTGAATCAGGCTTAACAATTGGAGCAATGTTTATATGATGCTGAGATCGCTTATTATGCATTTATTTCTTTTTTAACTAGTTTTTATTTCCATCCATCCATCCATCTTCTTAACCGCCTGATGGTTGGCCCTGCAACAGACTGGCGTCCTGTTCATAGTGTACCCTGCCTAACGCCTGATAATTGCTGGGATAGGCTCCAGCTGCCCCGTGACCCTGAATAGTTTTTATTTTTCTCACATTTTAATTTATTGTTTACTTACAGTAAAATAATAAAAATAACCTCCTCTTCCTGGAATGAAATGGTCCTTGGTCATATTACAGTTGGTGTGTGGATACTCACAAACTCCCTGTTGAGGGAGGAATTTTCTCTAGTGGAGTTCTCTCTGGTGAGCAACATGGTAGCCATTTTGTGACTTTTGGTTTCAAGGGGGAAGGTTTTGATTGTTGTCTGTGGTTATGCAAGGAACAAGAGTTCAGGTAACCCAGTCTTCCTAGACTCTCTCAATGGTGTTTTGGAAAGGCGTCATCTTGAGAATCAGAGTTGCTCCTTGGGGGCTTCATTGCCCATGTAGGCCACAACAGCATCACCTTGAGGGGTTTGATTGAGAAGAATCCCCCGCTCCCAAATGGCTCTGAACCCGAACAGTATTTTGTTGTTGGACTTTTGTGTGGAGCACGGAATGATAAACACCATGCTCTGCGCAAGGTGGTTCATGAATGTACTTGGTACCAGTCTGCCATGGGTCTAAGGTTGCTGATTTCATAATTGTATAAACATACCTGGTAGTGAGTTCAATCTGTTCGGAGGTGATGCTTCCCAAACGAGTAATGAGGGTGAGCTGAGAACCTGTTTGAATGATCTTTAACACTCTCACATCTGGGTGGATTTCAATTAATTTGAGTTCAGTTTAGTGTATTTCTAAAGTACCAATTCACAACAACACATGTCAATTATACAAGTAGTAGCTTTGCTGGTCCCCATAAAGGGAGGTATCACATGTAAAGAGACCACTAGACAAGATGTAGCTTCTGTGAGGGTAGAGGTAGACTTTGAAATAACATCAAAATTAGGGAGAATGAGGAGAATATAGCAGAATGAGGAAATGTGACACCAGCCTTAGCATCAAACAGCATACATACAGAAATGGCATAGTATAACTTAAGCAACTAGAATTATTACTCTACAAAAAAGGAAAGATTTAAGCTTAGTCTTCGAAGCTGATTTTGTGTCTGAAAGAAACTGAAAGTGGGAGCAGATTCCAAAAAAAGAGAAGCCTGATAAATAAAATAACTAATAAATTCTAGAAACCACCGGTAAACCAACTGTCTGTCACTGAAGTAAATTCTTTTCTGGAATTAATTTCTCTCATGTCCTGAATGAGGGAGGTTGGCTAAATGGAATTTGAATGGACTATGTTCAGAACCTTTATTGTGGCTACAATTTTAAGAAGCAGTGGCCTGAAGCTAATTGTTGCCGGTCGCACTGGCAACAAGAGAAGGATCATGAGCAAAAAAGTGAGATGCTGGATATAAACGGCCGGAATGAGCTTCCTGGATTCAGGAAGCTGGATTCAGTCTTTTAGAGATAGAATGTGGAGATCTATCATCTTTGGAAAGCTCAAAGTAGAGCCACTTGTTTTCTGCATTGAAAGTAATAAGTCTAAGTGGTTTAGAGGCTTTCAGGAACATCCCAGTGGTTGGAGACACTGGGGAAGTTTCATAATTTTAGGCAACTGTCTGACCCACATGTCTAGTTCTGATGGAGGCTTGGGACCAGGAACTGGAAATCTGTAGAAAGAGACAGATGGAAGGGTTTAGGTAGGAGGAAAGGGAATCTTTCTAAAATGATTGAGCGGCTTACAGGTAGGTGTGGTGAAGATGCCAGGGAGGAATGAGTGGAGTCAAGGTTGAAGGTTGGCCTGGCGATAATGCTGAAGAGATTATGGTGATTTGACGAGATGGATCCAGAGGTACATAGATGGATAGGTGAGTAACTCTGACAGATGAATGTTCAAGGGAAAATTAAGATGAAGGCTGTCTTACTGTATTTGGAAGGGGAGGAAAATAAAGCTCATGAGGAGGAATACGAGATCCGGCAGTAGTATTCTTTGAGGTGAAGATGTTTGTGGAATTGTCAGAAGGAATGGCGTCTCGGTGAGAAGGAATGGAATGCAGGATGTTAAAGGTGACAAAAGGAGGATGTTGCTTGCCAGTCTGTGGGTATATTAGACAGTTAACTTGAGTGAGATTAAACAGGGAACCCACTCGTGGCCCTTATTGATCATACCTAACAATTATATGCTTAGTAAAATTTTGAACGAAATAATGAAGAACAGAATTTTTTTCCCCAAATTCAAATATCCGCTGGAAGACAGCTGACAGATTATTCAACTGAAGGTCCCACTTTCCGACAGTTTGCACCTGCAAGAGTGGTTTCTAGGTGTCGTCTGAATGTTGTTTGTATTCCAATAACAGCTGGGCTGGCAATGATTCATTGTGATCTAAAAAGATAGGGACTCTTTTGTATAGCAAGAAAACAGCTGGAGATAGGCACAAGACCCCCCCCCCCCCCCTTGCGACCCCTGGAGGACTAAGCGGTTCAGAAAATGGATGGATGGATGAAAACTATTAAATCTTGGAAACAATTACAGCCTAAATTAGTCTATCCAAGTTAGAAAATAACTAATTGCCATACTCTACACTTAGGTTTTGCACTGATGCAATCACGGTTTATTTTAGGAGGATGTTTTTATTTAAAAAAATGAACAATTTGAGGCCATGTCCACACTTGTCCAGATAATGCCTTAAACGTAGAATTATTTAGTCCACTCACCCCTATCATCCACTCTAACCTGCCGTTGTTTAAGGTCTGTGGACGGATAATTATTAGTTGGGTAAGAGGGTTGTCTAATTCTTAAATCAACGGCTAAATGAGCAGGTCTGGACAGCTTCTCCAGATAAAGAAAAGAACTAACATCATTGAAATGCTGTGTTCCAGGTTGACGAGACTACAGACAAAGACAACAGCTTTATAATCTTGTGTTACTTTGAGTGACAAGTAGACCTCGTCGTCGGCCCACACCAAAAACTCTCTCTTCTTCTGAGCAGCCCTTGTTCTCTTGGGTGGGACAAACAGATATGTACTGTGCTGTAGAGCTTCTTGTTTATATTTTGTAGGCACCTGCAGTGACGTAGGTTATACGCATCAGTCTGTGTTTCACGCGTCTTTTTGCGCATGCCCAGTATATGCACAGGTCGGTGCGCAACCATGGGCCCTTAAATGCTTGTGTTGAGTGCATAACATTAGGTGTCTAACCCCCCGTATAACCTTATCAGCTTAGTGGGGACGTAGCCTTAGTCTAGTCATGAAACACTTCAGTCATATTCTGTTTATTTAAAGAAAACTTTTAATATTAACACATTCAAAGTGTTCCTTTTCTCTGATAAATACAGTTAAATATTAAACTGCAGCTAGGTTAGCATGTTTCAAACATGGCAAAAACTATTTTAAAATGTCTGAGAATGAGTATGTTAAAATAAATAATTACATTCTGTATTAGAAACTTACATTGTAACAATAATAGCTCCTTTTGTAAGAAAAAAATGTTTATCGACAATTACATGACATTTATGCAAAGAGTCAGTATTTGCAGTGTTGGCCCTTCTTTGTCAGGACCTCTGCAATTCAACTGGGCATGCTCTCAATCAACTTCTGGACCAAATCCTGACTGATAGCAACCCATTCTTTCATAATCACTTCTTGGAGTTTTTCAGAATAAGTGGGTTTTTGTTTTTTGCACCCGCGTCTTGAGGATTGACCACAAGTTCTTAATGAGATGAAGATCTGAGGAGTTTCCAGGCTGGGGACCCAAAATTTCAACTTTTTGGTCCCCGAGCCACTTAGTTATCACTTTTGCCTTATGGCACGGTGCTCCATCGTGCTGGAAAATGCATTGTTCTTCACCAAACTGTTGTTGTAGTGTTGGAAGACGTTGCTGTTGGAGGGTATTTTGGTACTATTCTTTATTCATGGCTGTGTTTTTGGGCAAAATTGTAAGTGATCCCACTCCCTTGGATGAGAAGTAACCCCACACATGAATGGTCTCAGGATGCTTTACTGTTGGCATGACACAGGACTGATGGTAGCGCTCACTTTTTCTTCTCTGGACAAGCCTTTTTCCAGATGCCCCAAACAATCGGAAAGAAGCTTCATCGGAGAATATGACTTTGCTCAACTCCTCAGCAGTCCATTCACCAAACTTTCTGCAGAAGATCAGTCTGTTCCTGATGTTTTTTTGGAGAGAAATGGTTTCTTTGCTGCCCTTCTTGACGCCAGGCCATCTTCCAGAAGTCTTCGCCTCACTGTGCGTGCAGATGCGCTCACACCTGCCTGCTGCCATTCCTGGAGACGATCCTGGCGCTTGCTGGACTTTCTTGGACGCCCTGCAGCGTTCTTAACAAGAATTGAACCCCTTCCCTTGAAGTTCTTGATAATCCTATAAATTGTTGATTTAGGTGCAATCTTAGTAGCTACAATATCCATGCCTGTGAAGCCATTTTTATGCCACGCAATGATGGATGCATGCGTTTCTTTGCAGGTCACCATGGTAAACAATGGAAGAAAAATGATTTCAATCATCACCCTCCTTTTAACATGTCAAGTCTACTATTCTAACCCAATCAGCCTGACATAATGATCTCCAGCCTTGTGCTCATCAACATTCTCATCTGAGTTAACAAGACGTTTACTGAAATGATCTCAGCAGGTCCTTTAATGACACCAACGAAATGCAGTGGAATTTTCATGGCAAAGAAGGACTATGCAATTCATCGGATAACTGTTAATAACATTCTGGAGTATATGCAAATTGCTATTATAAAAACTTAAGCAGCAACATTTCCAATTTCCAATATTTATGTAATTCTCAAAACTTTTGGCCACGACAGTACACATGTGACGATCTGTCATTTTTGAGAGATCGTTTTATCCTGATTCACAGTTCACAAGTGCTACTGTATTTCTGTCTCTGTGTGCGAAGAAAAGCCTCTTCTCTCTCTCCCTGCTCTAAGAAAATTCCCCTCTGCCCCTCTCCGTCCTCCCCCTTTGCATGTGTACAACCTGTAAACAAGCAGGGTGCTGCCGCGACTGAGAGCGTAGTGAGGGTTTCGTTCCGAAGTGAAAGTCCTCATGCATTGTATGGAACTGGTTTGTTTTTTTAACCAAATATATAGTTTCATCAAGAACATTTTGTGCATTTCTATCATATCTGGTGTGAGAAAGACATATTTTAGCCCTCTGTTGTTTATCCCTAATTTGAATGAATTTATTTATTTAATGTTTCTCTTCTTTAATGTGTGATTAAAAGTTTTGTTGGTGATCATTCAAAAAAAAGTTGTGATAATATAATTGAAAAATCGTGATATTCTATTTTTGCCATATCGCCCACCCCTTGATGGAAAACTAATAAAGCTTCCATCATACATCAGAGACCTGATTGTTCAATTTGTTTCTAACAAAGCACTTTGCTCTCAGACTGCAGGTTTACTGGTGGTTTCTAGGATTTCTCTCCCATGGAACAAGGACCAAGTTTTAGTCTAGGAGGCAGACATTATGTCTACTTTTAAGACCAGGCTTAAAACTTTATTTTCCTATAAAGATCATTGTTAAAGTGGGTTATGTTATCCTGAGCTATCTCTGTAGCTATCCTGGTATAGGCTTGGACTGTTGGAGGACAGGCTGACCACTTTTCTCTTCAACTACTCTCCAGTTGTATTTTTGCTGTTAACTTTTTTTTTTCTCCACAGAAGCTAAGACTATTCTGGCACCCTGCTTAAATGCAGTGCCCCGCTGGATGGGAGCATTGGCCGGGACAATGCACCCAATAACTGAACATCCTCCATGTTTTCCTTTCCATAGAAGCTACACCTGGTCTAGTATCCTGCTCAGATACAATGCCATGTTGGATGCGAAGCATCGACTTGGATTATGCTCCCAGTGACCAAACATTTTCCTTTTTCCTGTTATTAATATTTTACTTTCTTTAATATAGAAAGTAATCTAACATCAGTTCCTTTTCTTCTATGTCTCTGGTCTGTCTTCTCAAAGTGGCTGATAGTCGCTTGTACTGAGCCAGATCCCAATGGAGGTTTCTTCCTGTTAATGGAGAGTGTTTCATCTCCGTCGCTACATGTTTGTTCAGTATGAGGGATGGCTGTGGTTGGCATCTGCATCAACAGGGTACAACCTCAACTCAATGACGCGAGACAATCTGCAAGGATTTTTTAAATATAAAAATGTTAAATTTATTAAAATGTTTGTATGGCTGTATTAAAATTCTTGTAAAGTGCCTTGAGATGACATCTGTCGTGAAACAGTGCTACATGAATAAACTGAATTAAATGGAATTCGTAGCACCACTTACCTATGCAATTTTTTTATCCAACAAGCATTTGGACCTACCCATGGAGAAAAAAAACATACTGTAACTAACCGAAAGGTATAGATGCTTTGGTGGTATACCTACATGAAAGTGATGGTGGATATTTTCATTTAGTATTATGAAAGAAAGTCATGGGAAGGTTTCATATTACATATGCGCATTTTAACGACATCTATAATGACTTTACAGATACGCGAGGTGAGAATACTGTAAGAGATTTTAGAGGGTGTTGAAACTGTGTAAGATACTGTATGCTTGATGATCTGAAAGAAAAAAAATCAATTCAAAAGAAATCTGTAAGGGGACAAATAATTTTAAGCCATTATGGTGGAGCTTTGGGGCTAAATCTGCTCATGTGTATAAAATAAAAAGCCATAACATAATGAGAGTGCTTGCAGGAGTCTATCAGGACTTATTTTGCGGAGCCTTCTGTTACTGTACTGGAGGAACTAATGCCATCACTAGACCTATTTAAAACATCTAAATCATATGTAGCATTACTGATTTGAATGGTTCTCACTGACTGTTGATAACATATCAAGGCACAGCAGGTCAAACTATGGTCAGCTACTGCATCACTTCTGGGGTTAGTGACGTTTTAGTTCCATGTGACAGGAAGCCATGGTGAAGTCATTACCGGTGGCTGAAGAACAATGGAGTTAGAGTTTTCCTGAAAGCAATGCATGTCTGAAATAGAACATGTCACCCCCCATCCTTTGTGTTCTCTATGTCTTGCACCAGGATCAGAACAAAAGCCACTGTTATTTTTCCTCCTTCTCCACTCCACAGTATCTGAACAAGCTGCCACAGAAAATAAGGGGTTGCAAGGCGGACAGCAAATGGAGACAATCTCAGCCGCAGAGCGTTTCTTTTTTTCTTCCTGAAGCAGTGAGAAAAGTGGAAAGGTGAAAGAGAGGGGTGAGGGTTGCAATCATTAGGCCTTCCTTTGACATCATGAGACCAGCCATGGAGCTCCTCCCTCTCTTCCCCATTCTCATCCTTTGCTGCCTCCTTTCTGTTGTAAAATATACCAGGGCACACAGAAATAACACTAATGTCAAAGTTCCCACAAACATTTTCTCCTGATTTTTACTTAATTTAAATTGTAACCTCTAAACAAATACTAAAGATAGAATAGTGGACCTCGATAAAAACTAATAGGATTAAACGTGAGATCCTCGTCTCACAACTGGATTCCTCTTCACCAATATCATCCAGGGACTTATGGTCCAGCACAACCAGGGAGTGCTTGATTCTTGTTCCAACACTCTCCATTGATTTAATTTATGCAGCATCCTGCAGTGCTGCTAAGCTTGAAAGCTGCTGCAACAAGAATTTGAATTCAGGAGCTGGAGGGTTAGTTTTCAGAGCTGATGTTCTTGGTTGTGCATGAGTGCATGGAGGATTGTGTTGCTGAGCAAAGAGCTTAGCTACAGTAAATACACACTGAAGACTTCAATTGGGGTGCTTTGGGATGCACTTTTTCCACAATCTTAGCACAGAAGGGGGACTTGATTTCTTTAGCTTTTAGGTAGAGCCCCACTAATATCCTTCACCCCAGCTTAAAAGACTTCTGCCAGCACCTCAGAGGAATAAGAACTACTGCCTTGTGGTATAAATTTTAACTGGATTCACTCATTCCATCTTGTGTAGAGAACCTGTTTGTCTCCCTTCTTCTTTCCTCTCTTATTTCTCCACCTCTACTGTGTGAGAGCAGAGCACAGTGGACGTTGATACGGTGCTTTGCTTTATGAGCTGTCAAGAAGGTGGACAGAAATGAGATGGAATGGAACATCGAACGTAGAGGAGAGGAGAGAGAATGAGCTCACTCATGATTGGGAAACAGATATAGAAAAAAGGAAAAAAAGATGAGCTATAGGCATTCTCTCAGAGGAGTCATGTCAAGATAGATTAATTAACAAACCCATAATTGGAGTAAGACCTGAAATAAAGAAAAGGACCCCCCCCCCCCCCTTTACCTTGCTCTCCTAACAGGTCTTGGTAAGAATCTTCTGCTTGCCATACTGGTGCTATCATATGCATTTCATATTTCAGCTGGCATTCCAGCCATTCTAAACTAGCTTTATTTGACTTGAAGAGCAAATAAATGGAGAGAAAATCACATTTAAATAACATGTAATGTATTTTAAGCTAGAGAGAACTCCTCCATCTTTTATTGCTTCTATCCATTCTCAGACATTAGATTGTTTCAATGTAAAGAATTGGCACAGTTTCACTCTTGACTAATGACAGGAGAGATAACTCCACCAGCCGTGGTGCCTGAGGAGGACAATGCTTCGGCGAATAATGTTATTCCACTGTCACTTCTGATGGGATCTAATCATCAATCTCTTCGCCTCATAAAGATCGTGTGTTCACACAAAAGATGTGATGTGTTTGTTCTAAATTAGATTGTGCCTCTGTCATTTATCAGGTCTCCTGTATGTAGGGACCACAGTACATAGCGTCACATGGCAGTAGGGTCCAATTGTGCGTTCACACTGCCCCAAACGTCAGCGTCAAGTGCGGCAATATGGTTGGGTCAGTCGAAGTCTCTGTGGCGCTTTGCGTGCATTGGCTGCGTCAATTTTTCAAGTGTTACCTGTGTTTCAAGCGGCAAATTAGTGAATGCAAGCCAAAGAAGTTCAGCTACCTGAACTTTTTATGTACTTGACGCACTTGAAGCGGTGCGCCAACCAATCAGAGCGACTCACTGTAGGGACATTGCCCGACGTCGACGTTATACAGCCAATCACGATCCGCTGCCGTTTAAAACATCCACCAGAGAAAAAAATGCAAGCTTCAGCTTAAAAATATATATGCGTTAAACCAGATCCGTTGTGAGCACCATAACAGCTGAATGCTTCCTGGGTGTCCTGGTGACACTTGTTTGCAAGACCATCAGGAGTTGAGGGCGGAGAGGCAATACAACTAGTAGTTGTATTTTTGGCACTTCCAAACCACAAAGAAAAGCAAAATGTCCTCAAAAAATGGTAAAAAGTATCCAAACTTAGTAAAACAGTCATTAAACACTTATGGTGTACCAAAATCTTGTGTCTCTTATTAAAATGTCACCAAATTTCTCACAAGGTTAGGTCCACCCAGCCACTGTCTAGTTATGCTTTCGATATTATTTTGTGTGTTAGGTGTAATGTAAGTGTGAAGTAAGAATTTTTTTATACCTAGATTTGAGATGAGCTCTTTCAGTTTTACACCCAGTTGTCTACTATGTCTGATTCCTTATTTTTTAAGTAAGAAAGAAAATAGTTATTGAGAAGAAAAACTTTTTGTCTTGTTGTTTGACTACACTCAACCACATAGCTGATAATCAAGATGGCACATAAAAGAAAGCTAAACAACTACAGAAAACTCCAAAGCAACCATAAACTAACCAACCAACAAGCATAACTTCATGAAGAATTGAATAGTGTGAGATACCACACTTAATTTCCCTCAGGGATCAAAAAGTGTTTTTGAAATTGAATAAAGCTTTAAAACAGTGACTCTACTGTTCAACCATTCTAACAGGTATTTTACAACAAAACAAGAGGTGCTGGATTTAATCAGTTTTCTCTGTTTTATAATGGAACACAAAAAAAAAAAAGAAAAATGTTCTATTTTCTGGCACCACGTACTTGGTTGTATGGTGCACTTTAAATATGCATATATTTTTTTTTAGTCAGAAGTAAATTTTTCTTAGTTGAAACAATTATCAAAAAGGTTACTTAAAGTCAGAAATTAAGGTGATGATTTTGGAGATTTCTCAACAACCCTGACCTAAAGACCCTATATGGCTGCCAAGACTGAGGGAGCTGGGTTGTGTCTGTGTGGTATTTTCTTCTGGTCATGGAGCTACAGCTTTCCTCCAGAGGGCAGGCCAGAGCAGGCTTCTTCTACACACCTGCAGATCATCAGCCATTCAAAAAGATAAAAGTAGCTGGCTGCTGACCAGTCTTTGCATGAGTGTTAACCTAACCCCTGCTTTCCAGCAGAAGCATAAGTGGTGTGTCACATAATAGACAGGTTTTACTTGCGTGATCAGCTGCCTAAGCCTTCCCACCGAGAGCATCTAGACGTGTATCACTCACGAATGCATTCCACCCAGCTGGGTGGAAATCACAAGAGGATTTCAATTGTATAAATGAATAGGTACTATGCAGGAAAAAAATTTTCTATGTTAATAAGTATCATAATCTCCCCATTCACTCCCAAACTGCAAATATTTCTGTCCACGCCTTCTCCTTTTTCACATTGTCCTTGTAAAAATGACCCCCGTAATCACATAAACTGGATGATTCTTCAGGGATTAAATTCTCATTGTCCATGATAAAATAACCTAAAACATTAAACCCACAGACAAACGAACAACTCTGGTGTCATGGTTAATTACTTTTTTTCATACTGTAGTTAGACCACTGGAAATCTGCACGTCTTTTATTTTGAAAAGTTCTGGATGCTTTGCACTGCTTCCGTGTTTGATTTCCTGTCCGGTGGCATAAAAACTACTGTACTTTACACATTTTAGAAGGGTAACACTTCAAAATAATCTGCTGCAAAAATTTAGGAGAGGACCATGTCCGATTTGCCCCACTTCGTGTCTGGTGGAAACGGACCCATCGTGAACTAGGGTTAAGTGATTCCTCTAGCCCTCTGTGTCTCTATGCACCTTATTTGCCTTGCTAACTTTTTCTTTGTTCCTCTTTTGAAGGTTACCCTCCATAATTTCTGGATGTATGTCTTTATAATTGTCTTCTTGATTTTGTGTCTGAATCCCTTACAGGTTTTTCCTGGATCATTCGCCACAATCAGCAAATCCTTGAATAGAAAATGTCTATCCTTCAATGCTTCACTTGCCAAGCAAACCATCAAAAACATATCATCCTTCCCTGGTGTTTCATCACCATCTGCAGCAGGTAAAAGCAATCCTATCCTCCATCTCCTAGTATTCACTGTTCCTCAATATTCATTTCTGCTCGTCTTCCTCACAGTGTTCCCGTTATCGGAACCCAGAGAGGCCTCAAAGAACTCTTCCTCACAATTTATATCCTGACTGTACAATTGAATTAATTTTATTTATATAGTGCCAATTCACGACAGATGTCATCTCAAGGCACTTTACCACAAGAGTCATTTAAATACAATTCTACAAACATTCCAATCAGTTAAAAGTTTTCTATTAAAGGAATCCCAGCAGATTGTGTAGAGTCATTGGCCTGAGGTTGTGTCCTGTACATGCAGACTCCAACCACAGCAGTCCCTCATTAATCCCGTATCACTCAAAAATTCAACCGATAGTAGTAGAAGAGGACAGTAGCAGAGTGAAGAAAAGTGGTCAGTCTGTTGATAACCTGTCTGTCTGATAACCTAAGCAATTTCAACTATAAGCTTTATTAAAAAGGAAGGTTTTAGGCCTGGTCTTAAAAAAAGCCTACCTAATGGCCTATCAAAATCAGTTGGTGCTAAATATATCAAAAACTGTATCCATGTGTTTTTCCAATAAAAGGCTATATGTAGGGAAAATAATTCTAATTCATTTGCAAGACATTGCTATAAAATTGGTAAGATAATTTAAATACCTTGGATTGGTTCTAGACCCCTAATTAAAATTTGACCATCTAAAGAAAATCTCAAAAACCATAAAAAGCAACTTAAATTGTTTCAAACTAATTAGACATTAAGTTCCAAAACAGGCCCCCCTCCTGTACATGCATGCTATGATATTCACCCATATATCATACAGCATGACAGCATGGGCCCAGGCTATGTGTTTAGTGGCTCCCTCAGCCACTAAACACATCAGGTTATTATACGATCAAACTATAAAGATCATGGACAAGAAACTAATCCGTTACCATCACTGAAATATTATCCAGAAGTATAAAATGTTAAGCTTTGAAAGCTTTACCAAATTATGTTTTCTCAAACTAACTTTCAAATGTTTTAATAATCTAGCACCTGAGCCTCTCAGTTCATTTATATAAAGACAACAGAGTCACCAGAGGCTCCATTAATAACAACTGTACAGTTCCACACTGCAAGACCGCGTTTGGTCAGTCTGCTTTTATATATAAATGTGCAAAGTTGTGGAATTCTTTACCCACTGAGCTTAAAACCATGAATGAGTTTAAAATGGTAGCTTCTCAAGTCAAGTCTTGGCTGAAATCCAAACAAGAATGTACCCATTTGTAAATATTTTGTGTATGTAATGATTTATATTGTGTATATAGGTAAGTTTTTAGGGTGAAACTTAAAGTTTTAATCTAGTGTAGAAAGGCCCAACCAGGTACTGGAGTTGAAAATTTCCTCTAGCAATAACTTATTTTTGCACAGTATCAGTTACAAGCTTGTTTTGTACTATGTTTAATTGCAATGTCCCTGTCAAATATATAAAGAAATAAAATAAAGTGCTGTGTTAGGAACGAATTGAACAATCAGATCTCTGATGTTTGATGGAGGCTTTATCAGTCTTCCATTATGTTAGGTACCCCCTTCCTGGACCCATTGATTTAATTCACAAGACCTTACTTCACTTTCTATTTCCTTGAGATCCTCTGAAGTTAACTCCAGCATCTAATTTCCTGTTAAAATAAAAAATAACTGTTTCACTAACCCCTCCACATACTTTGCCAGGCTTTAGGACACAAGTGTCAAACTCAAGGGCCGGGGGCCAAAGCCGGCCCGCCGTAGCCATTTATGTAGCCCTTTAAATGTTAAAGTTTTATTTATGTACACCTAAAAACTAATTTATCAGTCAAATCCGTTTTTTATTTGAATAGTCCTACTTTAAATCAAATCATTGTGAAAATATGTTCAGTATCATTTCATTTTAAGAAGTACTTGTCAAACTTATAGATGTACTCGTTGAGACAGATATTTATTAATATGTTAGTGGTTTGTTAAAATGGTTTCATAAATATTTTCTGCCACATCCGGCCCAAGGACATTCATCATTTTAGTGTGGCCCAAATTGAAAATGAGTTTGACACCCCTGCTCTAGGATGTCTGATCCATTTCATTATACCCCTGCATTAGATTCTGCATTCTCATTCACTTTTTAATATCAATTTCCATCAGCCCTGGATGGTTTTAGTCTTACCTTTAGGTCAAACTTACAGTCATGGGGGTTCATGGTCCGTCCATCCATTGTATATGTAAGGAGGAGGATCTTAAACTAATCTGGAATAATGGAGAGCCAATGTAAAGAAGCTAAAACAGAAGAAATGCGATATATCCTTTTAATATGCATCAAAACATTTGCTGCTGCATTTTGGATCAACTGAAGGATTTTAATTGCATTTTGTGGATTTCCTGGTAATAAAGAATTATTGTAGTCCAGCCTAGAAGTACCAAATGCATCGACTACCTTCTCAGCATTCCTCCTGGACAGGACATTTTTTAATTTTAGCAATATTATGGAGGTGAAAGAAACTAATCTTAGAAACCTGTTTAATATGGGATGTGAATGTCATGTCTTGGTCAAAAATTACACAGGTTCTTTACATTATCACAGGAGGCCAATTCAATACCATCCAGATGAAGTGATTGACTTAGCAATTTCAATTTTAAAGCTTCTGGTGAAAAGACAACTTATTTCTAGTCTAAATTTTAAACAGAAAGTTTAGTGTCATCCAGGTTTTTATATCCTTGAGATATGCCTGTAATCAATCTAGCTGATTTGATTAATCTGGATTTATGGATAAATATAGTTGTGTATCATCAATATAAGTGTGGAAATTCATACCAAGCGGTCAACATATTTTACCAATTTATAAAGTTAAAAGAATTGTTCCGAGCACAGAACCCTGGTACTCCACAAGTAACCCTTGAGTGTGAAGAAATGTATCATTTACATGAGCAAACTGGGATCTGTCGAAAAAATATTATTTAAACCAGCCTGGTGATTTTATCTTGATCCCTGCAACATGTTCAAGCCTTTCTAAGACAATATTACGATTGACCAAAATTGATCATAAGCAGCACTCTGATCTAACAAGACCAGAACAGTCACTAGATGTTTCAGTGCTATGATGAGTTCTGACATATAACAGATTTTTTTTCAAACAGGTTGTTGCTGTTCATATGGTAACATACCTGATTAGCAACTATTTACTCAAGAATTTTGGATAACACAGGAAGGTTAGATATATGTCTGTAATTAACTAAGTCATTTTGATTGAGGGAGGGTTTCTTAAGTAAAGGTTTAATTACAGCAACCTTAAGTTCCCGTGGTACGTATCCATTTGTTAAGGATAGATTCATCATATCTAAAATAGGAAAGTAACTAGAGGGAACCCTCTTGTATCCCTGTTTCCTGATCAACAAACTGACCTCATTATTGTGCCTGCAGTTAATATTGAGATTTGCAAGACCCAGTTTATATTGCTGTACTTCTACTTTCGGTTGGTAATTTTGCATACAAGCCAAATATTTAGCTCTGAACAAAACATTTAGTTCAAAGCTAAATATTCAGCTAATCATTTTAGCCTGCTTGGTAAATATTTAACCAGCAATGAAGATAAATTGAGCTAAAGATTTCATTTGTAAACAAAATGTTTAGCTTGCTACGTTAATATTTAGTTTGAAGCTTTGACTGTCACAGTATAAATGAATAGATAACATGATGAAAATATGATTTTGAAAAATGAATGCCCTCTTAAGACATAATGATACAACACTTAGTTCCAACCAAGTATTGATTGGACAAGAGACATTCCAAGAGTCCTCATATTGGAGAACAACAGCACTGGAATGTTTTTGTATCAGTATCACTCCGCCATACAAGAGTTCTAATGTTTGTATTTGAAATGTTTGTGTGTAGGAAATGTTTGTGTTGCCTGGCAACAGCTTTTTCTGCCTTCCAGTTGGAACTGTTTGTGTTTGCAGAGCTAAATGAATGATTAAACAAACAAACAAATCATAATCTGCTGTTGTCATTTTAAAATAATAAAATGTGCTTGTAGAACTGCGGCCTTTTGCCTATGACCGAATCAAACCAGTACAGATATTTGTCACAACAGGACTCTCTCTCGTATGATATTGCTTAAATAACACATATTATTGCTGTTAATTTTGTTTTGTGTAACCCTATAAACACCACCCTAAAGCTGAACTTCTTTCATACATAATCTAGGGGTAGTTTATGTTTTAAAAAAATATAACTGATGATTAGAAGTTTGTTTTTTTTACTTTTTGTCTGTAGCACAACATCACTGCCATATAATGCTTTACCAAGAAAATGTTCCTCTAAGCAGCACGTAATGCAGTTCAAGTACCACCAGTTTAAAGAGCGTTCGTTCTAAAATAGGATATAAAATGAACAACCTAAAGGTGACCAATACATGCAGTAAACTTTATGAGCATGACAAGCTAAAAAATCCAAGTACTACTAAACAAAAGTAAAACGGAAGAGATGAAGCATTGAGCGATAGGAAAGAAAAAACAACATTTAGAAAGCATGTTACTACCAACTAATAGCAGAAAAGTCACATGAATAACACACACAGTATAAAATAAACTAGTAGAAGGCGTAAAGGTTCTATTGGTGGATTGTTTCTAATGTCTTTCTGCAGTATTTTGCTATAAAATATTATTCCTCATGACTGTTGCATACCCAAAACAAGTGTGGAGTATTCAGTTGTCTTTGTTTTGTTTCTTTGCACAAAGTAAAAAAAAAAGTGTAACTATTAATTATTCACATGCTGTTAATGTCCCAGTCTAAACCCTCTACTCATTTCAACAGTCTCTGCCCTACCTATGGAGATGAGGGCAGCACCATGTTCTCCCAGGAGCTGTTGAAATAAATAAGGGACGCAGTGTTATTTTTACATTACAAATTCAGCAGGCCACTGAGCATAAGGATGGATAATTTGGGGTATAATTTAAATGCGAAGTACAGCTGCACATTCTCATCGTCCCTCACTCCTACAAACAGCAAAACAGAGCACCATGGAAAACGAGGATCACTGCTGTGCATGGGCTCTGGCAATAGGACAGAGGGGAGCTTTGTCCCTCCACCTCCTCCTTGTATATCAGCAGATCTCCAGCTCCGACTGCTTGAGGCAGGAAGGAGGAGTGAAACGAGTGACTGTAGCCGAGTCTGCTTTCTTTATGCCCACAACTCTTGCATAGAAGCATCTGGAGAGTGTGTGATCATGCGTCAGGGGTCATGTGAATGGCTCATATGTCAGACCTAAACTCTTCCACCGATTAGTCAGCCAGATACAAACTTTCAAGCTCAGCAAATCGACATAGCAGGGGGAAACTAGGCAGCTGCTCACTGAAATGACTTTAAAGAGGGAATAATGGGAGCTGGCACAAGCAAAGCTGTTCGTTAATGTGAATGTGTGTGTTGTCCGTGAGTCTCTAGAGGGGAGCAGTGCAAGCGATGACTATCAGCAAGGCAGTTTAGGTAGCTGTTTCCTGAGTGCTGATGCGGCCCCTGTGATTCAATTGGCTGAGCTGCTGAGTGACTTCAGGGCTACCAGCTTTCTGGTTGGCCAGATTGGCTCTGCTGCAGCACAGCAACGCCATCTTGTGTAAAAGAAGCATAGTGAAGCTAGAAAAAGAAAGGATGCTGACTCCGTAACAGCTCCAGAAGGGCAGACTGTGAGAACTGGGGGTTGTTTTTGTTAACAGATTTCTTCTTAGCAGATCCAAACTTTGGACATTTGTGCAAGAGGTTGTCTGTATAAGTAGATATCAGCATTTTTCTGTGTAAGAATAGCAAATATCTTAGAGTCTAGATTAAAAAAACAACAACACAAAGATTTAGCTTTATTTCTTTGCACGCCTCCCTGAACTGGTTCTCTCACTGGCAAGCCTCAACCCCATAACCCCCAGAAGCTTTGCTCCTGCCAGCTTTTAGAGTAGATGGGGTTAAGCATCGGACTCATGGGCAATGAGAACCTTTTAGCAATGTGGTCTATCTGAGAAATGGACTCAGGACTGGTACCGCCTTCTGTTCTCTGAGAAGAAAACTAAGGTGTTCTATTGATGCCACATTCACAGATGTAAAACACTTCTTCTGAATCTTAATGTGATAACAGCCGCAAAGATCCAAAAATGATATCTTTCTTCTTCTGAAAGGGTGACAGTTGTTAAGGGACGCTTAAGAGACATAGATACGTTGTCTGCGATTACTCCTATGACAGACTAAAAATAGCAGAGAATGAGCACAGCGGGAGCTGCATATTCCTGCTGTTGAGTGATCTAATAGAAATGTGGCTGGTTTACAATTATTTTTGTGAAAACAACTGGAAATGAGCAGGATTATGGTCAAAACGTAGACTTTACCCACTGTATGTCAGGTTTTTATTGTAATACCAAGTTGAAAATAAACAGACATGTTAATTATTTTATTATTTTCCGTTTTCAGTTGACCTTGCCTCCACACTGGTTTTACATATGCAAAGTTAGTTTTTGGCTGCCTAGTTTACTGGTTCAGTAATGGTTAAGTAGCACGTAGATAAATCTGAGGACAGAGTAGTGATAATCAGGAAAAAAAAACACCAAATTGGAGGAACACAACCTCACTTTCTATACTTTATTTCTCACATTTTTTTGATGATTGTTTAGATCGTGCTGTGTTCACACATATGTGGGTTAGACTTTACCACACCTACAATATTAATAATTAATTTAATTTGTTTTCTGAGAAATAATGTTATTGTCTTTTCATACTGGGGCTGATCAAATTGGGCACCATTTTCAGACAATAAATGTGATCTAGTGTGTCACTTTAAAACAACAAAGTCTTTGATGGTCATGTTTTGATGTGACTTCTCTCTCTTGCAAGAAAGGTTGAGCAAGTTCATCTTTATTTTCTTTGTATTTATTTTGCTTTCTCACTTAATTAATTGATAATGAGAGAAAACATCTACAAAAGCACTCTTAAAGTATCTCTGGAATTTTGAAAGATTAATGCACCCTTTAATTATATCCCAACCTAATTACTGTACCCCTCGTGTACCCCTTAGTGTTTGTAAGGCCTGTCTTTCACGGCTGCAGCTCGTTTTCCAACACAAACATGAAAGTATGAACAGATATCTCCAGAGTTTGCTTCTCTGCAATAGTTTCTTGCTCTTGTTAGAGTTGATTTTTAAAATGTTGCCCTTTTCTTAGAAAGCATTTTACAGACTAGCTCCTGTAGATCTGTCTTGTTTTCACTTTCATTGTCTATCGCTTTTGGATTTTTTAAATTTTAGCCCCTAAATTGAATATCAGATTAACCATGCATATTAGGCAGGACCTAACTCTTCCCTGTTTTACACATCTTAGTGATATGAATGTTGGTATTTTTCTACGTTTTATGCAGAACTTTGTCTTCAGTTGTTTTTAAATGAGTTTGAAATATTAGCAGTTCCAGAGCTGCAGATTTATTATATTTCCCCTGCATATTGGATGACAGTCATATTGTAGCATCTAACTGACTGCAACATCCCAGTCAACTTCACTGATTGTGCTGTTTGACACAGACTTCATTGTAACATTTTATAAAATTTGACAACCACACAGGCTGCATGCTGGTCACACTTCCTCCCATCTTGTCATTCATTACCCATACCATTGTATTATGGTAATTTACCTCCACATGGATACAGCAGTGTTGTCATTCTCTGACTGACAGCTGCACAATATGTTCTCGATGAGTTGTCATCCCCGGCAACAAGGTCCGATTATCCAATGGCCATTATGTGCACAGGCCCGGGGGCCCACGTGAGCCTAAAGAAGAAAGAAATATAGTGTTGTGTTTCTCAATGTCAAGGCGCCTCGCCTACCCAGGCAGTGATGCTTACGAGGATACTGTCCTTGCTTGGTCAAAAAAACGGTTTGGAACAGAATTGCCTTACGTGACCGCGGCTACAGGCTTACGTGCTCTTTTTACCTATCGTAGTAGCATTGTAGCGTAGTAATATTACTTCAACCATGGAACTGGAAATGTATAAAGAGAGTTTTACTTATTTTTTTTTTTATATGTCAGTTAAATCAAATGTGCAAACGAATTACTACCTGATACCCACCGAAGCTGCAACTACTAAGCCACTCACCAACCATATATAACTGCTTTGGATCTAAAAAATAATAATAAAAAAAATAAAACAAACATTTTAGATATAAGCCCGATGGTTAAAATTAGTTGACTAACATTTAAAATAGAAATGTACCCCCAAAGTAGCTGCTGCCGGCTCCTACCGCGCTGTATTCTGGGAATTTTTTGACCATAGAAGCCATCAAGGCAAGTCTGATGTATCCTTGGTTAGTTAGCTAAACGGCTAACAAACGGAGGACAGATTCCTCGGTAGAACATGAACATTGGAACACGCCTCGGCAGTCCCTGATGACGTATCTCCTAGGCAACCGGGGCGGGACCAAGGCATCAAGGTATCAAGGCAAGGTTCCTGGGTATTGAGAAACACCCATAGTCTTCAAATTTCAAACATGGCAGAGATCAATGCTGGCAGAGACAATCAGTATGATCCACACTACTTTTTTTTTCTTCTTTTTTTTTTTAACCTCAGCAGATTTGACATCATAGGGAGCCTATAACTCATCCCCATCCAGCTCCTGCAATCATAGTCCAGCCCTCCCCTGCAACACTGAATCTTTTTATGCATCACTCTAAAGCTCTAGGAATTCATGTCCGTTACTCTTACAGCTGTTCCACGAAAAGACACATGCACAAGCTGAACCTGATCATCTTGAAACCGTGGAATAAACTGAATCTTTCAGCAATCATCAAATTATTTCCCACTTCAGAAAGCAGATTTAACGTTTGGGGGGGTTGAAAACAAAACTTATTCTGGGACATTACCTTCACCTTTACATTATATCACGTAATTAGTGAAATTAAATGTACATATGTCATATGAGGTTAAGCTGTAAACTAAGATGCTGAGTTGAGGTATTTGAGGATTACTTTAAATGTAATGTGTTTTTTTAAATAACAGGCTATCGCTTTTTGAATGATAGTTGCATGCAATGCATGAAAAAGCATATAAACACGTGTACACACACATATCTCCAGTAGGATTACATTTTCTAAAGGAAGACACAAAGATGATGCTTTAGGAAAGTCAAAAATATTTTAAAAATAAGTGGCAAGTAATAAGTTCAAATATTATTTCATTGGAAAGTATAACAAATAATTTTTCCGTTCTTATTTTCTTTTCTTGAATATGAAGGTCTATGAATAAAAAAGTGTTTAAAATTATGATTTCTCTTTAGTTTTCAAAACTTTAAACAGATACAGATGCAATGTTATGTGATTTAATGACCTGCAATCCTTAATACGCCCCCAAATAGTGCTGTGCGTTGCAACAGGCTTTTTTTCTCACAATGCAGCATCTTTTTGTGTGGCAGAAGAAGTCATCGTGGTATGTCTGCACAGCTGGGGGAAGGGATCTCTCTTTGTTCTTCTGCTAGGTAAATTGAATGAAAAAAAAAAACTCCAATAAAGACAGAGACTGATTTCAATAAAGACTTGAAAAATGACTTTAGTAACTTAACTGAAAAAAAAAAAAACTAAACGGGCCTTTTTGACATCGGGCTTATGGATTGATAAAATCCGTGTCAGCAGATGGCCACTTCATCTTAACCTTTACCAGAGATCTGGGAGCATGAGGGTTCTTTGCAGTATCTTAGCTGTTCTTAGCACTATGTTCTTCTGGACTGAGAAGTCAGATTTTTCTGCAGGTATTTGTAGTGCTCAGGACAGTGATACCCACCCTGGAGAAGTAGCTCAAACAATGACTATAAATAAATGGATGCGCCATAACTTTCTCCATCTGAACAGAAACAAAACGGACATAATTATTTTTAGACCTAAAGAGGAGAGGTCAAGAGTCAACACACATTTTCTGTTAATAAAGAAAGAAACTACTTATCAGTTACTCTACATAGAATTACAATTACAGGCTATAAAAAAGGCTATAACACGGTCTGCCTTCTATCGCCTGAAGAACATTAAAAGACTAATGTTTGCAACAGAACCTCAAAAAAATAATCCATGTGTTTACCTTGACTAACAGTTCTGCCTAAAAGACTCCATCAGACAGCTGCATCTGATCCAGAACGATCCATGTAGCTCAGAGATTTCAAAATACTTTTTTAATTTATAAATCACTGAATGGAATATCACCAAAGTGTGTTGAGGACCTGCTGTCACTATACCAACCACCCAGACCACTCAGGTCCTCTAATTCCAGTCTACTCAACATCCCTAGATTTAGAACTATAAGCATGGAGAAGCAGCTTTCATTTTCTATGCTCCTCCAATCCGAAACGACCGTCTTGGAGACTGTAGAGCCACTGAAACACTGAGTACTTTTAAATCGAGGCTAAAACCCCATCTGTTTAGAGCTGCCTTTGAGTATCTTTTTTAGGTATTTCTTGGTGTTTTTACATTATCCTTGAATATTTTGATCTATATTTATGGTTGTTTTTGTTTTTCTTCTATATTGCTTGTCTTATGATCTGGATGTGTTTAATGCTTTATCGCAGCTTTAACTTTCATGTAAAGCACTTTGCATTACCCTGTTGTTGAAAGTGTGCCTACAACAAAAATTGCTTTGCTTGCAGTTGACTTCATCTGCCAGGTTCTTTCTAGCTCTTCATTGAACCCTTGGTATTTCTCCAGTTTCTCATGTTCCATTTATCTGATGTTTCCATCAATTGGGATGAATACATCAATCATAATGACTGTCCTCTGTTGCTTATCAATAATCACAATGTCTGCTTGGTTGGCCATTACCATTTTGTCTGTTTGAATCTGGAAGTCATACAGTATCTTCGCATGCTCATTATCCCTGGGCGGTAATTCCTACTTTGACCAAGCGGTCTACCAGGGACTTTTCAGAGCCATCAGCACTCTGCCCTGATCACTCCTTGTCCTGTCTGGTTATTGTCATGGTCACCTATTTCCAATCCAACACACCTGATTCTCATCCCCCTTATTTTTAAACCCTTTACTTCTCTCACTCCCCATCAGTTCATTCTAGCTTCATTTACATGTGCAAAACATCTTTACACCAATCAAATTTTGAATTACAATTTGACTGTGTACATGGGCCCTGAAAAAAATCTGATTATGACAAGTGTTTACACCCGCTACAGGTTTGATCAAACTAAATCATTTTTTAAATGTGGAGTACTACATAAAATACCGGAAACAGTTCTAGGAAAAGAAATAGACTTCAGTTGAAAAACAAATTTGGCTGCGAGCATTTAAACTTGACCAATACAATGTTCTTCAGAGCGTGGTACAAGCCTTCACTGTTATGTACAAAATTAAATTCTAAACTAAATCCCTTTATTTCTATGTGTATGGTACGTCTACACATGACCCAGATTCAAAATGAGGGTTTACATGCACAGCGATCGGATTAACTAGCAGCATAACCCACTCTTTTCAACCGTAATGAAATATTGATCCAAATGAGTGTAATCGGTCACAGTAATCTGAGCATTTACATGAAGCGTTTTTATTCTGATCAGGCTTTTAATCCGATTACTTGTGTCCATGTAAACACAGCAACTTCCAGTCCTGCCTTCATCATCATCATCTTCAATAAACCATCATTGCAATTTACCTGCATTTGGTTTGGGTTCCATGTTGCATATTGACATGCTCCTGACAGAATGAACCATCGTCAATGAAGGACCAAACACACACTCGTGAAATCGGTGCCCACCAGAGCAGAACTTTTTATTTAAGATTTTTCAATGCAGTATTTCTTCTATTTATTTTTGTGTCAAAATTTGATTCCCCTGGCTAACATTATTAAACAAGGGACTTCCCCCTTCTTATTTTACAGGATTAAAGGTTCAGAATAGAGGGTGATTTTTTACAGAAACACTTGGAGGTAGGGCTGAACGATATGGCTTAAAAATTAAATCTCCGATTATTTTCATAACAAATCCGATTTTAGATTTTAATCAATTTTTTTCCTACCTGTTTTATTTTTTGTAAAAAGAAATTGCAAGTGATAAAAATTGTTTCAAAAACCTGCTTTTATTACAATAACTCTGTCCCGGAGCTGACTAGAATTTAATGTCCAACTAAAAACAAGCTGCAAAGTATCCTTGAAAAACAAGATGGCTAGATTGACATCACTCTGAGCTATGGAAGTCTAAATAGTACATCCATCCATCCATCTTCTTAACCGCTTATCCAATTCAGGGTCACGGGGCAGCTGGAGCCTATCCCAGCAATTATCAGGCGTTAGGCAGGGTACACTCTGAACAGGACGCCAGTCTGTTGCAGGGCCAACAAAGCCGAGAAACAAACTGAAGAGGCGCTTTGTAGGCAGTAGGCATTAACGCTATGAAAACTTAGCACCCCCTGCTGTCCTGGTTGAGCAATGCTGAAAAAAATAGAGAAAGGAGTGGAAGAGCGGAGTACTATAAACAGAAAATGTCTCCGTCAATACTTCTGCGTCTGAGTAAAGATTTACGGAGGAGATGGGTGGGAGAAGGCGTTTCAGCACCCCCAATAACTACCAGCAGATACTCATAAATTGTTCAAACATAAGTGGATAATTCAAAGCAACACTTCAGGCATGTTTTTAATGAGGAAATAACATTATCAGGATGTTACATGTCAAAAAGTAAATTTTGCATAATACCTAATAAGTTCTAAAACTTATGTTTTGGTGTAATTTAGTTTTATTTTGTTTTAATTTGCTTTCATTTCAGTCTTCAAGAAGTAATCATATAATTTAAACTTTATATTTAGTGTTATTTGTTTTATCACTTGTGCTGCTGCTTTTATTCTTTTTTATTCTTTTTATTCTAAGCGATATACATTGATTAATTGATTTACATAAAAGGATTTCCTTGCCTCCTGTGGAATTCCTTTCTCCACCTCTCGGTTGCCATGGTCACCAGTCAAAGCTGGCTTAAGTCATGCAGAATATTCACTAGACACCTTGCATTGACCATTCATGGCAGAAAGTGGGTGTGTGGTGTGGATACAATCCAAAAACAGCTGAGCACATTTCTAGTCTGATTTACAAAGCGGAAGTTGCGCGCAGCTGTGCGTACTACAATTTTGATAGATAAGAAACTTACTACTAGCTGTAAATAAAAAAAAACATAAATATAAAAAACTGCTAAGCTTAAGTACAGCACTGAGGATTCTATACAAAGTTCTATGAATGAAACTCCTGATCTTTGCTTCAGTATCCCATTCTATGCTCCATCACATCATTGGGATGGTAATTCTCAGGTCTAAAGAGAACACAATGACTAGGTATCTCACCACCCAAGTAGAAGTGAAGTCCAGCCTAGTCGGTTGCACCAAACGCACCCAGGAATTGAAGATACTGTGTTTTTGTTTTATGAAAACTTGTGGACCAGATTTCTTGACAGATTGGTGATTACACAGCACACAACAATTCACTATTATAAGAATTATAAATATAATCCAAAAGTGCTGAACACACTGACTCTTCCTGACATGAGGTAACAGCAACCACCAACGCTGCCAGAAATGTATAACCAGTAATCATGACAATATCATTTTCTATAACACAGGGAAGCCGACACGTTCCTAAATGTGGGGCTTTCATGACAACAGCACGCATTCCAGGTCCTGTTCAATTAAAAATGTTGCTTGTCTTACTATCTGCAAACATCTCTACATTTCTGCTCGAACACAGCTGCTTTATTTGGTCCAGCTGCCTTTTCAGCATGGCAAAGTTCTGTATAGGCCTGCTAATGAGCCATCATTTTATTCAGGTGTGTTGAACCAGGGAAAGAACAAAACCATGCAGGTTACCAGCCCACGTGAGGACTGGCTTTACTCACCCGTGTGCTACAGGTAGAATTTAGCACTCAGCAAATTTTTCTCCTGTATCTGTGATGTTATAATGAGCCTTAAGTTACATTCAGTTTGGAGTAAGCTACTGTATGTACCATTTCCTTATTGAAAAACAACAAAGCTTGGGTTCAGTCCACCTTTCTTTTTCAACTATAGCTGCTACAAAAATCTTATTGATACCAAATAGCAGAGCTGAGTTACAACTGTGAGTCTTTTTTGTTGTTGTTTTGTTTTGGTGTAACGTTTCAAAGTTGCACTTGAGAATGTTGCATTGTGCACCTCATTCTTTACAAGGCTGCATTCGTTTAGTACACTTGCAAATCAATCTGACAAGGCTGTAACAAATATTGTGGGCAGGAATGCTTGTACAGTTGAACTAGGGGTGGGCAATATGGCAAAAATAGAATATCATGATTTTTGAATTATATTATCATTTCGATTTTAACACAATTTTTTTTAATGCTGACCAAAAAACTTAAATCGCACATTAAATAACAGAAACATTAAATAAATCAATTAATTCCAATTAGGGGTGACCAGCACAGGGCTAAAATACTTCTGACTATGTCACACCAGAGATGATAGAAATGCACTGGCAGTTCTGAATGAAATATGTATGTATACATATAATTCATTTTTCAAATAAACCAATTGAAAAATACATAAAAATCATATCAACTTATTTAAATGTATGATATAGATATATATTTTTATCTTGACTTGTCTACTAAAACAGAAAGCAATTATTAACTTACTTTAGTTTAAAAATATGATATCAAGCTAATAGAATAAAATATGAAATCTTTTAAAATAAAAAAACTAAGTTGCGGCTGCAAATATAGTGCAAGATGTATTGTGAAATCTATAATACGCCAATCAATCCTCATACAAAGGGGTAAATGCAGCTTTAACTGGCTGAAATGTTTTTAGCAGAATATCCATCCATCCATCTTCTTCCGCTTATCCGGGGTCGGGTCGTGAGGGGCAGTGGCTTAACCAGAGAGACCCAGACTTCCCTCTCCCCGGCCACTTGGGCCAGCTCCTCGAGAGGAATCCCGAGGTGCTCCCAGGCAAGCCGGGAGACATAGTCCCTCCAGCGAGTGCATGGTTTTTCCTCTGGGCCTCCTCCCGGTGGGATGTCCCAGGAACACCTCACCAGGGAGGCGTCCGAGCCACTTCAACTGGCTCCTCTTGATGTGGAGGAGCAGCGGCTCTACTCTGAGCCCCCTCCAGATGACCAAGCTCCTCACCTTATCTCTAAGGGAGAACCCAGCCACCCTGCGGAGGAAACTCATTTCAGCCGCCTGTATCCGTGATCCCCTTATTTCGGTCACCACCCAAAGTTCGTGACCATAGATGAGGGTAGGAAAGTAGATTGACCGGTAAATTGAGAGCTAAGCCTTTCGGCGCAGCTCTCTCTTCACCACGACAGACCAGTACAGCGTCCACATAACTGCAGACGCCTTACCAATCCGTCTATCGATCTCCCTCTCCATTTTTCCCTCATATGTGAACCAGACCCCCAGATGCGTAAACTCCCCCACTTGAGGAAGGACCCCATCCCCAACCCAAAGAAGGCACCCTACACTTTTCCGGCTCAAGACCATGGTCTCGGACTTGGAGGTACTGATCCTCATCCCAGCCACTTCACACTCGGCTGCGAACCGCTCCAGCGAAAGCTGTAGACCACGTTCCAATGAAGCCAACAGGATCATATCATCTGCGAAAACCAGAGACCCGATACTGAGGCCACCAAAACAGATCCCCTCAACACCTTGGCTGCGCCTAGAAATCCTCTCCATGAATATTATGAACAGGATCGGTGACAAAGGGTCCAACTCTCACTGGAAATGAATCCGACTTACTGCTGGCAATGCGAACCAAACTCTGACACTGATCATACAGGGACCTAACAGCCCTTATCAAAGGGCCCGGTACCCCATACTCCCGGAGTACCCCCGAGGGACACGGTCGAACGCCTTCTCCAAGTCAATAAAACACATGTAGACAGGTTGGGCGAATTCCCACGCACTCTCCAGGACCCTGCTAAGGGTGTAGAGCTGGTCCAGTGTTCCATGGCCAGGACGAAATGAATATGTTGCAGAATATTGATATATTATAAACAGAAATACATAAAGCTGCCTAATAAAAAACGTAAGTGATAACAATGTAGTGTAAAAACAACGGTATACAAAGTGCTGTAGCCACATAGGATAATGAAGTTACAGTGTAGTGTAAGCAGTTCTAATTATTATTCCATCCATCCAAATATATTGTTAATATTCCCTGCAACTCTGTGCATTCAGCGTACATGCGTGGAATGGCGGTGTTTGGTGAAAAAAAAGGCAGCTGGACAACTGGTAGCGTGGATGGTTTTCCATCTGTTTCATAGGGAGTGAGTTTTATAATTATTTATTCTAGCGCTTGCTGAATAAAGAAGAAGAACTAAGAAGAAGCGCTAGCCAGCGCTGCTGTAGTCAGGCTTCATAGCTTTAGCTGCCAGCTGGCTGTGTGAGCCAGCGCCATGCTTGTTTACAGGCTGTACACACGCGAAGGGGGAGGGTGGAGAAGGGCGGGGGGTAATTCGCTTAGAGCAGGGAAAGAGAGCGGAGGCTTTTATTCGCACACAGAGGCAGAAATACAGCAGCAGAACTGTGAATCGGGATATGACGATCTCTTAATACTGACAGATCGTCTGACGTGTAGATCGCTTCACGGTCTTAAATCGTCATATCGCACGCCCCTAAGTTTAACCCCTATATAAGCCCTACTATTGTGTTTACTTGAGTAAAATGATAGGACTCGTTCAGTTTCAGAACCTTTATTGAGGAAGATCATTGTCTGGGTAATCTTAATTGGTATTTGGTGCATCAATGGAGTATCTGTTTGAGAAACAGACCAATTACCAACTGAGCGGTTCCCAAGCCTTTATGCGAAATGGACTCTCCATCACTGTGTGTACTGTCCTACCATTTTAATTCTAATATATAAAACTGAGTGCTGTCCAACAATACATTTTCTTTTCTGCCTGGAACAGGTCCATGCGTTGAGCAAGCTCCACCTGTGTGATTCTTCAAATAAATCATATGGAGAGGAACTCGGTTGACTCACATCTTCCTTAATTAAATGCATGCACAAAAATGGACAACTTCTTTTGAAACTTTTAACGCAATCCATAATAAGCTTTTTAACTTTTAAGGATTTTTTATAACTGTGGATATGGTACAGCTGCACGGTGGCGCAGTGGGTAGCACTGTTGCCTTGCAGCAAGAAGGTTGTGGGTTCGTATCCCGGCCCAGGGTCTTTCTGCATGGAGTTTGCATGTTCTCCCCGTGCATGTGTGGGTTCCCGCCAGGTACTCTGGCTTCCTCCCACATTCCAAAAACATGACTGTCAGGTTAATTGATCACTGTAAATTGTCCTTAGGTGTGAGTGTGTGCATGGTTGTTTGTCCTGTTTGTCCTGCCCTGTGATGGACTGGCGACCTGTCCAGGGTGTACCCCGCCTCTCGCCCGTTGACAGCTGGAGATAGGCACCAGCACCCCCGCGACCCATAAAGGATTAAGTGGTTAAGAAAATGGATGGATGGATATGGTACAGCAAGAAAATTTCCCATGTACATAAATGGATAATAAAGGTTTATCTTAAACTGGTCTAATTAACTTTAATATGAATGTGTCTGCACTGAAAGTAGACTAACGATTAGATCAGGAGTAGTATGTCTGTCTTGCTGTTATTTTCATGTCATTTTCTATTAAAAGAGCAAGAAAATATATTTCACATTCTGCCGCCTTGCTTTTTTAATGGAACTGGACTTAATCCCAACAAATCGTTATGATAAATGTACTAGACTCGCTCTACTAGACTGAATTTCCATGGGTATCAGTTGATAATGAGACCTAGCATTTCAGAGCCAGCTATAATATCACACTTGCAAGCATTAACCTATAAACCAAGACTGGCACAGACGTATCTGTTCAAGAAATTATTTTTTACCATATGAAGCAATGTTTGGAAGCAAATGTATGAAATAAAAATTGATTAAATGCCTTTTCATTTTCAAACTCTAACTGCCATTTTTGATTCATAATTTATTTTTTTTCCAATCCACTGTTGCACATGCTGTTACTAAATTCAAAGAAAACAGAAAATTACATTTAAAAACTAAAATTTTAAATTACACCCCAGCAAAACAGTTACACATTCAATTTAAAACTAATTTGCAGAAATTCTTTTTTTTAAATTTCTAACTACAAATGCCATGTTTGACTTATAAATAAAATTAAAAAATATATGTAAAATAATTTTGCATTTTCCAATCAGCAATAAAGTGAACAGCCACCACCCGAAGCTGCGAGTTTTCTCTTCATTGCATGCATGAAATTTAAAAAGGAATACAACATAATATAATGGAAAAATGAATCTGGTAGCGCCATGTTGTTGCCATTGGCGCTGGTTGTTGCCTGTGTGGCCTCAGCAGCTGGAGAAAAAACACTGACGTCATTCTCCTGCGCCCTGTGGGATTGCCAATCCATTAAGCAACACTTTTTGCAGGGCAAGCACGAAATCAAAAAAGGAAAAGCCTTTTCTTTTCATTAAAGTTACAGAAAAAACAATGCTGAATTGGAAAATGAAAAGGCAATTTACAGGTTTCGTTTTTTATTTCATTTATGAGTCAAAAATTGCATTTGTAGTCAGAAAATGAAAGCATTTTAGCAAATACATTTTAATTTGCAACTTTGACCTTTCAAAAAAAGAATTATGTAGCACTTTCACTGGGGTTTTATTTGAAAATGTAATTTTAAATTTCCTTTTCTTTTTTATTAGGTAACACAATGAGCAACGCTGTATTGGAAAATGAAAAAGATGTCACATTATTTCTCTTTAATTTAATTTAAGAGTCAAAAATACTAGCTAGAGTTTGAAAATGAATAGGCATTTTTGCTAATCCAATATCATTCTATTTTACACATATGCTGCCATAGCAATGCTTACATCACAACAAGAAACAGACAGCAAAGTACCCATATGACTCTTTCTCATCACTAATAGATATAACATTGAAAGGAGGAAATGGGCTTGTAATGACCATCTGTCCCTGTTGGCTGAGGAGGATGCAACTGGGGTGTGGCCCTAGCCTACAGGGGGAGGAGCTGTTGTAATTACTCCTGCTGGTGCTGACAGACTTTGGAAAGGGACTTTGCCAGATTGGCTGGGACCCAAAAAGAAGCTGCTCCAAGCTCAAAGCAAAGCAGTATACACACCAAGGACATGCAGCTTTTTCTTCATATGGGAATTATAGAGTATTAAAGTTTGGGAAGCTCTGTTTGCTACCGCTTCCAAGTTGTACAAAGTTGTACAAGTTGTTCCAGTTGTACTCTTATAATTTTAGGCTTTACTCACAAATACTTTGCTACTTTCATATGAGGTCAAAACAGCAACAGTTCAATATCAATAAAATAACATACTTTAAACTTGAAAAGCAGACTTTGTAAATGTTAAAACATAACACAAGTCAAAAAATACATTGTAAATTAAAACCAATTACAGTAAAAAAGTACACATTGTAAGTATGAAAAACAATGTTAAAAAGTGAAAAAAGTGTTTGAAAAATAAATAAAAAATATTGAAGACTTGAAAGTAAAAACCTAAACTAAGCTGCATACATGGAATAAGTATTCCTTTGTTTATTAGTTAAAACTGCAGTATAATGTTTTCTGAATACTTGACAGTTTTCTCATTACTCATCCCCTTCGTTTCCAGTCCTCAGCTTACACTTTCAATTCAGACTTTTCGTTATTGGAACCTAATTTTACATGGGGCGGCAGTGCCACTTAGAGTCCATTGGCTACCTATGGCATTTACATCGGTTGATAAAGGTTGGATTGACATAATTTCCTCCCCAGAATATCTTCTCTTGTTACCATGGCCAGCATCATCCTGCCTCTGAAATATCAAAAAATGGGATGGTGGAAGGTCAGTCATCTTCAGTAGGTTTAGATTTGTGGTCACGTATCGTTTATGAAAGTTATGTTTCTGTTATTCAATATGATTGAGGAGAAGCTGCTTTTTGTTAGCATCTAACATCAGCTACTTAGCCAATCCAACAACTCGAAAACCTTTGTGAAATGATTAACGTTAACCCCTAAAGTCTACTATATGCACTCCGCTTCGCCACGTACACCACAGCAAAACCGATCCCATTGTAGTGAAAAAGAGCATTTCCACTACCGCCGCCGAGCAGCGCAGGGCTCTGCCCTGCATTTCGCCCTCCGGCAAATAATGATTGAATCAATTTTGCCAGATCCCGGAGCCAGTCCGCAGTCAATCTACATAAATAACAAAGCACAACAGGATACCGAACATGCAGAACATCAATTTTTTTCAAAATAAATCAGTAAAGACAGACTAGATTTTTCTTTGTATGCATAGCTATAACAATGTAATCTCACTTAAATGTATACATATATGTTTTCTAAAATAATTGTGTGTGTTTATACATAATTTACGAACATAATACAACCAAAACGTATGTAAACTTTAATTCTGAAATGTTGTCATTTCCTGCAGTAGCTGTATGGGTCACGAAGTACGTCTTAATATATTACAGAAAACCAGGAGGATAACATGGATGTAGAGAAGCTCATTCTGTTAGTGGAGATATCTTGACAAAAAATATTACTAAAGAGAAGTAGATTAAGCTTTTTGTTTTCTGTTCATCTTCCAAGTACGAATAGTTTTGTTCTAACTTATGTATTTCGTATTTGAGCACCTCTGGGCTCCTCCAGAGCGGAGCTGAGGGGAGGCTGGGGCACATGCAGTGGAAATTAATAACAGCAGTGAAACGCTGCACCGTGAGTGGTGGAGCAGAGCGCATGTCGTGGAATTTAGGGGTAAGGGTTCATTTAAATATCAGTATCTTTGCCACTTACACAGGAGCCATTGTCAGTAGTGATTTAACATAAGCTAAAAATTCTAATAATAATTGTGTATGTAGTAAGTTCTACATATATTTAACATCTGTGAAACATGAACAAGAAATGGATTTCACTCTAGATTACTCAGAAAAAAGGTTTTTTTGTAAATGTTTATGTTCATAAAACGTGATCATTTTCACAGGTGCTCTTAAGGTCTACAAGTGGTAATAATTAACTGAACTAAAGGATGTGCACATGATTTTTTAAAATTACCATTCATCCTTACCTTGTAGTCGGGATGCTCTGATAAGATTCTATGCTGCTGAGCACTGATAACGATCAGCCAAAGTGCCAATCACTGACGATTAAAAAATAACAATCACATGTATTGATTGAATGTTTTTCATTTAGTTATGAGAGCTACATGATTTAGAAAAAGGAACCATACAAATCAACATAATTTAGAAAAAAAGAATGGTTTTACTTTTCAAGAGATAAAAAAATACAAAAACCTTGCAAGCACAATGCAGCAAATACAAATGTCAACTGAAGAACACGTAAAATGTAAGTAACAAGCCTAATATCAAGGCTATCAACAGGCTAAATAGAGCAGAAAATCAAATAAATAAAAGGCAATATATCTCACCACACTGCCTAAATCAGATAATGGTAAGTAACAAAGGATACATTCAAAGTCAAATGCAGGTTGTATTGAAATTAACTATCATAACTTACATCTCTGTAGCACGTAGCAGGGCTCCAAGTGAGCGAGTCGTTGGTGGAACCCGGTGTGTTCCACCACTGACAAAGGTTGATCATCTCTTCTGATGAATTCAATCATTTTCTGCTGTCTGACTCTTGCTGCATTGGTTGTCTTCTTTTAACTGGCTGTCATGAGCCGTGAGCCTGCCGAAAGCTCACCGTACTCCGTCAAGTGTTTATTCTTTAAATGTCTAATTAAATATGTTGTGTCAAAGCCTTTTGACGTGCTTCCTCCGCTAGGTATATTCTTCATTGCATTTTTGTAGGATGTAAACTTTACATCATTCTCATTGCCTGTATAAAAGTTCCACATGGCGGACATGTTTATTATTGTGGATTTGACGCCGCACAAGTGCACAGTTTGAAGGATAGGGGGAACACTACTTAAGACACAGAGCCTCTGCTGGCTGCAAAGTACAGTAGGACCTATAGGTGATCAGTACTTGTGATTTGTTTTTGTGATTGCCAAGGAAAGGGTTAGATAATATTGTTGGATGATCAATCGGAGCACCACTACATTGTAGTAATTAGCGTGGGAGAACCAAGCTGGTGAGGAATTTAAACAGCCACAGACCCACCACACTGACAGAGTTGTACATCCAGGTACTTGGTGGGCTCTCCTAAGTACCTGGGTGTTCACCTGAACAATAAATTGAACTGGAGCCCTACCACTGATGCTCTCTACAAGAAGGATCAGACCCGGGGCATCGCGTGGCGTAGTGGCTAGCGCTGGCGCCCCATATGCAGAGGTTTCAGTCCTCAACGTGGCTGTCCCTAGTTCAAGTCCCGTCCCAGTTGACCTTTGCCACATGTCCCCCCCCCCACCTCTTTCCCCCTTCCACTCTGTTTACTGTCAATAAAGGCCACTCTGGTCTGTTGGAGCAGTAGCATATCTATAGCTGGGAGAACGCAATTAAAGAAGTTCATCAGAAAAGCAGTTCTGTGCTAGGATGTCCTTTTGACCCAGCGCAGGTGGTGGGAGACAGAAAGGGAAAATAAAATAACATCACACTGGGCAATGTCTTCACCCCATGAAACTTTTGCTAAACCTGAGAACCTTTTCATTGACATAATAATAGGTTATAATAGGTCCTTCTTCACAGAAGCTATTACACTTAATAACCAGCACTGCTCCCTGCAAAACTCAATGTTACCATTTCCACTGTTTTTGCACATCTCTTTTTGTGTGCATTTGAAGTCTTTTACAATTATTCTGCTCAGCAGCAAATTTCTTGAATCTGAATATGCTATTTTTATTAACTTCACAGTATTTCAATTGTAATTTTAGTTGTAATTTTGCCTTAGTATACAATGCTACAAGGAGCCAGTGTAGTGACTTCAGAACTTTAGATAAGTTTGACAACTACTTATGTTCAGACCACAAGCTTTGTCAGTGTCAAGCAACGCTTATAAAGCCACTAGTTCGACAGAACTAGTGGCTTTATAAGCGTTGCTTTATGAGCGGGCCTGTCTCTGATGGATGTTTTAAAGCGTGAAAAAATGATTGAGCCAACGCTCACAAAGCGCCGCAGAGACCGCGACGCTCCTCCAATGACCTAAACAGTAGACTTTACATGTAATCTTGGCGTTGACAAAGCCTTCGGTCTCACATAAGATGTGTAGATTGATAAAAAGATGCAATAAAATGTTAGTATCACATGCATATAGTTATGTGTGTAGCACTGAAGTGAAATGTCCATTTCTCAGTTCGAGTCATTCCCAGAGCAGAAGCAGCCTTCTTTATCAGATTGTTCTGCCTGTTTAAGTCCCTGAGTCATGCTACCCCATCAGATGATGGCAAAAGAGATTCCACTCTCCACAACAGATTTGTCAAGCTTCCTCCAAAAGTACAGTCTGATCTGTCCCTTCTGGTCTACGGCTTCACTGTTAAGTCCTCTGTAGAATCTCAAGTCCAGTCTGTTGTCCGGATGAATTCCACTTCCAGCTCCTTGGTTCTCCCTACGTTAATTACTGCAGTTTAATGAATAAATCAATGTGAGTAAAAAAATCATATGTAGATTTTCCTTCTGTTTAGTTTATTTTTAACACTTGTAGAGCTTAAGAGCACCTGAGGAAACTGTCGCCTTTATGAATCCATCTATCCATTTTCTGAACCGCTAAGTCCTCCAGGGGTTGCGGGGGGGCTGGTGCCTATCTCCAGCTGTCAACGGGCGAGAGGCGGGCTACACCCTGGGCAGGTCGCGAGTCCATCACAGGCCTTTGTGAATATAAGCATTTAAAAGAAATACTTTTTATTAGTAATATAGCGTGAAATCCAGTACTTGTTAATGTGACATACATGTAGCACTTTCTAAATACATGATTAGGATGAGCTTTCAACTGTATTGTTGTCGGTATTCAAATTGGCTCCCCATGTAAGTGGTGAAGATACTGTTATTAAAAGGAACCTTTAATACTAACCATTTTAAAAGGGGTAATTGAGTTGTTGTATTGACTTAAGTAGCTCATGTTCTGGTCAATCACACTGAATTACTGAATTAGAAACATGAGTAAAGAATACATGAACTCAAAACTTGAACTACCGTAGAGGACCATTTCGAACGCAACATCAAAGGCAGGATGACACCAGCAGTGCAAACAACAGACGCTATCATATAGTGAAAATGACATTAATCAATCTAATGCCAATCAGGTTCTAGGTAGCCAAAGGGCTCTAAGCCCCGCCCCCACATAAAATTAGTTTCAAGTTCGAAAACGAAAAGTATGCATTGAAAGTGTAAGCTCACGACTGAAAGCAAAGGGGAAGAGAAATGTAAAAAGTGTTAAACATTCTGAAAATAAAAAGGCCATTTAAAACCAATTAACAAAGCAAAAATGATTACATGAATACAGCTTAGCTTAGGTCTTTTTATTCAATTTTCAACAGTCTTTTTTTATTGTTTTTGAAAATTACAATGTTTATTTTTTGAGTTTAGATTGTTTTTCAAACAGAACAATTTTTCTGTTTAAAATTTAATTAAGTCAAAAAAAAATATTTTTTAATTTACAATGCCTGTTTGCAATCAAGTTTTTTCCATTCACGATGAGCTGATGCTGTTTTGACCACATACTTTCGGCTGTTGCTGGTTTGATTCATTCTGATTTAAATGGGGTGTTCGTGATCCATCTGAAAGAATTGGGGTCAGAAAGACAGAAACTGATTATAACTTTCTGAATCCATTTAAGAAAATCTGGTGTACCATTATCCTAGATAAGGGAAAGGTCAGATTTTAATATTCAAACTCCAGTCTCACTGAGAAAATGAGCTGATGGGCAGCAGGGGAAAGCATGATGAAAAGCTGTGAAACTGTGACTGAAACATCACCTTCCACTGCTCAAAGGTCTTTTCTAAGATTGGGTAAAACATAAAATGATTCTAACAGGAAATGAAATTGTTATCAACCTATTTAACCTGTGGCAATCTGAGTGAATTACATGCACTATTTGACTGAATACTGCAACAAAAACTTTATACCAGCTTTACTTTTTTGAATTAAACACATTTTCCCTATTTTCCACTTGTACTTGAACAGAGCAGATTTTTGTATTTGGTGTTGATGTGGCATTAAAGTCGGCAGGGTTGGAATTCCCACTGGAAATACATGAGTAAAGCTTTGTTTGTGGACATTCAGAATGATGAACCAACACTGTACACTCATTAATTATTCATTAAATCATTCAATTTAAGGTGCTTTACATGAAAAAAAACAAACCACCAAAAAAAGTAGAAATGACAATTACTAGAACATCTGATGAGATAAAACGTATTGTGAAAAGTATCAAAAACCTGAAACAATGACTACTTTTCAAACACAAAAAAACTTGTTTTAGCCATTCTTATTGCAGAATTGTAACTATTCCCATCAATACTTTTGTTTCTAGACTGAATCAAAGGAAAAAAGGACGATGATGAAGATGAGGAATAAATGACAAATCTGTACATGTTCATGGCTCTTTACAACAAGCTTGAGGTAATCTTTGTTTAGCATTATCCTAACTAGTACGTCACTCACAGGGCGCAATTTAGTTGGTCAATGGGCAGACTTGAGTCATAGAATTTCTGGCTGCCTGAAGAACACTAAGGGCTGGTGTTGGTTGTAGGTCCCATAAATACACTGTCGGGCAGCATGTTACACAGCACAGCCATGGACCGACGGATCACACACACACGCTCATCGTTTTTTCATCACGACCCCTTTTCACTATAAAAGTAAAGGTCTAAAACGACCGTAATCGCACAGTGTGATCCTAGTTTAAGGGAGAGCAGATTAGTCAGCCTAGGACCTTTAAAATCAGTTGACTGAAGACTTCCTTCAGGGACAGGGACATCAGAATGCCATTTAGACAGGAGAAATGTGGTTGGATGTGACAAGAGATGGAAGGTAATCCACACAGATTGAATGGCACTTCCAGAAGGAGAACCACAGATGGTGAGGATAGATATAAAATCCCTTGTATCCCAGAGGTAAATGACAACTACCAGAAGGCCACAAACAGCGCTATTCCACTAGCGAGTGGGCTCGTCATATGGTACAGAGTACGTTGTGGAAGAATTCTGTCTGGTCGTTATGTCAAAGATTTAATGAGGGAATAACAACTTGGTTGATTTCTGTCATGATTTTATTCAGTCATACTGCAGCCAGAGTAGAACAAGTGTCAAAGATGCCTTCTGTCACTGAGAACTACCAAGACTGGTTCTTGTGTATGCAACTGTGACCCAGCCACTTCAAGCATAAAAAAGTCTGTTTTGATTTTGGGTGTGCAGGTTTTACAATGCTTGGTGTGTGCTGATGCTCATTGTTAACTAACGCTGCGTCAAAACGCGCCACATGCCCCCAGATCGGTGCTAGAACATTCACACCTTGAAGCATGTACAAAGCGAACTGGACGCGCTTGAAATATGGTATTTTCACACGCGAACTGGCCTTCAGCGAAGCTGGGGCCAGAGTGCAGTTGCCGGTGGATTATGGACCGAGCTGATGGAGGACAGCGTTTTCGGCACGGGCTTCAGCAGAGCTCGGGCTACAGTGCAGCTAGCGGTGGATTATGGACCGAGCTGACGGAGGACAGAGTGGATTACCTGTTCGGCCTGGCCTCCGGTAGAGCTGGGACCGCTGCACTTGAGGTTTGGTGAGCTATAGATACAGTCTAGCTACGCCGGAGGGATCCATAAACAGAAGCGAGCCTCTCATAAACACGTCTCTTCGCCGCCTGGAAAACATGACCTGCTCACCCAGTTTGTGCCGTGAAGGTCCAAGCTTCGCCTTCCGAAACACCAACTACATTTCTTAGCAGCTGTCCATCTGTCTGCGGTTCGAAAAAGTTTATAATATTTGAGCAGCGTGGGACGTGGTGCGGGAGCTGCTACCAGGAAACCAGGTGAGGAGGCCGTTTCAAGGCTCACTTCTAGGCCGAGAGGTGCTTTTACAGCAACAATGGCTCTTTTAAGAGCCACCCACAAACCTCTTAAGAGCATTCCTGTCTAAATAGTTTCACCTATTTATAATTTTTTTTCCCTGTCTCTGTATTGAAAACTGCTTGTGTCATGTAGCTCGGGGTGATTAGCCACGATGTTTATCAGTATTTCCTCCATGTCCTGCTGAGGCTGTGACTCCATGACAGTCACAGAATCACTGAAACTCTGTCCCCTGATTCGTTGACGCGACGCAAATTGCAGCTGGAGTTCAGACTTTTTCAACTTGAGCAGAATTTTTCACGCACCGCAAACAACTCATTCGCACAAATCCTCCGAGCAGATCAGGCAGAAAAGCGTTTTCACCTAAAGACCCACTTCTTTTTCTTGGCTTTTAACACCTAGTAGGAAGTTGACTTCACTTACTTTATTTTATGGATTTACTTGATTTTACTGTGTTTTGTCTGTTATCTCTTTTATCTCATTTGTTTTATTTCTCTTTTATCTTATTTTACCGTGTGTCCATTGTCCTATCGTGCTTCTGTTGTGTTATTTAATACTGTGCAGCAGTATCTTTATTTAATCTTTATATATGTATGAAATTCACTTTTATTTTGCAGCTATATACAATTTGTACTTTATAGCTGCCAAGCCAAAAGTTGATATCTGATTTGAAAAGTTTGCTGACCCCTGATATGATTTTGAAAAATTGAAATTAATAACCATTCAGTTGTTTCAGTAATAAGCCATTAACTATCACAATGTGAATTCCTCAATGTTTGTCACTCCCTGTGTTTTCCTCTTAACTATCATCCGCTATTTCTTGTCTCCCTGATTGCCTTACCATTGTTGTCCTAGCCCTTTTAAGCCCTGGTGTATTTTCCAGCCCTTTATCTGGTTGTCGTCATATGTTCGTTGTTACTACGTCTCTTCCACGTCTACCTCCCTGCTTATCTTCATCTGCTCCTTGCCTATTTCCTGGGTTCATTTCCTGTCCCTGAATTTTTTGGACTTTATTAAACATGTTCATGATAAACACCTCTTTGCATCTGGGTCCCCTAACCAAAATCTTACAGTACAACCGGACCAAACAGAACTAGCAGAGATACAGAGGACTGAGGAGCAATGGCTCCTCCTGCTGGAGTGACCCCAGCTCCGACAGCTTCTGCCACACTACCTGGCCTCCACCACACCACAAGGTACTGCAACGCCGGCCTTCAAGACACAGGGTCCTGCAACGGCCATCTACAAGCATAAGGATTTAGTCGCACCGGCCTCCGAGACTCAGGGTTCAGCCTCGCCGACCTCCAAGACAAGAGGCTCTGCTACCCTGGTCACCACAACACCAGGTTCTGCCACACCGACCTCAAACATGAAATTCTCATCACAGCTGGCCTCCAAGACTAATGCCCCATTTCCACTAGGGTTAATACGGTACAGAATAGAACGGGTCAGTACAGCCTGGAAAGGGTATGTTGTTTTTTTCCATTACCATCTCAAAAGAACAGTAGTGGGCGAGGACGTGGGCGGGCTTAGCTTAACAAAAGTTCCAGCAAAAAACATCGGTCTACTTTTTATGAAGATTACATTTTTGGAAAAGAGAGATTTTTTTTATTTTTTTTTTTAACCAATGTACTATTTAAGGGCTGCACGGTGGCGCAGTGGTTAGCGCTTTTGCCTTGCAGCAAGAAGGTCGTGGGTTCGTATCCCGGCCCAGGGTCTTTCTGCATGGAGTTTGCATGTTCTCCCCGTGTATGCATGGGTTCTCTCCGGGTACTCCGGCTTCCTCCCACAGTCCAAAAACATGCATGATAGGTGAATTGATCACTCTAAATTGTCCCTAGGAATGAATGTGAGTGTGAATGGTTGTCTGTCTCGGCTTGTGAACGCATTTCTTCCTCAAGGAGCAATGAACGACAGAAAGTAAGTTTTGATTAAGCTGTTAAGCTTTTTACTAGAGGTGCAGCTCATAGAATACTCTAGAAACACATGGAAACAAAACACAGCAGCCGTTGTTTGTTGTTTTCCTACACCTCCTTGTGTTCAAAATCGCCAAAAGAACAGATTAATTATCCTTTCAATATAAAGCGTGTAGTGGCCAAACGCTGCATTAACTACTGATTACAGCGATTCTAGAGCCCCGTTCTGGTATTGCGATCTGTGGCTGTTACTGAAACTGACCAATCAGATGCATATGCTCTCTGTTGACGGAGATGGATAGTTAAAATTTGGGCCTCTACTCCGTGCGTCCTTGCGTAGGTGACGGAGAGCTCTTGCGTTGACGGATAATGTCGTTGCGTCAATCCGTCTCCGTCAAAACGCAGATATATAAACTGGGCAAGGCAAGGTCATTTTATTTGTATAGCACACTTTCAACACGGGTCAATTCAAGGTGTTTTACATATGATTAGAATACGAATGAGCAGTTACAATAAGAAAATAATCAAGAAAATACAACAATGTAGGAACAAATGAGTAAAATACACAGGTTTAGTTATTAATTAACTGATCTTGCTGAAGAAAGCTCACAGTTTTTAACACAAGAAAGATTTTACAGTAATTAAGACAATAATTCGTGTGACAAATTAAAAACAAACTAGTAGAAACAGTTATTCATAAGCGAGTCTAAATAGGTAAGTTTTAATTTTAGATTTAAGAGTTCAGTGTCTCTGCAGCTTTAGTTTCTCCTGGTAGTTTGTTCCAGATATGAGGAGCATAGAAACTAAAAGCTGCTTCCCCATCTTTGGTTCTGGTTCTAGGGACGATCAGTAAACTTCAGCTGGAGGATCTGAGTGATCTGGATGGTTTGTACCGCAATAGCAGATCTCTAATGTACTCTGGTGCCAAACCATTCAGTGATTTATAAACTAATAAAAACACTTTGAAGTCTATTCTCTGAGCTACAGGGAGCCAGTGTAAGGACTTTAGAACTGGGGTGATGTGTTCTACTTTCCTGGTTCTAGTGAGAACACAAGCAGCAGCGTTCTGGATCAGCCTCAGCTGTCTGATTGATTTTTTAGGTAGACCTGTGAAGATACTGTTACATTCATCAAGGCGACTAGAGATAAACACATGGATGAGTTTTTCTAGGTCTCCTAGTGTCATCATTCCTTTAATCCTAGAAATGTTCCTCAGGTGATATAAAGATGACTTTGTTATTGCCTTTATGTGACCCTGGAGGTTCAGGTCTGAGTCCATTATTACACCTAGATTTCTGGCCTGGTTGGTAGTTTCTAGTTGGACCAACTGAAGCTGTGCACTGATATTTAATCGATCTGTTTTGGGTCCGAAGATAGGTACTTCAGTTTTGTTTTTATTCAGCTGTTAATTTGCTCAATGCATTTATTGAGGATTTGGACGGGTTCAACATCACCTGGTGACATTGAGATATAAAGCTGAGTGTCATCAGCATAGTTGTGGCAGTTAAGATTGTTGGTGGTTATAATCTGGTTTAGTGGGATGTACTGGTTTAGTACATCATGGTCAACGGTGTCAAACGCCGCACTGAGGTCTAATAGTACCAGTACTGTGGTTTTACCACGGTCAGTATTCGTATGGATATCATTGAAAACTTTGAAGAGGGCAGTGTCTGTGCTGTGGTACTTACGAAAACCAGACTGATAAATATCAAGGCGGTTGTTCATTGCTAGGAAGTTATTTAATTGTTTGAACACAACTATTTCAATAATTTTACGATAAATGGGAGATTAGAGATTGGTCTGTAGTTTTGCATCAACGTGCTGTCTAGGTTCTTATTCTTTAATATTGGTTTGATAACTGCTGTTTTTAATGCTTTGGGGGGGGAACTGATAGGAGGGATGAGCTAATTATTTTGATCAGATCTTCTGTGATGGCTGGGAGGACCTTTTTAGAAAATGTTCTGGTAAGATATCTAAGCAGCAGGTGTCAGAGCTTAGTTTGTCAATAATTTCATCAAAGCTTGTGTGATTTATTGTTTGGAAGTGGGTCATGTTCTCTGCATGGGTGTTAGTTGGGCTCAATGTTGGTACTGGGGTTGGAACTGATGTACTGATTGATCTTCTGATGTTCAAGATCTTTTCAGTAAAGAAGCTGGCAAATTCATTACAGGCCCTGGTGGACTTTAGTTCAGGGGGTACTGTCACTGGAGGAATAGTTAGTCCCTCCACTGTAGCAAATATTGTCCTAGCATTATTGTTGTTTCTGTGAATAATCTTATAAAAGAATGATTCCCTTGCACCCTTAAGGTTACTTGATACTTGTTCAGTCTCTCTTTATATAACTCGTAATGAACCTGGAGTCGAGTTTTCCGCCATTTTCTCTCAGGGCGTCGGCGCTCCCTTTTTTTATTACATACCAGTGGATTGTTTCTCCACGGAGACTTCTTTTTACTAGAGATGGTTTTAACCTTAAGAGGTGCAATCTTATCCATCATGTATGAGATTTTGGATAGAAAATCATCTGTCAGTTAGTTTACTGAATGTGTGTTGGTGGATGTTGGTGATTTAGATAAGGTTGGAGTGTACATCAGTTTAAAGTTTTCAGCTGAGTTTTCTTTAAAGTGACAGTGTGTAGTTTTTGCAGTACTTCTTTGAAAATAACCATTAAAATATTATGTAAAAAATAATTATGTAAAGCACATTGCAAATAATTGGCGATATTGTAAAATATGACTTTAAAAATCAGTTTCAAAATACATAGGCGCGGGTCCTCTTTTCAGGGGAAAGCCATATTAGATTACGTCTTTACTTCTACAAGCACCGGACGGACAAAGCGCATGGAACACGCCCGCTATTAAAACATTGATTTCCCCTCAAAATGCAAAAAAGTTTCAAAAAAATTACACACTGTGCCTTTAAGGAAGCGTTTTTTAAAAGTGGATTTACTCTGATTAGATATGTTGGCTAGGATGGTGCTTTTAAATGAGATGCAGTAATGGTCAGATAATGTGATATAAGTTACGGCAATGGTAGAGATATTTAAGTCTTTGCTAATAAGTAGGTCCAGAGTGTGTCCTCGGTTGTGTGTTGGCTAATTAATGTGTTAGATTAGGTCAAAGTTATGAAGGGGCGTCATTTAGTGCTTTTGTTCCGCTGTCTCGAGGTTTGTCAGTATGAATGTTGATGTACCCCACATTTGCTATGTGGTCATAGTCTAGGCATATTGCAGAGCAAAGGTCATTAAAATCGTTATAAAAGTTTGTGTAAAGTTTTGGTTTTGGTGGTCTGTATATGCTTAAAAATATGAATTTGTTTGGTTCATTTATTTCAGTAGCTAAATATTCAAAGGTGCTGAATTCACCTAGCGATACCTTTGTTTGAAGTTTAAAGATTGATGAAAAATTGTGTCCAGATCACACCCCCTTTTATTTTTCCTGGTCTCACTATTGAAGTGATAATTAGTTAGGCATGTCTCTATTCAAGACTGGCGTCCTGTTCAGGGTGTACCCTGCCTAACGCCTGATAAATGCTGGGATAGGCTCCAGCTGCCCCGTGACCCTGAATTGGATAAGCGGTTAAGAAGATGGATGGATGGATGGATGTCTCTATTCATACATTTTGTTCTTTATTTTAATCTAACCAAGTTTCTGAGAGAAATAGTGCATGTATATCATGTGTGATGATGTAGTCATTGATTAGCAGTGATTTTTCTGATAGTGATCTTATGTTTTGTATAGCTGCGTTAATATTTCTTTCCGAGATTAAGAGATTCTGTTTGCAAGGTATTATTTTTAAATTCTGTACTGCTCAGTTCTTTGTAATTTTAGTGTGTGAACATCTCTTTTTTATAATAACCGGGATTTTACTTTCAAGGTGAGAATGAGAGTACGAATGACCGAACACCACCTTTTGGCAGGAAATTTGTCTGACAGTGTTCGGTCGGTATCAGATGTCTGATATGGTGAGTTGAATTGGAGAGCAATGTTTATAGTTCCTGTTTGGGCGTGGAGTTAAGAGCAGGATTCCTTTTTTTTTCTTGAGTCTGAAGGTTTTCAGAAAATTCCCGGAATGGTGAGCCCGTCACAGAGTCAGGACGATGAGTTGACGATGAGCTGACGATGAGCTGACGATGAGCTGACGATGAGTTGGATATGCTGCTGGTCCCCCTGCCTGTGTTGATTGGAGCTGCCGTCTCAGGGAGCATCCTCTGCACAGTAGAATCTGCATGTTCCCAACATAGAGATGCTGGAACTCTGTGTTTCTTTCGAAGGTCATCTGACGGCATTGTTGCACAGTTGGCTGGCATGACTGTGGCAGGCTTATCACTGACGGGTGCAAGGTGTTCTATATCTCTGGCTGAGAGGTCATCATATCAAGAGGAAGTCATTTTATTTAATCCAGGTTACTACTTAAGATAGCTACTCTCATGATGAGTTCTGTAATTGAATGACTAGTGATCAAATGTACAAATTTGTAATATTTCATTTTTTATATTCATTTTAACTGTAGAAATTCTTTGTGAGCTTAAAATTATATTTGCCTTTTGGATCAAAACAGCATTTTCTAATTTGATTCTATATATCTATGATTTTTTTTACCAAGCATATTCCAAATTGGCTCTTCCTAAATAAATGGAATTGTTTTTTGTAAACAACCACTGCAACAATAACTAATATTGTGTTTTAACAAAACTGCAGGTCATAAAACTTTTCTCCACAGCTGCATCTTGGGATGAGCTTGAAGATGAAGCTGCTGGAGGTCTGTGGGGCTCTCTGGTTGGAAAAACTTGTCTTTTGTTTACGTCGACTTAAGCAGCCTGTAAACCCTGATGATGGATGTAGTGGAGAGCATGACGAAGCTGCCCTAAACTCCCTCTGCAGACCAACCTGTATGATGTTCCCCTCGTCAACCAGAAAATATGAATAAATATCTGTATTCAACTGATCCAGCAACACTGCCCGTTTTTTCTAATTAAGCTTAAAGAGGTCATTTATACACTTATAAATAACTGCAAAACAACTTATCCTAATGCCAATATGTTGTGTTATTTTAAACTGTTCAACGTAAGCTTCTTTAAAAACACTAATACAACTTTTAATGAAATGACTTCATGATCTTTAACATTTTTAGAAATTCATTTATTCACAACCATCAAACACCTAAATAAAAAATGTGACAAAAACATGAATGAAAAAAAAAAACAGTCCATCCATTCGGTCCCTGCTCTCCTCTCCAGTCTCCCTTTGCTGCTTCATATCCTAACAAGAAGACAATAAACACAGTTTACAAAAAGAGCAACACAACATTTATGAAATCTATATTTGTTAAAGTGATCAGTCATAAATTATGTTATTTGCGCTTTTGCAAATATACATACAGTAGGTTTATTTTTTGCTATCAATTTTTTTTTCCGGCAAGGGATTAATTTCTCCTGCAGATACATCTCCTCCTGAATTTTCCTCATTAGATAGAAAATAAATAGGAGAGGAACGTGACAACTTTATTGATTTAAGAAAGCAGAACTGTAGTTTTCACAGCAGATCACAGGTTCTGTGTTGTATGAGGCTCAATAAGAGTCCTCTAGCATAAGCTGTGTAACTGGATTTAATCTTCAACCTCCAAGTCACCGTGCCCCGATTTTCACTCGGTAAAGAGGTAATAATTTCTCCTAAGAGGAGTGGACTTTTTACTTAATATACCAAAGCAGAAAGTGGCTGCGTAAAGATGAAGAAACCATTACACTACCATACGAGCTCGTTTACAAGCGATACTTTACAAATAAATATTAAAATACACGTCTAAGCCAACAATAAACGGCAAACAACACAACCGCTTTAAGTTTTTAATTTTTGAACAACCAGGTTTTAATATACTTACATCTAAATCTGTGCTCCTCTCTCGCTTCGCCGGCCGCTTCGTCCGCCATGTTGCTGGAAGAAAATTCTCCCGTTCAGCCCGCAATGAATCTTGGGATATGTAGAGCAGCGAAGGATACACCGCAACGGTCCTTCAAATCGGGGAGAACTCGGCCGGATTCGTCGGCCGCATTTGAAGCAGTCTTCGAATTTGGACAGTCCTAGTCGCAGCGCTGTGACGTAACCGGCCGACAAATCCGGCCTTCGAAGGATCCAGCCACTGGATTCGGACACAGCCTATGTATCTCAGATCGAGGACAGTTTACATTAGATAACACATTCGAGAGATAGAGCTTCTGACCTTTCTTATTGACGTGACATCCATCTTTAGTGAATAGGTGCCTTCGTTAACAGAATATCTTAAAATTATTCAGAAATGTAATAGACCATTCAGCATAGACAGTTTTAATAAATCTAGTGAATCCTTTGTTCTGGCTGAATTCCTCATCTGAGGGCATTGCTGGAATTGGTCCAGATATGTGAAGTTCTATCTTGTTGGTGTTATAGTTCTGGAGTAAATCCAAGAAGTCCTTCTTTAATATTTCAGATTTCTTGTGGGAGATGTTGACTGTTCCTGCATGTACAACAACTTTTTGTAGTTCTGGGTTGCTCTCAATAAATGATGGAATCCTCTCAGAAAGTTGTTTGACTGTCATTTGTGGGCAATTACAGACACTTGTATTGATACATAGTTGTTCAATACCTTTGATCAATCCGTCATGAATAATAGCAAGCATTTTTCTTTTCTTGCTGTTTTCTTTTCTCTTTTGCTTTCTGTCAGTGCTGGCTTCTTGCTGCTGTTTTTTGTTATTGTTCAGTTTTTCTGTGTTTAGGTTTAGGTGGCTTTGGCGAAGGTCTGTTAGTTTCGCTGGCTTTGCTGTGCATCTGTTAGACTCAGAGAGCTGGGAGAGGCCAGCGCTGTGAATCTGTTCTTTAAAGGGATAATGGAAGTTGTTCGTTGTTGGAGTTTCTTTTGACGTTCCTTGTTTTTCTTTTTGGGTGTCTGTCGTCTGAGTGCTGGCCACTCTTCTGATGAGTGGGAGGTTCTTCTCGATAGACGTCGTCTGTTCGGAGGGGTACTATGTGTTTTTGGCATCGACCTGCCAGGTTGTTGAAAATCGCATGTCATACTCAGAGTAGTATTGTTTCTGGCGTTTTCTTCAAGGCATCGGAGGGCAGGATTGGAGCAGGAGGAGAGGAGAGGAAAACACGTCCTGCTCCTTCGACAGTCACTGAAGGAGAAGGAGAGCTCCTTCAAAGCATCCAGCTATGACTGAAGTCGACCCGGCTCTCGTGGGTTACAATCTGGACCACAGACACATCGTTACTAACAGCCAAGGCGCTGCATCTGTAGCCCTCTGTAGCCAGGAGGTTAAATATTACAGAGCCGACATATCTTGTAAAAGCCTCTGAATTCTCTCTGGTTCTTCAAAAACTTTCAGGGTCGGATATTGGATCATTTGCGCGTCGTCTTTAGGGATGAGTATCGTTTAGGTTTTATCCGATACCGGTGCCAACCAGGTACTTCTGAAACTGTGCCGGTACTTAAACGGTGCTTGAAATGGTGCTTAAAGAATGGAAAACATACAAAAACTCTATTATATTTTTATTTTTTGCAGGGCTGTTAAACTATTAAAAATGCTGATTTAATTGATCACAGGGTAGCTATGATTTATTCAAAATTCCTACATGTGACAAAAAAAATGTCAATTTTCAGTGTAAATAAACGACAAAGCTAGATGCAGTTGCTCTCTTTTTAATTAAATATTGGAGAAATCTTTGAACTCCACAATCTCATGGTCTCATTAGTAAAAATAAATATGCAGAGGAAGAACTAACCAAAATATATGAATAAACTTAACATTTGGATATCAGCAGACTGTGTTAAACATCACATAAACCAAATGTAATATAGATTGATTAATGAAATGTCAGAATTTACTATTTCCCAGAAGTAAACACAAAGAAGATAAAACCGTGGTTCAATACAACAGGAAGTGAACGCTCTTATTGTGAAGATGTACACAACTACTTCCGCTAATAGTTAGAGCTAATTTAAGTTCGAAAACATCACTTTAACTGAATAATTTCATATTTCTAAAGCAGCGGCATCTCACTACAAAATGTACTGAAGCTATACAGTGAACCATCAAGAAAAAATATGGAGCATTTTAACTCGATATTTGACATCCAAAGCAGACTGAAAACTCCCACAGAAAACTTATGGAATTATTATCATAACACAAACCAAATATGCCAATAATAATATACTCACATGTCATTTAGGATCACAAAAACATGCTGCCGCACTACAATTAGCAGGTTGGCTGGTTAGGAGGGAGAGCTGATGTGTTGCGGGCTTAATTATGAACAGGGCAAGTTAATTGCACAAAAAAAAGAAGTGTTAATTCTAGGAATTAATCGAGCCGCTTTGGTATATTACACTTAACAGCCCCAACTTTTAGCAGTTTTCTTTTTTTGCAAAGAGGCCTCGTTTACCTTTCTGGTGATATAGGGAATCGCTCTTGGCTGATGGCATGTCAAGAATCCATAGTACTTGACATCTCCGGGAGAGAAAGAACCGAAATGAGGCACGGAAATGTGCGCTGCTTTTTAAGAATGAATTTTAAGAATGATTTAGAGTAAAATATTAATTTGAGTATGCTAAAGAATGGTACTTTGTGCCTGGAAAAAGCACAATAACCCCCTTTAAAGCCTGACGGAAAAGGTGCAGAGTGGGAATGAAGCCAATGATGAAACAGGATTCTTCACTCTCCCCTTGCTACTATTGAGGTACAATTGTTTTCTAATTTAGACAAGAAATGGTAGGTGTATAATAAAGACGATTTGATCACTATTACCATGGCTTTCATTTTTTGAAGGTCAAACGCAATTAGCAATGAATTATTGAAAAAAATTCTAAACACTCCAGTGTAATGGCAGATATTTTTGGTGTCATTAATAGTTTATATCTGCCATTTTTAAACTACATACATGTAGGTGACATGGTACAGACCATGTGGCTGCATACAGCAGAACATCTTATTTAGTGGCCCTTTTCACCCAGCATATTAAATCTGTTGGATTAGTAATCTATTGCACTATTGAGACACACTATAACGAACACATTCTTTCAAATATTCCAAATTTATTTGGCATAGAATATGATTCTAGTGCCATTTTATTTGGCTTTTTAAATGCTTAGCTGATACAAGCACATTTTAACAAAGGTCTAAAAGAACCAGAATTTGTGTGATAAGCGGACACAAACATTCAGCAGGAGGATCCGATACACCAGGGGTCTCCAGAGCCGGTGCCCTACCAGTTTTAGATGTGTCTCTGCTCCAACACAGCTGATTCAAATTGACCAACTTCCTCTTCAGCATGGCAAAATTCTACAAAGGCATGCTAATGAGCCATCATTTGATTCTGGTGTGTTGAAAGAACTAAAACCTGCAGGATACTGGCCCTCGAGGCCTTGAGTTGGGGATCCCTGCGATACACCATAGGAAGGGGATTTAGTGTGGGGAGATGGTTGACTCAGTGCTTCTTCCAAACTTCAGGGAGAAAGCCCTTGTTCATGTGCAGTGGATGAGAGCTCATCCACCGACAGAGGGCCCACCTCTGGAGGAAGATGCTATTGTGTGGGAGATCCACAAGACAAAACAGCCTTATCTGCTGAACAATGACTCATTCAGTGCTCCTGGCAGTGCTCAATAAAAGGTAATATGTTCATAAGCTCATCATATGCAGCCACTGTATCATGTCTGTGTTTTAAAAGAGTAATTTTGCTGGTTAGTATTTAGCTTGAATGGGGTATTTATATCAAAACTACCCATTTTCTTTAGAAAACAAAGAACTATATTATTATTAATGTTAGAATATATGCTTATTTCTGCACCAAGGTGAAAGCCAAAGTATAGATTGTACTGAGAAGTTTAGTTTTGTATTTACAGGACTGCATTTATCTGTATGTATCCATTTTCCTAAAATGTTTACCTCAATCAAAATCAAAAGATAGTGTTAACTTGGAATATATGTAAATAATTTGCACTGCTTTGAACAAACATAATTGGTTGTATAATAAAGGTATACTCTGGCATATGTTTCTCAATAAGTCTTTGCTTTTAGTGTTTTGCTGTGTTAATATGGCTTATGCCTTTAAGTGAAGCTTGTTTGATCTCCCTCTCTATGATCTCATTGGATCGCACAAAGACCTTTCTTTCCAAAAAAGGATAACTGTCGTTAACTTATCTTGCTTTGTATTGATATATATATATATATATATATATATATATATATATAAAACACAGCATAGCTCAGCATAAATGAGTACACCCCCTTTAAAAAGTATGAATCCAATCAGTAGCCCAATGAACAGAAGAACAATTTCCAAAGTTTTCACAAGCCTGAGTTTTATTGAACACTCATGAAATTAAGGTTAATATACTAACTTAGATCACAAAATTTTCTGTTTTACTCAAATTGGTTGAACTAAAAATGAATACACCCCACAACAAAAAATACTACTTTTAGTATTTTGTATGAGCACCGTGATTTTTAAGGACAGCACCAAGTCTTCTAAGCATTGCATTAACAAGTTGGTGACATATTGCAACATCTATCTTTTTCCATTCTTCAAGAATAACATCTTTTAGAGCATGGATGCTGGATGGAGAGGGATTCTCAACTTGTCACTTCAGAATTCCCCAGAGGTGTTCGATTGGGTTCATATCAGGAGACATACTTTGTGCTCAGAGTGATGGCAGCATCTTCTCCTTTAATATAGAGCAGTACATTGTTGCGTTAATGATACCATCAATGAAATGCAGCCCCCCAACACCAGTAGCACTCATGCAGCCACACATAAGAACACTGCCACCACCATGTTTCACTGTAGGCACCATGCATTTTTCTTTAAAATCCTTTACAACGCCATAGTTTTTAAACAATGATCTGTGTTTCATCACTCCAGAGTAAAGAGTCCCAGTAGTCATTATCGTTTTCAGCATGTGCCCTAACAAATTCAAGGCGTGCTTTTTTGTGCATGGGCTATCACTTTTGCTACAGTATTTTGACTGATATCAAAAGCTTTGAGGATCTTTTCATAGCCCTCGCCTTTTTTTTGTGTAAAGAAATTATTTCTCAGATTTTGTGACATTTCTCTTCCATGGGGAGCCGTTGCTGACAGCATGAAATGGGAAGGGCTTTTCTTTGTTAAGTAATGCCCTTTTATTGTCACCTGTCTGCTGGACACCTCTTCAATTAATCATTAGACTCACCTGTGGTTAAATGCCTGTTAATTACAATTTTGTAGTCTTAAGGTTGGCTTTTCTCTTATGACTATAATTTGGGTGAGCTCATTTTTGAAACATGGTATTGAATTAATTTGCTACGAATATCAGTTTTTTGTGTGTGCAAATAAAAACATCTTATTTGCAATCAATGGTCCACATTGGTGGGAAAATGTTGGTTCTGAAAGGAAACTAAAAGTTTTCTGACAAATGTAATTTGATGTACTCATTTATGTTTAGCACTGAGCTATATTTATATATACAGGCTTGGCCAAAAATTTTGGAGAATTACATAAATGTTGGAAATTGGAAAAGTTGCTGCTTAAGTTTTTATAATAGCAATTTGCATATACTCCAGAATGTTATGAACAGAATGGGTTGCTATCAGTCAGGATTTGGCCCAAAAGTTGATTGAGAGCACGCCCAGTCGAATTGCAGAGGTCCTGAAAAAGAAGGGCCAACACTGCAAATACTGACTCTTTGCATAAATGTCATGTAATTGTTGATAAAAGCCTTTGAAACGTATGAAGTGCTTGTATTTATATTTCAGTACATCACAGAAACAGCTGAAGCAAAGATCTAAAAGTAGCCACCGATTATGCAAGTTGTCCCAGAGGTCTGTAAATTTAATTATAAGTGCAATTCAACTGTGAGAGAGAATGTAAAAAAAAAAATCATATTGTAGGATTTTAAAAGATTTCTATAATTTTGCTGAAAATAAGTATTTGACACCTACAAGCAAGCAACAATTTCTTCTTTGAAAACATACAGTTTTTAAGTGATCCTTCTCGTATATTTAAATCTGAGTATGCCCCTTTATTTTTAATAACTGCAGAGAACTTATGTAATAAAATAATTTATATATTTACACAAGAAAAATAGATAATACAAAAAACAGGATTACGAATAATATGTACGAGTCAGTTTGTTGTTGTTTACAGCTGTTTCCAGCAGTTTCCCCTTTGTGGAAAAAGAAAGAATTATTCTATTCTACTATCCTCCAGTCATTGCTTGTATTAAAGGTTCGATAGACAACCTTTAATGGCACCCGTTTGAACTAGTCATCTGTATAAAAGACACCTGCCTACACCTTCAAACAGACACCAGCCTTCATAACGGCCAAGATGAGAGCTGTCTAAGGTAGCCATGGACAAGATTGTACACTTGCTCAAGCTGGACTGAGACAATCTACAATAGGGAAGCAGCTTGGTGAGAAGAGATCAACTATTGGAGCAATTATTAGTAAATTGAATAAATCCAAGATCACAATCTGTCTACTTGGGGCTCCTTCCAAGATCTGACCTCTTCAGGCACACATTAATTTGAGAACAGTCAGGGAACAGCCCAGAAGTACACGGGGGAACTAGTCAATAACATGAAGAGAACTAGGATAACTGTAACAAAGGTCATCATTAGTGGCATACTGCATCGATTTGTCCCTCTGCTTAAGCCAGCACATGTCCAGGCTCGTTTAAAGTTTGCCAGAGACCATCCGAATGATCCAGAGAAGGATTAGGAGAACCCTATGCAGTCAGATGAGGCCAAAATACAACTGTATGGTATCACTAGCTGGTTTTGGCAGGTGGAGAATGCTGAGCTGCTTCCAAAGAACACCATACCCATTGTGAAGTATGGGATTGGAAACATGATGCTTTAGGGATGCTTTTCTGTAAAATGGACAGGACGACTGATACGCACCACGAAATGGATGAATGGCGCCGTGTAACATTAGGCCCTACGGTCTACCAATGCACCAAAGCTCTCTGGGCCATGTAATATACCAAGCACCCCAAGCTTTGCCAGGCCCACAAGATAGGAATGACAACCTCAGAACCCCAAGTACAACCCAGATGCACTCAGGAGCAATACTTCTACCAAGCCAGTAACACGTCTGCCAGAACAGACCTGCCAAAAGCGGCACACAAAAATGTCAAGCTGACAGAATGCATTGGAGAGCCAGCCATATGACTGACTTATTCACTGCTTTAACAATTGGTTGAACAGGTGTGTGTAAAGGAAAAGCTTTTAAAGTATGTATGAGAAAATCAGGACAAATGGATAGAGACTGACTCGTGCAAAGTTTCACTGTTCTGTTTGTTCTCTGCCCGACGCCTTTAAGGAAGAAAAAGGCAGCACATTTAGCAAGTAGGAAGTCATAATGGTGTTGTACTTGGATACCCATCAGCTCTCATTCTGTTTAGCATCCATCTTTTAACCATACCCTTTGTTAAAGCATTTTTTTCTTTTGTTCATGACCAAACATTTCATACACAAAAGCAATAATTGCTCATTGTGGTACATTTTTACGGGGCATAGTATGTTCAAATCTGGCAACCCTAATTTGACTGAGGAGCTAGTTTACTGGCGGTAATTGCTGCTTTTTTGGCATCATCTTAGCCCATCTGTTGCTGACTATTAGAGCATGTGGTCTGGTACAATACAAATACACACATAGCTGCAGAACAAGTGATATGCACAAACATGAGTGCACACAAACACATACAGCTTACATTCACCTAAATACATGAAACACAAACACGAGACACATGCCAGGAGAAATACAGGCCAACACACATATGCATGTCATGGAAATGCGCTCTCAAACACACACACACGCACTTTACCAACAGGAGACTGTGAGTTAAAACTGCCAAGATGGGACTTATGTTTTTGGTCTTTTTGAAAAAACAAGAATATAAAATAAAATGTATTTGGTGTTTGCCACAATGTTACTGAAAATTTGACTTTTGTTCATTTATAAAAAATTGCTAAGTCTCATCAAAGAGGGGACCTCCACAAGCAGCATTGGAACTGTATTTAACCATTCCTATTCGGTGTTGGTTTGCTAGAATGACTTTCTTGTTTTCTTTCAAAATTGATTATTTATCTCATTTTTTTTATTTTTTAATTAAAAGTGTCTGCAATACAAATACTGCAAAAAAATCCTTCCTTCTCCAGACCCTCCGGGAACTCCCAGTAGACTCTGGTGTCTGAGCTGACAGCGTCAAATGTTCGGCCTGCCCTCAGGCGGAGTTGGGACCGCTCCTGTGGGGAAAGAACAAGTAGAGCAGCAGTGAAAGGATCCAGAACCTTTTAAGACCACCATCTCCATTGAGCCCAGCATGTGGGAGTGCAGCTATCAGGTGCACTGTGGTTTCCAAGCTGTCAGGGGACTGCATGGACTACGTGTTCAGCCTGGCCTCTGGCGGAGGTGGGACCACTGCAGTGGGGGTTTCGAGAGCTACCAGTAGAGCTGTGGTGGAGAAATCCATAAACATCCTGACTTTTCGCACAATTTGGGCCGTGAAAGTCCAAGCATTGCCCGCTGACACACCACCTACCAAGCTTGGTGGCTGTCCATCTGTCTGCAGATAGTAAAAGTTTATTGAGAGTGAGGAGTCACGTGACTATTTGGATGGGGTCTGAGTTGGTCGGCCATTATGTTTGGAGACGCTATCGGTTGCCAGGGGCAACGACTTGGATCTCTTTAATTTTGGCGCATTTCGACAGGACACGTGCGAATACAACGAAAGTAAGACAGTAGAGCAATGGAGAAAGTGAAGGCAAAAGAAAAATGACCTTACAGGGAGAAGCTTCTACCTACAGCAAAACGGGTATTTGGCGAAGCTCTCAGACATCCAACACTTAGATCCATACGAGCTCCCTGCAGCGGAATGGCACAGAGACCCGGACCGTTTGCCTCCGTGCACGTATATGGACATCGTAGTAGACATTGCTACTCATGGTTTCACAAAAGGGCTCAGGGGGTTATTGACAGTCTTTGGCTGTACATATCTGTGTGAGCACATTTTCTGTGCTCACACAGAGCACAGAAAATTTAAAGTTTTATTTTTCGCAAAAAGATGTAGCAACATTGTACGTTTATAATTGGTGCTACAAAAATAGATATTGTACAGGACTGGATGAATGATTGTGATTAATAATTGTGATTACAATATTGATCAAAATAATCGTGATTATTATTTTGGTCATAATCGTGCAGCCCTAATTCCATTGTTCCTATGTTTTCCATGTGCATCGTGTGAGTTACTGGAGCAGTTTTTAATGCAGCAGGGAATTCCAGGCATGGTAAAAAAAAAGTGCAGAATTGCGAGAACCTCCTCTACTACTGAGTTAAAAACAGACTAAACAATCACGGTTTGCCACTGGAATGAAACCAAAATGGCGGAGACTGTGAGGATCCTGTAAGATACCGCGATATCGAGGGGAGGTGCTCTGTACCATGACGACAACTCCTCACTCTCAAAAATATAATATCTGAGCTGTGTGGGATGTGCTGTGGTGGAGCCATTACCAGGCTTGGGTGTCTGGGTGAGAAAGCTGTTATTGGCTCACTTCTCAGCGGAGAGAGGGGGCCTCTTTTAAGAGACACCCAAAAACCTCTTAAGAGCATTCCTGTCTATAATGTTTATGTTTATATTCCTGTCCCTGTATAGAAAACAGCTGGTGTCATGTAGCTCGGGGTTATTAGCTACAGTGTTTGTCAGTATCCATGTCAAGCTGATGCTGACTCCATTCACTCAGTCACAGCATCAATGACACCGGTCAGCCGATTGGTTGACATGGCCCAACTTGAAGCTGGAATTCAGATTTTTCCAACATGAGTGGGAAACGTGATAAGCGCGAATGCACAAAATGCACCCCATAAAATGCAGCGTGTATGTTAGTTTGCGCTTCAAACACATCAGTAACGCTACTTGGCCATGCAAATCAGGTAGAAAAGCTTTTTCGCGATGCAAATCTGATTCTGATTTGTCGCGGGACCCCCAGTCGCGCTTCATCGCGCTCCTCCATTGACTTTACATGTAAACCTCACACTCTGGTCGTGTTGGTCGCATTCAGTGTGTAAGCCCCCTAAGACTGTTTGTAGAAAGCTGTGGAGCCAAACACCCAGAGAACCTGTGGTCAACCAAACTACAGAAGCAATGCCCACAGGGACTTTTACAGACTACCTTAAGATACACACCAAATGTCAAAAATCGGTTGACCTCTTTTTGCTCTGCAAGGTGAAATGGGTCATTTCAAAGTAAAGTCCCTGGAAAACATTGCACTAAACAAACTAAGTAAATTATTACTATTTTAATTTAATAAAACAAAGTGAAGACTTTGCTGAAAAAAAGTTGTTTGTTGATTTAATTAAAATCTTTTTGCTGCTGCCAAAGAGGCATCCAGCGACTGACAGTGATTTAATCGGGGTAAACTGCTACCAGAACCAACAAAGGAAAAACTTTGTACTATTTTATTTGTAGTAATGGACGAAGAAATATCTGCTCACTTAAGGTAGTATTTTTATATTAACTAATCAATTCATTCTAGCAACAGTTTTATAGCCATCAGTTTGTTTTCAGAAACTTTGAAGGATGGGCACATCATACAATTCAATGTAAATGTCTGCATGGGAAATCTTGTCATTTGGAATTTTATTAATCTGTTTTCTTTTTTACTTTCAGGGAAAAAAGAGAGACCATTCTCAAAGACTGAGAGGGAAGTCACCAAGTGGCATTTCAAGGACTTTCTGAAGGAAATGAACATCCCAGCAAATTAGACGTTTCAAAGGTGCCTGCATTAGAATTCAGTCCTAACGGACAATAAAAGAACATGAGAATATGTAAAATATTTTGTGTTACAGCTATAAAGAGGACTTTATGCAAGCAACAAGACCAGTGATGCGTGGCGGCTGTTTTATAGCACAATATTCCAACCAAAGCTTAATGTATAAATGTGTTTTTTTTATTATTATGCAAAGGCTTTTTTGCCCCCTTTTTGCAATGGATGTTAAATTTGTTTTCTATCTGTGTTTTTCTTTCTATAGAAGCTATGGTCTGGTATCCTGCTACAATCCCCTGTTGGATGTGGACATGGACTGTGATGTGCTCCTGGTTGCTCAACATCCTCTGTGTCCTGATATCAACTATGATTTTGTTTCTTTTTCTGCGCTCTCTCGAACACCCAGGTGGTCTTGGCATATGGCTGCTTGTACTGTGCCAGGGTCTTAAAAGACCAATTCATTTTTGGTTAATGATGATGCAAAAAGGAGGTCTTGGTTTTAAAGTTTTATGTCTTAATTTTATTCTGAAAATGTTTCCAAGTACCCCCAAATGAACGAACCAGACAGCAGAGCACAAAGAACTTGCAGCGGGCCTGGGGGCCAGATCCGTCCCCTGCCGACCCACCGAACGGCACCAACCTATTGTTCAACAGTGGCACCCCTATAAGATGTGCCCCAGCCACTCCAAGGAGGACATCGGCCTGAAACATCGGCCGCCCGACACACCGGTCCAGCCAGGACCAGCCAGGCATGCACCAGGGCCGAACCTTACTGCCTCCGGGCCCCCAGCCCCGGACATTGAGAGCCACCAATGACCAGCGGGCAGGGGCATCTGTCACTGACAGGGAGTGACAGAGGAGAAAAAAGGCCCCCCTGGATGTGGGGCCTGAGATGTGCCAGGCCAGAGGGCACCCGAAGACCCAACCTGACAAGTAAACATAGACATACAGACACAATTGTACGTACCCTGCCTCTTTCGCACTCACATTCACACCAACACATCAGGACATCTAAAAAAGTACGATGTACACTAATTCATACATACTCTATACTCCAAGGCCCAGGCACAAACACCCCAATAGAGCAACCTGCCCCTGCACCTGGGAGACAAACTCCCTGCCCACCAGGATGGGGACAAGCAGATCACCAAACCCCCCCCCTCCATGACAAGAGTAGCCCACCAGCCAAGGTCCCTGACCAGACCGCCTGATATACCCCCCGGACTCGAACCCCTGATGGTCAAATGAACAGGGGCATGGGAAGACCCCCAGCCTCTCTCCTCCCACTCCAATGTGGTGTTTTTGCGTGTTGTTCTAATGTGCGCTTAAAACAGAGGGGTGGGGCCCCAGAGCCCCGAGCCCCAGCCCAGACCCACCCCAGAGCAGCAAAGCACCAAGCCAGTAACCTATGTCGGCCAGCGCAAACCCCTAAGGCGCCGCATGCAGCCACTAGGAGTCACCATCCAAAGACCCCCATCCACGGAGAGGGCTATGGCACCCAGCGCCACAACCGCAAGTTGACCCACCCCCAAGGACCCCCCGCAGATGCCCCTGACCCTAAAGCTCCACATCAGCGACCATGTCCCATATGAAAAAAATCTAGGGCCCCGCCCCCATTAGATGATGGAGCTGATCAAGGGAGACCAGAAAGATTGATCAGATGTGGAGGCAGATACACTTTGCCATCCTAACGGGAGTTTGACAACACACACAAGGTCAGGGGGCCAACATATCATAGCTCTTCGGCTCCGCTGATACATCCGCTGGTGGTACAGTAGGTCTAGTCCTACTGTCTGACAAAAAGCAGGCTGCAGTTGGGATTTTCTTTCCTTATTTAGATAATTAAAAGAACTGATTACTTTAAAAAAATAAGTTACTGATTGCTTAACACTTTCAAGAAACAAATTTACAAATTTCAAGAAAAAAGTAATTGGAATAATCTAACGCTTTACTTTGTAACGCCTGACCCAAAACACTGCTTAAGACTGCCATTGTTTTTGTTGTATAGGTTAATTGTTTTCACAAAAATGGTTTGTTTACTAAATGGTCTGTGACTGCTTCTTCAAAATCTGATAGGCTATGCAATGGGGGGGGCTTTAAAAAGAAAAAATAAACTTGCGTACGCACCACCCCAAATATCAGCGTCAAGAGTGGCAAGTGGCAAGATTACATGTAAAGTCTAGGGTAGAGGCCGTCAGAGGGCTGTGTCTCCGCTGCGCTTTGTGTGCATTGGCCGTGTTAATTTTTCAAGCTTTTCCTGCGTTTCAAGCTTCAAAGTGGCAAAAGCCAGCAACACAGAAATTCAGCTAGCTGAACTTTTGACGCTGTTGACACAGCGCGTCAACCAATTAGAGTGTCTCACTGTACCATCACAGTGGTCTAGCCAACAATGATCCGTTAGTGTTTAAAAAAATTCAGTGAATGGCCCTCCCAGGCACTTTACAAGCTTCAGCCTTAAAATGTATAGGCCTCACTAGTTGTGAGTGTTGCTAGATGCTGAGAAAGTATGCAGTGTAAATGCACCATAACCATTTGGAAGAAGCACAGAAAGCAGCACAGCTGGCTCATTACCGAGGCAGGTAGATCAGCAGCTGTATTATTTGTTTATTATTGATAACCTGGCCAAGGCATGTTGTTTGTAGACTGATTTTTATTTGGAGTCTTTAATTATTTTAACCACTCCTGTTTAACTTTTAAGCATTTAAGACCAAAAACTCAGATGGGAAGCCCATGTTGATCGTTTTTATCAGTTTTTGTATTTGAGAAATATTGTTATGCTTCTTTTTATTACCCTCAAAGCCAGAAATACACATATACTCCCTCAACCCCAATTTACACCGGACACGTCAATCCCATGAGGCCCTGAACAGCTGTGGCACGGTTCGTTTATCTTTACCCACGAGATCACAAAATTACATGAGAATTATAAGACCATGTTGTCTAGCCTACTGTAAAAAACGTCAATAGATTTAAAATAAAAATCTCCATTCGCTCGGATAACTGGACAAAAATTTCAGTCCATAGTGGTCTTCTTGAAGCTGTATTTGATGCAACTGGTGTAAACTACTTCATACACTATAATGTTTTCCAATTATATGTGATGACCTTGAAGCTGTTGAACCTTGCCACTGACAATTCATTCGGGAAGTCAAAGAAAAGAACATCTAAAACCCTCAGACGTCCCTTTTTCCAGCTAAGTTCAGTGGTTCTGACTCAAAAGTCAGTGTGTTAATATGCAGCTAGAGAAAGTCAAATTATTCCCTTAGTCCGACTGAAATCTTTTTGAACACTTTTGAAATGTAGGTGTACACCTTAGTTGGACTTAAGTGAAACTAAACTGAAGTCAGAGGAATAAGACTGCAGGTACCCTGATAATGAGACTGGAAAATCTAATATATATATATATATATAAAATTCTGCATGTGAACAATAGTCAGGTGTAAAATAGAATAATAAAACAACGGACACAAAAAGGTTAGAGAAATTTATCAAAGTGCCACTTCATCTATACACACCAAAACAAAACAGATAATGACCTAAGACCATATATAACAGAGCTAAAAACATACATTTATGCTTTAAATGTTAAAATGATGGGATGAGATGGATTCCTGGGAGAGCCAAGCTTTTGGCAGAATGACCACATCTCCTTCGGAAAGTGGAGACTGCAGAAGCGGGAATAACATCAGAATGAGCAGTAACAGTGAATATAAACAATCATTTAGTACAGTAGTTACAAAATGTACTGTGCTACAATGCTGTCCCTTTCTTAGCTTCTGTTGCATACCCTCCTTTTACGCAATCTACTTCTATGACTTAAGCATTTATTTGCTATCTCTGACTCTGGTCCAACGGAAGAACGACAGCGCCAAAGGGAACATGTTACCACCTAGTGTTGTAAAGCTCAACATACTTGATTCAATTATTTAATTTTCTGAGTGATTTGGAAACTGGGACATGACTCTCAAGTCTGGCTAAACCATCAATCAGATATAAATGTATATATGTAAATGTACTGAGTGAGAAATATAATTTCCATGGGAGGTTTCCACAACCAAAAAGAAAACAAAGGTCCTAAAACCCCCCCAAAAGAAAAAAAAAACCCTCCTGGTGATCCCTGAGACAACAAAAGCAGATTTTTTTTTTGCATTACATCTGATGTAAAACCAGCATTTCAGAAAATGTTCACCACAATTTCAAACAGTGATGGATTTTTGAATTTCCATAATTATTGTTATTATAAATTATGCTCCTTATCTGTAAATGCTGAAGGTGCGTGTCAGGTCATCAGACTGTGACCTGACATTCTTGGGTTATCCAGAAGGGACAGTATCCAAAGTAAATTAGCCAATCATTTTGTTGGAATAATTTTCAAAATCCTACAAAAACTGAAAAGCACAGGAATAGTTTTTTTTCTGTTTTGTTGCACAATTAAGTTAAAACCCAAAAGTTAACTAAATTCTTGATTCCTGATTTAGTAAAATGATGCACCTGTCAGACTGAACCAAGCAAGGGTGTAGAATTAGCATGGACGGAGGGGACATGTCCCCACCAATATCCAGCGATTAGTGAATTGTCCCCACCAATCAACGGCGTCGCTACCACATATCCAACCGCTGTTTAGTCAATGATTATGGCACACAAAGGGTTAAATGTCGGTCTCTGCTAGAAATCCTGCCTCTAACCTAAATGTTGCTTCCTGATTGGCTGCCGGGTTCTGGCTAACTTACATGTGATTGGCCGTCCCCGTTGTCATTCCGTCTCCTCTTAAACCGAGCGCGGTCGACTTATCCAACGCATAAACACGTATGAACATAGACGTGTGTGTGTGTCTATGTCTGGTCGAACGTCTGACATTGAACATCTCAAGCTACAACTGCTAGTTGGGCTGGATGAGAGGCACCTGCGAGTGTAAGTTGTCAATACGTTTGCATTTGTTCTGTCCGGGTCACGTCAGCTAGATGGATTTTACTGGTGTCATTTACACTTTGTGTTTGTGACATGCGCCCGCGTGACAGTGTGTGCTGTTTAGGATTTAAAGGATGTGAAAGAAAAGAAAAGTCAATATAAGAGACTTCTTTAGGAGTCAATGTGTAAATTACTTAAAATTGAAATTAAATGAAAAAATTAAAATAGAATACGCCAAAGAGATACACTTTTTAACAATTATTTCCTATTCTTATTCTCTTTTTTTCTTAATTTCATGTATTTTTATAGAAAAGAGCAGCTGTTTAAAAACATAAATAAAATGTATGGTGTAAATAACAAAACCTCATATTCTAGATGATCATGTGATTTTATGTATCCATATTTTGAGATGAATAAATTACACATAATTAGTGTGAAAGTAAAGGCCTTTTTTCTCAGGTAATAATGTTACCATCAAACTCTATGATCATTCTATCCCTAATCTGTCATGCATCAACATATTTTTGACAGGAAGGTGATAGACAACAGAGAGGCTGGAGGAGATGGAGAAGGAGAGACCAGAGGAGGTAGAGGACGAGAAGCAGATGAGGAGAGAGAGGCTTGAGGAGGTAGAAAAGGAGAACCTGGACTAGATGAAATTAGAGAAGCTGGAGGAAGTTGAATAGAAGGAGAAGCTGAAAAAGAGGCTGCAAATTCACAGGTGAGGTTAAATAATGCTGGATGTGTTGGTCATGAGATTCAGCACTGTGACAGATCAAATCAAATATATTTATAAAGAGCTTTTTATGCAAACAGAAAAACTGCTTTACATGATAAAAACAGTTTAAACAGAATAAAACAAGCCTTCACACACAGAGTATAACCGCAGTTAAAAAATTTTAGTATGATGATGATCCTAATAAAAATCCCACCATTTAGCTTTAAAATCAGTGCCTTAAATCTAAGAGGCCTCTTCATGTACTACTAGTGTGTATTTGTTTGAAGTATTTGCTTTATGGTTTTCAAATTTATATTGTGGTTGATTCCTAAGGAATCCAATCCACCTGGAGAGAGCAGCAGGGAGAGTGGCAGTAATCAGGAGGATATTCTGGACAAGCCCAACCAACCTGACACAAATAACATTCCATCTCAACAGCTAATCGACATGATGCACAGTTTCACTACAGTCCTGCACTAAAGAGTAAAGATTAGAGCTTTTTGAATTTGCCTTTTTGTCTTTCATTAGTTACTTTAACTGCATAATGTGAAATTATGATTGCTAATGCAAAAAACTTCTGTGTCCCCACCAATCTCAAAATCAAATCTACTCTCTTGCAACCAAGCATGCTCTTTAATGACAATGTTCACTTTAACAAAAGGGTCCCAAACCATACAGACTTCTTGTGAAGTTGTAGATTGTTAATACCAACAGGGTTTTTTTTTTTTATTCCACTGATATGAACTTTAGTTTTCATATATATCTGACTCAATTGTTAGCTGATGATTTCTTTACTTTCCAACAAATTCCTGGTGATACATCTTTCTACAACAGTTAAAGGAACTTGTCATGTTTGTGATGAGAATAGGAAATGCAGGTACATTTGTGGTGGATGTTTATCAAGCAAACACAGGAGTAACCTTGAGGGCCGATGGGAAGAAAGACTGACACCTAAATTCCACTACATGCGCTCCGCTCCGCCCCGCCACGCATGCCGCAGCGTTTTTCTGTCGTCGTTAAATTACACTGCATGCGCCCCACCTCCGCTCCGCTTCGCTTCGGAGCCCAGAGGTGCTCGACGAAGCATGCGCGGGAATTGCGAGATATCGCGATAAAGAGCAGTGCTATATACACGGAAGTCAGACCAAAATCATTCATTCCAAGTAAAACAAACGGAAAAGAACAGCTGATCTACTTATATTTGCTATTATTCTTGTCAAGATATCTCCACGGACTTTCTTAAACAATGGGTGAGTACATTTATAGCAGATAAGCTGTATTTATAGCGTATTTTTTATCTTCAAAAAAAGAAATCTGTCTTTCCTGATTTATTTTGAAAAACCGGATGATCTGCATTTTCAACATCCTGCCTGGTACTTTTTATTTGTGTAGATTTACTGGGGACTTGCTCCGGTGTCCGGCAAAATTCGATTCAATCCTATTTTTGCCGGAGTGCGAAACTGCGTCCTGCGCCGCACGGTGGCGGTAGTGGAATAGTTATTTTTCATTAAAACGGGATCGGATTTGTTGCAGCGTGCGTGGCGGAGCGGAGCGCATGTACTGGAATTTAGGTGTGAGAATCCAGGTAACAGAACATGAACAGCACACAAAGGAGATTTCAACCTTGTATCTTTAGGTTCTTTCTAGTCAGTCCTTTTCTTAGTTAGAATACTTTTCTGTCTATTCTTTTCTGGTTTTCTTCTTGCCACGCTGCTTCTCAGCCCAGCTGTTAATGATCTCCGCCTGTTCCCTCCCTCTCACCTGCATCCATTTGTCTCCAATTGGTTCTCTTGGCTTTCAGTGGCACTCATCATTCTACCTCAGTTTATCTAAGGAACCTACATCTAAAATAAAGACACTTGTGTACAGAAGGGAGAAAACTGAACTAAAGGAAAAATATTCTAAATATGAAAACCTTCTAATAAGAGAAATAAAGAAAAACAGAGCTAACGAAGAAAACTGAAGAAATGAGGAAACAGATAAAATATTAAACATATTAACAAAGAAACAAGGAATGAAAACATTAAAAGACAACAGGTGAAAAAAATATGAAAGAACTCATCATAAACCGGTTGTTCATACTTGATAGCTTTCCAATACCAGTAAAAACAATGTCCTAAATTGATCCACAGCGACATAAAAACACATATTGCCAGTTGTTGCAAACACTAGATGGCAATTGTTGCCACCAGGTGTTGCCCATTTCATTTATTTGATCACTTATTTATTCCCTTAATAAATGAAATCCTCATTTGAATACTGCAATTTGATATTCACTCAAGTTATCTGTAATAAAATATCTTTGATGACCTGAAACATTTAAGTGTGACAGAGAAGTGAAAAGAAATGTGGAAGGAGACAAACATTTTTCCATGCACTGTAATTTCTATATAAATCTTCATATTATTTGGCACATGTAACCATTCACTGTGTGCAAGCAAACATAGAACTCGCATGCATATTTCATACATCTTACAAATTACTTAAACACACATTGTAATCCCTTTCCGAAAGATTCATTCAACATTCTAAAGAAAATAAACCCAAAAGAAAGTTTTGGGAGAACAAGTATGCTATACACGTATATAATTACATACATGAATATGAATGCATTCATGCACATGAACACATAAACTGGTGAAACAAATGGCTATTTTATGACTTTGATGAATGGACTTTGGATATTGAATCCCTTTTAAACGGGGGAAGAAATGAGGTAGAACAGTGAAAGTCACATACACAAAACAGCATACTGCTCAGATCTACATTGACAGGTACAAAAATATCAACAGTGTACCATACATCTTCTAGATTTGCATGTGTGTTTGCAGAGATGTCTAAATATGCGCTGAGGGATCCTGTGGAAGTCCAGGCTTTGCTGTGATTAATAGTGGCTTGTTTGGCTCCCACTCATTGCCGTGTACTATCTCCATGCAAAAAGCTGGAAAAATAAGCAAGCAGTCAGCTAACATGACACTGACAAGAAAAACTCCTTAGCGGAGCCGGCAGTCTGCATAAAGTATAAGCTACACAGAAAGCAGTCTCCAGGGTTAACAAGACTCAAAGCCAAATAGGCTTTCCATCAATATAGAAAAGAATCAGGATTTTATAAAAGACAAAGAATATACATACAGCTTTAAAAGTAGCTTCTATTGCAAAAGGACTGTTTTATTTAAAATTTCACCAATTTTCTGTTGTGATGGTGAAAACATACAAAAACAAAAATACAGTGAGCAAAGACGACAGGAAAGAAATATGTAAAAAAAATGAGCCCACACAGGCCAAGTAATAAGACATGGATATGCTAAAACGTAAATAATGTTAACATTTCTCAAATTTGTCCATTCACTGTGGCTAGTGAATTATTACTATGAATCAATTAATTTTTAACCAAATTTATCAAGTTTAGATGTAAGAGGAACTGCAGATATTCTGATGTTGCAATCAAGCAAGTAATAAATGACCTACTTTCATCTGTTGCCAAACAGTAACTTCTTGCAGCAATACTCAGCACCACATGGCGAATACATGAAGGGTTTCCAGTAATGAGAGCTTTACCAACAAAATAGATTCGCGAAAAAATAAACAATTGCCACTTGGTGGCGCCCTTATAGAATTTAACTTCACTACTAGGTGTTCAGTTAATCTTTAAATATGAAAAAAGAGTGACATCACAGCAGAGTGAAGTAACGTGTCTCATCTTGATGCAGCTGAATGTACACACTCTTATAAAGTGTGTTTTGCAATTCCTTATTATTACAGAGTTGTAAAGATTGGTGAAAATATATATCTTATGCAAGCTCCAAGAACTGTTCCATCTAACCCTTTCTGAAAATATTTTAAATTGGAATAAAATTGAACTTATGTAGAAACATTTGTTTTAAAAAACTTGCAAAACTTTTTTTTTTTTTGCTGATTTCAATAATTTGCTTTGTTGGTTTAGTCTAAATTGTCATTGTAGCAGGTCTAATTTGAATATTAATGGGCTCCAACCCAAGAACAACCCCTCACTTCATTCATAAAACAAAAAAAACTGTTATCCTTTTTCCTTACAAATGTATTCCACTGATCAGCAATAAAAATCTTCATGTAGAGTTGAAATAAGTTTTACATAAAAAATTTCAGTTCTATACAATTTAGTTTCTATGATTAACAAGTTTCTTGACATCTTGTGGGATATTTGGATTATACACAAAGAAAGTTAATCACACATTTGCAAATCTTCCCTCACTGTTGGAACAGCACAGAATCAGAATCATCTTTAATGGCCAAGTATGACACATATGAGTATGACACATACAGTACAACCTGTCTAAGATCATTAGAAACAACAAAAAACAGATCCAGGTCACTGTTGGGCATGTGGCCACCGAGCGGCGCTCCCGTTTATGAAACATAGAGAGATACACATCTGGGGAGGGGAGGGTTCCACAGTGAGGAGAAAAAACGGTCAACTGTGTTGTGGGTCCGTACAGCACTCACAACGCAGGTAGTAGAAAAATACACACCTACAAACATTTAAGCACATATTAAGACACTAACAACGACACATCAGGAAGGATGGGCAGGTATGAGCTCCAGTCCACAGGTTAACGCGCTGCCATCGCGGTGCGCTGTTATCCAGCTTCCTGTTGCAGGAGAGAGAATTCAGGATACAACGAAACGGTGTGTGTGAATGTGAGTGTGTGTAAGCATGTCTGTGTGTTTCAGTAGATGCAGGTGTATGGGGGAGAGGAGACTCTGTTGACATTCTTCTTAGGGACATTTGATTAGGACCAGGTTGAAGGTCTTCATGGGAGCCAAAACAGTAATTATTTGGATAGCAGGGAGAGAGCAAGTATTCTTCTCTGCCCTTTCAGTCTGTCAGTGGTTTCTTTTACAGTCTAATTCAGCCAAATTGTAGTTCAAATGAAAGTTCCAAATCCAATTAATTTCCAATTGCCCCAATCCTCACCGACATTTTCTCCAAGTCCGATGACAAATTGCGGATGGGTTCCAGAGCCCCGGCCAGATCTCCTCTTACAGCGTCTGTTCTGCGTCCCAGCTCCCCCAGCATTTGGTTCTGAGTCCCATCAGTACGAATCAACGCATCCAGCTGTTCCTTCAGCCGTCCAATAACTTCCAGAACAGTGACCAATCTCGACCGTGTTTCAGATCTTTGTTGCTCCATTTTTCGGTAGTTCCAGTAACTGCCCATTCCAATCAGCAGAAACCCGATCACCATGATTGACACCCTGGTTGACCATTACCGGCGCTTCGTAGAGTTGAGTAGATTTTATCAATAGCATTCAGAGACCAGCTGACCATTTCCATTTTCGCTTATTCAGTTTGGTTTTGGAGAAAATTGCCTCTATCTGATACTCCAGATAGAGGCACAGGAAACAGAGAGCTGTGGGATAAGACACAGGAGGAGGAGGGAGGGGAAAAAGCGACCGTCCTTGCTGAGAGCTGAGCAAAGAAGGAGTGACAGCACAGACCCACGCAATTGTCTCAACAGACATTTTATTGGAAAAGTACCAAAAAATAAGAATTACATCCCACTTTTGGAATGAGATGGGGGGTCTGCACGTTCTGAGTGCTTTTTTATTTACAAAAATGTTCCATACCCTCTTACTAAGATGAAGTGAATATGCACTCCTCTTTACCGAACCGATTGTGTAGTTTGTGAGAATGGAGAGCTTGACCCATAAATTACAAAAAGGCAATATATTTTATGTTTCCAAATCAAGATACCAAAGTGACCTGAGCCACCAGCTAGCTATGATGAGAGATCAAATACTCAAAAGGAAAAACATTTCTTAGTATAATCCATCCATCCATCTTCTTCTGCTTATCCGGAGTCGGGTCGCGGGGGCAGTAGCCTAACCAGAAAGACCCAGACTTCCCTCTCCCCGGCCACTTGGACCATCTCCTCGGGAGGAATCCCGAGGCGTTCCAAGGCAAGACATAATCCCTTCTGCGAGTCCTGGGTCTTCCCCTGGGTCTCCTCCCGGTGGGACATGCGCGGAACACCTCACCAGGGAGACGCCCAGGAGGCATCCTGACCAGATGCCTGAGCTACCTCAACTGGCTCCTCTCGATGTGGAGGAGCAGCGGCTCTGCTCTGAGCTCTCTCAGGATGACCGAGCTTCTCACCCTATCTCTAAGGGAGAGCACAGCCACCCTACGGAGGAAACTCATTTCAGCCGCCTGTATCCGCAATCTCGTTCTTTCGGTAACCACCCAGAGTTCATTAACATAGATGAGGGTAGGAAAGTAGATCAAGCGGTATTTTCGAGAGCTTCACCTTTCGGCTCAGCTCTCTCTTCACCACGACAGACCGGTACAGCACCCGCATAACTGCAGACGCCTTACCAATCCGTCTATCGATGTCCCGCTTCATTTTTCCCTCATTCGTGAACAAGACCCCCATATACTTGAACTCCCCCACTTGAGGAAGGACTCCATCCCCGACCTAAAGAAGGCACCCTACCCTTTTCTGGCTCAAGACCATGGTCTCGGACTTGGAGGTGCTTATCCTCATCCCAGCCGCTTCACACTCTGCTGCGAACCGCTCCAGCGAGAGCTGTAGATCCCGTTCAGATGAAGCCAACAAGATCACATCATCTGCGAAAAGCGGATCCTGAGGTCACCAAAAGGGATCCCCTCAACACCTTGGCTGCGCCTAGAAATCCTGTCCATAAATGTTATGAACAGGATCGGTGACAAAGGCCAACCTTGGCCAAGTCCAACTCTCACCGGGAACGAGTCCGACTTACTGCCGGAAATGCGAACCAAACTCTAACACCGGTCATACAGGGACCTTACAGCCCGTATCAAAGGGCCTGGTACCCCATACTCCTGGAGTACCCCCGACAGGACTCCCTGAGGGACAAGGTCGAACGCCTTCTGCAAGTCCACAAAACACATGTAGACCAGTTGAGCGAACTCCCATGAACCCTCCAGGACCCTGCCGAGGGTGTAGAGCTGATCCAGTGTTCCACAGCCAGGACGAAAACCGCATTGTTCCTCCTGAATCCGTGGTTCGACTATCCGTAGGACCCTCCTCTCCAGAACCCCCGAATGGACCTTACCAGGGAGGCTCAGAAGTGTGATCCCCCTTGTGGCGATTGAAAAATATAAAAAAAAAATATATATATATAAATGTTTATGTTGGCCATCCAGGTGTGTCAAATTAACTTGATCACGCCCCTTGTCAGTCAACCAAGAAGATTCAGGACAAAGCGCAAGGTGATGAGGTAAAGGGGGGTAGCCTGACAAAAAGGGAGACGGTGGCTGGTGACAGGGGTTGACACACCTCTGTAGCGCGGCCGATATTTGGCGTTTTCTTTTAAATCAGTGGTAAGGATTAAACTGGGGCGCGTGTGTTAATCTGCGTCGTCTCGTGTAAGAGCGGCTTCCGGTTCCAAAAGTTGGATTTATCCTGCCTAAAGAGGGGTTGCATGTTGGAGCGGCTGCCGATTGCCTCAGAGCTGGTACTCCTGTCGTCGGAGTAGTAAGTCCTGAACGTTCCTAAGGTTGACTGCGGGGAGGTTCGGTTGGACGGCTGATAAAGCATGAGACTCTTGAACACAGCTGAGCTTCGTTTGTTTTCCCCCTGATTTGACTGTTTGTTTTAGTGATCGCTGCATGAACTGTGGGACGATTCTTTGATTTTGATGCATGAACTGTGGGATGATTCTTTTGATTTCTGCTGCATGAACTGTGGGATGATTCTTTTGATTTCTGCTGCATGAACTGTGGGACGATTCTTTTGATTTTTGCTGTATGAACTGTGGGACTAAACCTTTAATTTACTGCCTGGACCTTGGGATTATACTTTATTTGCTGCATGAACTGAGGACTGGCAGCTCAACGTTCCCTTGTGTACAAATCCTTTTTTTCTTCTGCGTATTTCTGCTTGATTCATGGACTAAAAGCTGCCAGGATATTTCATTTGGACTAATTATTATATTTTTTTGGCTGAAGCACTATTCTTTTGATGTGGTTTTGTAACAAATTAAAACATATATTGTAAGAGCAAGAAACAATGAGACATCTTTGAAAAAATAGTCTTCAGTACCTTTTTCATGTACTTTTTATGTAAGGATTTCAATTGGACCGCATTGCTAATGATAGTCTAAAAGAACCCACCTGGGTCATGCTTACTTATTTTTGCATGATACCTTTGTAGTGGTTGATAAGTTTTCTCTTGAAACTTTCTCTTAAAACCCCTGAGATTAATCAAACCGCTACATAAAAATGGGGCCCAACGTATTTTGTAAAGACTCTGCGGTTCATTTGGCCAATGGCTCATGTTTTTTCCTTTAAGTGTGCAGTGCTGTCAGCATTTATGTACTGTGTTTCCTTCATCGTTGTTGATTTGACTGTTTTAGGAAGGACACGACATTCTGAATTACTTTGGCACGTCCATTACTGTCAGCAATGGCAGAGTGTACTAGATACTCTCTCTTAGACATGGAATTGGATACAGAGTCTGGCTTAAGTCGCCCTCTCATTCCACTGTATTCTCCTCCACGTTTTTCCCAGTCCGTGACCTTAGGAAGTCCTATACAGGACTGTGCATCTGGGGGTGAAGCAACTACGGTTGAACAACCAGCAGCAGACTCTGTCAATTTTCTTCCAGAATCACAATTGCCTAATAATTCAGAACTGCAATCTATGTTGAATAACTTATCGGTTGATATCACTGACAACCTTGACAAGCGTTTACAGTTGTCATTGGATAAGCACGTTAATTATCTTAGAAATCAGTTTTCTGGAAATCTCAGCTGGCGCTTTGAGTATCATCATGGGGAAATGATGAATCATGTAAAAGATTTATTAACACCTGTTCTGAAATCTATTCATGAAATGCATGAGACGGTATGTTCATTAACTCAAAATATAGCTTCTATATCAAATGATATGCTCTCAATGAAACATACTCTCAGTGTCTCTGCTCTTGCATTAGCCCCGGACCGAACTGCCCCGAGTAAATCTCAGGAGGATGTGCAAAGACAACGGCTTCAGTCCACACTCAGATCTGATTTTAAAGAGGGGGAAATAGCCACACCTGCTTTTTCCCCTCTGGCTGCAGAACGATTTACTGGGAAATGTCCGATTAAGTTAAGATTCCCATCTTTTGGACGTATGGAGGATGAGCAAGATCCTTTGTTATACTTGGATAAGTGTAAGGATTTTTTAGCTTTGCATCCTCTTACCGATGATGAGTTAATGGCCACTCTTCGTAATGTCCTGCATGGTACAGCGAGAGACTGGTGGGACGTAGCTCGTCTAACATCGCATAACTGGTCAGATTTCCAGTCCAGGTTTCGAGCTGCATTTCTGTCAGAGGACTATGAAGATGAATTAGCTGAACGTGTGCGTACAAGATTTCAAAGGGATGAAGAAAGTATTAGGGACTTCGCGTACATGTATCGCTCTTTGTGTCAAAGGTGGAAACCAGATATTGATGAATTATCTGTTGTTAAATTAATTTTGAAAAACATCGACCCAGGTCTTGCTAGCCAATTGAGGGGCAGAGTGAGTACAGTTGATGAATTAGTCAGATTGGGTCAACAGTTAGAAAAAGATAAGCTTAACAAAGTACAATTTGAGTTGCGAAAAAGGCAAGCTGTAAAGCCAAAAGATGTTAAGGATAAAACTGAGCCATCGGCTGTGATGTCGACCCAGCCAAAGAACTTGGCCCCTCCAAACATTTCTTGTTGGAGGTGTAAGGGGACCCATCCTCCCTATTCCTGTCCTAATTTTGTCAAGCCTAATAAAACTGAAACTAACAATTCCTCCAGTGTTCCCTTACCTTCTCCCAAACCTCATTATACAACAGCTAATCTTAATCAGCCTTCATTAAACACTCTAGTGCATCCTTCCCACCCAGTCTCTACGTTGACATCGCAATCTCTGGTCCATAATCAAGACCAGTTCAGTATTCAGAGAGGAATTACTTCCCTTCCACGCCAATTGAGGGTTCCTTTTCATGTGAGAAACTGGAGTGGAAAAGCTGTGGTGGATACTGGCTCCTCCTACACCCTTCTGAATGGATCTGTTTGGGATGTTGTGAAGAAACCGACAGAGTCGCTAGTTCCCTGGAATGCAGAACCTTTGTTTTTGGCAGATGGAAAGCCAAGAAAGCCACTGGGCTGGACGGAGTTGAGCATAAGTCTACAGGATAGAACCTGGCACATACCCGTTGTAGTGCTTGATCCATTAGCACTAGCGTTTCCTGCACTTCTGGGGTTAGACTTTATATTTTTTGTCGGAATGCAGTTAGATGTAGCCGGGGGAACGTACTGGTTCAAGGATAATAATAAACTCAAATACCATTTTGACATTGAACCATCTCTTGTAGTCAGGGGTGGGATAATTGGTCCTTCCATTGCTTTTTTTTCAGCAAATCCACCATGCGTTCGAGATCTGTTTTTTGTACGACGAACGTCTGAGGATTCTCACCTTGTCCAAATGGCTGTGCAGGAAAGTCATCTTCAAGAAGACAGGAAACCAAAACTGGAATCACTTTTGCAGAACAATGCACATGTATGTACCACCAAAATGGGACGTACTGGACTACTAAAACATGAAATATATCTGACCACCCCTGTTCCCATTAAACAAAAACCTTACAGAGTGGGCCCACCTAAACTCAAGGTGATGAAACAACTTATTGAAGAAATGCTTCAGGATGATGTGATTGAACCATCATACTCTGCTTGGGCATCTCCTGTGATCCTTATCCCCAAAAAGAATGGGAAAACACGATTTTGTGTTGATTACCGGAAAGTAAATGAGCACACTGTGACTGACGCCTACCCAATTCCCACAATCCAGGAGATACTGGATTGTTTGAGTGGAGCAACTGTCTTTTCCTCCCTCGACCTGAATAGTGGCTATTGGCAGGTGGAAATGGATCCTGAGGTACGAGAAATAACTGCTTTTGTCTGTCCTCTGGGTCTGTTTCAGTTTAAAGTGATGCCCTTTGGATTGAAGAATGCTCCAGCCACATTCCAGAGATTAATGGAAAGGATCCTGGGAGAACTGAAAGGCATCTTGTGTTTTGTGTATTTGGATGACATAATAATCTTTTCAGAATGCTTAGAAAAGCACTTCTATGATCTTCAGGCTGTTCGGGACAAGCTCGCTGAGGCTGGACTAACTGTCAATATGAAAAAAAGCAAATTATTCAGAACATCTATTAAGTTTTTGGGCCATTTAATATCTTCGGCAGGAATCCATGTAGATCCAGATAAAACAAAAGCTGTCCATGACTACCCAGTCCCTACCACCTTGAAATCTCTTCAAAGATTCCTTGGTATGGCGGGCTGGTATCACAGGTTTGTTCCAAACTTTACCCAGATCGCAGAACCTCTCAATGCATTAAAAAGAAAGAACGCCAAATTTGTCTGGACTTCTGCATGCCAATTGGCCTTTGACACCCTTAAAGACTGTCTTAGTAAGCCTCCTGTACTTGGCCATCCAAATTTTGAACTTCCTTTTGTTGTATACACGGATGCAAGTGAAAGTGGACTTGGAGCCGTCTTGGTGCAGAAGTCCAAACAGGGAGACGAAGTGGTTCTGGCTTATGCCAGCCGCAGTCTTAATCCCGCAGAAAAAAACTACTCCGCAACGGAGCTGGAATGTCTGGCTGTCGTATGGGCTGTGGAGAAGTGGAGAACCTATCTTGAAGGTCGTCTGTTTACAGTAGTAACTGATCACGCTTCTCTCATGTGGGTGTTCAAAACCACCAAACCTTGCACCAGACTCATTAGATGGGCTCTACGACTCCAGGAATTTACATTCACAGTGGAATACAGGAAAGGTAAATACAACACTGTGCCAGATTCACTTTCCAGGGTATACCAGGATCAAGCCTCAATGTTGACCTATTCTACCCTTCCCGATGCGCAACCTGTACCCTCAATGGAAATACCCCTCTCCATTGAGACGATGTGGAAGGCACAACAGGAGGATGCAGATTGTCAAAATTTGTACAAAAAAATTATGGACACCAGAGAGGGAGAAAAGGAATCCCCCACTACTCAATTTGAGATATTGGAAGACCTGGTGTACAAGGTGATAAAACTTCCTTATAAGACATTATATAAACTATACATACCAGCCGGTTACCGGTCACTACTTGTGGAGTATTTTCACAAGGACCCTCTTTCTGGACATTTAGGGACGCATAAAACTTACAAACGATTGAGTAACTTGGCATACTGGCCTAAAATGAGCAGGGATGTAAAACAATATGTGAGAAACTGCAACATATGCCAAAAGTACAAACCAGAAAACCGAAAACTGGCAGGTAAACTCCAACAAATGCTAGTTCAGAGGCCCTGGGAAATGCTTGGAGTAGATGTGATGGGACCCTTTCCTAAAAGCGTTAACCAAAACATACATCTGTTGGTTTGTGTGGATTAATACTCACGTTGGGTGGAACTTTTCCCCATGAGGAAAGCCACAGCAGAAACCATTTCCCAAATCTTAGTTAAGGACATCTTCACTCGATGGGGTCTACCTGACTATATTCTCTCAGACCAAGGAACCCAGTTTACTTCATCAGTGTTCCATGCAGTTTGCCAAGTTTGGAGGGTTGGGCACAAACTAACGTCTGCTTATCATCCGCAGACTAATCTCACTGAGAGGATCAATCGAACCTTGAAAACAATGATTGCCTCCTATGTTGGAACTAAACACAAGCACTGGGATAAATTACTTCCAGAATTTCGGTTTGCTTTGAACTCAGCTGTCCAGGAATCCACTGGGGTGACTCCTGCCGAGCTGAACCTCAATCGACCTTTGAGAGGACCTCTGGAAGTGATGATGCAACCACGTGAGGCCACTCCTGACTCTCCTGCCTATGCTAAAATTTTACAGCTAGAGGAACTATACACCCTTGTCTCCAAAAACCAAAAAACTGCAAGACAACGAAAAAAACGTAATTATGATAAAGGAAGACGAGAAGTGACCTTCCAGGAACAAGATAGATTATGGGTACGTGTGCACCCTCACTCAAAGGCAGACAAAGCATTCACAGCCAAACTGGCCCCTAAATGGCAAGGACCATATCGGGTGGTACAACAAGTGGGACCTGTGAATTAGAAAAGTATTTATAATGAGTTATTTGGTTGACATCGTTGACATTTTGTTTTGTTTTTTTGTTGTTTTTTTTTTTCTCCAAGGGAGGGAGAGTGTGGCAATTGAAAAATATATAAAAAAAAATATATATATATAAATGTTTATGTTGGCCATCCAGGTGTGTCAAATTAACTTGATCACGCCCCTTGTCAGTCAACCAAGAGGATTCAGGACAAAGCGCAAGGTGATGAGGTAAAGGGGGGTAGCCTGACAAAAAGGGAGACGGTGGCTGGTGACAGGGGGTGACACACCTCTGTAGCGCGGCCGATATTTGGCGTTTTCTTTTAAATCAGTGGTAAGGATTAAACTGGGGCGCGTGTGTTAATCTGCGTCGGCTCGTGTAAGAGCGGCTTCCGGTTCCAAAAGTTGGATTTATCCTGCCTAAAGAGGGGTTGCATGTCGGAGCGGCTGCCGATTGCCTCAGAGCTGGTACTCCTGTCGTCGGAGTAGTAAGTCCTGAACGTTCCTAAGGTTGACTGCGGGGAGGTTCCGTTGGACGGCTGATAGAGCATGAGACTCTTGAACACAGCTGAGCTTCGTTTGTTTTCCCCCTGATTTGACTGTTTGTTTTAGTGATCGCGGCATGAACTGTGGGACGATTCTTTGATTTTGATGCATGAACTGTGGGACTAAACCTTTAATTTACTGCCTGGACCTTGGGATTATACTTTATTTGCTGCATGAACTGAGGACTGGCAGCTCAACGTTCCCTTGTGTACAAATCCTTTTTTTCTTCTGCGGAGTTATCTGCTTTGATTCTATGACTAAAAAGACGGCCAGAATATTTCTTGGAGACTAATGTAGTTAATATTTTTTTTGGCTGAAAGACACTATTCTTTTGATGCTGGTGTTGTAACAAATTAAAAACATAAATTGTAATAAGCAAGAGAACAATTGATACATCTTTGAAAAAATATTCATTCAGTACCTTTTTCATGTACTTTTTATGTAAGGATTTCAATTGGACCGCATTGCTAATGATAGTCTAAAAGAACCCACCTGGGTCATGCTTACTTATTTTTGCATGATACCTTTGTAGTGGTTGATAAGTTTTCTCTTGAAACTTTCTCTTAAAACCCCTGAGATTAATCAAACCGCTACACCCTATAGTTGGAACACACTCTGTGGTCCCCCCTTTTAAAGAGGAGGACCACCACCCCAGTCTGCCAATCCAAGGGAACTGCCCCGATGTCCACGCAATACTGCAGAGCCACGTTAACCAACACAACCCTACAGCATCCAGAGCCTTTAGGAACTCCGGTCGAATCTCATCTACCCCTGGTGCCTTGCCACCAAGGAGTTTTTTAACCTCGGCGACTTCAGCACCCGAGATTGCAGAGCCCGTCCCAAAGTCCCCAGACTCTGCTTCCAAACAGGAAGGCGTGTCGGTGGGATTGAGGAGGTCTTCGAAGTATTCCATCCACCGACCCAAAACGTCCCGTGTCGAGGTCAGTAGCACACCATCACCACTGTAAACAGTGTTGGTGGCAGTACGCTTCTCCCCCCCGAGACGCCGGATGGTGGACCAGAATTGCTTCGAAGCCACACGGAAGTCGTTCTCCATGGTCTCTCTTTAAAAAGCCAATCAATATTTAAATTGGGTGAAAGAATAGCGCGGAGTGGGAAAGTGGTTGACCTGAAAGATAACATGATGGCGAGAATGAGCTTAAGACAACTCCAAGGCCATCTACAACGGCTAAGTGAACTATCCTCGGAAAGTCTCCTGGAAATTGTTATTGAGAGCATTCCCTACCACAACAATGTCTGAAACCAATGAGCTGCAGTGATCCTAGACATCAGCAGCAGTGATCCTAGAGATGCTTGGCTATAAGAGCAACCATGAGAAAAAATACCAACCATGGAAAAGACGGTTGGAAGCTAACATTAAGGTAGCTCAGAGAGAAGTGAGCCAATTGACAGAGGACCAGAGAGGTACAATGTAATAACCAATACCAAAGAGGTACAACCAGATGTCCATACTTGAAGCACCCAAAACTGCCAAACAAAGACTACAAGCTTTGGCCAGCCGCCTAAAGAGGCACACAAAAGACAATGAAGCCAGACAAATAAACAGGCTGTTTGCAACCCAACCAGCAAAGGTGTAAACTAAGTAACAGGCAACAGCAGCAGAGTAGACCCACCAAGGCTGGAACTGAAAGATACTGGAAGAGCATATGGGAAACGGAGGCAGCACATAACAGCAGTGCTCAGGTAGGAGCACAGCAACCTCCCTGAACAGAATCCAGTTACCATCACATTGGCAGACATCCAAGACAGTCTCAGGTATGAAAAACTTGACAGCACCAGGCCCTAACATGATCCATGCCTACTGCCTAAAGAACCTCACAGCACTCTATTAGTGCTTGACAGCACAAATGAACCAGCTGCTAAGAGATGGGACTCAGCCAGAATGGCTGACCAAATGGCGAACAATCTGGATGCTGAAAGATCCCACCAAGAATGCAGTCCCATCCAGCTGTGGCTCTTTCAGGAGGTGTAACTGGCTCCACTGTTCCACCTTCTCTTTCTTCCATGTCAGCAAGGGGGCTTCTCCTTGTCCCATGGGTTCTTCCACGTCCTAGTCCTCTCATTTCTGTATCCCACTTCTGACACCACTGTTACACAGTGAAGTGTAGTGAGGACAAAGGAGTCTACATGCTGACTTGGTTGACGAGCAAATGAAAAAAAATAGTTTATTTTCTTCTGAACAAATAAACTATACAAAAATCCAGCAGTTTTCAAGATGGCCACTCATCCAACCTTCTTTCAGTATCAGTCACTTTCAGAGAGTCTCTCTGCCACACCCAGCAGTCCACCTATATAGCCTCAGACCCCACCTCCAATTCAGGTTGGCCAATCACCGCAGCTTTTCACAGGAGAAAAGAAAATGTTAACATTCATGTCATCTTCAGACATTCTCTATAATTAGACAGTCTACATATAAACCCAGTCCTAATTCAAATAATTAATTCTATACATTTCTTTAAAAGTTCTCCACTCAGGCATTTTAATACAAAAGGATAAATTTGAGGCGGGCTTCCTCTTTAGCTGCATCAAGATGGCTCCCACAGGGACCCAAGGTGAAAGCTGTGCAAAGAGTCATCTGAGAGGGTGTAAAATGCTGGTAGGGAAAACTATGGGCTGGAAACTCTGGGCTCGAAGTGGGAAACACCTCCAAAGGTAGTGGAGAACGACCGAGCAAAGATCCTGTGGGAGTTCTAGATTCAGACAGACAGGATGGTAATGGTGAACCAACCGGACATTTTGGTGGTTGATAAAGAGCAGAGGAAAGCTGTTGTGGTGGATGTGGCTATACCAAGTAATGGTAACATCAAGAAGAAGGAATATGAGAAACTTGAGAAATACCAAGGGCTCAGAGAGGAGCTAGAGAAGGCTTGGAAGGTAAAGGTGACAGTAGTACCTGTGGTAATTGGAGCACTCGGGGCAGTGACCCCAAACTGGAGGAATGGCTTCAGTAGATCCCTGGAAAAAACCTCATACATCTCGGTCTAGAAAAGCGCAGTACTTGGAACAACAAAGATATTGCACACGACCCCTAAGCTCCCAGGCCTCTGGTAGAGGACCCAAGCTGAATGGGAAAGAAAGTCTGCGGTAGGCAAGAGGGGAATTTTTATTTTTATATACTTTTTATTTTTTTATGGAAGCTGTTTTTTAGATTTTTATATATGCAGATGTTTATCTATCTAGATGACATCGTTTATAGAGCTTTAGTGTGTGGTATATTCATTGCAAGGTACTGCATGCAGACCTACTCCACACTGACTGCACCTTCTGTGTCTGGCAACAGCCTTTTGAGCGGGTCCGATTGGAACACACAGCGCAGTCTGGACAATTGTCTGCATTACGTAGCCAGTGTGGTTCAGTGAGCCTCTGTAGCATTTCCCCATGCTGTATTGAACATCTTCCTCCTTTTTTACTTTGTTTCTTTGGGTAGCCCTCAAGCAAGAATGTTGCTATGTCCTTAATAAAGACTTTCAGTGCTTTATGTGGACTAAAACAACACCTGGTGTAAATGATGTGGGCATTGACCACACAAATGCTAAGAACAGCATTGAAAATGCAGCTGTACCATTTTATTGAGCGGTGTGGATAGAGGTACATTTTCATTCACTGATCAGCTCTGTCTACTCGTCCCATAAATTAGTTGTAACTGTCAAAGCAAACTGGTTTCTCAATTCACAAACCCAATCCCATTTTCCTTTGTACAGATGTGTTTCTTGGTGCATATGTTGCCATGAATAGTGGACACCAGAGTGGCAGCTGGGCTTGTGTCAGGTCGCTTGGCATCCTTCTCGATTTGGAGTTCAAAGTGCCACTCATACCAGTTTCGTTAGCCGCTAACTCACTAGCTGTGCCTGATGATGAGTAATAGCTGTCCATATATACCTCCTGCCCTTTCCCTGTGTATAGGGCCAGCAGCTGAGACGTGTGGCACCTACATTTTCAACATCATGTGTATGTCATTAGCAGGACCACGCTTACAGAGATTGAAATTGCAATGTTTATTGAAGGAAAGGGGTTGAGGGATGAGGGAGGGACAAGTGGAGGGGATGAAGCGTTGAAAGGATGAGGGAAGGGATGAAAGGATGAAAGGAGGGGATGAAGGGATGAGATGAATGGATGAAAGGATGAGTCCAAATAAAGGGTTGGGAAGGGAGGGGTGCAAAACATTGAGAGAGGTGCGAAGCGCTTGGCAGGTGGACCACAGAGTAATTAGAGATGTGAGCCAGATGTGAGACACCCGGTGAATTGAATTTCGGTAGATTGCTGGGAGGAAGTGTATAAGGGTAGTGGTCCTGCTCCCGAACTTGACATATCAACTTCATTTTGTCCAGTGTAGATGGACCATTATAAAACATAACCTGAGCTGACCTCTCTCAAGACAAATACTTTATATCCATATTTGTCTGTTTTTTAGGGGTTGTAGAGCTTCAACATTGACCTTCCCTTGAATGAATGCATTGTTGTTTCATCCAAGGAATGTTTCTTCTATGGACCATAGACGGCTGAAAAGCGTGGAACAATCATATTGATTATGGGACGCACTTTCAACAGTCTATTGTGACCTAACTGACCCCTTTCAACACGCTCATTGTTTACAAAATGGAGGAAAAAATAGTTGATCTCAAATCTGTTTTGAGTCATCACTTTGCCAAAGCCAGGTGTGTGAGTTGGCCAAAACATTGAACAATAGTTCTGTACATGTCAGTCCAGAGTCTCACAGAACATGAAAGGATGATCTCCTGGCAGGGAGTCATAGAGAGTCTCAAACTTGTCAAGCACAGATGTGCACTTGTCTGGAAGTCAGTAGAGGTGGATGGAAACTATAGATATCGAACAACAGTTATACCTGTTGTTGATTTCTAGGAGAAATAAACTTCGGGAGAGTGCTCAAAAGTTTAGATACCACTGCAGAACTGCTGATTTGTGGTCATCCTTTACAATATGAGTATTAATAACAATACAAAAACTTTTTTTTCATGTACAGTAAATGTTTGCTAAATTAATTTATTGCAAAGCAATTGTTTGTTCATTTTAAACGACAGCAGAAACTACGCAAATAACTAATCAGAACCTTAAATAATCCTAACTTTGGGTACTGCTTGACACTTTCAGCACTTAATTAACTTTATTTTCTCAGGTTGTAAAGCTGCTTGTTTTTCTTGACAAAAAGCCCCCAGTTCCAGTAAATTATTTAGCTGTAAAAAAAAAATTTGTTTCACTCAGTGCAGCTCAGGGGTCTCATTATAAACGTTGCGTACGCACAAAACGGGGCCTGAAACTGGCGTACGCCACTTTCAAAGCAAAAGTTGTGATTTATAAAAAACAGACTTGACGGGAAAATGTGCGCACCTGTACGCCAACTCTGACCCGTGCGTACGGACATTTTGGAGACGAGGGAATCGACGAGGCAGTTTGGTAGGTGGTGAACTGCTGCCAGACTGCATATTACTTCACTCACGCATATCATTTCACCTCACACCAAACATTAATTATGGATTCATGTTATTATAAACATCCAAACAAGCAATGATATCTATATTTTAGCTTAGCAGTGAGCTATACCTCTTCTAAAAACATTTTTGAATATTAAAATAGATACATAAAATTTATCTCAAAACCTTAAACTCCGATAAAAGGGCCGGGACTGTGTGCCAATTAATAAATTGAATCATCTGCCGTCCCTGAGCGCAATAATGCCTGCAGTCTTGGATGGGATCATTAAGATGAGCAGGCGATACATCATGTTTCCATATACTGTGGGGGAGCAGGCCCAAATTAAGATGCAATTTGCAGCAATGTCCGGGTTCCCAAACATAATCGGTGCAATTGACTGCGCCCATATTACTATAAGGGCCCCGTCCGAGGAAATTCCCCTCACTCCTGGCGTACCCCCTCCCCAGCATGAGCACCCCGACCCAAAGCCGCCTCCTCCTCGACAGGAAGCTTTCACCCAGGGAGCAAGGATCGGCCAGGATGTAAAATTTTTATTGTATCATTTTAAGGTAGCAATGTGTCAGCTCAGGTTTACACGTACCCCCTCCAGTAGCAGACCCACTCTGGCGGTGGGAGGCAAGTGTTTTTTTCCCCCCCTCAACTTTGAGGTCCGACCACTTTTTTAAAATTTTTATTACGGGTACCGTGCTGTCAGTTGCGCTGACAGTCTGCACTGCAGACGCCACATGCTACCACTCATAGTTCTTCCTTTTATTTGTGACACCGCTGCTGTGTCCACCAAATAAAATGTCTCTTCCAGCCTCCACTTCACCCACTAGCACTTCAATCAACATCTCCGTAAAGTTTATCTTCTTGTTTTTCTTTAGTTGTTGCCATATTTCCCCTCTTCTTCATATGCATCAATATTCATGTCCTGCTTTGCATTGACCTTTTATAGCCAGATTTGGGTGTGTTCAGGGCGGGAATTGAGCCAAATTCACGTGCGCAAACTTCCAAGAAGACCGTGATTTATAAAGGGAAATTGCTTACACCTGTGCGTAGGCATGGTTTTATAAATCAGAAATCGTTTTGGCGTACGCAAACTTTTTGTTTTGGTTGTACGTACACTTTTAGTAGGGATTCTACGCAATGTTTTATAAATGAGACCCCAGACCATTATCTGTCATCTGAAGAAATACTCAGATGACTCTGCAGAGATCGGCAAGAAGCTGAGCACTGAGAGCTGCTGGACCACTTTGCGGCATGGTGGAGAAACTGTCATGATGCAGTTAAAGTACCCAGGCGCAGAGAGGTATTTTGAGTTTTAAAAACTCCTTTTTAATAATAACTGCCTCCGGCTCCATGCCTGCCCTGCCCACTTCGGTAAAATTTTTCAAATGTTGCCTGGGGGCAGGATAATGCTTTTTCATGGGTTTCAGTTACTCTTTAAGTTAAAACCTGTGACTCTTAAAAATCTAAGTATCATCTTGAAGATTACATCACCCATGATATTTTGTAAATCTATTTTGCAGTGAATCTTTGAAATAATACGTTAAAGGAAGACTATTCTTATTAGCTAAATTAGATTAAACTGTACAACATGGAGGTTCAAGTTCACAAAAAAACTCTAAATTTTAGAAGTTCAGTTGCACTTGTTTTTTTTGGGTATTTAAATAAGTAAATGTTTTAAAAAGAACACAAGGTTTATGATTTACATAAAAAAATTCATTTAAAACATTGTCTCTAAAAAAAATGACTTGAAATTCAAATTTTAAGACTTGAAACTTGACTCAAGACTTGGGGGTAATGTACTGAGACTAACTTGAGACTTGCAAAGCAATGTTTGATACCACCACTGTTTCTTTGATAAAGAAAGTAAATATAAAGGGTTAAAGGCAGTCAGAAGTGAGTGGTACACACTAAAAAAACAACACATGAATTCTTAAATTATAGCACTTGCCGAATCAGCTCAGCGACACCACGAGTCATTTATGACACATATCATAAAAATTTAATTTAGTGTATAAGACAACTAATGTGTTTTTCCTTTTAGCAGGGCTATTGTGTGTAATACATTATGTGTTTAAATTAACACTGAATGTATCCTGGACAAATCCAGACCCTAATCTATTAAGAATAAGGTTCTAGCTACGTTGTAATAAGGGCATAATTCGAGGGGCGGAACCAAGCATGCATTTGAAACTTTCACTGCACGCAATTGGATAATGCCACGACCACTCACAACAATACACGATGTGACGTATCCAGAGCGGTAGCGTAGCCACCAGAGGAGCTAACTGGTAGATTAAACGTTTGCAGAATTCAGTCGGCAAAACAGCAAAGATTATCTTCTTGCAAAGTAACGATTCATGAGCAGTTTTCTGTTAATCGTTTAGAAGAAAAGCCGAGTCTAACTTGTTCATTGTTAGGGCCAAACACGTTTCAAACAAGTGATGTTCATCTGTAGCCAATGTTTACTAAATGATTCGGTACGTTGCAACACTGTCGTCATAATCTGAGCTTGCTTCTTGCCCGCCTACATCAGATACACAGATTTGATTGATTCCCCGAACTGCTTATGTAATGCAGAAACTTGGATCATTCCTTGATGCTGGCAAGGCAAGGCAATTTTATTTATGTAGCAGACTTTCAAGACAAGGTAATTGAAGGTGCTTTACTTGATTTGGTAGTAAAGAAACCAAACATGATAAAGGCCAGAGAGTAAACACAGCAAAAACATATGATAAATGCATAAAACGTAAAAACAGCAATTAGGAATAAGATGAAAAACGGCATAAAAGTATGAAAATTAAAAAGAGCAATTAAGCATAAAACACAAGAATAATAAAAAAGAAGTTATTAGAGAGCAATTAAAGTAGATTACTCAAAGGCAGCTTTAAACAGATAAGTTTTAAGTTTGGCTTTAAAGCAGCCCAGTGTTTGGGCAGCTTTGCAGTCACCAGGAAGTTTGTTCTAGATAAGCGGAGCATAAAAACTGAAAGCTGCTTCTCTGTTTGTTTCTGATTCTAGGGATTATTAATAAGTTAAAGTTGGAGGACCTTGGGGGGTGCTAAACCATTCAATGATTCAGCCTGTTGTGATGATGAAACCAAAAACATAATTACCTCCATTACCTAACCCTCTGATAAATCACATCCTGCGTTGTTAGATTTAACCAGGGGTCCATATTGTATGGGAGCGTGTGAGGTGCAGTGAGATGGTAAAAGTAGTGGACACCTCCTCCTGATGCTGACTGATGGGTCCACGGTCCTGGTTTTAGAGTGGACGCACATGCATACACACACAGATTCAAATCTTATCTTGCAGTCACTCACTGAGGTGCAACTGACCGGCTGTTCTAAAGGCCTGAAACTTGATCCTCCATGGGCAGCTAAGTGTATGTTCAACTCAGCGATCAGAGACAGCTAGACATAAGGGCATTTCTTCATTTAGCCACATAAGGTAACTCAGCATGTTATAGTCACACACTGCATTTAGAGGTGATAAAGCTTAAAGAAGTGAAAGTGAATAGCTGGATTGCATTTAGTTTCTAGCTGCTTATGGAGAAAAAAGTGTTACTAGTTCACTTTCATCAGCTTCTTCCTGAAAAACATTGAAAGTCAAACTGCTGCTGACCCTCTGTTCACACTCCTCTTGTGTTTATCACCTCCAGGCAAATTCCAAGGCAATCTGAACTCTTGTCTGATAAAATGTCACCCTTCGAAAGAGATCCCTCCTCGCACAAACTTCTGCAGTGACCTCCGAAAGGTTTGGCCGGCGGCGGGTATCGGTATCGCACCAGGGTCTGCGTGGTTTCTCCCTCCAGTCACTGTCAGCCTTCTGTCAGGTGCCATCCATCATGTTCTGGCTATTTGGGATCACCCTCGGCAGAACGAAGTAAGACAAGAGGGCCTGTAGGTCTGTCAGTCACTGAATAATGACACCAGGTCTGGTGACCTTCAATGCTGGATAACAAAGAATGAGTGGTCTGCAGTAGAGCAGAAAAAAGTAAAGGAATGAAATGTACTATGGGTGAGACTATAAGCATTTGGTTCCTCAGTTAAGCTAAAGTATTACCTCCCCTTAAACATTTCTACATGTTGTTGCATCACAAGCAGTAGCTTTTGTTCATAGGGTTCAGATTTTGTGGCAGACCAATAAAAAGCAGCATGTATTTATGAAGTTAACCATTGTTCACATACTTTATAGAATAAATACAGCTAGTGGTGTGTCATTTGAATTCAGCACTCTACTAAGTCATTTTTTTATAGAGCCACCTTTTGCTGTGGCAATTGCAGCTTTAAATCTGTAGCATCTAGAGTCTGAGATTTCTGACTATTCGTCTTAGCAAATTAGCTCAAGCTCAGTCACCAGTGAACAGCAATTTGAAGTCTGGCACTTAGGTCTAAACAGTGAATGGGCCCTTTCAACATATGAATATGCTTTGAGGTAAAGCATTATATTGAAGCTCTGGCTGTATGTTTAGGGCTGCCCTGTTTGAAGGAGAAACCTGAAGTATTTTGCGGTCTCCAATGGGTTTTCTTACAGGACTGTATTTGAATTCATGGATCTTTCCATTAAGTCTGATAAGCTTCCGTGTCCATACTGAAAAAAGCCCCCACCACCCAAGCATCATGGTGCCACTGCCATGTATAGCAGTGTTGATAGTGTATTGGATTTAATCCCTCCGTCTACATCGGCTTATCATTAAAGGGTCACGTTAATTCAGTTGAGTTCAAAATTACTTTATTGCTGCAGTTTGTAGCACTGCTGCTTTGCAGGTTTAAATCCCCACCTGGGGTCTTTCTGGATGGAGTTTGGATGTTCTTTCACTGCATGTGTGGGTTCCCTCCGGGTTCTCCGGCTTCCTCCCACGGTCCAAAAACATGACTGTAAGAAAAACTAGCCTCTCCTTGGGTGTGAGTGCGTGTTTGTACATTGTGGTTTGTCCTGTCTTTCTCAATGCTGCCCTGTGATGGAATGGCGACATGTCCAGGGTGTATACCGCCTCCAGCCGAGTGATTGTTGGAGATAGGTACCAGCCAACCCAAATTCATTTAGGATAAGCAGCTGTTGTCAGGGAGAATCACCTAAAGGGGTCTGCATTACAGTGGTGTAGAAGAAGCTTCTGACTGAAGCCACTCTGTTGTATAACAGTGTCATCAAGAGGATGCTCTCTTTTTTATTTAATTAAAAATCTCTTTTAAATTCTGAGGTTCCTGAGGAGTCCCCTAAACAGAGCCAGCCTTCTTTATCACATTGTTCAGCCTTTTTAAATCCCTAAATCCGAATCCTGCTACACGAACAGACAATTGGAGAGGAGAATGCACTCTCCAAAACAGTCTTATAGAAGATCTGCAGCATCTTGTTGGTAACAGTGGCATCTCTGCAGCTGCTCCACAGATACCATGGACCTCCCGGGTGCTTCTCTAATTAATGCACTCCTTGCTTTGTGTCAGTTTCCACAACCTTCTTGCTGACCCATCGACTGTACTATGTTTCTTGGTCTTCATGATGTTGTTTGTTTAAGTTCTCCAACAAGCCTCTGACAACAGCTGGATTTATTCTGAGATCAAATAACACACAAGTGGATCCTGCTTCATTTTTGGGGGAGTTTTAAATGTTATTTTCACTGGATTTTTTTTTTCAATCAGAGCTACAATGTTTAATGATCAAATCACAAATTTGTACCATTTCAAAATAAATAAATACAATGTGTTTCCTCCTCACCATTACTCAAATTGTATTGATATATTACACCAAATCCATTAAGGTTTGTAATACTTAAATTTGATAAAAGGTAAATATGCAGAATTATTTGTGTAAGTCACTGACCATGTGTGGCAGATTTTGGTAATTTTCTCTGACATTAAAAGATAGAGCTTTGCAGGTTCCTACTATTGGGATTTCACTGGAAATGCTGTTGAGTTCCAGGGAATTAGTCCAATCTTATGTAAAAAAAATATTGCAGGGCATCCTAAAAGCCTTTACTCCTGCCTGACACTGTGCCATATAATGCAAGGTTTCCTATTTGTTCCCCTTGGTAAAGCTGATGTCGCTAACCACAGACAGGCTCCTCCTGCATGGAAAAATGATCAGCTTCGGAGCTGAAATCCGCAGGCCTCATAAATAAGACAGAAGAAACGGTTGAGAGGCTGCCCTGACATGAGGTATCTGTCCGTCCAATTCCATCAACCTAACAGCAGGGGTGTAAATCACATCTGATGGACCTCTAATGGTGAGCCTAAAGGGAATAGAAGAAACAGGGGTCTAGAGAGGATTTTTTTGTGCTCTTTTACGGCCACATTCCCGAGAAAAAAAGTACAGAATGTGTGTGTTTTTCTTTTCTTCCTGTCAACAGTGGTGACAGTATGTTTATCAGAATTCCCAGGTAAAGCTGTACCCCTCTGCTTGCTGTAATCGAACCATAGCAGAGTCAAGCTCGGAGCTGAAGGAGAGGCGAGCCAGTGGTTATCTGCAGTGCGCAGAAACTACCAGAGCATGGCCAATAGCATTCTGATCAGCACATTTGCAGATAAAGTTCAGTAATTATGTTTCTGAAGATTTTCGTTGGCTAACGTCTTTGTCTCCCCTTGGCTATATTCAGGTTTCAGACTCTCAGTGTTGGTCTACTCAAAATCTAATGTTTGATAGAATAAATAGAATGTAAAAGTTGAAAGGAAGAAATATAACCTGTATTGAAGCTCAAACTTTTTGCTGCAAGGCAACACAGTTAACAAATGGAACACTGTCTACATATAAAACAATTTGTCTCAGTCTGATTTCAATTAAATTATAAAAAAACTTGGTCCTTATAGTAGCAGAGAATGTATCGAACAGAAAAAGTACATCCAGACTTGTAGTGGCTTGCAATATTAGTATTTGCAGGAGAAACTCTTAAGTATAACATTCATTTATATTCAGAGGTGGCAGGATCATGGTTTTGGGCAGGGACAGAAAAGCCAGCCAGAGTTGACGGCAAAACATGTGGAGCCAAATGCAGGTTAGTTCTGGAACAAAATCTTTTAGCAGCTGCAAAAGATTTGAGATAGGACTATAATGAATTATTTAGGTCAAAGCATATTCATATGTGAGAAGACTTGAGATGTAAGTAAAATTGAGAATCTATGATACGACTTTCACAGATCTTCACAGGTGAATATGGAATGTCAAAGTTTCTTAAACTATTTTAACATGTTTTGGCCACTGTTGAAAATCCGATTAATGTAATTTGTAAAAAACTCTTTAAACTCTTTGGGAAAAACTCTTTAATCATTTGCTAAAATGTGCTTTGCTCACCTCTGTGGACAGTTTCCTCTTCTTTATGTCCGATTATTGTTACTACACAAACAGTGACAGGCTGCTGCAGTTAATTTGCAGCCTTAAAAATCTAGAATGTAATAAAGATATACTGAAACTTTTAAGATGTAATAAAGGTCCATTATCTAGATCAGTCTAATTATGTGTCACATCACCGTACCGCAATAAAAGAAAATTCACTCATCCAGTTTAAAGTTACTGACCTGTGACTGTTATACTCTTGAGGGTTTATTGCCTTACAAAGGCTGACAACTAAAAATAGAAATGGGGACAATTGACTCTAACAACTACAGAATAACTGATGACCTTTTACTGCTGAGCTTATAAATGTAGGCCATTATACCACCATGGTGGATATGGAGTATCCCTGTGATAGGATCCATCCATCCATCCATCGTTCTGGAGGTTCCTAACTGATTAGCTGAAACAATGTTTCTCTGTCACTAATTTCTTGATGGACTTTCAATCTGGTTTTAAAAGAAGCACAGCACAATTTATGCAGCCCCAAAAGTGGTTTTTGACTGCATCGAATCATTAGCCTTTTTATATTATCAATGTGTTTTGAGACTCGCTACGCCAGAGTAAGACAAAGGATTAAATGTTGAACTTTCTCAGCAGATGATTCTGTATATCATAAGCAGATCATCAGTGTGTACAAGGCATGAAGATACAGCTTCTAGCTTCCTGAAAATATTGCATTGTGTACCCCATGGAATTGTTAAATAACTGTCCTACAGACTGCTGAAGGAGGAGCAGCTCTCTCTGATCTCTCCTAATCTCTCTGATTTTTGCCTCATTTCTACCCTATTTAGATTCTGTTTTTTAGTTTTCACCTTAATAATAGATTTGCAGCTCTTATCACGACAGAGCCCATGCAGCTAGCCAAGGTCACAATGAGGAAACCAGCTTCAATGAACAACAAAATATATTGAGGAAGCTCTGAGCAGACGAATCCAGCTACAACAAGCCAAAAAATAAAGTAAGGAAGTCCCTAGCGAAAGTACTGATTACTCATGATGGTTCAATAAATGCCACTGAACATTTCTGAGATTTATCAACAATTTTAAAATATGCAGTGGAGCCAAACAACTCTTCACACACAACCAGTGTCATCTGAACAAAAGTGAACAAATACCTCTGATCTACAATCTGTTCAGTTATCTAAATTAAACAGCCATCAATGTTCTCAAACATGGACAAACAGAGCCAAACAATTTAAAACAAAGACAAACATCTTCAAGCATTGCCCCAGCATGTCAACAACAAAGGAGTACATTGAGACAAAACACACTTGACTCCCAGCCACCCAGAGATATACAAGCAGAGAAAACTCAACCAGCAAAAACTGTATTAACACCAGCCAAAGGTGTAAGCAGAGCAGCAGGATCAAATAGAGACAAATGGCATTCGCCCCATTCACCTGGCTCTTCCATTCACCCCATTAAATTGGCTCTAAACCAAATGTCTCACAGTTTAGGACCTTCTCTGGAAAAAAAGGGCACAAATCATGAGTGGAGCCTAGCTAACACCAAAACTTGGACTAAATCAACTTCCTGGGACTGATATTTCCTGCCCATCCCCCACCTGGTAGTAACAAACATTTGATGTAAAAGGGAACTGGACAGTAATTCTACTCCTATCGTCTCCCAGAAGTTCCCCACCCCTCCTGAACAAAATAGTACTATCCCAGTGCTTATAAGTAACAGAGAACAAAAGCTAAATCCAAACATTTGTTTAACCAGGCAGTACAGAATCTAAAAATCATATCTTGCAAAAACAATTGCTTAATCAGAATCAGAATCAGAATCAGAATCAGAATCAGAATCAGAATCAGTTTATTGGCCAAGTATGTCACATACAAGGAATTTGACTCCGGCAAACTTTTTTCTCCAGTACAGAACTTGAATAAGTGAAATAAAAAAAGAAAAAAAAGAAAAATAAGAACAAAAATAAGTAAAAATACAAATAAATATCAGATCGTAAATAATAAAGGATAATATATACACCAAGCCGGGGTTATTTTACAGTGAGTATGTACAGAAGTGCAGATTTATAGTTTATTATTATGTGAGTGCACTCACACACTGTGTCTAGACAGAGTTCGTCAGAGCGACAGCGTGGGGGAAAAAACTGTTTTTGTGTCGGGTGGTTTTGGCGTACAACGCTCTGTAACGCCGACCTGAGGGGAGGAGCCTAAACAGATTGTGGCCAGGGTGTGAGGGGTCAGTGGTGATTTTCCTGGCCCGCTTCCTGACCCTGGCCCGGAATAGGTCCTGAATGGAGGGAAGATCGGTTCCTATGATCCTCTTTGCAGTCCTGACTGTTCTCTGCAGTCTGTCCTTGTCTTGCCTGGTGGCGGATCCGAACCAGACAGAGATGGATGAGGTCAGGACAGACTGGACTATTGCTGTGTAGAATATGATCAGCAGCTCCTGGGGCAGGTTGAACTTCCTGAGCTGACGCAGAAAGTACAGCCTTTGCTGGGCCTTTTTCCTTATTATGTTGATGTGTGAGGTCCACTTCAGGTCCCGTGTGATGGTGGATCCTAGGAACCTGAAAGACTCCACTGTGGGGACTGGCTTGTTGAGGATCATGAGAGATGTTGTTGATGGTGGTCTCTTCCTGAAGTCCACTGTCATCTCCACAGTTTTGAGCGGGTTTAGCTCCAGGTGGTTCTGACTGCACCAGAGAACCAGCTGTTCCACTTCCTTTCTGTACACAGACTCGTCGCCGTCGCGGATGAGTCCAATGACGGTGGTGTCATCTGCAAACTTCAGGAGTTTCACAGAAGGGTCCCTCGACGTGCAGTCAGTGGTGTAAAGGGAGAAGAGCAGTGGAGAGAGAACAAATCCCTGGGGGGTGCCGATGCTAAGGGAACGGGAGCTGGATGTGAACTTACCCAGTTTCACCTGCTGCCTCCTGTCAGTCAGGAAACTGGTAATCCACTGACAGGTGGATGGAGGCACGGTGAGCTGGGACAGTTTTTGGTGGAGGAGCTCTGGTACAATGGTGTTAAACGCAGAGCTGAAGACCACAAACAGGACCCGAGCGTAGGTACCTGCAGAGTCTAGGTGGTGCAGGATGTAGTGTAGAGCCATGTTGACGGCATCATCCACTGACCTGTTTGATCTGTAGGCGAACTGCAGGGGGTCTAGCAGGGGATCTGTGATGTCCGTCAGGTGGGTCAGTACCAGACGCTCAAAGGATTTCATGACCACAGATGTTAGGGCAACTGGTCTGTAGTCATTTAATCCAGTGACTGGGGACTTCTTGGGAACCGGTATGATGGTGGAGCGTTTGAGGCAGGAGGGGACCTCACACAGCTCCAGGGAGTTATTGAAGATCTGGGTGAAGATGGGAGCCAGCTGGTCAGCACAGAATTTCAGAGAGGCTGGGGACACTCCGTCTGGTCCCTGAGCCTTTTTAATTTTCTGTCTCTGAAATAGCTGGCGCACGTCCTGTTCGCAGATCGTCAAGGCAGGTCCGTGGGTGGTTTGGGGTGAAGCTGGGTCTTTTGTGATGGAGATGGTGGGGGAGGTGGGAGGTGTGAAAGTCCTTTCAAACCTGGAAAAGAAGTCGTTGAGGTCCTCAGCCAGGCGGGGGCTCTCCACAGGGTGGGGGGATGGTCTCCTACAGTTAGTAATGGTCTGCAGGTAGCTCCAAACTGCAGAGGGGTCGTTAGCAGAAAAACGGTCCTTAAGCTTAACACTGTAGTTCCTCTTTGCTGCTTTGATCCCTCTTGTCAGCTGGTTCCTGGCCTGTTTGTACAGGTCCCAATCCCCACTCCTGTAGGCCTCCTCCTTGTCCCGGCGTAGCCGTCTCAGTTCTGCAGTGAACCACGGTTTATTGTTTTTGAATGAGCAGAAGGTTTTGGTCTGCACACACATGTCCTCACAAAAGCTGATGTAGGATGTCACAGTGTCGGTCAGTTCATCCTGGGATGAAGCCGCTGCTTCAAAGACGCTCCAATCAGTGCAGTCAAAGCAGGCCTGTAGCTGCATCTTTGACTCATCAGTCCATCTCCTCACAGTTCTTCAGGCTTAGCAGATTTCAGCTTCTGCCTGTAAAATGGGATGAGGTGGACCAGGCAGTGGTCGGAAAGTCCCAAAGCAGCACGGGGGACAGAGCGATATGCATTTTTTATTGTGGTGTAGCAGTGATCTAAAGTGTTCATGTCCCTGGTGGGACACGTCACATGTTGTTTATATTTAGGCAGTTCAAGTTTGAGATTAGCTCTGTTAAAATCCCCGAGAACGCTTAGCAGAGAGTCCGGGTGATTTTTCTCCACTTCTGTGATCTGATCGGCGAGGTGATGTAATGCCTCCGTCACACACGCCTGCGGTGGAATGTATACAGCGACCAGCACAAACGAGGCGAACTCCCGCGGTGAATAAAATGGTCTACAGTTTATGAAGAACGACTCAAGGTGAGGGCTACATGTCTTCTTTAACACTGTGACATCTGTGCACCAACCTTCGTTAATGTAGAAGCACGTTCCACCTCCCTTTGATTTCCCAGTCAGCTCCGCGCAGCGGTCCGCTCTGAACAGCTGGAAGCCTGGCAGCTTTAGAGCGCTGTCCGGGATGGGTTCACTGGACCAGGTTTCAGTGAAGCAAAAGGCGGCAGAACGACTAAAGTCTGAGTTCTTGGATAGGAGAAGGAGCAATTCATCCATTTTGTTAGGCAGAGAGCGGACGTTCCCCAGGTGTATGGATGGGAGAGCGGTGCGTAATCCCCGCTGTCGCAGCTTGACGAGCACACCAGCACGTTTCCCGCGTCATCGTCTCCGTCTAAATCCACAGAACGCTGCTGCTCCTCCGATCAGAATCTCCATAAAGCAGTCAGGTTGTGTAAAGACCGGTGAAAAAAGTCCGGCACTGGATAGCCCAATTTTTAAAAGTTCCTCTCTGCTAATTTTAATAGCAGAGGGAGTGCAGAAAACTACGCAAAATAGTAAAACAGTAACTAGTACCAGAGAGCGAAGTGCCGAGGCGTCCATACGCGGCGCCATCTTGCAGCAATCACCAAAAGAAATATTAAAATAGCCACCTTAAATATTAGCTCTCTATCAGGTAAGTCTCTCCTAATCAATGATCTTATCACACAAGATATGCATACGCTGTTTCTATCAGAAACGTGGCTATATATAAACACAGAACAAATGGTGCTAATAGAAACTTGTCCCAAAGATTATTGCTTTATTAGTGAGAGCAGAAAAAAAGAAGAGAGGGAGGCCTTGCTGCAATCTTTCATAAATATCTCAACCTTAAAAAGGTATCACTATGTGAATTTGATTCCTTCGAATATCTAGCTGCTGAGACAAATGAGCCAAACAGATCCTATTTCAAAACATTTATAGACCACCAAAACCTAACGCAAATTTAATTCATGATTTCAATGGCCTTTGTTTTGTAATATGTATAGACTATGACCAGTTAATAATTGTGGGAGATTTCCACATCCATATTTACAACCCCCAAGATAGAGGAATAAAAGCATTATATGATACCCTCCATAACTTCGACATAACCCAGTACATCAATGAACCAACACACAACCGGGGACACAGTCGGGACCTACTTATTAGCAAAGACTTGAACATCTCAAACATTGCGGTGACTGATATTGCATTATCTGACCACTTCTGTATCACATTTGAAAGCACCATCTTAGCTAAAATATCTAATCACAGTAAGACCACTATTATATAACACTTTCTCAATGAAAATGCCGCCGAAAACTTCAAGCTGATGTATATTCCTACCTTATCCCAATCCCCAACATCCACCAACACACATTCAGCAAACAAACAGACAGATGAATTTCGCTCCAAATTTTCTAACATCATGGATAAGATTGTGCCATTTAAGGCTGAAACTGAGCTGTGTTCCAACCAAAACTGTGTTCAAACAGTTAAACAGCCTCCTAACAGTGAACAACTGCTTCAATATTTATCAGTCTGGTTTTCGTAAGCACCACAGGACCAAGACAGCCCTCATCAAAGTTTTCAATCAGATCCGTATAAATACTGAGTGTGAGAAAACCACAGTATTGGTAGTATTAGACCTCAGTGCGGCGTTTGACACTGTTGATTATAATATATTACTGGAATGTGTAGTGAGCTGTGTCAGACTCTCTGGTATGGCACTCAACTGGTTCAAATACTACCTCAAAAGCAGGAACTTCTTTGTGTCAATAAGTAAATTCTCAGCACAAGAAACAGAAATCACATGTGGAGTCTCTCTGGGCTCCATCCTAGGGCACCTTCTATTTAGCATTTACGTGCTCCCACTAAGCCAGATAAAAACAAGAAATAACATTAACTACAACAACTATGCTGATGACACTCAACTTTATATCTCAATCTCACCAGGTGATGTTGAACCCATCCAAATCTTCAATAAATGCACCGAGTAAATGAACAGCTGGGTGTCCCAAGATTTCCTCCAACTGAACAAAAACACACATGAAGTACTTATCTTCGGACCCAAAAAACATTGATTACATATCAGCACACAGCTTCAGATGGTCCAACAAGAAACTGCCAACCAGGCCAGAAATCTAGGTGTAATAATGGACTTGGACCTGAATCTCCAAGGTTACATGAAGGCAATAACAAGGTCAGCTTTCCATCACCTGAGGAACATTTCTAGGATTAAAAACTGACTTAGAAAAACTCATCCATGCATTTATCTCTAGGCTCCTTGATTACTGTAACAGTATCTTCACAGGTCAACCTAAATATCAACCAGACAGCTGCAGCTGATCCAGAATGCTGCTGTTTGTGTTCTCACTAGAACTAGAAAAGTAGAACACATCACCCCAGTTCTAAAGTTCTTAGATTTGAAAGTGCTTTGAACAGTCTATAAATCATTTAATGGGTTAGCACCAGAGTACATTCGAGATCTGTTATTGTGGTACAAACCAACCAGGTCACTCAGGTCCTCCAGCTCTAGTGTACTGACTGTCCCTATAACAAGAACCAAATATGGAGAGAAGCTTTCAGTTTCTATGCTCCCCACATCTGGAACAAATTACTAGATGAATGCAAAGCTGCAGAGTCACTGAATTTTTTTACATAAAACATTAAAACGTATCTATTAAGAATTGCTTATGAATAACTGATACAACTTTGATTTTCATAATTTTACCTGATTTTTCTTTTATGATCTAATCACAAAATTTATTTTCTTTTAATTACTGTAATTGCTAAATTATTTGATTAATTATTGTTTCATCAGTTTAATTTTTTCATAATTGTACATATATTACTTTTATAAATGTTTGTTTATGCTTTCTTTTAGTGATTCTATGTTTTAATTTTCACACTTTTGTGAAAATTGCCTTGCCTTAAATACAGATGATACAGCACTGTATTTTCACCAAGTTGGACTCTGTGTTAGCTATAACACCCTTATATTGCATAAGCCGCCCTTGTTTGATTTTAAAACTTGTTTTTGAAAGCGGACAACACATATCGCTTGTTGTTTTCCAATGCAAAAATCAAAGCCAGAGCGTTGCCCACACATAACTTTTCAGGGCCCAGCTCAGTGCAAATAAATTTTTCTTGATATATTTTTTTTAACTTTAAATACAAGACCTGGTAAAGAAAAAAAAAAAAACTAAAATTAAAGTTTTTTTTTTGTTTTAGGAACAAGTCTCTTCTTTTCGTGCAATCAGATACTGTTACATTGATATGGCTGGAGTTTGGAACTTTGGTCAAAATCTCAAACTCTTCCAAAAATATAGGATTTTACAAAAACACATGCTTTCCTATTGGTGTGACAATTTTAAGACAAGTGTCTTTGTGTGTTTAGACACATGTTATGGCATCTTCTATGTATGTAAAGATTTAAGGTTTTCCCAGCAAAGTTTGAGTAGCAGCTATTTAGACAGAATATGAATCTATTCAACTGTATATGAGTTGGATGTGTTTATTAAGTGTTATCAGTGAGTTTTCTTGATCTGTGACTCACAGCTAATTATACTATAGATTATCTGCCTTGTGTTTAAATGGTGTTAGAAGATGCGCAGCTTTAAGGAAATAACACTCGAACTTGGCCATCCCACTCATCTAACAACTGCCAAATACCCAATTTGATCTACAGCTGAGCCAGGCTACCAATGACTTTTTGGACATGTTAAAGCAATTTCTGTGCCACGAATGTCAGAATGCTGAGGCACTACATGTAATTTACGTACAGTCATGTAAAAAGTAAGGATACCCTATGAAAGTTCGCTTACAAAAATTAATATAAATTGCAGCAATATTGACATATTTAGTTAAATAAATAAAAAAAACTGAAAAACAGACCCTTTGTTAACAGTAAAATGAGGCTATTTTCTTGTTTTACTGCAGGTAATTCGCTTTAAACGCTTTTTTTGTCTGCAAAATCTCTGACATCAACCATCAACTTAATTCTGTCGGTCATGTTATTCTGACGTTGACTTCATGTTCGCTACACTGTCTTCCTGTTTCACCATTCCTTCTATAATTTATGTATCTTTTATCAATTAGAAACTTAAACCATCCATCTGCCAGTAAATATTCTTCCCACAGTTTTAGTTAAAGCTCGTCTTCCCTCACTGGTACCTCTCATAACTAATATCATCCATTCCTCCCTTAGCATTATAATTGTTCCTTCATCGCTGAAAACAGCTTCTATTACACCAACTCTGAAAAAAAATATTTTTCACAGTGCACCAACTTTATTAATTTTAAATTCCTCTCCTCTGCTTTGTATCCTCTTTTTGAAGGTACACCCCAGGGGGTATTAAGGCCCCTTTTATTCATTATTTACATCTTCTCTCTTGGCCAAATATTCCATAAGTATGATAACACATTTCCATCATCATGCAGAAGACACCCAGCTCTACATTTCTTTCAAACCCAATTCGACCCTTCCACCTACCATCCTTTCAGACTGTCTCATTGATATTAGATCAAGGTTCTCCTCTAATTTTCTCACACTCCGCTGTAGTAAAATGGAAGCATTACTGATTGGCACAGACTCCACTTGAACCAGACTTCACAGTTTCTCCATTAACATTGATGTAATCAGATGCAATCAGAGCAGTTCCAATATTCTAATGACTCAGGGCTGAACGATTTTGGAAAATAATCTAATTGTGATTTTTTTCTTCAATATTGCGATTGCGATTTAATATGCAATTATTTTTTGGGGGCTTTTGTCATGCATTTTTTAATTAATGCAATCAAAAATAGTGTTTATTATAAACAGATTTTTATACATAATTTATTCTATTCCATAATATAATTTACTTATTTTAAGGCAAAGGCAAATATTAACAACTTTATCTACTTTTAATCATCACACTCGATGGTCATCGGTGTTGTTCTGCAATCAAGGTTTTCTTCCTTTTGATCCCAGCCAATAATTCCCTCCGGCTGCAATGTTTTCCTCCGTGTGGTTATCCAGGAAGTAGGATGCTTGAAGGAACAAGCTCAGATTTTTAATCCTCCACCGATCTAATGCACTTTCAGACTCTGGTATGGCTCCGTAGAGCGGTTTGATCTCAGGTCAGTTGTTGCAAAATACTCCGCTGTTTTCGGTGCGGCTTTAACTTTCTGTCTGCATTTTTTATACAGCGCAGGTAAAATGTGGCTAAAATGTGTTCGTGAGATTGAATCCTAGCTTATTCATCATGCTTAACAAAGCATAGTTTTGGCTATAAAACCCGTTATAGCGTGAATTATTTCAGTGTGCCGTTTTTTTATCTTTGTAAGGAGCGATTCTTTCAAACAGCTCGGTCAGCGATCCCTGTCGCCTCGAAGTTTTTTACTGGAAATTTAAACATGTGGTGGTCAGTTTAGCCATGCAACTCTCATATATGGTGGTGTGATGTTTTTAGGTGCTGATAAAGGTTCGTACTGTAGCCTACCTCGTGAGGCAGCAACAATACCAAGACGGGTTCGACACAATACCTGGCATTGCGCAGCATCAATGTTTTCATAGCAGATATAATTTCTCACAACTGATGTACTGTTCCTCTTTGGTACTAACTATTGTGTTATGTTGGATTCTTTTAAGCTTTTGGTCATTTTATAACTGGTTAAAGTGCAGCGTTTCCTGCTCTCCCTACATTGTTTGCAAGTCACGTGACTTTAGCAGATATGTTTACATCAAGTCAAATCGCAGCCTTTGCGATTAGGAAATCGCATTTTACCAAATCACGATTTAATTGCATATGCAATTAATCGTTCAGCCCTACTAATGACTGTTTAAATGAATATAGTTCTTATTAACCTAATTATTTTACATTCAATTTTCTTATTTGTTGTTTCATACAGCAGGCCAGACAACAGTTCCAGCACAGACAGTTTCCAGTAACCCTGATTGATTATTAATTGGGGCCCGATTAAAATATTTTGTTCAGTATAATACAGTAACGAGGATAACAGTAAATAGGACCACGCTAAACGTTAATAAACATTATTCATTATTAGTACATTGTTGTGACTGTTGCTCTGTTTATCCACAGCACTCTTAAGAGTTGCAGGAACAAAGTCTTGTTTGTTTGCCGGTGTTTTGATGAGATGCCGTTCCACGTCTGATTTTGCCAACCTTAGCGCATCTACATGTGTGTGTCTGTCGATGCTTCCGTTAGATTTATACCGCAAAACAAAACGGTTAGCTTTGATGTAAAATCAGATAATCGGATAACATTCTTACAATGAAAGGAATATGGTTAATGTTACACAGTTATAAGTGGAACTTTGCAATGCCCCCCTCCTTGGTTCCTCAGCCTCCAACGCCGCCGAAGCCACCTGTCCTCTCGCCTGCCCGTCCGTACTCTCCATCTGTACACACACACAAGCCTCAAAACCCCACTCCTCCAGCCAACCACGGAAAAAGACTCCCACTTACCCCCTCCAAAGCCAAGCTCCTCCAGACCACCAGTAAGCACCGTTTCTCCTCAATATTTCCTCCTCCCGGTTGAGCCTCTATTAACCTCCTGTCCTTCTCACTACAGTCCACTCAAAAAGCTCCTTCCTGGCGAGCCCTGAAACAATCCAAAAAAACAGAGACTTTCAATAAAACTCTTAAAAATAACCATACTTGCCTGTCGCCACATCTGAGTTCTGTGTTGCCTCTGAGTTCCAAAACCCTCAAACGCAGGTTATGTTGGAGACAAGTTAAAGTGCAGGTTGCAGGTTAAATACTTGCTACACAGCAAAAAGTCGAGTGTTAAATCAACTCCTTTAGAGATGATTTTAACACTTTTTCGGGGTTTATATAGCTCCACACTCAGAAGAGTTGATTTAACATTTCTTGAATAGTTAAATATTTAACACCACACCAGAGTTCTTTCTTTAACTCACATTACAAAGTTAAAAACAACAAGATGGATTCAAAATCAACACTGTTGGGTGTTAAATGTGAACTCAATCAACATTGCAAAGTGTAAAAACCTTCAAAATTAACATATACAATTAACACAATATATAATCCTTCATAGAGTACATTATACCAGCCAACGGATGTTCAAGATGGGTTTTACGCCGTCTAATACCTGTTTACAATGTACAAGCAATCTACCAGACAATTATATTCATGCTCTTTGGTTCTGCCCACCTGTCAAGAAATATCGTTACCAGATATGTGAAGACCTATCAAAGTGTCTAAAATGTAATATCACACCTTCTCCCACAGTTTGCTTGCTGGGAAATTAAGATGAAGTTAACAATGGATGCAAAGTCTATGCAATTATTTCTCATTGCTTTATGCATCGCTAAGAAAAATATCCTCTTGAACTGGAAAATAAAAATACTCTGAATATTAATCAATATAGAGATCTCCTTCTGGATTACATTGGTCTAGAAACGGCTTCTGCCTCCACATCTGATCAATCTTTCTGGTCTCCCTTGATCAGCTCCATCACCTAGTGGGGCGGGGCCCTTGATTTTGTTCTGTGGGACGCGGTTGCTGATATGGAGCTTAAGGGTTGGTGGCGTCTGCGAGGAGTCCTTGGGGGTTGGTCCACTTGCGGTTGGGGCAGTAGGTGCCATGGCTCTCACCTTGGGTGGGACTTTGGGGGCTTTGGGTGGTGACTCCTAGTGGCTGCATGCGGCGCCTTAGGGGGGTTGCGCTGGCGGACACGGGTTACTGGCCTGGTGCTGTGCTGCTCTGGGGTGAGGCTGGGCTGGTGTTGGGGCTCTTGGGCGCGGCGCCTCCCGGCCTGTGGTCCTGGCTGGGTCTTGACCAGTGGGGGAGCCACTGCTGCCGGTGCCAGCTGGGGGGGACTGTGGTCAGCCTGGGTGTCTAGTGTCTTGTTAGTAGCCTGAATGTTGGGATGGATTTAGGTCTCCCACTGGGATGAGGGCGGGGGGATGGCCTGGGCCCCCATGGGGCTTGGTGGGACCCGACTTGACGTGCTGTGACCTCCCACCCCTGGTAGATCGTGCAGAAAGGGGGTGCCTATTGGAGTCAGCAGGGGAGCTGGGGATGGCATAGTGTCACCCCAGTCATTTTCTCCCTATCCCCGAATGCTCGGACCACCTGCTCCTTCATTCTACCATTCACAAGGGCCTTGGGACTTGGGCATGTCACTGGGGTGCGGGATGGAGTTTCCGTCTTCGCTACCCGGTGACGGCCTAGGGACCTAATTTTACTGTACAACTTAGTAACCTACACTTGCATGTAGGGACCTGGCGGTGGATGCGCCTCGGTGCCTGTGGTGCAGGTGCCCAACGCTTAACTGCATCCAGACATTGAGGGGTGCCCGGTGGGGGCCTTGACGGTCTGCTTGTCCCCACTCTGGTGGGCAAGGTTTGTCTCCCGGGTGCAGGGACAGGTTACTCTATTGGGGCGTCTGTCCCTGGGAGTATAGAGTATGTATGGGGCACAGTGTACAGCGTCCTTTTTTGGGTGTCCTGTGTTGGTGAGAATGTGTGTGCGTAAGAGGGAGGGTACGTATGATTGTCTCTGTATGTCTCTGTCTACTTGTCAGGTCGGGTGTTTGGCTGCCCTCTGGCCTGGTGCATCTTTCTCCCCTCCCTCACTCCCTATCGGTGACTGATGCCCCTGCCCGCTGGTCGATGTTGGTTCTCGATGCCTGGGGCTGGGGGCCGGGATGCGACCTGGCTCAATCCTTGTGCATGCCTGGCTAATCCTGGGTGGGCTGGTGTGTCGGGCGGCCGCTGTTTCAGGCCGATGTCCTCCTTGGGTCTGGGTTGTTGGGGGATGGTCCGGGGTGGTGGTGGTGTGTGTCATCTGTCGGCCGGCTGCGGGTCCCTCCTGCCTAATGGTGGCAGCGGGGAACCCCTGTCGGCTGATCCCTGGTAGGGGCCCTACTGGGGGGCGGGGCGCCCCTGGTCCCCATGGCCTCCGGGTCCTGTTCCGGGCCCGCCCGGGCGTAGCCGGTCTCCGGGCTCCTCCCCAGCATTGCGGCTGGTGAGTGTTCTCCTGGGGCTTCGATCTGTTCCTCTCTTGGTGGGTGATCGGCCCTTCACTGGTCCGCCTGTGGCTTCTGTGCTCTGTGGGACTCTGGACCCGTGTGTCTCCTGCCTCCTTCATGTCTGCATTGATTCCTGTAGGACGGCATAACGGTTCTAGGGCTGCAACTATCGAATAATTTTGGAATCGAGTATTCTGTCGATTTTTCCATCGATTAATCGAGTAATCGGATAAATTACACTTTTGGGTTTATAATACTGTGATGTACTGTGGAATTTTTTGGGGGGGGATTTATATGACAAATGCTCACCCAAAAGTAAATGAATGTGAATGTGAATGTAGATTTGTCAATCTTTTTTATTTATTAAATAAATAAATTAAATAAGGTAGCATTGCAATAATAAATGCAACTGATGGTCAAAGGTGTGTTTTGAGATGTAACCTATCTGTGCATGTGCGCGCGCCCAACGTGCATGTGCCCGCGAGCGGAGTTTGAGGTGAGGAGGGATAAATTATATGAATGAGATTTTGGTGCATTTCTCTGTTACTTGTCATGCCTTGTTGACCCTGTCAGCTCATGGCAGGCAATAAATAATTACAAACACTGCACTAATATTCTGACAGGCGATCGTGTTTATATCAGTTAGGAATCGTAAAAATACGTTACCTCGTTGAGGGGCCGACTCCGCTCGGAGAAGTACAGCTAACGTGCGGGTGTCTTCTATTCAGGTGCTGTAGCATAGATGACGTGCTGTTGTGGTAGGCCAGGTCCGTTTTGCAGTAGGCTACACACACTGCACCATGTTGTCCGCTTTACAAAGCATGAAATGGTTCCATACTTTGGACATTTTCTGTCTTTTATTTGCACTTTTTTCATTTTCTGCCATTGTTTTGTAAAGGTAATAGTGAGTGATAGAGAACAGTGCCGCTTGTGAAATGTGCGTCAGTGTTACACTCCGTGTGAAACACGGGGCAGCGCAGTGGTCTTCAAAGCGGGAGTGACGATGGTGACGTGAATTAAACGAAGCCTCGAGGCCTCGACGATTTTTTTTACTCGAGTTACTTGAGGAATCGTTTCAGCCCTAAATGGTTCCTTACACCAGCTATCAATCACTTGCATGGGGAAACCTTATTCATACCGGCATGCTCGCACACACACACATAGGTGTGGGTATAATTGGTGAGTACGGACATATCTTGAGCTGAGGTTATCGTCATTAGTTAGTTGTTACCAGGAGTTTACCAGAAACATTAGTGTTGTTTTCATTAATCAATTTTTGTGTGTAGTGAATGTGTTATTCTTAGTTCACATTACTAGATACGTTTGGTTAATGTTGTTCTGTTCTATTGGTGGTTTTTGTTTATTTTGTTTTCCCACTTCTCTGCCGTCCAACAGAGGCGGAGGACTGGGATGTTTTCTTGTGTTCCTTGTTTACCCACCTTTCTTGTATCGTCAGTTCACACTTCTACCGGTCCTGTTTATCTTCTTCATCTTCTTTGTTTCTTCCTTCTTATCTCAATTTGGTATCCATAACTTCAAGAAATTAAATCCACAGTAATCACTAATAAAGATTTTTCATACATATATATCAAGTGGAGTATTATAGCAAAGCTGTAAAGCTCTGCTTGGGAAAGTAAATCTGTTGGGCTTGTACTTGGTACTCAGACACCAATTCTGAGTAGCAAACTGCTAGACAGGACACGTTTAAAACAACAACAAAAACAAATACAAGTCTGTATATAAGATAATTAACACTCATTTGTGTACATATTGAGGCAATCCCAAATACTGCATTCAGAAAGGCACAAGTAACGTATTTTTTCACAAATATTTATTTCTATGAAGTAACTTATGAATTATTTGTAGTAATGAGTAAGAAAGAATTCCAGTTTGACTCTCCTCATGAAATCAATCACTGGAGCAAAGAGTTAATCTACTTCTCACAGATATGCACCACATGATTATGATGGTCAAGGCAGAAACAGAACTCCCGTGCACCGTCGTCTCTATGATGGTGCGGGACAATAACCATCAAACACTGACAACATAACTCAAAGGATTGCTAAGGAGCAAGGCTACATATAGGGCACAAACTATAATATGCAGAAGAGAACTTTTACAATTAACTCAAACACATTACCCATAAGTCTTTGTGGTGTAAAACAAAATCTATGGGCTCTGGGTAGAGCTTATTTATGTCTGGAAGGAGTTAAATTCACTCTGAACTGGCACTCTTCATTCATTGAACACCAAAAAAAATAACACTTGACTTTGAATTGCAAGGATGGAGGTTTATTTAACTCTGATCTGAGTGAGATTCTCTGAGATCAACTCAGATAAATAACTCCAGACATGATTAAAATTTTACAATGAAAAGGTGGAAATTACTCAGTTTGTATTAAAATTAACTCACTTTTTTTAAACTCTCATAATTCAACTCCTCAATTTTTGCTGTGTAACATGCATATAAAATAATGTACAAAAATGACAATTTGAAATGTTTGTTTGTTTATTTTAAATTTCCCTATGTATAACCGCAAATACCTTAATTTAAAAGTTTCATAATCTTGATCTGTGACGTAAGGTGGGGGAGCCATATTGCTCTGCGCTGCCTTCTCCGTTTCTAGTTATCAGATCCTGTGGTTTTGTTATCAAGAGTGAGTGCGTTCATTAGCTTTGGATTGTGATCATTTTTCTTAAAATTTGTAAATTATTATGTTTGCAGTACAAACACCAGCCTGTCGGGCAGAGCCGTATTATCATTGCAGGGGCCCTGGGCACAATGTGTTTAAGGGCCTCCACCCACTGCTGCCCTCCCCACGTCTTTTTCCCCCAATAGCACCTTTTAGACATTTCACAACATTGTCAATAACTAATTCACCTAGTTATGTAAATATGTAAGCATTTAACTCCAGGCTAGAATTGTTTCATAATGTAATCACAAACACACTCATACCTGATGATTTTCCTGTCCTGCCGCACTCCTACTCTGTCTCTCTTCTACTGTCCTGTGTCTTTTTGCCTCTTTCTGTCTCTCTCTCTTCCTCTCAGTGACCCTGTTTCCTCTTCTGTCTGTAATAACCAAACTGTTATCAATAATCTGTGGCGTCTCTTTGGGACAGTTGAGTCCTACTGAATTGAACCCCCACAGGAAATGATGCGGTTCATTTTGCCAAGTACAAAAGCTGGTTGTGAAGTACAAGATAAGTTTATAACTCCTACTAAAATATTGGAATGGCATACGTCACATTTACGCTCTGTTGGATAGAAGAATGTAGCCCTCTAATATCCTTGTTAGCCCCAAGGACAAAACAATATATTTTTTATGAAATCTTAATTTAGCACATTCATTTTAAACCAAAAAGTAGAGATTGAACATAAATTAAAACAAGGGAAACTTAGGCTACAGAGCGTTGTTTACCACGGGCCGAGCTGTCAGACTCGCGGGGAGGTGTGGTGCTTTCATTTGGGGGTCATCCAAAATGTTCATACATTAAGCTTGAAATGCTTTATTCACAATGATCACATTAATGCATCCGTGCTGTAAGTAAAGCTACAACATGCTGCAATGAAATGCACCCACATAAAAAACAGGAAATAAAGTACAAACAACTAATGTGAACAAGATGCTGTATGATCTAACACATGAAGAAAGGAACAGCAACATGAGGTCTGTTGAGCTTCTAATAATGCATTTTCAATATTTTCTTTCTAAAGTGACTATGGGGATATGGCAGATAAACCCAAAACACCTTAACTTTGTTTATCTGCTCATTTAGATAGAAATTTATGAGTGGGATGTAAAATTGTAAATTAAATTGGCTTGCATGGTTTGTCTTAACAACAGTTACACCACACTAATAAGAAAGATTTTCATTTTAATCATTTTATTAGCATAACAGTTAATCATTTAGTATGATTTGTTCTTTAGGTTGTCATTTATATTGATTGGGTAATAAACTATGCTTAAACATACTGGCTTAAAAAAATTTTTTTCCACAATTAAGCCAACAAAAATACAATTGCACGAGACAACTTGGAAAATGCAAAATAAATGTACTCATTTTTGAATATTCTAGCCTACATGCAGCCACACCAGTGTGTGTTATCTTCGTTCTTGTGTGCCTGCTGTGCTGTGCAGCGAGTCTGCTCAGTGTGCGACTGTGAACACTCACATATTTTACAATTTACCTTGTTTTTGTCTTTACTGAACCTGCCCAGCCAAGGATGGGCCTCCGCCCTCTCACATCTGTATCTCTATAAGCATTTTTGCTTTAGGGTTTCGTGAAATTTTTTGAAAAAGATGCGTGGGAAGCACCAGTGTGTTGTGTGTGTCCACCTGATCAACCCTAAGCGCGCAACACTCGTGAGCTGCAAACACAAACAATTTGTGGTACTTTTAGATCTCGCCGCCAGAACAGTTTTGCTGACTGTAGTTGGGTGATTTGTATTTAATTTTTATACAGGCTACGTAGTTAGAATAAGGCTATTGAAGCCTATGTGCGACAGTGTATTGGACATTTATGAAAATACAGAACAAACAATGTCCCTTATTAGTTCAAAATGGGAAGCAAAATGTAATTGTCAAATAAGGGACAATTACGTATTTTAAAGGACGGTTGACAACCCTATTCCAAGCTAACATTTCTGCTGGCTAGCTCAAAATCGTCCTCCTCATTTCTAGCTTTTTTTGAAAAAGCTACTAATTGGCAGAACATTTTGTATAGCAGTAGCTTCTTTTTCCATCTTTTCCTTTTTTTCTTTAGCTTTGCAGGCCCGGTGGGCTTTCTGTTGATGCAACTGAGGTCGATTTTCTGCCAGCAGTTCCACTACATATACCACATGTGGAAACCACCTGCTGAGCCCCACCTACCATTATCATTAGCCGATCTACACAGTGTATTGCCGCCTGCTGCCAATCATTACCTGGCAACTCAACAAACTGGCATATAAGGGACACAATCACAATAGTCAATTTTTTGTAAGCAAACATTATTTTATTCTGATTGGACAATTATGAAAATTGAGACTAAAGTGTTTTGTGTGATTTTTTTTTTTTATGTTGCAAAAAAAAACGATTTTGCCAGCAGAGGGCCCCTCTATGTCCAAGGGACCTTAGGCATGTGCCCAGGTTGCCCATATGGTAGCCAGGTCATCTGTCAGGACTTGGAGCACATTTCCAAAGACGCCCTAGCTAAACTGCCATCAACTTGTGCTTTGGCTTTAGAAAACTTTTGAAATGTATGGTGCTCACTTCAGACCAGAGGATTAAAATACCAGAAATGCAAAGGAGTTTATACGGAAGCAAAGATCATAGACTCTAACCAGCCAGCGTGCTGCGGTGTTTACAGTTTCATGGGACCGCTGTCGGTGGCTGCATTTAACTGCAGCAGCCAGGTGGGAGACATGGCCGGATCTTTCAGAAGCTCAGTTCTACGCAGACGGGATCTCTGCTTTGTAAGTCTTTTAGTCTAACATCTGATAATTACTAGATTTGTTGAAATATTGCTATCAAATATTAAAATTAACGTGATATGGGGGTTTTAAAAGAAAAAATAAAGCTAACTTGTGGCACCAAGGCTAAGCGTTAGCGTTTGCTAGCACTGGGATGACTTGGGCTCTAATGCTTCTCCTGTCTGCTGTCCTCGTCTGTCTGTGTTATCTGGGGCAGTCAATAGGCTCATAGCTGTATGGTTGTGATTCATCATGTGTTGTTGTAAATGTTTAACATTTAATTTGTGTCAAAGTCGCCATTAAAATCTATAGTTTTCTATGTTTTGAGCTGACAGGAGTGTGCTACCTCACGTCACTTCCAGTCTAGCATTCTCACAAAAACGACTCTTAAAGCGAAAGTAATGTATATATCAGTACATTTTTCTTTAGAAACTGTTGCTATTATATTTCTGTAAATTATGGTTGAAGGAGGGCTCTAAACTGCAATCCAAACTTTAAATAAAGACATGCTACTTCCTGTTAGTAGGACGTCACTTCAAAATAAGAGTTGCACGATAACGGCGTTCAGGAAAAATATCTGTATTAAAACGGAAACCTCTGTCTATAAAGTTACGGCTCACAATTATCCATAACAAATGCTTGTATCTAACATAAAGCAACTATAGGCCTAATATCAATTATGTAGGGATAAGATGGTATTGTGCATTCCCAAGATCAGGCTATTTTCCCAAGCTGTTAAGCCCCGAATCCCCCTGAGAGCCAAGGCCTGTTTGTGAGCTAAGTTGATCCGAAAACACTGTTGCAAATATAAAAGCAGGTTGATAGCTGATAGTGCCACCATGTTCTGGACAGAAAAGCTATTACAATTAAAACCTTTTTGTTTGCCCTACAGAGCTGATGCCAGAGAGAAAAACAAAAAACATTTGTAAATTGTCAGACAAAAAAGGACTTTTTCCTCTGTCTTTCAGGGCTGAAGAGGGAGAGAAAAAAACCGACTTAGAATTTTTTCTATAACAGAGAAACAAAAAATATTAACATTTTGACCTGGATTTATCATTTTTTTCTTGCATGGGACTTTTGAAGTCGAGGGAAAAGAAAAGTTGGTCAGACTTAGAAAATGGGACTTCATGAAGAGCCCTACAGCACTGAGGTGAGAAACATAAAAAAAACGTAAATATTTTGACCTAGAATTTATTTATTTTAACTTGCATGTCACTTTTGAAAGAGAAAAAAAAAATTGGTCAAACTTAGAAAAATGTTTTTTCTCAAAAAAATATTTTCTTCCTTGCCTTTCAGGGCTTCCGTAACTGATCAATATATATATATATATATATATATATATATATATATATATATATATATATTACTATCAAAGTATCGTCCAGCCCTCCTTCAACTCCTACAGAACTCTACAGCTTGGATCATAACTAGAACTCCCTCAAAAAGAAAAATTTACATTAGTCATTTAGCATCTTCACTGGTTGCCCATACAATCCCGGATGAAATTCAAAATTATTATTCTCACATTTAAGTGCATCCATAGCCTTGTCCATCCTTATCTGTACTTCATAACTGTTGTTGCATGTTCATTCAGGAGGAGTGAATGCTGGAAGTCAATCACTTAATGCAATCTGCTGGGTTTCCTTTAGACAGAAAACTTTTAAACTGATTGGAATATATATATGATTGAACTGAAATAATGTTTTTTGTAAAATGTATTGAGATTACATATGTTGTGACTTGGCGCCATGCAAATAAATTGAATTGAAATGCTGCAATTAATGTGTCGCAAAACACTCTTTTTTATTTTTAATACTAATTAATACATATTTTAGGCAGTCTAGCATATATTGGAAGATTGGAAAAAGTAAATACACATGTTTTAGCTTGGCCAAAATGAATAATAGAAATTTGATAAAACAGGTGCATTTACTAGTGTTTAAGTCTTAATATCAAGATCAGCTATATTCACAAATTAGTTGGCAAACGTTCAAAATGTGCCATCTGTGCCTGACCCTTAGTCTTTATACTCACCCACAGCGGCCTGTAACGGAATATAAAAGCTTACAGATCATATCATGGAGAATGTTTCCTTGGTTGTGTAAAATAGAACATTGGTAGTCCAACAGTCTTGTAGGCTCAGTGAATCATAAATGAAGCATCTAATATTGCCTTCATGTGGTTTCAAGATGCCCAGGTATTGATAATGATTAAATATATACACTTAAAATGTCCATAATTGACAGAAAGACATCCACAGTTTCAGCCAAAACAACCAGATATAAACATAGAAAAATACATTTTGGTGAAAACCTATTTTAACCTCACCAGCATTTGAAGCAGGCTGTGAAAGAGAAACATTCTAAAGACTGCTTGTATCCTTTTGTTGATGCCTTAATCAAAAAAGTGGGCCGTGGAGGAGTGGTGTTGTTAAACAAGACCCCTCTTCTAAAAATCCAGCTTATTATCTGATAGGAATCTCTGTGGCCAGATTCGATTGGGCCCCCTCGCAATGTCTCTGACTTAATCACAGTGTTCTCCCCTCATCTTCTGCCCAGATTATCCCCTCCTGCAGCAGAATCCATTTGCCTGTCACTGACATGGGATAGAAAGCTCTTTGATGCAGGTTAAAGGAATTCAATTATGTTGCAGACGAGGAATCGTATCTGGAATGTGTGTTAAAGGAGAATAAAGAGCGACTAGAGTGTTAGCGGGATGGCAAAATATCAGGCAAGATTTTACGTTTTGTTTAGTCCATATTACTCTCATGCATTTAGTTAGAATTTTGTACATAGAAACGTATTCCTAGAATGTGTGTGGTGATTCTTTGAATTTGTATCCGTTTCCACCCATATATGTATTTAAAAATGTCTTTGTAACTATTGATTAATTGGTTGTAAAGTTGGTCACAGATGTCTCAAAAAAATGAACAAGTACTAGCTGTACTATTTTTGTTTTGATGCTTTCAAGTAGCTGGACGGATGACTGTCCCTCTCAGAACACACTGTGAATTGTTTCAGAGTGAGGCAATGACAGTGGCTTACATAGGCATTCATACCCATGGATCTCTAAGCTTTTCTGCATTTATTCACTTTAACACAAATTTCTAGGTATCTTATTGTTCTTTCAATGAAACTGTGAAACAGAAAGCACATTACAGTGAAATGGAACTCTAAAGACAAAGTAAAAAAAAAAAAACGAGGCATGCATTTTACTTCCTTTGCTGTGATGCTTTTAAATAAAGTTCAGTGCAACCAGTTAGAAGTCATTCAGTCAATTCCCACCGTCTGTAATTTATTATCACTATCCATCCATATGTTTGAGTCCACTGAGGTCTGTTGGAGAATGTTGCTGAGGATAGATGGGTATAGAAGGGATATAACGGTACAACAAAAATCCAAGTTCGGTACATACCTTGGTTTGAATTTCACTGTTCGGTTAATTGTTGGTACAGTTAGGAAACAAAAGGGGGGACTTTTTTTTTCTCGAAATGACACTTAAAATCAGCCTGCACTTACAGTAAAAATTCAGCCATTAAGTTCTTACATAAAATAAAAATATATGCACTAAAATATTTAATTAATATTATACGACAGATTAAATATTTTCTTTTTTAGGAATCTGCAACATCAATACTTGTGCTGCGTTCAAACTGGTCAGCACGTCCAGGCATCAGATCGCTCGAATGGACGAAAGTTGATGCTTTAAAATTAAAACCCATCTGCTTGCACACTTTGTCCACGTCGGTGTGTCACATTAGTGTGCGGGCGGGGTATTTTTCTGTTCTTAGTTGTTTACAACATTTTCCACTGGTAAACTAGTAGTGCCAATTCACTAAGGTAGTTGCCCTAACTGGGTTTGGCTAGCATTAGCTAACATAACAAGGAAGTTAAAAGAACATAATTACCTGCTTACCTAGCACTCCAATATCCTTCGATATCTTCCATCAAAAAAGGTACGATCTCTTCCTGAGACTCCGACTCTGCGGCTTTCCAGCTCAATCTAGCCGACTCCGGCTCTCTGATGAATAGCTTCAGCGGGCAACTTCTCCTCTGTCTTCCCTGCCCTTACTGCCAGCATCTTGTCGCTGATTGGTTGGCGCCCCGCATTTGCTGCTCCAAAGTTCTGTTTTCCCTACTTCACACAGCAGCTGCATGAATGCCTTAATGAAATGTCCGAGCAGCAGCTACATGGCAGCTCGATACCCACTTGTTGCGTGGGTACAAGAGACTTTGCATGTAATCTGACTTCCCTGCGGCTTGGACGTACTGGCCGGTGTGAGTGTGCCATTAGTCCTTCTGCCAAAGTCAAGAATTTTAAATAAATTTTTAGACTGCCCTACTGTCTGTGTCAACATTGGAGTAGGTGGAAGGGATTACAGTGCACCTGGAGTCTATGATTTCGTGACAACAGCAGAAGTCCTTTTTCCCAAAGATTTCAGATTTCTAAATCTTTTCCATAGATTTCTTAACCCAGGGTTCCTCTGAGTAAAATATATTCTATTTCTAATTTTCCTTTTATACCGTTTTGTATGAGTGTTAACAAAAAAACAGGATGATATTAGATGAATAACTTAATTTCCATATTAATGTGGGACACTGTGGTGGGGTGGTATTACTTCCATTCATCTTCCAGCCACTCCTGCTGCTAAACAATGCAAACATCACTGACTTATTCCTGGAAGCAGCATTTTTAACACACATTATTACAGTCAGATGTCCAGTGTGCTTATACTATACTTTTTGCTACGTTAAGATAACGACACCCATGAGGGCAGGTAAGCAGTCTCCTTTCGCTTAGTAACATCAATGGTAGTTTACCGCAACCACCGATGCTACCAGTTGGTAACCAGTTACCATAATATTATTATAATTATAATATTATATATTATTTTCTCTGGATAAAGAAAGATAAGGACTAATTAGTCCTAAGCTCCTATAAAAAGGATGTCCACTGTTTGGAGGGATGATGGATTGAGGAAAAATATAGGATAATCCTGAAGAAGGCATGTACAAAGCTCCAAAAGATTGATGCCGCATTCAGACCGCAGGCTTTGTCAGCGTCAGCAGCATCAAGATTACATGTTAAGTCTATGGTTGAGGCCGCTGGAAGAGCGTTACGGTCTCTAAGGCATTTTGTGAGCTTTGGCTACATCAACTTTTCAAGCTTCAAAGCGCATAATGCTAGCAACGCAGAAGTTCAGCTAGTTGAACTTTTGACGGTCTTAATGCTCTTGACGCAGCACGGCAACCAATCAGGGCGTTTCACTGTAGTGACGTTGCCCGACTTCGATGCTGCCTAGCCAACCATGATCCGCGAGTGTTTAAAACATCCAGCAGAGAAGTACCCGCCTACGAGCTTTGCAAGCTTCAGACTAAAAATGTATCTTCTGTGTATATGCGCCGAACTAGCCGCTTTTATGAGTGTTAATTGATGCTGACAAAGCTTGCGGTCTGAATGCACCATTAAGAATGAAGCAAAGGGTAAGCGTCCACCAGAACAGTGTCTCTTAAACAAACAGCTACAGGGGATTTGTTAAGATCTGTGACTTGAACAATTAGTTTGATAGAGGCTGTACCCACAATCTGACTGACCTTCACTTCCTGATGTAATGCAGTGAAAGGTGGCTCTTAATTTGTCCATCAGATAAAACCATAATAAAACTCATACACACTGAAGTAGCAACGTAAATGTTCAGGGTGAGGAAGCTGTTCATGGCTCACTTTTTGGCGGAGAAAGCAGGGCATTTTGCGGCCACAACGGCTCTTTTAAGAGCCACCAACAGACCTCGTAAGAGCTTTCCTGTCTAAATAGTTTAACTACTTTATAATAAAACATTTTAATTCATGTCTGTATAGAAAACAGCTGGCGTCATGTAGCTCAGGGTGATTAGCCACAGTGTTTCTCAGTATTTCCTCCATGTTGTGCTGATGCTGTGAATTCGTGTCAGTAACAGCTACAGTACTGTTGCATTTTCAGTGTGCCGGACTTTTTTTTTTCTTCCCAAGAAGGCATTGCGCAATTGGGAGACATAACTAGGTATATACTGATTTCCACAGGTGATAGCTGATTGCTGTTGAAGATGTTCTGTTGTTTGTGCTCGGGGAGCGAGGAAGGGAGGGCTTTGAAGAGAAGGGGGTGGTAATTAAGATGTAGAGGGATTGCTGGGAGGTGAGGCCGTTGCTGGGAGAACTCAGGCATTCAGAGCTCAACATGGCGGCGGTGAGAGTTTTAAAAGATTACTCAAGCATACATTAAGTAATCTAAGAAACACTTTAGGGATGTGTTTAAGGAGGGAATGACATAAGAATGTGATGACAAGCTTTGAAAAGTGGAGTTTACATGCCACCCCTCCTTTAAGCAGATTTCGACCTGTTCAATGAACAAACAATAATCACGCTGGATAAGTCCAATGAAGCTTTCAGAAAGAATAATTTGTACATTTAAAATAGTGGACTGAACCAAAAAGATAGCCATGGCATAACATTAACATAATACAGAAGAAAAAAGGCAGAGCAAGGAAAATACCTTAAAAATTCAGACCACGCTCTTTAGTTTAATTGTAAATGCACATATCAGGTTTTTTTAGGAAGTCTTTGCAATGATTGATATTTGTATGATGTTCACAAATGAGTTCTTTAACCAATGACCATGGGCCTCTTCCAGGGACCTCTAGTTGACCTCTTATTTACTACTACCAGTCAATTACCATTTTTAATAAGACACACACACACCACTGACCAATCACCTGACCCACTCATGCATAGAGCAGTTGGGGTCGAATGCCAGACCAATAAATCTGACCAGAAATAAAAGCTCCTCTGAACCCTGTTTGGTTTTAGAGAGCCCTTCTCTGACTCTCTCCACAATGATCCATAGCCCCAGGCGTGAAGGATGATAACAGCTTGACCGAACAATGAGAACCTGTGTGTGAGTTTGTGTGCATGCACAGTACCTACCCATGCAGAAAGAGTGACCTTGCCAATCCTGACCGTTCAGATTGTCCTTTGCCTTTTGTCCTGCATAGGTCACCACAGGTCTAGTATAGTGGAGAAGACAACGCAGATTCCTTTTTCATGTTTCCTGAAGATGTTAAGTCGAACTACAGAACAAGCTCTAATGTTTCCTTAGTGTTCAAAATCCTGTCTCTAAAACAACTTTTAAATTACCAGCACCCTAATAGTTGTATTTTATCAGTGTTAACTGAAATGCAGAGCATCCCACAGTACTGAAAGTACTTTGATTGAAGTAACAAACAATGTCCAGTTCTGCTTGAGAATGCCCTTGTCACTGTGTTGTTTTTTGAAAATCAGAGCTGGTTTGAAAACAATCACACACAAAATATGAGGACACATACTTGAGGATATTTCAAGATCAATGGCACACGTCTATCTTTGAGTGAGAGAACAATTGGTGATTAAACATTACTAGTGCATTAGTTTTCAGAGTAAAAACTGGAATTTAACAAGGTGCTGTACTTACTCTTTACTGCTACACTGATTACAATGAGCTATTTTTCTCAATTAAACCTTTCATTATAGCTAGCTTTCCCAAAATTTTGTTAAAATGCTAAAGGTGATCCAGAATGATGTAACCAGAAAACGAAGACAGTATCTCTGCATTTTGAATCCTGGACGACCCCCCACTATTTCATCACCTGGCTTGAAGCCAGGACAAAAGAGCAAGGGTGAAATGCCATACTTAAAGCAATTTAAAGAAATTATTTAAATATTAGAAAAAGAAAGATTAAACCAAAGCAAAGAAGACCACAAAACAAATTTGTCTGCAGGAAAAAGAAGATCTTCCCTGAACTGAAGGTGGAAAATATCATATATAGGGGAAGATGACACTAGCCCCAGGTGTTCCCAATCTTGTCTGCTCCCAATGTTGTAGCATCAAACTGAAACACAGGATTATTGAGCAGGTCATTACAATGTCTAGACAGGTCACCACTCCATCGTAGGGTATTATAACAGTGGCACGCCATCAGGTTCTGCAAAGCCTTATCTGCGGGCCTTAACATGCTCTGAAAACTACATTATTGAAAATATTTTTAAATAAAATTATCTTTCCCTGGTCTTTTCTCTTTATATCATACTATATCCACTTGGTTGCAATACTTCCAGTGTTGTGTATTATGGTAGACTTTTTATCCAATTATCTTCAGCTAGCTTGTGTTGTCAGGTTGTATGAAATCTGCGATAGGGCCTCAGAATCAACAGAGCAGGCTCTAGTGCATTGTAGGGTAACTAACACAGGCAGTTACAATAACCAGTCAGCTCTTAAGTCTGCGACAGCAAGGCTAGCTAGAAGGCCTCATGCTGGAGTTGGCATATATGTGTCCTCTGATTGGCAAAGCACCCGTGAGAGCCTGAAAGGCGAAATTTTGCTAAGTATCTTAACTAAACCCAGATATTCATTAGCTATTGACAGTTACAGGTGTATTTTTTAACCTATGATGACTGAAGGAGGGTGCGTCGCGTGGTGTAGTGGACGCCGCACCATGTTCAGAGGCATCAGCCCTCGAAGTAGCTGTCCCAGTTCGACTCCCGGCCGTGGACATTTACCACTGTCTCTCCCACAACTCTCTCCCCCTTTCATATCTGTCCACCGTTATTAAAGGCCACAATGGCCAAAAAACCTAATAGTAGAGAGTAGAAGAAGGGATAAATTTGGTTGGAGATATACTTGCCATGCTATTTTCACAACAGACGTTTGAAGAAACGTAACCGGCCAGGACTTATCATGCACCTGAAGCACATGTATAAACCGTACAAAAGAGCCATTGAGCTCTTCTTAAGTTAAGGCAATTTGAAGAAGATCAATGTTGATGAGTGCATTTTATTTGTATTTTTAATTATGTGCTGCCCTGCAATGGATTTGCAACATGTCCAGGATGTACCCCTCCTTCTGCCTGATGACCGCTGGTTGAATCCTTGGTATTGTAATTGCCTAGTTGGGGTCTTACAAAAAATGGTGACAGTGTGCATTCTTGGATAGAGTTATTAAAACTATGTTGACAAATATTTTTTTTAATTGGCTTGTATTTTTGAGAATTGACTGTATCTGTGTTCTTAATTTGCTACTGTGAAAATGAGCTTACTGGTTTTAAATGCTCCAGAAAATAACTGTCACTTGACCAACCTGTTGTGTATGTGATTCTGTGTTGATTCTCAAGCTGTTGTGTTGTATTGATGGTATAATTATTACTGAAGGCCTATGGGTGAAGCGTACGGCCTGCCTTTATAGAGACAACCAAGTCAAACATCCATGCAAGCAGACACAAGTCAAACATCCATGCAAGCAGAAACTTACACCTAAGGAAAATTAACCTAAAAGTCAAGTTTTTGGACTATGGGAGGAGGCTGGATTATTTGGAGGGGATTACCCATGCATGAACAGGAAAAACATGCAAACTCCATGCAGAAAAAGCCCAGACTGGGATTTAAACCCAGGACCTTCTTGCTACCAACTGTGCTTTTTACAGTCCAAAACAAAATTTGGAATACATTGGCAAAACCCAACAGTGTCCCAAAATTCGATCATTAAACTAATGGATTTGAAGTTAAATTGAAGAATCTGGACATACTCTTAATTTCCATTCCACCCTTGAATAGTTACCAATCCACAAGAATGGTGCAATCCCAAGATCCAGCTTTATCAGATTCAGAATATGGGGCTTTTACTTGTTACATGTGTTTCCAAGACCAGAACAAGAAGCAGACCCTTACATTTTTAAACTTTGCTAACACCATTTGTATACCTGTTTGTGAACTGCTAACATCATCATCGCTTGTAAAACCAAGCAGAAATATTCCTTTTTAAGAAAGCTTTTGTTTTATTCTAGGGTTTCTGCAAAACTACCAGTTGTATCACTGACTTGGTTGTACAACATGTCTTATTATATACTCATAATTTCACTTTTTTGTTTATTTATATTTCCTTGTATTTAATTGTTAGTTTTAGTCTGCATCATGCCTAATTGTTTTCTCTGTTTTACTATTCTTTGCACGTCTTGCCTTGCATTTGTTTTTAAAAGGTCAAATAAATAAAAAAAGTGTAGCCTAGTTATATTATCCAAAGGATCATACCCACCTGCAAAGGTTCTCAGAAATGCTTCACATATACCTTTTAGACTCATGGTCATATTCTGAAACATTAAGCCTGCTCGCAGAAACCAGTCCAAAGAAAATATGTAAGATTTTTTAAACCCATGAATATCTTCCGTTTGGCAAAAACACCAACATGAAAGAAAATAGATCAAAAGCACTACAAGGACATCTGGCTATTGTCCTCCCAAAACTAATTTAAAACTGCTTACTGTAAGTTTTTAGCCAAAACGTGATTTATTCTTAAGTAGAAAAAGTACAGTTGGAGGTCAGGGAGGGTTGAAGTCTAAAGCTGCTCATAGTCACAGCAGACAGTTGGATGGTTAACAATAAAGCACCATTTTTTGTTGGATGAATACATAATGTACTTTTAAGACCTCTAATAAATCATCAGTGTTTCATTTTATCACAAATCTGACTTTTGCTATTTAGTTTTCAGTTCTGCCTCCCCAGTCAATTCATGTATTTATTTTCCATGCCGGCTTGATCCTGACCCAGCTCACCCCAACATAGATACATATGCGCTCATACTATGCTCATCAGAACTTTACCTACACCTATAATCAGGGTCAATGTCCTATAACATTTGGCATTTAATAATGCATTGAATATTCTCTAAAAAGATTACATTATTTAAAAACATACATCTATTAACAAATTTGGAAACTAGAACTGGATGAACATTGAATTATTATGGATTTTCTCTAATGCACAGAGTTGAAGCTATACGTGCAAACTAAAATATATTCATGTATCCCGCATTAATATTTTGTTACTTTCTGAGAAATCAAGTACTAGTTAATTCTAATAATTAACTAGCATTAGCTAACAGGCAATACTAATGACAGAGTTGAACAAGCAACGTGAGCTCCTTTAACCTCATTATTCTAAAAACTGGGGTAAAAATGTTATTAATGAAATGTAAAAAAAAAAAATCGTCATTTAATTGAATTTGTTCTTAGTAAATGAAATGTATACAATTTAACTAATATTTTACCATAAATACAAATGTAACAAAGGTGTTCGAATTTAACACAACTTTTCAAGTGTTTATTATCTGTGAAACTTGAGTAAAATGTACTAAAAGGTGGCGGTTAAAATTAACTCAACTAAACTTGATGAAAATTGCTTAACTGATTTTATTGATTACATTCTGTTTTTTACAATGCAGTGACATTCACCCAATTATCATTCCGCCACCTCTGCACTTGGCAGTTGGAACAGGGTACTAATTGTTGAAGGCCTCACTCTGAAAATTCCAAGCATTTTCTCATTTCTATGACCAAAAAAGCAATATTTTTCCCTGTAACAATAAAACCTTTCCACTGAAAGAGTTTTAGCTATTCTGTTTAAGCTGTTTAAAGGTGTTTGTTTTGCATTAGGTGCTTTTTTCCATAGACTGTATTAAACAATGGACTAACCTTCCGGTACGTCCCCCGTAGGTTTCTGAATAGCAAAAATGAGGCCAATTGGGCGGTTCCCACCACCGCCATGTTGTACACGTCACTCGCCTTATCACTCTCAGAAATTCCAAAATTGGGCAAAGAGGTGGAGATGAGAGTGGCGCTGTGAGGCTGGGGGCGGAGACTTGATGCTCCGAGCCGACGTAGCTACAAGCTAGTCAGAAGCTAGTCGGGAGCTAACTTAAGCTAACGTAGGCTGCAGCCAGTTTCAGCCAGAAGACCGCGGTTGAGAGACTTTTAACCCGTGTAGAAAGAGATAAAAAGCTCCGACCAGAACAGCATTCCTCTCTGCCACCTGACAGAGACACCCCCAAGCTCGTTAAGCTTCAGCCGGTATGAAGCCTCCCCCCAAAGCAGAGACTTCTTGGACGGTCTGTCACTGTAATCAAAACCACAGCAAGTCATCTTTGCCCAATAATTGCAGATTAACATCCAAAACCGAATAAAAACTGCAGAGGCAACAGATAGTGGAGTTCAGAAACACCAAATAACTGAAGACTTTACGTTCGTCCCAGGCTGTGAAGAGTTCCGCAAGCAGACTACGGAGCAAGCTATTAGCTACAGTTAGCCACCATTAGCCACCAGCGTTAGCCTAGACGGACCTGTCAATCAAAAGGACACCCCCCTAATTATTCATAATTTCTAAATTAAATTACAAATAAACGGAGGAGTTAGAAAAAAATTCACCCCCCTCAGAGTTGTCATGATGGTAAACCTGAACTATCTAACCTAAAATGTTTTTTGAACCAGGCTGTAAACATGTTTATTTTTGCTGTAAAGTTGGCGTTTTTAACATGGGAGTCAAGGGGAAGTTGCTCCTTTTTGCAGCCAGCCCCCAGTGGATGAGGGCTGAACTGCAATTGTTGTCACTTCCGCGTTGGCTTCACATTCTGCGGGCAGAGTTTGCCCCTTGCTTTTTTCTTGACATCTCAGTCAATGTTGCTGGCAACCTCACTTCTCTGTGGAAAGTTTCACTGGTGTTGCATTACGTTCCAGTTTTTAACAGACCAAAGTCTATGCGTCTCATCTACAAGGCTTTACATCTTAAGCAATGGGAGCCCATTGGGCTGGCTAAATCTTTAATAGGCAGATAGAACATGAATTAATGGTACCCGAAGTATATTGTTTGACTGAGGCTCATTAATCAAATAAATCTCTTAAATATCTATCTATATTTTTATTACTCATGTTCAGAATTCAATTTGTGTTGTGGATTTTGATTTCCTTCAATCAGAAAACTTTCACTATATTCACAACTGTCAGACAAAAATACTCCTTATAATATGATGACAGAAAGTTTTGTTTTGAAGACAATGTACGATAAACATACACGTTTACATTTCATCAATGTAACCGAGGTCCCCACAGAAATCTGATTTTTGTCAGAACTAATCCAACTGAAGTATGAGGTGTCAAAATTATTTGCATTCTTTACTTGCACTTTCATATAAGCTTTTCACTCAAGCAAAAGTAAACTTGCACTGGTTTAAAACTACTTAAAGTATAAAAGTTAAAGTAATATAAGTTAAAATATGCCGAAAATGGCGTTCGGGAGGAAAGCTTAAACTACCATACCTCCCCAAAAAACTTCAGCTTAGCAATTACACATATGTATAAATAAATTCCCCTCACCCACTGTGGGTGGTTTTTCCCATTCCAATCTCTGGTCCTCTACCAGAGGCCTGGGCGCTTGAGGGTCCTGCGCAGTATTTTTGCTGTTCCAAGTACTGCACTTTTCTGGACTGAGATGTCTGACGTTGTTCCAGGGATCTGCTGAAGCCATTCCTCTAGTTTGGGGGTCACTGCCCCAGGTGCTCCGATTACCACAGGTACTACTGTCACCTTCACCTTCCAAGCTTTCTGTAGCTCCTCTCTGAGCTCTTGGTATTTCTCAAGCTTCTCATGATCTTTCTTCTTGATGTTACCATCACTTGGTATTGCCACATTCAGCTCAACGGCTTTCCTTTGTTCTTTATCATTCACCACAATGTCCAGTTGGTTCGCCATTACCATCATGTCTTTCTGGATCTGGAAGTCCCACAGGACTCTTTGCTCGGTCATTCTCCACAACCTTTGGAGGTGTTTTCCACTTTGACCTTGGGATTTTCAGCCCATACTCTGCACAGATGTTTCTGTATACTATGCCAGCCATTTGGTTATGATGTTCCATGTATGGTTTCCCAGCATTTTACACCCTGCTGTTATGTGCTGGATTGTCTCAGATGAATCTTTGCACTGCCTACACATTGGGTCTTGTCTGCTGTGGTAGATCTGGGCCACTATCTATCTTAGAGGCTGCTCCTGTGCTGCCAGGATGAGTGCCTCTGTGTTGTCCTGTAGGCCAGCCCTCTCTAGCCATTGGTAGGATTTCTTGAGATTAGCCACGTCAGTCAAGATGGCCAAATATATATATATATATATATATATATATATATATATATATATATATATATATATATATATAGCGTCTGTAAAATAGACCACTAACAAAGGGCTCAGTTTTGCTAAATCATGGTTTCTTTGCTTATTTAGGGAACACATTGGTCCATGATTTATTTTCGGTCATACATTGTGGCACATCATATATACAGTGCTTAGCATAAATGAGTACATACTCTTTAAAAAGTACAAATTTAATCAGTAGCTCAATGAACAAAAGAACAATTTCCAAACTTTTCACAAGGCTGAGTTTTATTGAACACTTATTTAACTCCATAACATGAAATTAAGGTTAATATTTGAACTTAGATCACAAAATCTTCAATTTTACTCAAATTACTCAAATAGTTGAAGTAAAAATGAATACACCCCACAACAAAAACTACTACATCTTGTATTTTGTATGAGCACTGTGATTTTTAAGGACAGCACCAAATCTTCTAGGCATGGAATGAACAAATTGGTGACATATTGCAACATCTATCTTTTTCAATTCTTCGAGAATAACATCTTTCACAGCCTGGATGCTGGATGGAGAGTGATCCTCAACTTCTTGCTTCAGAATTCCCCACAGGTGTTAGACTGGATTCAAATCAGGAGACATTAAACAATAACTTTAGATGTGTGTTTTAGATCATTGTTGCATTTGAAAATTGCACAAACGACCAAGTGCACTGAGTGATGGCAGCATCTTCTCCTTCAGTATAGAGCACTACATTGTCGAGTTCATGATACCATCAATGAAATGCAGCTCCCAAACACCAGCAGCACTCATGCAGCCCCACATAAGAACACTGCCACCACCATCTTTCACTGTAGGCGCCATTCATTTTTCTTTGAAATCCCCACCTTTATGACGCCATACAGTTTTTATACCACTAGTTTCAAAAACAGTGATGTGCTTTTTTGCGGATGGGTTTTAGGAGAGGCTTCCTTCGTGGATGATACCCATGCATGCCATTGCTCTGCAGTGTGTGCCATATGGTGTCACTCCAGTTTGGCTTTCTACTGCTTTAGCTAACTTCAGTGAACTTGCATGGCGATTTTCTTCAATCCTTCTCATCAGAAGACACTCCTGTCGAGATGTTAACTTCTATGGCCTGGACGTCTCTGTTAGATGTTTGCACTTCCATCTTTCTTAAATTTTTGGATCACTTTTGCTACAATATTTTGACAGATATGCAAAGCTTTGCAGATCTTTGTGTAGCCTTCCCCTTTTTCTGTGTAAAGAAATGATGTCCTTTCTCAGATTTTATGACATTTCTCTTCCAGCCATTGCTGACACCATGAAATGGAAAGGGTTTTCTTTGTCAAGTAATGCCCTTTTATAGTCACCTGTCTGCTGGACACCTCTTACATGAATCATTAGACTCACCTGTGGTTGAATGCCTCCTTATTAGAATGTTGTAGTCTTAAGTGTGGTTTCTCTCCTAAGACTATAATTGGGGTGCACTCTGTGGCATGGTACACAACGAGGGCCCAGGTGCAAATTAACAAATCATGTTTGCAATCAATGTCCCACATTTGTAGGAGCATTCTGCAGTAATGTTGATTCTGAAAGGAAATTAAAGGTTTTCTGACAAATGTAGTGGGGTGTACTCATTTATGTTGAGCACTGTATGCACATATGGGCTGTTTAAGCAGAAACATGCATCCTGCCACAAGGCAAAGTGCTTTAGGAATGATTCAAGTAACAGTAGGTTTGAGTGTTGACTTGTCCCTCAAACTCCCCAGATCTCAGTCCAGTCAAGCATCTGTGGAGTCTGAAACAAACACGGCTGTTCACAATAGGCTTAAACTTTTTTCAGGAATCAAAAGATCCTGTGCAAACATCTTAGTGCCAAATACCACATCACAACTGCAGGGGGTCTGGCTGAGTCCATGGCTTGACAGGTCAGGGCTGTTATGGCAGCTAATTGGGAACCAAAAAGTTATTTTACAGGTGCCAATGTTAAGCGTGATCAGTGAATGGATAACTACCACACATTATTCATCATCAAAGGTAACTGTAGATTCAGAGTACAGCTTTTAAAATCTGCATAATCTTCTTACTATAGGGATACTCTCTGTGCACATTTGCTGCATATTGAACCGAATGACTATGTCAATCAAAGACCACCAGAATTTAGACATCTCGACATTTAGGGATGAACATTTCTTTGTACATGCAAACTTTCTTGCATGCGTCCTATTGCTTTCCTTGGCAATCTTTTTGCTTGGGTTAAACGTAACTTCAGAAAGGCCAGAGCTCGCAAGCTTCGCTGTCTCCAGTTCAGCCCACATCTTTCTCCATGCATCATTACCGCTGCAGAACCCTTGAGCCAATAAACAGCTCAGTAGCACTGGTCTTATTTAAAATGAGTGTAGGGGAAATGGAAAAACCAGACACATGCACACACACAACACAGCAAAACACTTAACCAGCCAGTTTAGTAAAACACACACACGCACACACATTGGAGCATGAGGAGTTTGATGGCAAACTGCATATTTCTAAATCTAAAAACATGCAAAAGCTATACTAAAATAAGGTAAACACACAATCACTTACATAGCTTCTAATTAAACTCAAAATGACTGAAATGAGCTCAAGAAGTTGTAATTAATACCTGGAATACACACTTAGGGTTATTAAAGTCTCTGCCTGAGGACCTCTCACTGTTGTAGAAATTTCATATAATTAATATCTGCAATCAGACACATGAAAAAGTCGCTCGTATTCTCTAAAAGATAGATGTGCTTCTTGTTTTCCCCTCATCCCAAGACAATATTTGGCCCTGCAGAAGAAAGGAAATGAAGAATAAATAATAGAAGACATTGGCAGCGGGAGAATAATTATACGCTACTCTATCCAATCTACATAAATAAACGCTCACAAGGCAAGAGAGAAAGGGAGCGCTCACGGTTTTGTTTAAAGTCATTTTTCAGGCCACGGCCCACCACGTTTTGATGCCTGTTTATGGCTGCAAGCGTGTTTTACATTGTAAATGAAATATTTGGTTTAGGTTGGCCAGGCCGCGACCAGTGAGTCACAGCGGAGAACTGATGCTGAGTGTGTATCCTAGTGTGACATTAACCATTCATCTCTGACCTGCAGCGCACAGCACCAGAAACTCAATGAGCTCTCTGTAAAGCATCACTGAAGGATCTATTTTCACATGCCTCCAGGACCTGCTGAGAACCGCCGTGTGATTGTTGTTTTAAAAGATACCATTGGGCCAAAAGCCTTGCTCCACTTGGCCTGAATACTTGAATGGGCTCATGACGGATGTTAAGCATGTTGTTTAGTGCAGTGAATTGCCTGCAACACTGTACCACTAATGCATAACAGAGACAATACAAAAATCTTTTTTTTTATTTTAAAGGGGACATTCTAAAAAACATGGCAATAAAGTTCTTTGCACAAAATCTTGTTTCTAAGCTGAGGTTTTGCCACACTTGAGAATGGCATTGGATTGGTGGGCAGAGTATCGACAGTTAAGGGTTGGTTATATGCAAATTCCGCTTCTTGTGATCTCACATTAAGGTACTTTTTCAAATGGCTCTTTGAAACACAAAACTTCTAAAAGCAAAAATGAGCTAATTTAATGGATGGATGTTTGGAGTGTTTATAGTAGCAGCAGAGACCCAAATGGCAACTCACAAGGATGAAAAAACAACTGTTTGTGTAATATGTCACCTGTTACATTTAATTTTGTCCAAATTCATGTTCATTTTACATTGTTTTATAAGTGTTTCCCTTTCCTTTTAGAAAGGCAAACTTCCTGGTTAAATAAAAATAATTTCAACCTACAGTGTGTCTGAAAGTGATATGACTAGATGAAAATACACCAACATTGTTTGTTTTTCTCAGTCTGACTAAAGTTTTTTTTTATTTTAGTCATATATATCAAAAATATTATTGTTTGCAAAATGCAAGTACATTCTTTTTTTACAATATTGTTTTATTACTTCAAATTTCAACTTTTTCGTTAGTTTGTGGTAGAATTGCCTTTTAACCGTCTTGGCTTGGGTCAAATGCATTTGGCATCCTTCCAAAAGCTTCTCACACAATAACTGGCTTATGTTTTGGCCCATTCCTCCTGAAAGAAGTGCTGTTTACTGAGTCTGATGTGTAGGATAGGATAAAAAATCACAGTGATCCGTTTTTTTTTTTAAATCAGACTAGCATGCAGTCATATTTGATATGTTTGAATATTTTTGAAAGGTTTTATTTCAACAAGTGAAACATATTTTAAATCGCACAGAACCTGATTTGCCTTTGAAAATTATGAGTTTCTGTTTATGGTCTTGAAAACTAGATATGTAAGATGTGTATTGCCTGCAGATAGTGCTGACATTAACTTTACGTTGTCTTCAGTTTGGTATTATATAGGATTAAATGAAATTCATGTAAATTATGTATAAATGTATCAAAAAATATGAGCTGACTTAAATAACTTTTTTTTTTGTGAATTTGCAGTATTTTAACAAATCGAACGTCATTAAATGAACAATACTGTAGCAGGTTTAAAGTGACAAACAATGTCACTTTACCCACTTTTCCTAAATGAAGCTGTTCTCTATGAATAAAGTCAGAGTATTTATATGTGTGGGGATGATTTCTGATATACAAAGAGACATACTGTATTTAGAATGAACAAGTTAGAATTATCTAAAGAGTGCAAAGTTTACTGTCCACTACTGATCATTAAATTTACTCTTGGACTATCTGCTAAACATAGCCAGGGGTTTTTGCTGCATTGCCCATCCTGCTTGTCCAGGTTATCAGATAGGTAGTAATGAGTCATCGTCCTTGTTCACATCAGCTATCTGTTTGATCAAGACACTTGTTGCTTTTAGCTGTTTACACTCCGTCTGGCACTCCAGCTCCAAGGATGTTTGGGGATGCTGGAAGCTTCAACTGGGCCTTGATCAGAAAGCACAGAAATAAACATCTCCCCATACATATTTATACACAGACGCAAGAGAGCCTGCAGCCAGAAGACTGATATATATAATGCATAAACTGTCGCATTTACACATACGCGTGGATACAGTAAACACACCGATGAACAACCTCTGAATAAAACATGTCTGTGAGCTCAGAGGCACATTTACATGTGCGCAGAATGAGACACACAACCTACCAGGGCTTCAGATCACCCTTGGCATGCTTTGGTTAACTTTGGAATCAGCGAAGGTTTGGCTTGTCTGTTCATGCCGTCTCGCTCCATCGGTTACTCCATCAGCGTGTTCATCTATCTCCTCGTCCGTATGTCAGTGCTGAGATAAAAAGCTCTTGCCCACCACTCTCAGCTCAGCTGACAGGCAGAACGGGCTCTGCTTCAATGCTGCAGCACAAGAGGACCACAAAATGACAGGATGCTGCTCAACATCCTTTGAGGAGAGTTTAATTAGTCTGAGGATGAATAAATTATACGTGAATGGCTTTCTACGAATATTAATTACATCTTTTGTTAATTAACAAGAAAGAGACAATGAACTGGTATGACTTCTGCCTAATGACTATTGTGCTCTATAACAAGACTAAGGATCAGAGCATGTTTCAGTTAGTTCAACTAAAGGACATAACATTCACACCTTTTACTACTTCCAAACTCACCCACTGCTTTTCCTCTGTTTGTAACATTACAAACACAAATTTGGAGAGTGGGGTAAGTTGAGCTATTTTTTTAACTTATGTTGGTTTCTAGGCGAGGGAAAGTGATACAAAAGTAAAACAAATATATCTACAATTATTTCAGGAAGTTTCCTGTCAGTGGATATGCAAAGAATGCATAGATGATGTAAGGCGGTATAAATCTGACCTCCTGAAAAAAAGTGGTCTTGTGTCCAGTCAGGGGGTAAATTGAGCGACCTGGGAGTGAGCTGACCAATTCACTTTTTTACAGTTTAAACCTTACTGTCACTTTAAAATATCCTAAAGGAAACTTTACATTATACACAAATCAAGTACAAGTGTACCATTATAAGAAAATTTAATAAAAATGATGATGATGATGATGATGATGATGATCGAAGTGGCAACATGTCCAGGGTGTACACTGCCTCTTGCTCAATGACTGATGTGAGGTTGAGGCCACCTCACTAAAAGGTGTGCTAGTGTTATCGGAACTTCAAGGTCCTTCATCTGATGGGGTAAATAAGCTGGCAATATCTTCTCAGTGGCCATGTCTCCAAATTGAAAGTTTAAGGAATTTACTTAGACGTCAGAATATTGCAGCTGTTTTGACAGTAAAGCAGCAGAAATAGCAAGAGATTGACGATTAATGAAGCAGGGATGATTGCTGTGTTTCTTTTTGCTATGTTTTTAATAGGATATGTTGATATAAAATGTTCCATTTCTACAAGGTGGGTTGTTTTGCGGCATGTGCTGATATCTTTTCCCAACGAGTAACAATCACCCAAGTGGCTGGTACTCTTTTGGTTCCTGCATTGTCCCAGAAAACAGCCCTGACGGCCCAGCCAGGTGAGGGGGCTATCTCATACGACAATCAAATGAAAATATTTTATATTTTAGAGAGAATATAACTTGTGCTTCAAGGTGGGGTAAGTTGAACAACTGGGTCAACAACTCAACAACTCAAGGCATCTGGCTCACTTTACACCACAGCTACCACTTTAGACAACAAATGGCCAAGCTCATCGATTTAAGCTAATCTTTAGCTAAATTGTTCACAAGTTTTAATATTTTTGTAAGTCATTAACATGAATCATATTAATTGTTAGACCTAGATCACTTAGCTTTCATGTAACAGTCAAAATAACTAAAATGTTAAAAAAAAATACTTTGACTTGCAAAAACAAGTGTTTTGTAAATAAATCATACTAACCACTCTACCACAAACTTCTTTCAGTCACAGAAACAGCAAAATGGAAGGTTCATGCAGAATTTAGGGTCACATGACATGAAATATGTATCATTGCCTATATACAGGGTGTGGTTCAACTTATTCATTGGCTCAATTTACCCCACTCTCCTTTATATTTTAGAGGGATTTTCTTATGATAGACAAAGACAAAGTATGACTTAATTGTTAAGCTAAGGTAAATGACAAGAGATGCATTAACAACAGTATCAGTTGATTTAAGTCTCTTTTTTTTTAAACATATCTGCATCAATTCCATTAGAAAACTAATCTCCTGTTAGCAACCAATGTTTATTTCCATCTTTTCGCCATTTGTGTATGTGCTTCAGGAGGGAGAAGGAAGACGGGTGGCCATGTGGTGTTTGTTTGGACAAATGACGGTGATGGTGATGCAGCGGAGGATTGTGTGGTGTTTAGCTGAAACAGAGAAGAGAATGTTTTTGTTTTTATTTTGTTTTTCATGCTGTTGAAGGTTAAGGTAAATAAATATCTGTAAATAACATTTATTTGCCAAACCAGCAACATTAAAATTGGATATTGATATGGGCACAAATGTATCATATCTTTGCATCCCTAAAATCCCCCATGGTTTACCATATCTTTTTAGAAATAAATATAACGATAACCTCATAATCAATTCTTTGTAGAAGCACCTTCACAATAATCATAGCAGCAAGTCTCCCAGTGTGCTTCTATCAGCTTGAAATCTCTACAGACTGGAATATTTGCTGAGTCTGCTTTGCGGCATAGCTTAAATAGTGAACACAAAAAAAAACGTATTTCCAAGACAACCAACAAATTTCTAGTTTGATTTACATTTAAACATGAAGTATTCTCATTGCAGCCCTGACTACATTTCTGAGTGTTTGGGCCTTTGCAGCCTTTAAGACTGCCCTTCAGTTAGCTCCCTACATCCTCCTATCAATACTACTATATGTTTACACACTGAGAATCAATGTTCAGTGTGATGTACAACTAGTTTTCCACCAGGTCACAATTTTTTGTTTTCTTAAACATTTAATATTGGTCTCATCTGACCAAACCAATTTCTTCTACTTTCTTGCACATGGCCTGTGCAAACTCTAATTTTTGAACTTCCCTCTCGCTGCTTTTCCATTACAACCAGAATTGCACGCACATATGCAGCTCTGCAGCTCCTCCAGAGTTACCAAGAACCTCCGGGCTACTTCTCTTAACAATGCTTTACCCACCAGGCCTATATGTTTAGGTGGATGGCTAAGGTTTTGGTAGGTTCACAGTGGAGATATCTCTTTGTGAGATGGTGAAAGCTTGGCATACAGTTTTTTTTACCTAAATTTGGTTTAAATGTCTTCACAATTTTCTACCTGATCTGTCTCCCGTGCTCCTTGCTCTTCGTTCTGCTTTTTATTCGCTAATGTTTTTGAACAAAAATTTTGAGACCTTCAAAACATAGCTTGATTAATACTGAGATTAAACTACAGTGAGGTGGAGTCCATTGTGTGACTTTTGAACAACATAGTTTACTTAGGGGTATCAGAATAAAAGGAGCTTAGCACAATACTTCTGATTTTTTTATTTTTTTTATCCTAAAACTCATGAATCCACTTTCTTCCACTTGGTGTTGGTCTGTCAAAATACATTTTACAAAGATTTGTGGAAGAATGACAGGATGTTTTTGAACAAGAGAAATAGGTCATTTAAATGAAAGAGAAATACTTAAGAAAATGAATTATCATTATTGAATAATTCAGAGGATTAAATGGAAATATTGAGAACTGGTTAGACAACTCCTGGTATTCATGACCAACTATCTTTGTATTTTAGATGTAGTTGTCCTCCAGCTAACCTGATTGAAATGACTACATTACCTCATTAGCATACCATTGACCTTGTTAATAACCATCCATTTCAAGTCACGTGTGTGGCACCTTGAAAGTATATAGATTATGGAGTACAGTGTGCCCTTAGGCCCAGGACTGGGAACTACTGGGTTAGAATTTTGAACATTTATGTTAATAAAAGAGATATTAAGGTAGTACTATTTGTGGCCAGACGGGGGTGCAAGAGCCCCATATGACTACTTGCTTTTTTCCCTGACCTCCTATAATCATTGTCGATTACTTACTCGCATCCCAACCACAACCATGTACCCATATCTATAAAAGCATGCATATAGGCAGTGGAGGCAGGTACATTGGAGATGCCCTGCTGATGAACCTCAGGCTTCTGACTGACAACAGCAGCTTGCCCCACTTGTCGGGACACCAGGCGTCTCTTCTCAACTTTAAATTGCTGCGTTCCTTATTACTGCAGCAAACAGACAGATATTTGTTAATGAAGCCACATGCTTCAGTAACCACAGCTCCCTTCGGGGGGGGGGGGGGGGAGTAACCACCTCTTCTCAGTAGCCTCCCATCCCACAGATAATGGGGTTAAGGGTAATTGTCAAGAATAGGATTACAGAGGGGATCTAGAGGAATAAGAGCAAAAAAATGTCAATAAAGAAAAAAAAAACTTTTCAATAATTGGACCGGATAACTTAGTTGCTACTCTGTTTTATTTCATGCTAGGTTTGGATTTAGAGCTCAACTTCTTTTTAATGTTCTTGAGATGGGCTTTATGATGTGATGTCATGAAACCCAAGATATCACGTTATGATGTTACTACATTGCTTGAAGATAAGTGCTAAGAGCATCTCAAAGCATGGACAGCACAACATGTCACACACATATCACACACAAACAGTGTTTGATAGCTGGTCCTCAAAGACAAGCATTTAAGCATCTGAACTGAAGCAAGGATGCTGTTAGGAGTATCCAAAAAGTGTCCTCAATAAGAGTAGGACTACTTCCACATTTTTCACATAAGACAATTAAAAAGAAGGCATCCAAAAATGTACTTGAGTAAGAGTAAAAAAGGATTTGGTAAAAAGGCCACTTGAGTACTGAGAAAAATTTGATTTACTATATTTTTAAATGATGTCATCAGGGGAACAGAAATATAAGGTTATGGTCATATTTGGGTATTTTAAAGACAAAAGTGAAAACAAATTGACAAAAAAATAACCAAATAACCAAAATAGCACATTTTAAACGTCAAAAACACACTTTTATAAGCTAGTTTTCCCAATTTAATACCACTACTTACAGTAAGCATTGTACTGTATCTTCACTTGACCTCAAAATGCAACAACAAACTCAACAGATATAAAATTACATTCAAAAACCAAAGGTGTGTAGAAAAAACTGAGATCATTTAATAAACTGTATGCTTGTGTCTGTGTCTTTTTAAAATAAGTTTGTTTTTCTTTCAATGAATTATCTTTAAAGAGGGTAAAGAATCTAGAAATTCTACTCAAATAAGAGTAGCGCTCATTCATAATGATATTACTCAAGTAGAAGTAAAAAGTATGGAGTAGTAAAATACTTTTGAAAGAAAGTTAAAAAGTTACTCGTGTAAATGTAACTGAGTTAATGTAACCAGTTACTACCCACCTCAGGTTAAATAGTAAGTCATGTTGTGGGATTATAGCTGTGTCAGGCAGCAGCTGACAAGATTACAATACACAGCCTAATATCTTCATGAATAGTTCTACCATCTGGTGAGCTGAAATAGACTTGTGAATATGCAGATATGTTTCAGATGACTGCTTGACTACTTTACTCTCTCTGTACCTTACAATAAAATAATTTACCACTACAGCAGTGAGTAATGCAAGCAATTTGTCATTTTATTACCCCACAAGCACAATACTGGACAGGTACAGGTACAAAATGAAAAAGCCTGATAATGTGAAGGGAGAAAATGTGGGTATAAATTAACCAAGAAGCAAACTGAATTAAGTCTCTTTCTTAAACTTCTTTCCTAAATCTGGTTTCAAAATCATGCATTTTGACTCCGATACAACACCTTCCCTCACATTCAGATCAACCTTCTTCCATCTTGGTGTCCCACTTTAGGTTGAGGACCAGAAAATATTCAGCTGCTTCTATCCAAGTATGGTGACATAAACAATGTAGCCACAAAGGACCATGGTTCAACAATTTCAGTATTGATTTATTTAAAAACAAGGACTACACATACACTTTCATATAAATATGCTGAGATTTTAGCCAGTGGCCAATTTCCATCCTTGGTCCCTGGGCAGGTTGATGGTCTTGAAACATTAAAATACATACATAGGGCAATACTAACATAATTTAAGAGTTGCAGCATACCATAGATCATAGCATAACGTTAAGTTACATTAGCCATTAAATTTGCATCATAGTTACAATTTAAATAGACATCCAATTAAAACAATGTATATCTAAGATAACTCTAGCAACAATCGTCAATTATACAAGATGTGTACAATGTTATGTTTTTTGATGCGTGGCTTCTTTATACTTCTCTCTCTAATCCAACATTTCTATAGGCAGCTATGCTCCTACATGTGGAGTTTCTCGACATCAGATTTCAGCTCACCTCACTTTTTAAATCAGCCATACAGATTACCAACTACTTGGTTTGAAACTTCTGAAAACAAAATCACTGCTAGAGACTTTCCTTCATCTGCTGGTTTGGGTTTAGATCTACGGTGGGCTCCACAAAGCTCAGGTGGAGAAGGCAGAAAATCTTTGCCCACTAAATCAACTGAGAGATTAGAAAAACAACAAGGCTGGCTTTGGATGTACAAGTGCATCTGCTTCTCCCCTCCAGGTTGGTTGTCCAAGCTTTCCTTTTTTCTTTGTCTTTGACTGTGGCTATTATCTTTGACTCTAGGAACAGCAGCTTAGTAAAGCAAACTTCTAGGTCTGTAATTTGTTGTCCGTCCTCAGGCACTGCATTCTCAGTACCATCAAAGTTTATGGCAGCAAGTTTATTCTCAGCTCTTACAGCTAGCAAGTCAGGTTTGGACAGGATGTCTGCTATGAACTCATATAATATGATAGGGTAGTGTTATCAATGATAACAATATAAAGGTGCTTTATGTTTGTACTATGAAGATTTTTTTCTCCCGAGTTCACAGAAGGTATTACAACAAGAATGAGCCCTGAAGTTGGAATTTCTACAGGAAAAGTGAAATGTTCACAAGCATCCCTGAGAATATTATCCCACATGCCTCAAACACAAATAAAATAGTGAAAAATGCAGCTATAAACTATTATCACTTCTCAAAGTTTGAGGTAAAAAAAAACCTGCTGTATTTTTCGACATATTTAGTTTGTCTTTGAACATATTGTTGTTTGTTTGTGTTCCTGTTAGTAGTTTGGAAAAAAACACCAAAGCTGACCCACTGACTATCCGACTTTATACCAAAAGGGCTCTGACTTCCAAAACAAACCCAGAACACACTATACTTAACAGACTGGAGACTGGGGTTTAGGCGGAACAGTTAAGTAAAGTAAAATTGCTTATAAAGTCAATTTTTTTTCTTCACCCAAAGAGACTCCATATTGAAATATCCAGCAGATGCAGGGACAATTATGTAACACAACATTACAGATTTAAACTCCAATCCTGACGAATACTCATACAATCAAGTAATTTATTTTTTATCAGCACTCATGACATATACATGTAAAATTATTTATTTGTATTTGTTACTAAATTTCTATAGATAATTATTATTTTTTAAATATTTTTACATGACCTCTACATTTCTTTATTTAAGTTAATTTCATTTTGTAATTTAATTGTTTTTAATATCTTTTATTTTTAATTCTTTTCTTAAATTACCTCTATGTGTAATACACATGCTACATAAAATCCTTTCATATATTTTGTAATAAAAGGTATTTTCTACTTTAAAGAAAAAAAGAAAATGTTCCCAGAAATAAAAATCTATACTGCTCAATTTTTATTCTTTTCCTTTTTTCCTTCAATTTTCAGTGTCACACAATATCAACAAAGCATCTGTTTTCAGAGGTTCACAAGGGAATGGTTTATTTTTGATCCCATGTTTTGTATAATGATGGTAACCTTTCCAGCAGCAGTAGTCATTCAGACTGGAAGAAATGTGCAGGAAAAGCCTTGGCTGAGGATAAGTCCGCTCATAAAAGGCTACTGTGTTAGTGCTGACTGACATATCAAACCATTGTGCCACCAGCAGCTCAACTATCAGAAAATTTTCTTAGTTCCCCCTCATGAAAATGCCCTGCAGTTTCCTGTAGGGCACATAGACATAGTGTCCCGGTCACACACAAAGACTAAATAATTTTAAACTTTTAATCATGGGACCAATAAATTAAGGCCTGCTGTTAGACTGCTGTGTGCAGAATAACAGGAAACAACCCCAAAGCTACAATACCCATACAGTTTTTCCATAGCAACCTTTTTTTCCTGCTTTGTCTATCACTTGTGGTCTTTAAAAAAAAATCACAAAGCACAGAGGCAGACAGATTACGTAGCATTTTTAATTCTGACGTTTTTCAAAAATACACACAATACCACAGAAATATCAAAAAGAAACATGGACCAAAAGCAAAATTGGTTTCTTCTCTAGAGTTGTCAGGATGCTCCAAAACATATTAGATTTCAGCTCTCTCCTCCCACAGCTATCATCCAAAGCAGCAGAACTTCTCTCTGACGCTAATTAGACTAGATTGGATCCAATTTACGCCTACACAGACAGCTTCAGGAAAACCTAAGGCAGCCAAGAAAGAGAGAATAAACACAGCAACATATATGTTACCATGATTTAGACATTAGGGGCAGATTAGGGGGTGGCATGGATACTGGCTGGATGTTTTCTGAGAAGACTCAAATCTGAATTTTTCAGATATTGGAAATGGCTTGCAGGCCAGTTGCGTAAAGTAGACTGAATACAGCCTCCTTGAGCTCAATAAAGAAGAAAAGCTTTGGCTTGCTTGGGGATGTAATATGTATTAAACACCTGCATTAGAGTATTGTTGTGAATCTTATTTTAAAAATGCTAGGTTGGTAAATGTCAACTTGCTGTAGGTTGTACAGAAAATTAATGGTAAGTAGATAGTTTTACATATGTGGTAACATGGGGAGAATATAAAAGTACTTAGATAATCCTAAACATTTAGTAAATATCAGAGAGGCAGATGTTCTTTGAATGATAAAGAGTAAAGTAGTAGTACAGGCATTGCGAGTCTCACGTTTAATGAAAAAATATAACAGGTCACACTGTTATTTGTTATACTAATTTATAATATTAACTCAATAATAATCCTACTCCACTCTGGAGTTGTGAGCTGTTTTTGCCTGATGCTGGATTTACTTTGTATCTCTTAGGAGCTACAAGGCAACGACTCCCAATTATGTGTCATCGTATCATGTTATTATTAAAATGACATATAATAGTTGCCACAACATCACACAATTTATTGACATGTTAAATTAACTCGAATGGTGGTTTGCAAGGAAAGTTCAACTTCTTGTTTAGCGGTTTTATTGTCCTCGTTAGATGTAACCAACCACAAGCTTGTTTTTGTGTTCATTTTTGCACATGAGCAAATATTCCCCCTACAAATTTTACATTTTTCCAAAATAGTTCAGAAATACTCTTACTAACAACAAATGTTGGCCTAGTTGCACATTTAGCATAGTAGTAGAACTCTGCTTGCCATAGGAAAAATAACCGGCAAACAAAATGAGGTCAGAAGATATCTAGCCGCAGACATGTAACCGATGGAAGATAGTCTTGTGGAAGAAGTCCGTAGGTATGAACATTTATATAACCCGAACGTGTGTTTCTAGGTGGCTGCCCCCTGTTGCCATGACGGGGAGTTGCTTTGCTAAGAAGTTCAAAAGGAACACACCTCTGCCGATACGTGTGCAAACTGGCTGACGGAGAAGAATAAACCTGGCTTTAGTTTTTTAACGGTGTTATACAGCCAGACTTGTAGGAGGGTGATGGTGGAGCTTATTTAGTGTTCCATTGAAGCACCAACAGAAAGGCAAAAGTGTGATAAGAGTATAAATGAAACTTAAATGTTAATTTCACTATTCTGGAGTATCAATTTATATTAATCTAATTGAAGTACAAGTTTTAATTTTGCCATATTTATGTAAGGGTGTAACAGTGGTCTGAGCCAAAGAGTATTTTAACAAGTAGATTAGAAAAAATAAATTAAATTTAAACTAAATTTATCATAATAAAAGCAGCGTTTACCTTCTATTTTTATATGATCATTAATATAATTATAACGAAGCTCTATATGAGATGTATGGGTCTGAGTGCTGAAGAATCTTAATTAAAGACCCGCATCTCTTTTGGCTTTCTCTTGGCTCTATCAGTCTTGGGCTCCTGGCAGATATAATTTCTCTTGGAGGTGAACAGAGGTCGCTACAGTCTGTAGGAGGGAAGTTAGCCAGTTTGTCTTTGGTGCAGAGGGAAGGTGAGCCCGACTCATCCATCCAGGTGGCTGCTGACGGGTCCAGATAAGTATCTCTCCCTGGGCAAAAATAACACAACGTCCCATTGAGACCTGATAATTACACAGACCCACTGCCACACAGGGTCTGATGTATGGCCTCAGATAGCCATCTCACACCCACTAAGCTGCTGCACACTCACAATCACACACAGGCTCAAACACTTGCATTTAACACAAGGGTTGAAAGAGCACAAACATATCAAATCTATTATAGATTTGCCCAGTGCTTCTTTTGCTAACCCCAGGTGTAACAGAACTGAGTCATGGGGGTTTTGGTTTACTCAGCACTGTTGAACAAGGAGTGAGAAAAAGTGTTCTACATGTGTTAAATGATGTCACAACTCCATAGGTGTGAATGTTCCTTTCAACAAGAACTTTGGGGAGATAAGAAATATCACTCACACCTTGCATGACACAGCTATGTTGGTGTGCTATTTTCTCTTGTCACCAAACATGCTGCTTGGTGATGCTATACACTCAACAACCTGTTCAGAGTGTTTGTTCCAACAACCCACAGTCAAGGAAGAGCCACTGCTAATTACAACATCCATCAAACATCTTTTCTTTTTAATGAAATCTGTTTGACTGACCTTCACGATGAAGAAATTATATATAAATCTATATGTTTTTTTTCTTTAAATTGCCATTAGTCTTTTTGCGGGAACTGGTCCCCTTACCAGAGTTCTGTCTTTGCATAGAGGCATGTTTTTGAGCCCATATTAACTGTGGACCAAGAGCATGATTACAACGACCATGCACAGGACAAACATAACACATAACAAAAAAACAAGTCAAACATAAGCAGAAGAACAAAATCAGCAATCATATTTATTTTTATCAAGAGTGGAGCAGAGTACAAAATCTCTTGGTAAAATATTACATCAAAGTCTGTAAATACACCTGTAGAACAGCAGTAAAGGGTGGTAATCCCAATTTTTAGGAAAGGATGGGAGATAGTGTTCCAGCTACCAAGAGAGAAAATGGATCACCATCATTAAGAAAAACTTTCTCCATGGATCTTGTAGAAATATGGGGGCACCTGGGGAGCTTTCACGAGCTATTCAGTCCTTTTATGACCGAAGCAAGAGCTGTGTCTACATTTTCGGCACAAAGATTAGCTTGTTCCTACAGTAGGTTGGACTTCACCAGAGCTGCTCTTGGTCACCAATATAGTTTGTACCTTTCATGGACTGGATCTCAAGTAAATGGACATGGGATGTGAGAATCTCGGGGTGTCATATTTACTTTTGATAAACAGATTCTATTGCTTCAGGTGTGTACTTGAGCCATTCAGAACTGAATTTAAAGCAACCGGTGTTATTACAAAATTATTATTTAAGCTTCTTTTTCTAAAACGCAACAGAAAAATCTAAAGTTCGTCCATTATTCTGACAGATTAGTATTCATTTCCCTGACCACTTGGTAAAAATGGGCAGACATTTTTAACTTTAATCATGGAGTACATGTTACTAAATAAATCATAAAAAGATATGAGAGACTCTCTGCATTGTCTCAGACCTGGACACAGTACTCAATGCATCTAATTAAAAAGGAGCTCCAACTTATTAAAGAATTACTGAGGCTCAGGTCAGGAATCAGGACGATTTCCGGTCTGATATAGGGGTCGGAAGGGCCGGTGTCTACGGCAGACTGAGTCATACTAGTGTGCCAAAGGTGCAAATAAGCAAAAATGAGTTACTAGTAAAAGTATTTCTGAACTCATTTTGTAAAGTTCAAACTGGTAGGGGAAAATGTTTAACTAGTTCTGTGTAATTGCATTCTAGCTGGTATCCACAACAGTTGAGATCAAGGATATACAGTTTTCACTTCAACGGCTTGCCATAATGGGCAGCTCAATTTTGTCTTTATTTTTTTTTACAGCACACATTGACGTAACATGTCAGAGCACTCAGTCAATGATATTGAAAGTTAAAAGGGAAAAGGTGGCACAGACAGGGCTACAATTAAAAAGAAGAAAGCTCTGTAAACAGACGCTAATAAATGGGCAACTTTATCACTAAAAGAAGCCAGGAGTTTGTGACAACAAACAAGGACGATAAAACAAGTAAGACAACACGATGAGTGTTACCTGCAAACCACCAATCGATTAAATTATCAAGTCAATGAATTGTGTAACGTTGTGGCAACTAGCATAACATATAATTTTGATAATAATATGATGCAACGCCACATAACTGGGAAACGTTGTCTTGTAGCTCCTGGAGTTAGAAGGAAAATCCAGCATCAAGCAATATAAGTCAACAAGACCAGAGTGGGCAGGATTACCTGAGTGAATATTATTAGCATTAATATAATGAAGAGAATGGTGTAGACCTGCTCCATATGAAAAGTGCCCTGTTAGCTGATTAAGCACTGTAATAATAAACTTCATCAGGGGCTTTGTAAAATTGGGAAGTTTGTGCTGAGAACTACGACCATTTTTAAAAGTGATCTTTATTCAGAAGCAGTGTGATGAGGTCAGTAGTGATGAGGGGATTTATCTTGTCAGTATGGACAGAACAGGTGCTTAAACAACAAGGAAGTATTTACAATAAAACCACTTTCCATACTTGAATGACAGTATGACCTGGTATACATTTTTTTCTTTAAATTAAGACAATAAATACACAAAGCCCGAATTTGAAAGAGAAAAGAATGAAGGTAATATCAAATATTGCTGTATGTTTAACTATTAAAAATATATTAATTGGTGAAGCCAAATATGTTTTCCATCTTAAATGAATATTTCTTTTTTTGTGAAAAAGCTGCAGCAGGTCAGTTTAGGAAAACTCTAGGAAGTGTGAAAGGTAGAGCAGAGTCTACCCAGTGACTGAATACAGAGGCAGCAATGCAAAATATAGATTGTGATATTGTTAAACGATGTGTTGTACAGTGGGGAGAACAAGTATTTGATACACTGCTGATTTTTGAAGTTTCCCACTTATAAAGAAAGTAGAGGTCTGTAATTTGTATTAAAGGTACTCTTCAACTGTGAGGGACAGAATCTAAAACAAAAATGCAGAAAATCAGTGGATAATTTTTAAACAGTGAATTTATATTTTATTGCATGACATAAGTATTTGATTGCCTATCAACTAGTAAGAATTTAGGCTCCCACAGACCTGTTAGTTCTTCTTTAAGAAGCCCTCCTGTTCTTCACTCATTACGTGTTTTAGCTGCACCTGCTTAAACTTGTTACCTGTATAAAAGACACCTTTCCACACACTTAAAAAAACTTGAACCTCTCCACAATGGCCAAGACCAGAGAGCTGTGCTAGGACATCATAAAATTGTAGAGCTGCACAAAGTTGGGACGGGCTACAGGGCAATAGGCAAGCAGCTTGGTGAAAAGGCAACAATTGTTGGTGCAATAATTAGAAAATGGAAAAAGTTAAAGACGACGGTCAATCTCCCTCAGTCTAGAGCGCCGTGCAAGACGTCTCATCTCAAGATCTACACGGCAGGACCTGGTCAATTACCTGAATAGAGCTGGGACCATAGTCTCAAAGAAAACCATCAGACAATCATCAAACTGACTAATATTTTTGTACTCATGAAAGCCTTTTGGAAGTTTGTTTTTTAACTATTATTTCTAACCATGGAGAATACACCCTTTAAAACGATAAAATCAAAAGTCTAGGCACAGTCCTGAAAGTGTTTCAGGAGTGGGCAAAGTATCCTCTGAAAAAGCTAAGTATCCATTAAACATCAAAATATGGTCACCTTAAAAAACAATTATTTTTTGCTATTATTTTTTAAAGACAATATTCTGAAAATATACTTAAAATGAAACTTCTGTTTTAGGTCTGTTCAGTTTTGGCCAAGGATATAATTTTTTTCATTTACTCTTCTGAACTGACAGGCATTTAACAGCATTTTTTAAACATTAAAAGACCTTAAGATAGTATTCACACCTGTGACGTTTGCTTGTCATCCTCCAAAATCCTTTCATATTTAAATAATTGTTTTCATGGGCAAAAATGGTTGTACTTTTAAAATACGACTGATTACAAAGCCTCTAATTAATTAGATTAATCTCTTTAATCAAGTTCCACCCCTAATAATCATACATGAGAAATTTAAGTAGAAGTAGTGATGATTGCATTAAGTAAATGAATCTATGTTAATCGTAGCCTGAATGTTTGGTTATACACATTGATTTGGGTCTTAAGTCTGTTCCTTTCTTTTGTGCCTCAGAAGCTGAAAAGTTTGCCACTGCTCCCAAACTGCCATATCACTGCTGTATCACTGCCATAACGAATGTCAAATGGATTAACTTTCCTGAGCTGTTTAAATGTGCGTGTAAATTGATTATCCTAAAGAACAGTAATGTGAGTTGGTCTAGTAAAAGTTACATGATTCAAACACCAATGTGAGGTCATTACAAGCTCCCTCTCGCAGCAGTATATGACATTATCCAGTGAGTGCAAAGGACGATGTCAGGTTATTGTTTGAACTTACAGGTGATCCATTTTTTTCTGACATTCCTATCCTTCATGTGAGGAACTGTTGTGTGACTGTGACAACTAACACGAACCATTGTGCATGGAAAGGGACTAATAACATCTGATAGGGGCACCTGGAGGGTCCTAGAGTCTGGTTTTGTTTGGTGGTTCTCTGGGCTTAATTTCATATGATTCATGGTGGGATACTGTCCTGCTAGAATGGAGAAGATTAGAGGAAGTACTAATCAAATATAATGTTAGGAATAGTCTGTGTTAGACTTTCTGAAAAAAATAATAATAAACAAAGTTTCAACAGTAAGATTATCACCCCTGCAAGAAGAAACAAAGCTAATAACTATGGATCAAAGTGACAACCCTGCAATAGTCTTATCTGTCATACAGCATTTAAAAGGTTAGAGTCTTGTACTAAGCAGCATAACTACCAGACAGCTTCTTGGAAAGGCTTTTTTAGCCCTGGGGTGAGCCCAGTAAGGCTGTACAACCACAAAATCAAGTTTCATTACTCTCAGTGACCCTGACAGGACCAGGGTAACCTCATAAATAGTCTTGGCCTACAAGTGATATTCTGCTGTGGAAGGTGGAGCAACAGACACAAAATACACACACTTCTGTCACTATAACTGTGTGGACATTGTATTGACTTCCATTGATTTTATTATTCCTAACCATAACACTTTCCACAAGCCTAACCATTAGTGGTACTTGCCTAACCCTAACCTTAACCAAAACAGTATTCACAGCATACCTATAAACCTAACAAATAAGGCTCAGTTGCTTGTTAAACGGTGTGTGAACCTGGCAAAATGTCCACTGAAAAATGCTCCCACTATGCTGCTGGCCTGTAAAAGTTGACTGCACAATGATATACATACATGCACATAGACAAACACATATATGTAAACATAGTGTGGACCTGGCAAAATGTCTCCATACTGGTGGAGGTTTGTCAAAAGTAAGACTGCTCAACTATAAACAAAAATACCCCCTAAATTCTAACCAATAAAGTGTTATGGAAACCTGCAACACTCTGTGTTTGATTACCATTTAAAATCCCAATAAAATAAATTTCAGCTAATCGTTGTAATCTGGCAAAATGCATGAAAGTTTAAAGGGTATAACTGTTTTTAAAAGGAGCTGTTGTCATTAATTCTGACACGTATTAGTCTTATAATCAGATTTAGCTTCACTGAATAAAGTAAACAAAATAAATACATTTATTCCACATTTCCTGGTGAGGATGTTTCTATCTTAACAGCCATCTGAGGTAAATTTCATCTAAAAACATAGCACAGGTGTTGGATGAGCAGATGGCAAAGGCAGACAGTCAACATGGTCAAAATATGAGTAATCTGTTTTCCATATGTTAGCTGAGATACAAACAAGCCCTAATGAGCAAATATTTTACTTTTCTGTATGTGTAGAATTATCATCAACATATGTTATCGTGTTATAATAACAAATGTATCATATGTTCCTTATGTTACTACAGGAAGCAGACTGAAATCATTTGTATCCCAGTTGGATACAATACTCCCATCTTAAGTAAAATGTACTGTAAATACGTTTATGTTAGCAGTTATATATGACTTCCCATTTATTCTGATTTGATCTCGTTCTTAAACTGTTCTCTGAATATTATTTAATTCCCTGTTCAAACTACTTTAAATTACTTAACAATTAGTGCCCGTTAGCTGAGGATTTACCAGTATCTTCTGCTGTTTTTATTGTGCACTGTAACTGATGGCAGCAGCCTTTCTTTACACAAAATATCCTTCTCCTGCTGTGTTTTCATCATTTGACCAGCATACTGTTTCTGGTCAATGCCCTTTGGGATAAGACTGTCTGCTGGGAAAGACATTAGCAATACTGATCCTTGAAACCCATTTTCTACCTTAAAACAATATCTTTGGCTAAATCTTTGGAGAAATCTCAGAACTGCATAGTATTTTCTTCTACTATACTCCAGTTCCACTGCTAGATATATCCATCCATCTAACCATGGATCCATGCATCATCACTTCCCAGTTTGCACGATGCTTTCCAATTCATCTATCTTCTTCTCCATCCTGTTGTCACATCACCACAGACTGATTATCAACCCAAAGAAAGCAGTCCACCCTTTTTTGATTGCAAACAATGGCCTAACTCTCATCTAATCCACTTCACACTCTGTTTTTCTAGTGCATGCAGAAGGAAAGCAAAATTGAGAGCTAGCAGTTTTCAAACCAGACATTTTCTCTTCATCATTCCTGAATGGTCTATTTCTGAGAAAAAGTCACTGGGTGTTTGTTGTTCTAATTACTATTTTTTTATTGAGCAAAAATGTTTTGAAAAACTATTTTGCATTTTGCTCAACATTTTCTATATTAAGAAAATGTTAAATTGTCAGTTGCGTTGGTCTTTATCAGGAACCAGCATTCACACAACTATAGTTAGCCCAGACTGCAGCAGTATTAGCTTTCCAGTAGCATTCATTCTTTTATCAGTTAACGTTTGCTGAATGACTGTAGAAAGCTGCTTCACAGAATGTTTTTAACAACTGAAGTCATAGCTTCATAACAGAGAAGAAGCCAAATATGCTGTTCATGGAGAACCTCAACAGAAGTTGCTTGACCTGTTTGGCCCCAGCAAGTCTCTGGGCCCTACCAGCTCCTATCATTCAAGATGTCACAAACAAACACCCCTCCCTGTCCTCATCCAGCAGCAGTTAATCAGAAGCTTGTGAGGAACTAGTTTTCCAGACAGCAATGCTACCTTGGACTGTGGTTTCAAGTGAGGGTATGCACCCAGTGGGACCTGAACCCAAGCCACCTGCTGCACTCCCCCACTCCCCTCCCGGACTCCCAGCCTTCTCCGTTTACCAAACATTAGTTTCTAGGAACACTCAGCCTACACCGCTATTCGCCATTTGGCACAGAAGGGGTGTGTTCGGCTGGATGTGTGTTTGTGTGTTGCATGTGTGACTGACCATCTGTCCTTTTCAGGAGGTTTTATGTGTATGAATGCGTGTGAGAGCATGTTATGAGGGGTGAAGAGACAAGCAGCTGAGGTCTAATGAGCTATAATGAACTCTAATAGTGGAAAACTCATCTAGGAGCCATGACCTTGGCATTATGACTGATATACACTACCATAACACATCTAAAAACAGCCTGGGAAACAAGCTAAAGCACGCCAACGCCTCTCATGGTGGTAAGTTCTTGTCCATATTTCATGGGAAGTGTTGAATTACGTCAGGGTTAGCAGCAATTACAGATTTGCAGTAAATCCACAAATTGGACTTAAAGAGGCCTGATCTGATGTTAATACCACTGCAATAGGGGCATTTATGGGAATAACAGAGACAGGGAAGCATGAAAATAATGGTAATGTTGACACTTTAGTAGGTGTCTTGCTCATGATATCCCAAATATCTTTTGGTGGTGCTTTTACCTAAAGCTTCTTAAATTACAGTGACTTGGTGTGGGTGGCCACTGTAGGAAATTATCTCTTAGTGTATTACTGTGATTTTTGGCTCCATGTTCTTACAATCTGGAAATATTATTGGATGTTTAGAGGATTTATTCTAAAGAGACATGGATTCTATGTTTTAATAAAAAAAAATTCCAATGTTGTTGCTGACTTGACAATGACACTGAGGTCATCTTTGCTAATGCCCCCTCTGATTTTCTGTGCAAGAAACGACCACAAAAGTGAATGTTATTTTTCATCTAACTTGTTTTCACCTTCTTTACATTTTAATATAACTGTAAGATGCAGAAGTTAATGTTTAAAGAATTGAGTAAACTGTGTCAAGAACACAAAACTATGTGGAATCTAGCCTGATACTGCTTGAGCCATGCTTGGATCTTAATTTGAATGTATAGTTGATCTCATCACCATCTGCTGAGGAGTATCCCACGAGGCAAGCTTATTTCAAAAGCCAGGTTTACTTGGACAATCCTGGTTCAATTTCCCCAGATTCAGTTTCACAAACGAGGCTAACCTGAAGCCCCACTTATTCACCATGGCAACATATGCTCTTGGAAAAGCCTGCTCCATGGCAGGCTAACTGTGAGGTGTATTTTAGCATGATAAATATAATTGGAAGATCCATGTTATGTCACACTGTGGAGCTGGTATTCTGCTGTTCCTTCCCTCACCCCACCCACCTTCCAATATGAAGTTATTACAGTATTTGCAGTAGCTGCAAATTTCTTTTTGGTGGTTAATTTATGCAATTAAATGTACTTTTAATTATATTTTATTTTTACCAAATTGAAAAACATTAGAGTATTTAATATTTACTAGCTACCAGAAACTTTTTGTTCTACCCATGTCCCACCTGACACCAAGCATTATGAATAATTACAAATAAATCACTTTTTGTCTAAGATGGATCCATCAAATCAACATGCTGTATTGTCTAAATGTGTTAAAGTAGCCTTAAAGTACCTTGCAACTGGTAACAAAAAATGAAATACTATATTAATGTGACGTTACACTTTGAAAGCTTGAAACTGTAATGTACAGTTATTATACAGTGTATGTATGTTTTATAAAACGCTTATCTGTTCTGTGTTATATTCTAATTGTAATAATTCACAACAGACTCAAGATTATCTTGCTCTACCCAACAAGGTAATCTGATTTATTAGCATTAATTTAGAACTTTATATTTAGAAGCACTTCTCAGTCCCCCATGTCACACTCTAAACCGTCCATAAGCAATATCATCTAGTTTACATTATAACACAATGCAGCTTGATGAGCTTTTATATGCAGCTGGTGTTCCCCTTGTTGATAACAATATATTTCTGATGCTCATAGCCTGCATTAATACATCTTTCCCAGACTGTTAGAAGAACACGTCTCGTTTGTTTCATTCATTGTGATTAATCTAAAATCGATTGAAAAGGGCTGCCTTTAATGTAGCACTGATGCATATGAGCTTCACTTGTTAAGCTTCACTTGAAGTATTGGGGATTGAATTCACCTAGGCTTCATTTCTGGAACTGAAAAACTGTTAGTCTAATTCAAGCGAGGATATTTCAAATGAGCCTTGATTTTTTTTTTTTTACTCGATTAGTGGAATATTAGAGCTATTAGACATATATAATAGAAATTATTCAAAAAGCAAAAAAAACATCTAAACTTCACACTTAAAACAAAGTCAAATAAACTTAGAAGCTCCTTGATTTCTACAAAGATTGGAAGAATCTCAAATATATCTCATCTGATGATACAAGCATATTTATTTACCTTATTTATAGGGATGCACGGATACGAATACATGTATTGGGTATCGGCCCCGATACCATCTAATGTACTGGTATCAGTATCGGTTAAAGCTAACCGATACCATGAACTGATGCTTAAAATGTGGAAACTATGCAATACTTTCACAGTAAATGTTCACTTTTAACTTCAAATTTTAGTTTTGAGGTAATTTTTATTCATATTTTTATTTTTTATCTAAATCACCCTGATTTGTTGTGATAAGCAGAAAATAAAATAAAACATGCTTTCCAATTCATTGCAGTTTTTTGTGTGGTAGAACTATTGGCATTGTACTCTGGTCCAAGTGTTGGTATCGTATCGGTTTGAAAAATGTGGCATTGTTGCATCCCTACTTATTTATTCATCTTGTAACCTCACAAAAACAATGTATATATTTTTTTTATTATTGTAATTTGTCTTTTTCAAAACTTTACAAGTTCTGATAACTCTATAATTATTAATTAAGCAATAAAATTTTCTGGTTAAGTCATGTTTAAAGCCATAATCATATCTGTTGTCAACAGTGCTGAATTGTTTTCCTCTTAATTGTTGTAACCTAAGCGAAACTTGGGTGCAGGTTTGTCCTCCGTTTGCTTTTGCTAAATGACGGCAGAAAATAAAGATGTTTTCCAGCGTTCCACTCCAATTCATCTTGATTCCTTGTCTGTTCCATCCATCCACTAACTGCAGGAGTAATCTGGTTTTACTCTGGGTAGACCTTTAGTCATGTTCATGGCATGTTTGTGTGAAACTTGGACAGGTCTATAGATCCGTTACAATTTAAATGTCAGGGATCGTGCTGCAGTGTGGGAGACGAAGGACCCAGACGCAGAAGCAGAACTCAGGTGAGGTGGTTTTAATGTGGTGCAGCAACAAAAGGCATGACACAATCAATGATCCAGCGAGGATAGAAGGCCTCGCTGGATCTTAAATGAGGGGAGAACCAAGGAGGAACAGGTGGAAACAATGATTAATCAGGGGCAGAGCCCTGGAGGTTCAGGATAACACAGGTGCAAATAATAAAGGAGTGTGAGTGGGGAGTGAGGCATGACAGGACCCCCCCCTTTAAAGGCGGATCCCAGACGCCATATAGAAAAAAAACCCAAAAGGATTAGCACCCTTTCAGGGTGGGTGGAGGGGGCACACGGCAGGAGGGCCCGAGTGTCTGTGTTGACGCCCCTGAAGGTCAGGCGGGCGACCGGAATGTCGTCCTCTGGTCGGACGACAGGCTGGCGGACGTCCCCTGGCGGGACGTGAGTCGGGCGGACGGCCCGAATGCCTTCCTCTGGCCGGACGTGAGTCGGGCGGACGGCCCGAATGCCTTCCTCTGGCCGGACGTCCCCTGGCCGGACGTGAGACTGGTGGACGTCCCCTGGCGGGACGTGAGACGGGCGGACGTCCCCTGGCGGGACGTGAGACTGGCGGACGTCCCCTGGCGGGACGTGAGACGGGCGGACGTCCCCTGGCGGGACGAGAGACGGGTGGACGTCCCCTGGCGGGACGTGAGACGGGCGGACGGCCCGGCAGTCCTCTCCTGGGGACCGGGAGGTCCAGCTGGGGGCTGGACGGACGTCCCTTGACGGGAGGGGAGGCGGGCGCACGGCCCGGCGGTCCTCTCCTGGGGACCGGGAGGTCCAGCTGGGGGCTGGACGGACGTCCCTTGACGGGACGGGAGGCGGGCGCACGGCCCGGCGGTCCTCTCCTGGGGACCGGGAGGTCCAGCTGGGGGCTGGACGGACGTCCCTTGACGGGACGGGAGGCGGGCGCACGGCCCGGCGGTCCTCTCCTGGGGACCGGGAGGTCCAGCTGGGGGCTGGACGGACGTCCCTTGACGGGACGGGAGGCGGGCGCACGGCCCGGCGGTCCTCTCCTGGGGACCCGGAGGCGAGGCGCAGGCTTGGGAGCCTGGAGGCGAGGCGCAGGCTTGGGAGCCTGGAGGCGAGGCGCAGGCTTGGGAGCCTGGAGGCGGGGCGCAGGCTTGGGAGCCTGGAGGCGAGGCGCAGGCTTGGGAGCCTGGCGGCGAGGCGCAGGCTTGGGATGCAGATGCCAACTTCGGGGACGAGCAGTGCGATGCAGATGCCAACTTCGGGGACCCGGAAGCAACTACTTCCCGTCGGCGCCGCCGTCTGCGGCGAGATGGTGGAGGTGCCTCGTGCCCTCGGCTGCGTGGCTGGCATGGAGGCTCATGCCTACGTGGGCCTGTTCCCGGAGCGCAGTAGGCAAGCCGAGAGCCGACGAGCGAGGTCTGTTGCTCCAGATACTGCTCCTCCGCGTCCTCCCAGTCCGAACCGTCCGAGGGCGGAGACTCCGGCGCAACCTTCCGGCGTCTGCGTCGCTGACCACGGCGAGGAGCTGGATCCCCTCTGGAGCAGAGGTACTCGAGTCTGTCCCCATGAAAAAACTCGAACAGTTCATCCTCGCTAACGTAGAGGGGACCCCTTCCTGCCGCAGCCGAAGACGGTGGTGTGGGAGCAGCAGCTGGGCGATTGACCGGAGCCCTCGGTGAAGCGGTCGGGAAAGGGGCGAAGACAGCCGGTGAGAGGATCGGAGGCGCATGGAACCAGGAGACCGAGCCGACGTTGGTAGAGGCGCGCTGTGTCCCTGCAGGAGGCAGCTCCTCCTCTGCAGCAAGGAAGGCGTCGTCGGCCGCCTCCTCCAACTCCTCCGCATCGAGCGGGTTGAGGCTGGAGCGGAACCGAGGAAGGAGGTCTAAGATGTAGTCCTCCAGCGCGGTGAGGCGAGCGGATGGGCTGGCGAAGCCAGAGACCTTTTCCAGCCTACACCAGAGGGACTCCAAGATATCGGGGTCGGAGGCTTCTGCTGGGTCCATCTTTCTGGGCCGGATCATTCTGTCAGGGATTTGCGGTGTGAGGTATGGACCCAGACGCAGAAGCAGAACTCAGGTGAGGTGGTTTTAATGTGGTGCAGCAACAAAAGGCACGACACAATCAATGATCCAGCGAGGATAGAAGGCCTCGCTGGATCTTAAATGAGGGGAGAACCAAGGAGGAACAGGTGGAAACAATGATTAATCAGGGGCAGAGCCCTGGAGGTTCAGGATAACACAGGTGCAAATAATAAAGGAGTGTGAGTGAGGAGTGAGGCATGACATTAAACAGGTCAAAAAACTAAACTTCCTACAAGTTACTTAAAAATACAGACTACCAAAACAAACTGCTTTGTTGTAAAGGAATAGAAACTGAAAACTTCAAACACTATCAGCCCTACATTACCACAGCCAGGAAAAAGGTAGGTAGATAGGCAGCACATTTGTATTTACCTACTTTTCGAATGGAGAAAAAGTTTACAAACAAAGATATATTGTAACTGTATTGTTTGTTGCTTTATTTATTTTTTTATGTTTTTGCAGTTTAAGTGTATTCTGTATTCATCTCACACCTGATGGCCATTCCACAAGGCGAGCTCAAAAACAACCAAGACTTATTTCCTATAGCCTCACTTGAATTAGCCAGTTCATTCCACTAATATCGGTTGAAGCTCAGGTTTATTAAATCCCCGCTAATTCAAGCAATGCTTAAAAAGGTAGACTTATTTGCATCAATGGCAGCACCTGTTAATCAATGTTAGATAAGTGAGAATAGAAGGAAAAAAAGGAGCCATGTTCTTCTCCCAGACGGAGCAAGAATTATTATTGCAAGCCTATGACCATCAGAAATATGTCATCAATGAGGGGAACACCAGCTGCATAAAAAAGCTTCTGAATTAATATTAATAAATCCTATTTCCTTGTTCCGTAGGGCAAAGTAATCTAGATTCTGTTGTGAATTATTAAAACCCGGATATGGCAACAACACACTACATAAAGTAGCTGACAGGTTAAATTGGTTAGAACATGATTTAAGTTAGGATGTAAAAATATTTAACTAAATAAGAAAAGTGCCAAACCTTCAAAATATAAAGTCACTTTTATGTAGTATCCCCTTTTACACATGTATTTTGTTACTTTAAGGCTATTTTAACACATTTAAACATGCATGTTAAATTTTATGGGTTCATCTTAAACAAAAAGTGCTATTTGTAATTAATATTGCTTAGTGTTAGGAACAACATGGGTGGAACCAAAAAATTCTTAAGGAAGTAAATATTAAATAAAGCAATATTCTTCAAAATGATAAAAAAATAATTTGAATTAGTACTATATTTAAAAAAATAAAACCGGCATTGCATTGTGTAATTTAGCCACCAAACTGGAAGGTGGGAGCTGCTGCAAGCACTAAAGTTTACAACCCTGTAAGGACCTGTTGTCTTTTTGTCAATACTGGCTTCATGTTTTAAAATTTGCTAGTAACCATTTTCACACTGCATATCACCAAATGCTAGACTATATGAAGAATGTGAGAAAGCGAAGGGAGCTGTGGAAATGCTAACTGTGGGGAATGCAACTTGGAAAGAGGACACAAGAACACAAATGCTGTCATTGACAGCTGGAAGTCTTACAGGCTGAAGCTGGCTTTATTTTGTTGCAAGTATGTTATGAGTGTTTGATATTGTAAACAGTAAAACATGTGCATACACAACATCCACCTAATTCCTACAATATTTCTAAGAATATAGCTGTATGATACTATGTAAACGGTCTTCTTCTAATGGTCTTGCTCCCGCTGTACGTTTCTTTCTCTTAGCCATTTTTGTTACCTTGGTCCTCTGGTTCTGATCTCCGGCAGCAGGAAGTGAGCTGAAAGTCCATCTGGACTGCAGCTGATTTTCCAAGTGCAGGGCACACATTCAAACACACCCTCCACCTTAATCACCTTCGAGTCCATACACTGTCCGAAAGTGACAAGGTTAGGCCTTTTATGGGGCGGCTAACACAAACAATTCACAGGCCATAAGTCCTTGTCTCTGTGTTTTCGTTTCACCATAAATCAAATCCTAAAGCACCCTGGAGACCTCATTCAGTTAACCAAGTATATTATATATACATACCCTACTTACTTACCTAAATGGGTACAGTACTGTAACAATAGATGTATATATTTACAGTAATTTAATTGCCTCTCCTTTGTTTGGTTGATAATTAACTTTTCTGTTTTGTTTATATATATATATATTTTTTTTTAATGATTTTTTTTAGGTCCAGGGTCAGCTAGCTAGTAAAAGTAGTCTGTATCAGTCTTAATTGAAAACTGCTAGAAGCATGAGTGCTTCTTTAGTACTCTGCTGGGACTTGTTAAAGTTGTGAATATGTGTTGTTCACTGCAGTGGATGCTTAACAGCCTAAATTGAGCTTTTTCTACATGCGTATTTGTACAAGTATGGACCACTTGGATGTGACTCTACTCCCTGCTGTTTTATAGTTTGGCCAGATTTGTTAAGGCATCAGACTCGCTTTATTTCCTTCTGTATGCAGCAGTTATGCTGAGAGCTAAGAGCTCCCTGTGCTTCAGGCCAGATTACATTAGGTTTGACTGACAGCCGGTTGTTATGAGAGCTTTCTTCCGTGTTTACAAGTAGGTACATAGTTGGGAAAACGTTAGCATCAAAGAAGGGTTTGGAACAGATCAGTCAGGCTAACAAGAGGAATGTGGCTGCAGGATAAGAACATTTTCATCACTTCCTGTTCATTTGAAATCGGCCCCTAGTGAGCTGAGAGCACAGGTAATAGAAGAAAGTCTGCTGACCTTCACAGCCATCCATGCCCTTTAACAAGCTACTTCTTCAGGTTATCTCTGCTGTCCAGACATGCAGACCTGCCAACATGTAAGCATTTTGCGTACTCAGCACGCATTTTGACCCTTAAGTACGCTTGTACGGTTCGCTGCTCTCTTTGTACGCATTTTGTTGCACCTTGCATTTCGCCGGGTTCAGTTTCTAAACTTTCAATGAAATCCATAACGTTGATTCTGCCACTGACTGAGCCACAGAGTGTAAATGGAGTGAAAAGCTTTCGGCCAATCAGAGTGCTGCATTTTAACCCTCCACCCGCCTGCCCGTCGTATCTTTTTTACAGTCTATGGTTGTATCCAAATGCTTTGCGCGGTCAATTCAATTCAGCCACTAAAGCAAGCAAGCCAGGCTGGCCCGACTGCTTGCCAGCTGCGCGCTATGGCTGAACCGCCACATAAAAAGCATCGGAAACCACAGCAGTTTCTCTAAAGCTATCGGGAGAGATGGCCTTGTCTCCAGAGGTCGAGACTGTTAAATCATGCTTTCTGCACCGTGTGTAAGACCGACGTGGACATCAGTCACCAAGGAGCAACAGGTAACGAACTCAGTACCACACACAAACACGTCCCAACCCCCTGAAACATAATATTAAAAATAAAAGGATAAGAAAAAAATGGTTCATAGTGTCTAGCTAGCTAAATACAAATATCATTCGTTCTTTCCATTTTCACAGGCTTTCAACGAGCGACGGCTGCCGGCTATATAGCCGACTACTCAATGAAGTCCAGCCGGCTACTAATTTATGACTACGATATAATTCGGCGCAATGCTGTGCACGACGTTAGCATCCCCATCGTATTTTCCCTTTGGCCGATCGCACTGAACTAATATCCTTCTGCCCACTTGAGTTCTTTTTTACAGTCTATGGTTGTACCCAGTGTTATCATGGGGCTCTTGACTCAGGTCTGGCTAAATGGACGATGCGGAAAGGCTAAGTCCACGGCGGGGTTGTTGTTAAACCAGGCTATCGGAGCCGTCATAGACGAAAAGCAGAGCGTCATTTTGGTAATTCAGTCCTACCTTCAAGCGTTCAATTAGTGAAAAAAAACAGATTCGTAAGAGTTAATTTTTTGCTGTTTATTTGTGTAGCCACCACTGCACTGTGAACGTGTCATGAAGTGAAAATAAGATATTTACAACCACAGAAAGCCCGTTGATGCCATACTATGCCAGCTTGTATTGCCTATTTTTTATTTTTAGCTGTGCAAATCAGTTTTTATTCCTACTTTATATGTTGTATAATTATGATAATAATTTAGTGATAATAGTAGTAGTAAAGTAATATTATATTTGAGCAAATGTCTGAGAAAATAATATAGCCTGCTTATTATCCAATTCAAAGATACTTTATTGATCCGGTCACTGAAGGGCCTGCAGCCGCCAGAGCAGTGCTCCCAGTCACATAATAGTAGTAGTTGTAATAATAATAATAATAATAATAATAATAAGTATTAGTAATCTTCTCCTGTTCATTGTTTCTTCCTGCCCAGAGGTGTGAGAAAGATGCCACCAAAAAGGAAATCCAATCAGCAGACTCTGGAAGGCTTCTTAAAGAAGAAAAGTGGTCAGTTTAAGTGCTTCAGAGTGGTATTAAGATTCTGTATTCATCCTAAAAGGGACATTCATTGTTCAAATCAAAACATTTTCGGATTTTTTTATTTTAATGGTGGCATTTTAATGTACACATACAAGTGTTATATTGTTGCTGCTGCAATATTTTGAGTTGGGCATGGACTCTGATTCTGAATGGGAAGATAGTGACAACAGTGAAGTTGATTAAAGAGCAGAATGGAGATATGAAACCATTAAGTTTATCATTTATGTTGGAAACGTCTTTTACTTAGTATTTTTATTTTATTTGTATACATATTCTGGTGTTTACGACGAAGTTAATAAATACACATTAATATTGTGCTGTTACTTACATTACAGTATATGATCAGTCCCCCCCCCCTTAAGCTGGCTACTTTCATATTATTGCTGGCTAGTCTGTGTCTATGTGGAAAGCCCTGTTTTCAATTGTCGAAAATCAAAAAATCAAAAAGTGACAGATTGTTTTGTTTTTTGTTTTTTTAATCTAACACAAAAAAATAAATATTGCCTGGTTTTTCATATTTCAATTTTAGACTCGGATTAAATATAAAAAATGGAAAAACGGGTCACAGGGGTCAGGACCGGACCGTGGTGCGTGTACGTTTAGGCAGTTTTTAACAAAGTCGAAAAAACAAGATAACAGCTCGGTATTTTGTTTTTCGCTTCGGTTGGAGGAAACAAAAACATAATACAGAGATGTTATCTCGTATTTTCGACTTGGTTTAAAACGAAAAAAATAACAGCCAAACCCGACGGAACCGACCGGTCCGTCCGGTTTGGCTGTATATTATGAGTATATTATGTGTATATGTAATGAATTATGGTGTTAGGTACAGGGCTTAAAGTGTCCGGGCACTGTGCCTGAATTCAAGCGGGGGCTTGGGTGTACTCATAAAATTTCTTCAAGGTTGGCAGGTCTGAGACATGTAATTCATCCATTTTATGAAAAAGTAAGTACAATTAATTAGATTGCTATGATAGGATGTTAATTGTATGTCAAAATTTGGAAAATGTAACATTTGCTTAAACATTTTTTTTTTTTCTCTCTTCAACAAAAATCTCTAAATTGAATTACTATAACTAATGAGTGGAAGGGGTGTTCCTAAAAACCTTTTATCACTCTGTGTTGGCATCATCCTTCTTCGGTGGTGTTGTCTGTTGGAGCGTCAGCCTATTTGCAGTAGAAGCGCAGCTGCATAGATGGTTGGAGACAAAAACATCTATAATAAACATGCTTCAATAGCCTGTCACTTTGGTGCTGTTACACCTAAATTTCCTCTTCATAGGACAATAAAGGATGTTACTATTCTATTCTATTCTATTCTAAAGCTGATTTACTGGCTTGTCTGAAGGACAGTGATTGTTGAACAAGTGGAGAAAAAGAGAAGCTTTAAATAAAAATCCATGACTATTTAGAGTTGTGCTACATTTTCATCAAAGGAATGCTTGCTGATTATAGCAAAATGCTGCCACCACCATGATTTACTGTGAGGATGATGTCTTCAGAAAGAATTTGAGTTTCACAGCCACATAAATAATTTTGCATTTAGCCCAAAAGGTTGTATAATTTGAGCATATTTTTCACATATTTGCTGTGTCTCAAACAGGATGTCTTTCAACAATGTATGTAAATAGGTTTGACTGTAAAAACTTCCATAATGATGCAGATTTCTTGAGCGCTTTACTCTCCCACCCGAGCTGTGGATTTCTGTAGCTACTCCATAGTTGTCATGGAGAGGTTTTTTGATTTTCGACAATTGAAAACAGGGCTTTCCATATAGACACAGACTAGCCAGCAATAATATGAAAGTAGCCAGCTTAAGGGGGGGGGAGGGGGGGGGTACTGACCATATACTGTAATGTAAGTAACAGCACAATATTCATCTGTATTTATCAACTTCGTCGTAAACACCAGAACCTCTCTGTAACTACCTGTTAACCTGTCTCTAACTGTTAGCTTTGTCAAAGAGGAAGGTTTTAAGGCTATTTTTAAAGATAGACAAGTTTCTTTGGAAATTAAAAAATATTACCCAAAGTATATGTTTAGTTAAAAAAAGAGAAAAAAGGAAAAAAAGGAAAAAAGGCTATAATCAGATGTTTTGTCTATCTCTTTCTGTCTTTTATTTATTTATTTTTATTTTATTTTACAATGACCGGTCTCTTTTACACCCCATATAAAATGACAGACAGGGCCCTGCTTTCTCAGAATAATGTTCTAAAGGGAAGCCTCAGGGGGCTCCTAAATATTTCTGTCTGGCTCTCTAAGTCTGGATGCTTGACCCCAAACCAAAGATGCCTCAATGTTAATGTTTTGGAAAAACAGAGGAGGAAAAATCCATATGAAAGTTTTATGTCAGTGAGTTTGGGATAAAAACTGTTTAGAAACAACATTCTTGTACTGCAGAGGTTCTCTCCTCTGGTTTTTGCCAGATTTTTCCAAACTTTAGGCATCTCTGGGAACACAGGGTCCAGGGCCTGAGTCTGGCGAACCTGTTTCCTTGCCGGCCGGACCACAATACCTGTGGGACAACTTGCTTACATCACTCAGCTGCTCTGCCTGGCTTTTCTGCTCATTTTGGGGCTTAAACATTGATTGAGATCCATACAAACTGTGTTCCTTCTGTGGATGCGGTGTGTTTGATCTCCATACTTTGATCTTAGAGAGATTCTTCAGTGTCGTCCTTTTGACATGCTGAAGGAAAACCAGAGGTCCTTAGATGTGACTATGAACCCTAAAATAACCTGAGCACTTGGCATATCCGCTTACAAAGAGATAGTGTGATGACTGAACCTACTGACTGGCACTTCATAACAATGTCTAATTTATCTTTCAGGCAATACAATCCTGAAGTAAATCTAGTTTTGCTAAGTGAATTGTCAGAAGAAACAATGATGTTATTTCCTTATTTTCTGACTTTCATTCTATAACTGGGTCTTTAAATGAACCCAACATGATTGCAAACATAAAAAAGTGAAAAAGATGAGTGTTTCTGTGGGAGATGAATCAATACTGTAGCAGACGGGTGCTCTTCAGGATCCAAGAGGAAAATCCAATAAATGAGAAGATGAAAAAGTGGATCTGAGGCCCTCCATGAAATAAAAGTCCTTTACTCGAACAAGAGGGACATGCCAACTCGTTACCATTAAAGGACGGTTTATCTAATATGCTCTTTTGGTGATTTTGAGCAAAAGGAGGTGTCGAGAAATACAAAAAAGACTGCTATGTTTGTTTCCATGCGAGTATTCTATGAGCCGCACTTGTAGTAAAAATCTTTCCATCTCAATCAAAAATCACTTTCTGTTGTCATTGATCCTTGAGGGGGGGATGCGTTTACAAATTGCAGAAAATAAACTCTAGTTGACACAGCAATGGTAGGCAGATCTGCCAGAACAAGTTAGCACCCCCTTCTGTCCTGGTGGAGAATTGCTTTGCAACCCTGGAGCGCCAACGGAGATGTATACAAGGAAAAAAACTCCGCCATTATATACCAAAAGCTCAATTTCTAGACAGCAGACATGATTTTCCACACTAAGGTTTCCTGGATGACACCATCAGGCAAACATTGTAAATCCACGTCATTTGATTTTGCCACGGTCAGAAACTTTATGATTAGAACCCTAGGAAGAGACACGTTAGAGTTGAAGATGTTATCTTTACCCAATATGATTGATGGAAGAGATGATTTACAGAATCGAGTGTGTAAGCAGGCAGTCTAGTTCACGTGAAGTAAGTCTGTTCTGTTTAACCGTTTTCTTTGACCAAGTAAGGACAGTGTCCTCCTAAGCAAGGCATTACCTTGGTAGGTGAGGTGCCTTGACATTGAGAAACACCAAGAGTCTTGCCCAAGGACACAACGACTGAGATGGGATTGGAACCGGCAACCCACTGATTACAGGATGAATTCCTACCATCCGAACCTTGGTCGCCCCCAATTCATCTAAATATTTTTGAAAAAAATAACTTTCTTAGCTACCATAATTTTCGGACTTTAAGCAACTCTTTTTTTTTTTCACAACAATGGAATTTATAGATTTTTACTGACAGCCTAAAAGTGCCACTATAGGATGAAGCGCAAAAGTGTGACAGACGTGGGAAAAAAGGTCATGCATCGAAGGAGACAAACTCACAAAGAAATGAAAGGCAAGCAAGCTGGTCATCAAAGAAGGAAATAAAGTGACTGCAGGTACACTTTACATCAATAAATTGTTGGTCAGACTTTGGAGGAGGTAGCTGGGAAGACTGAATCAGTGAGAAAAGATGACAAAAGCTTTTAGAGGACGTAAAGACACTGAAGAAGATAACTTCAGTGGACATGTTACTGTTGTGTTGATGCCAAACTGCTGATTTTGAGGCAGTTCATGTCTTAAATTAAAGCTAAACAAAGTCTTCTGTTTACCGTATTTCTGTTTATATATCTCATATTACAGCATGAAAACTTCCAGTGTATAGTTAGGTGTGCTTAATAGTCCGAACATTATACTAGTTCTTTCAAATTAAACATAGTACCCATGGTTTATTTGATGTTTTCAGTCTCTTTTCAAGGCAGACTACCTGTCGGACATAGAAAATTGGCAGATCGAGAACAGAATTACATCTCCACCCCACCTCCCCAATTACCTGTCCGTCTTCACCTCTGGCATCTCTGGGCATGGAGACGGGGCTGATTTTCTGACCATGAATCAGACCTTCAGTGCTTCTCCATCTAAATGACTTCCTCAGGTCAGAGGTCAATGTCCCATCACTCACTAAGCAGTGCCTGATTAGCTGGTTGGGTCAAAGACCCAGGATGGTTATTTGCTTTAAGGAATCTCCAAGTTCCTGAAATTTCCTGTTTGCTTTATTCTATTCAGCGCATTTTTCATTACCTAAACACTGTTCTACATGATTAGGGAGCTATATTTCAGCCATTCTATTAAATTTGCTTTAGGTTTTAATTTTAGTTTTTTATGTTGTTGCCAAATGTATGTGTTAAATATATTTGTGCTAAATATATTTTCCCAGAATATGTCCATTTTATGACTTATTTCTCTGATATGATTAACTATTTTATTTTTTTGGTGCCTCCTCCATGTTGGTCACCCCCGACTCCATATTTGGTCCCGTGAATTAGTTTTCAACCGAGCCGCAGCCTGCTGGTCAGACTGCCGCTGTGTTTGACTCTGATCTGAAAGGCTCCCGATGACACATTTGTGTCAGGAAGCAGCTTTGGTCACAGAATGCTATTCAGAAACACAAAAGAATAGCAGAAGGCAATATTTACATCATCAGCAACATTTAATGCCACAACAATGTAGCCTCCACGCTACAGAGAGTGTCAACAAAGCAACGCAGTAGCACGTCTAAAAACCCAAATTAATTTGCCCCCACAGACTCCAGCTACAGCTCGGTGGGGCGGGAAGAAAGAACGAGTGATTGTGTTTTTGTTGTATTTTTTTTATCGGCTTCACAAACACTGTGGCACTAACAAAGTGTCCTTTCTGTGCCGTTTCCTTCCACCCTGATTGGACTAATTGGGACCTGTTGACAGCGAATCCCATCCGCGCAGGAACAAGCCAATCAAATCTCGGCGTCTGTCATCCCTGGCACATGGAGCTTCCAGCTTCCCTTCATAAAGGCCTTTGTCTCGATGACCTAACTGACCTGGAGCATTTTTTAATATGGAAAGCCTGATTAAGTCTTTCAAAACAGGACGTGAGGTATTTTGGGGCAGAGCTTTCGTTTCAAATAATAAAAACTGTGCTTTATGACGTTACAATCTTTCTAAATGAAACCATAATTACAAGTAGAAGACAGTTCAACAGTATATGGATAAGAAAATGGCTTATACAATATACATTGTCAGAAAAAACTATTTCAGTTCTGAGTTTGATCACCTGGATTTATCTTTCTGTTCATGCTACGTGGAATTAGTGTACCCCAAAAATGTTAGACCAAAATGTTGCAGAGTCAATAAGTTTGCTTTTTTTTCATTCTTCATCATGGTTGAAAAGAGAAAACTGAAAAGACATCCGCATGATGTCTTTAAATATGTTTGAGAAGTTGCTAGAGTGATCAGTAGGTTTGAATAGACCAAATATGTCTTTACAGCCCATTGTGGCTAAAAATTATACACTTTATGCAGGTTCTAACTGTGTAGCTATAGCAACATGTGAAGACACATCCTTCACATTAACAGTAGATATGAAACCATACCTACTGCTCATTTTCATGCCTCATGATATGAAAAGGATACTTACATTGTGTTTCAAATAAAATTTTGTTTAAATAAAGTGGCATCCACTCACTGATGGTGTGTGATTTTATTCAGAAATATATATTATAAAATGTTATAGTTTATTTATGGCAAGTATGTTACTTTCAAGAAAACTTCAAAGGTCAAATTTATGTTGCAAAACACCTGTGTTCTCATTTTTTTTCTTGCTACAAACTCAACAAACTGATGTCTGTCTTGTCTCAATTTCTTTCGATCTCTTCAGATCTTAGGACAGTGTCTCAACTATGCATGGTCTGCAGTGCAACATTTACCATTTCTCAGTTGATATTGATAATGAGCGCTGTCATTGTGATGTAGCCTAATGTATCTCTAGATGTCCAGCCATTGTTGCAGTCTTGCTTTCTGACTTTCTGCCTCCTTCTGGATCAGAACAACTTGCATTGGTTACATCTAGGTTCTGACATGTCTCTCATTCTGTCATCATTTATCATTCCTACTGGAAACTAAGGCTGTAACGGTACACCAAAAGTCGTAGTTCGGTATGTTTTTAGTTTGTGTAATGACTTTTAAAGAGGAATTCTATTCTGAAGTGTGGAAGCTACTAAGCTAGTCAGACTATTTTTGCTGACTTAGCAAATCTGTCAAGTACCTTCTAATGTTAACTCCTGTTTGGAGTTAATATTGGTTGGTGAGACTAATTTTTTTTAAAATGATAATCAGCTGTTTAGGCAGATTGATGAAGCGTATGTCTGACTAGCTTGTTAGCTTGCCCAAAGTTAACATATTTAAATATTACATGAGAAGACATTACTGTTTCTGCTACCGGAAAGGTAAACCTCACAGATAATAGCTTTAAAATCCAAACTCCGAGTGCAGAGCCTTATAGTTGGTTGGGTGTGATTTTGCTTTTGCTTGTTTGTATATCACAAACTTTCTATCAGTGAAACCAAAAACTAATTTAGTTGTGTACTTATAATGTTATCTCCCTTCTTCCCTCCATTGTGTACTTAAAATGTTCTCTCCCTTCTTCCCTCCATTAGAACCCTGAATGGTAAACCAAGTTTTGAAATATGTTTCTGTTTCCCCTGAACACCAACTTTAGCATGTCACTAGCTTCAACCTGCACAACTTACTTGAAAATAGGTCTTTAAAATCCCTTGCATTTAATTGCGATATATTATATTAAAGTAATGTTTTGTATAAGTCTGTTTAGGTAATTACTGTATGTATATTTACTTCCTGCTTCTCTGTTTTAAGGAAATGGACTTATCTTATTTGGCAGAGGTCTGTGTTTTCAGAGTGCTTTTCTAGTGTTATATTGTTTCTCAAATTTGCATGAAAATAACATTTGGCCAGGAGTAATGACCTTGTGTGTCATAAATTTATGACAATTAAATCAAACATTTGCAGAATCGTCTTGTTTTTCTTATAATCAACCTCCAAACAGCTCGTTTATATCTATAACCTAGTTTTATTTTATTTTATGGAGTATATAAAGTAGGAAAAAACAAACATTGCAAGTAATTTCGAAAAAGAAATCTGTGGTGAAAAAAAAAGACAAACTTTATATAAATAACTTCCACTGGTATAGTCTCGTAAGTAAAATGCTTTCAGTGTTGAGTTCCCTGTAGGGGTATACTGGAGGTAGTGGAAGTGCACCACAGGGGAAATGGATACATGCTAACTGCTTTCGTATTTGGTTTCCTCTGCTTTAAAGATGCCCAAAGTGTCAAGACACGACAGCACCTTTGCTCCCGCAGTTAGCCGAGACAAATGACCAGAGGAAGAGTGGGACTGGAGCAGCTGAGAAAAAGCTCTCAGCTCTACACTGAAGCTCTCAGAGCAACTTATCCTTCAGCGCCATTATGGGCCACTCATATCTTGGCCAGCACCTGCCTTTGGCGGGCCGGGGCTCCTCCCCCACTTTCCCATCATTTTCGTCCTTTGGAGTACTGCAGAAGGCCTGATGATCCTCATCCATCCTAAACGCTCAGCAGAGCAGCCCCTGGGAGAAAAGGCAGTTGTGATGAGAGAGAGAGAGAGAGAGAGAGAGAGAGAGAGAGAGAGAACGAGAGGAGTGTGCACCCATGTCCCCTATGTGCTTTTAACCACAGCCTCTCTTGTCTTCCACGGTCATTTCCACACAATGGAACCCTAACAGGAGCTGTCAGCACACAACACTACGGTGACGCTACGGGGGTTGGATCACCTTAGCTCTGTGTTTGTGCTGCACTGAAAGCCTGCTAGCAGCAGCTAAACCGTGTTTTGTGTTGTTTTCTAAGGAGGTGTGTGGCACCTTTTAGCCCGTGTTTACCGACACCAAACACCAAAGGAGGAGAAAGAGCGTCAGATCAATGGAGAAACGGGAAAGATGTTAAAATGCTTTGTTTCGTTAAAAAAAAATAAGAATAAAATGTCCAGTAGAGGCCTCTACTGTTCTCCTGAAGTTTGATCAATATAGTGAGGTGATGACATGTCATTTTGCCCTAGCGGAGCAGAGACGGTGAGTCTCTGAATGGTGGCGCTGAGAGACGGCAGCAGGTGAATTGTCCAGACAGCAGATACAGTGTATCAACGTGCTGCTTTTAAGTGTGCGGTTAGGATTCACTGTGTCCCTACACGTGGAGCTCTGTTTGGCCACCGCCTGTGAAAAGCGATACTTGTCGCCATCCTCATTGTGTATTTGCTTTCGAGACTCTGCTTATGTGTTTATGAGTTATTGCCATGTACACAGAGCCACGAGCCAGCTGCAGACTTTATTTGTTGGATACATGTAATTAATTCACAAAGGTCCTAAAGGGCTTTAGGCTCCGGGCACAAAAGAGGTAGGCTGCTATGACGAGTTTAGGCTGAATCGGCTCATGATTTCATTTGTTGGGAACCAATATTTAGGCAGGTGTCTCAGCTGAAAGGGATCAGGAATGCATATGTACACACACCCCGGGGAAACGACAACACCGCTGTTTGAATATCCGGAGCCTTGAGCTTTGGGTTTCCCTTATTATGCAGCCCTTGCCAAAAGTACTCATACACTTCTTCACATTTTTTCGTGTTGTAACCACAAAGTTTAAGGGACTTCATATGCTTTGTTTGTGGTAGACCAACAAAGTAGTGTGTAATTCTGAAGGGGAACTAAAGTTATTTTTCTCATTGTTGTTTAATACATAAAACCAAAGAAAAACTTTAACCATATTTTTTTTCAGCCCCCTTCCCTCTAAATCCTTTGGATAAAACCATGGTGAGGGTAATCCTCAGAAGCCAGTTCATTTTAAAATATCGGATTAGTTCTGTGAAAGTTTTAAATGTTTGAGAACATCAGCGAACAAACAGCAACGGAAGACCAAATAGCACAGTAGACAGGTTAGGCAGAAAGCCCTAAGAATGTAACCTACCAAGGCATGATTGCTTACCTGAGTGGTGAGGTTAGTCGGCGAAGCAGCCAACAGGTTGGTGGTAACTCAGGCCGAGCTAGAGAGTGTGTGAGAGTCAGTCAAAAATAAATCTATTAGTCATGTTCAACAGAAACATGGGCTTCATAGAAGGGTGACAAGTCAAAGGTTACTGCTGAAAGAAAGCTAGAAGAACACCTGGTTTCAGCCTAATAAACTATGTAGGGGACACAACAAACACATGGAAGGGGTTGATCTGCACAAATGAGGCCAAAATTTATCTTTTAGACTTGCATGCTGGGTGGTGACCGAAAGAACGAGATCGCGGATACAGGCGGCTGAAATGAGTTTCCTCCGTAGGGTGGCTGGGCTCTCCCTTGGAGATAGGGTTAGAAGCTCGGTCATCCGGAAGGGGCTCAGAGTAGAGCCGCTGCTCCTCCACATCGAGAGGAGCCAGTTGAGGTCAGGATGCCTCCTGGACGCCTCCCTGGTGAGGTGTTCTGGGCACGTCCCACCGGGAGGAGACCCAGGGGAAGACCGAGGACTCGCTGGAGGGATTATGTCTCCCAGCTGGCCTGGGAACGCCTCGGGATTCCTCCCGAGGAGCTGGCCCAAGTAGCCGGGGAGAGGGAAGTCTGGGTCTCTCTGCTTAGGCTACTGCCCCCGCGACCCGACCCCCGGAAGCGGAAGATGATGGATGGATGGATGGATGAACTTGCATGTAAAACACTGCTTGTGGTTGGAAAACAAACAGTGATGCCAGCAACGCGTTACTTAGTGGCACGTTACTCCTAATATGACCACTTTTTCAGTAATGACTAATCTAATGCGTTAATCTTTCCATCCATCCATCTTCTTAACCGCTTATCCAATTCAGGGTCACGGGGCAGCTGGAGCCTATCCCAGCAATTATCAGGCGTTAGGCAGGGTACACTCTGAACAGGACGCCAGTCTGTTGCAGGGCCAACACAGAGAGACAGACAACCATTCACACTCACATTCATTCCTAGGGACAATTTAGAGTGATCAATTCACCTATCATTCATGTTTTTGGACTGTGGGAGGAAGCCGGAGTACCCGGAGAGAACCCACGCATACACGGGGAGAACATGCAAACTCCATGCAGAAAGACCCTGGGCCGGGATACGAACCCACGACCTTCTTGCTGCAAGGCAACAGCGCTAACCACTGCGCCACCGTGCAGCCCGCGTTAATCTTTCCATACAGTTAATCAGATTAAAGTTACTTGTTTAAGCCATTGTGCATTACTATTTTAGTAGTTTTATTCAGCAAAAAGATATATTTGGTACATGGCATCAAAAACATTAGGAAAACAAGCAACAGTGGCAGTAAATATGACCTTCATCAACACAGCTGCCGTCTTTTTCTGTCGTAATCCGATTCAGATGATTAGCTCCTATACGGTCGCCATGTTTGTTTTGGCCTGAGTTCTGTAATCTGTAGGGATGCACCGATCCGACTTTTTCAGTCCCGATACCGATGGTTGGATTTTGTGTATCTGTCGATACCCGATTCCGATCCGATACTATTTGTGACAGTGTGGAGGTCCTTTCACAATGGCTCCAATAGATCATGTGCCGTGGCTGCTTGGCCACAGGGATTAAAGGCACCAGACTTTACAAACTAAACATAACCGAGATGAAATAACAGATGTAAAATATAAAATTAGCACAAAAATAAAATTTCAAGGGAAAAATTCATCTTTTTTGGTGAATTTGTTGCAGATTTTCCCCATTTTGAGTATCGGTTCATGGTACCGATACCAGTACATTAGGCAGTATCCGGGCCGATACCAGTATCGGTATCGGTGCAACCCTAGTAATCTGTACTCTGACTCTGTCCCCTAATGGTACTCTCCAGTAGTATGTACAGTCAGCAAGCAAGTACCTCCCCAAGACGCAGCTTGTTGCTTCATAGTTGCTTAACGTGAGGTTAAGAAAGAAAGTATATTTCCAGCTTTACGGTTAAAATACACTTCCAATAAAGTGAGTACTCGCAAAATTGTTTCTATGTTGAGGCAGTGGGCAGTGCTATTGGCAGCTGCTGAAAGTAACCAATAAAGTAACTTGTAACTAAGGTAGTTACCTTTAAAATAAAGTAATCACTAAAGTAACACACTTACTTTTGGAAGGAGTAGTCAGTAATCAGATTACTCTTTCAAAGTAACTGTGGCAACACTGAAAACAAACAGTGCACATTGTCCTGAACACAACATCAGCATGGTGCTGTGGAGGGTTTTTTGTTCTGATTTGTTTGGCTTTTTTCAGCAAGGACTGGGAAGTTGTTAAGAGTTGACAGAAGGATAGATGGAGCCTCGCCTGAGGCGCCTTGCTTCCGAGGACCCTGTCCTTCCTTGGTCAAAGAAAACGGTTTGGAACAGACTTACCTCACGTGACCGTCGCTGCCGGCTTATGTGTTGTGTTTACATCCTGCCCATCATAGTAGCATTGTAGCGTAGTAACATTACTTCAGTCATGGAACTGGAAATGTATAACAAGCATTTTACTTTTTTTTATTGTGTATATGTCGCTTAAATCAAATCTGTAAGCGAAATAGTACATGTAGCTGCAACTACTAAGCAACTTACCAACCAAATATAACTGCTTTGGATCTAAACAGTAATAATAAAAAAATAAAAAAATTTTTTATATATATATATATGTCCGATGGCTAAAATTAGTTGACTCACATTTAAAATGGAAATCTACCCCCCAACTAGCTACTCCGGCTCCCACCGTGCTGTTTTCTGGGAATTTTTTTAACGAGAGAAGGCATCAAAGCACTTCTGATGTATCCTTGGTCAATTAGCTAAACGGCTAACAAACGGAGAACAGATTCCAAATGAACATTGGAATACGTCTTGGCGGTCCCTGATGACGTATCTCCTAGGCAACCGGGGCGGTACCATGGCATAAGAGCAAGGCTCTTGGGCATTGAGAAACACCCAGAGAATGTAATAGACTTGTAACTGAGACTTCCATCTGGATAATGACCGCTGAGTAGTCGAGATTAAACTACCTTATGTTTATGATGAACTGGCTGTCAAAGTCCTAAATCCATTTGAGAATCTGTGCCATGTCTTGAAAATGAATGTTTCCATCTTTCCATCCAGTCTGACTAAGAGGGAATTATATTTTTAAGAAGAAAGGGCTGTAACTGGCACAAAATGGGGTTCTATAAATAACTTACCCATTAGAGTTCTTTAAAAAAGAAACATCTAATTTTTCAGATTAAAAAAAAAGAAAAAACAGTTTTGTGAATTAGCTTTGGAACAAAGAATGTGTATGTATTTATTGGAATAAAATAGTCTAATGGCAGACTAATGACAAAGCAGGGTTTTAACTTCAATGAGGTTTTGTTGCTCAATGACCATTAGATGGCAGTAATACATAGCATTGCAGCCCAATCCTCTGCCATAGGCTCTTGTTTCTACCTTTTTGAAAAATACAACAAAAATTCTAGCTTTGGATGAAAGTGAGTATTTAAAGCAAATAATGATTCAGTATAATTTAGCTGGGATCCAAGGAGGTAGGATGGTCAAGCTGCCAATTCCTGTATAGCAAAACATGGGGAAAATATGCTTTCAGAAGGTTTTTTTGTTATAATCCAGGTAATATAGTGTGTAGGTTTTGAAGGAATCACTCAAAATATATAAACATAGCATGTAAATTAAATCTTAAAATGATTTAAAAAGCTGCCCCCCTGTTTCACCTAATTTTTTTCTAGGTTATTCATTGTGGAGAAATTGCACTGTTAGAGAAAACCTGAACAGCTTTTCTCACTTTGTTGATAGACTGGTTGGAAGCGATGGATTGCATGTCAGATTCCTAAAAGAAGGGCCAACCTACCCACAAACAAACAAGAGTGAGCAGAAACACATCTGACAGAGTGAAAAACTGCAGTAGCTGACTGCTGGGGCTTTAATGTGGTCTAGCTTTTATCTGTAAGACAACACTGGACAACTTCAGAGGGCCCTGCGTTTGGAGAGCACACAGTGAATCAAACCAGCTTTATCTGCAAGCGTCGCCCACCACTGTTTGTCTTACCTCAGTTTGCAGAGCTTCTCTTTCCAGTGAAACTACTCGCTTTATCGCTGCTATCTGAGCTTCAGTCTTAGGCCAATATTTTGTCAAAACTGAAATTGTTGACAGTTTACAGTTCAAATCAATGGCCATCTCCTCCCAGCACATAAACTTGTCCTAAGATAAGAACTTTCCAAAGTCAATCAATTTATTCTCCCCCATGTTTTTACGGACAAGCTTGTTTCTGATCATACAAATTCTACATTGTCCTACCGAGCCATGTTGGGTGTCGGTGTATGAATGCAAGTGTGAATGGGTGAATGCGGCTTCAATGTAAAGCGCTTTGAGTGGTCAGTAAGACTAGAAAAGCGCTATATAAGTTCAGTCCATTTACCATTTACCATTTACATTTTAACCTTTACTTGCAGCAGTTTGTGTTAATGGAAAGAGTATGTATGAATGTATGTATTGTGTGAATTTTACTGTCATGGTTTCAGAGGCCATCTACCTCTAACATTAGCAAGATGTTTCTACAGTATGCAGGTCGGAGGTTACACTCAAGTGAAAAGACATTGCAGAACAGGACAAAAGCAATCAATAAATTGGAAAATCAGAAAAAAGATGCCAGTGTGGATGATGGTGAGCAAATTGTTAGCTACACAACAGAACGTTTGGACAGCTGTAACAGCAGCAGCTCAGACTGCATCAATCCGGCATGAGACACAGAATTGTGGGGGACAGTCAACAAAAGTACTTGTGATATTTATTATCATCTGTGGGGTTGTTGCTTTCATATTCGGGCGACGACATATCCATCTACATCCTGCTGCGGGGTTTTGATTAATTATCCGCTATGCTGTTATCACTTCCCAAGTGGAGAAAAAGTTTCATCTGACTGGATCACATGTTCAACGACCACAGGAAGGCTAAACTTTTGTTTTCCTGCATTTTATTTAGAGCTAATAAAAAACAGTTCATTAGTGGTTTCTTTGGCTGGAAACATACAGCGCGTGACAATGTGGAAAGCTCTGATCTTTGCATCCGTACCAGCCACTGATAGCGGGATAGAAAGCCAAACTGGAACAGCCAGAAGGTGTGACATAGTGCTGGCAGTAGGAGCTGCTCAAGTGGAATGTTAATGTTACAGAATTCTCTTACAAAGATGGAAATAAACATTTTTAAAAAATAGGTATCACTCCAATAAGTAAAACTGGAACAATATTTTTTTTTTAAAACTAACGCTGAGCAATACCAATATGAGTGTGAATAAATTGTGCATTCCTAGACCAAAGCCATATTTCCATGGTTTTAGTTATGAGAAACAGAAGGACGAGAGAGGAGCTCTGAGAGACACATACAGGTTTATTAAACACATCATTATTATTATATAAAAGGAAAACCAGCTTTTACTTTGCATTTATTTTTCATTTATGATTAAATGCTTTAAAGTATTATTGAAGTTTTCTTAAATTTATTGACATTTTTATCAAGAAAGGAGAAGAAAATATGGGGAGGACGAGCAAAGACAGGGCAGCACTGGAGGGCTAAGAAGATAAAAAAAATTTAAAAAGAGCATTGAGACAAGATGAGAAGGAAATAGACAGGAAAGACTGGGCATTACCGAGTTTTTGTGCTTAAATCATGGGACACTATGAATATAGTCCTGGCGTGGTGAAGCTGAGATCAAACTGGATGTGTTTACATGGGCAAAGAAGTTACACCACTGTTTTGTGTCTGAGGTGTATGCTTTCACAAGAATGTGGTAAAAAATCTGGTTTAAATTGAATAACTTTTATGTTGGCGGCGGGATAGTGTGCCCTTTCTTCTATCATAATCGGGTTCTGAGAACAACCCTTGTATAAGTTCTGTCAGATCACAGTGACAACCACTGATAGTGAAGAGTCTTCAGAAACAAGGAGTAGAAGCTAACTGTGTCCTTTCAGGAAAAAATACATCAAACAATTGAAATGGAAGTCTGAGTCTAAACACAAAAACAGTGACATGTCACGTGTTAATGTTAGTGGAGTCTGGGACAGGGTTTGGGAATAAAAATAAACAAAGGTTCTGATCATTATGAAGGTGAGCATGAGGATTTCCTGTTTCCAGTAGAAGAGGGCATTAAAAAAGGTATAAGGTAGAAATGACCTAAATTTAGCCAAAGGTAGAGATTTTAATTACACTGCCATACTGTGGTCACGCAGTTTGATGATGTCATCAAGCTGTGCCTACAAACTTTGTAGCAGGTACACAAGGATACTGATCTTCCATTTGTCTTCACACTAATTATCGAAAGTTTAAAGGGTTTTTTATTTTATTTAATGGAAAAGAAACCTGCTTAACTTTAATTTAAATATATGCAGGTTTCTTTTGGTGCCATATTAAATGTGTAAATTAGTAACCAGAAAAGGAGACAAATTTGAATTTTATTTTCACAACATTTAGCTTTTATTTAATTTAACATATCTTCATCTTTAGTCGTGATGTGATAATTTTTGTGTTGCATTATTTTGGTAGAAGAATTGAATATGCATTCAAAATGCATTTTTCAAAATAAATGTTCTTTAAAAAGCATGCTAAACCTTTTTGAAGTTGTTCTGCTGTAATGTGTCTGGACAGTTAGAATGTTCATACACAGTAATTTTGACATAATTAGCCAGGTTCTACTGGAGGTTTCTTTCCTACAGTATCCGCTGTTGTTACATGCTTGCTCAGTGTGAGGGATTATTGTGATAATGAACAACACAACGCAGGCAACTCCTTGGGATTTCTCAATAGAAAACTTTAAAACTGATTCTAATTTTTTGTTAATTCGAACTAAAATGACTTTTCTGCGCCCTGGGATGAAATCTGTTATAAATTACTGTTATGTTGCAGCCCATATTCTTGATAAATACCAATCTGGTTTCAGGAAGTTATTCCACAGAGTCTGCTCTTCTTAGGGTATCCAACGATCTGCCGATGTGCTGAGTTAAAGGAGAGTGTGTTATTCTTGTGACACTAGATCTGAGTTCTGCATTTGATACTGTAGACCATTCCACGTTACTTAAGATATTAGACGGGTATTTCTTGTACAGTGCTGGACTGGTTTGCATCCTACCTATCGCCACGAAATGTTTGTGTTGCTGAATAAATAAAAAAAATCAGGATCAGTTGCATTGCACTATAGTGTTCCACAGGGTTCTGTTTTTGGCCCTATCTTGTCTATTTTTTATCTTCTTGCTCTTTACCACCTTATGCAATCATTAACCGAAATTTCATTTTATGCAGATGATATCCACCTGTTAATGTATTTTAAGCCTCATAGTCTCTACATATTATTGGTTATACGGGGCAATATAGAGTCATTTAAAAATTGGTTGAATCAACACTTGCTTCAGATAAACAAGGAGAAAACTGAAATTCTAATCTGTGCTCAGGGAAAATGTATACCTTCAATCACTGCGCATTTAGGACCCCTTACAGCCTATATCAAACTGTCTATAAGAAAAGTATGGGTTACATTTCAGACCAGCTGCCTTTTGGAATGATTTTATCTATGTCCAAAATGAAAATGATTATCCATTATTTTATTTAATCTAGGACCGACTAATGTAATTCTATATTTACTTCATGAGGGTTCAGTGGAACAATTACTCCTTACGCGGTGTTCTAAATTTTCCATGTTACTCCAATTCTCATTTCCCTACACTTGCTTCCTGTGAAGTACAGGATCCAACATAAAGTACTTGTCTGGACATAAAAGGCTTTACATGGTACTGTTCCAACATTCAGTACATCACAAATATTAAACATCATTGTCACACTCAAGATCTCTGCAATCTTCCGATCAAGGAGTATTACTGGTTCCAAATTTAAATTAGAAGACCAAAAGAGACAGAGCATTTACAGTTGTGGCACTAACCCTTTGGAGCACCTTGCCTTTACAGTTAAGTTTTGCAGTCTATGCGGTGCTTTTTTGGAAACAAAAAAAAACTCACTTGTTTAAACTGGCTTTTTATCAATAAATATGTTCTGTTTAATTGTATTTTATTATGTTTTATTTTGGTACAGTACATTTTTGTTATATATCTTGAAAAGTGTTATATAATGAAGGGTATTATTATTATTATTATTATTATTATTATTATTATTATTATTATTATTATTATTATTATTAATTGAAATGTTTCTTTTTAATTTGTGTCATGGAATCCAAGCACCAATAATTTTCTTCTTTACCAAGTATGTGTCATTTTGTCTTCTCTCTTATCCTATACATACTGTATATTACTTCCTTTCCTCTCATGTAGCACTTTTTGTCTTTTTGCCTCAAATTAATTTAATGTTTTTGGATCTCATTACATTGCTTTCTTCTTGTTTTGGTTCTCTTGTTATCTGTATTACCAGGGCTTCTAGATTGGATGTGGTTATTGGACATTTCCATCATGCCTGGGGGGAGCCACTGTGGCATGCTTACAGGTTCTCACTTCTACATTGTCCAGATGTGTGTTTGTGCATTTTTATACTGTACATCCATGTACTTCCCTGTGCCCTGTATATCAATGTTCTGCACTAGGTACAACCCCAAGGACTCAGATGCTGCATTCAAAGCATCTGAGTCTTTGGGCATGCACCTAGTGTTTCTCTGCAGTGGATAAACAGTGGCTGCGGCTCACACTACTTGAAAAGCCCTATAGCATGATATTTTACAGCTTTCAAATTCTGGGATAGACCTAAATACGATAAATTGTTATCGTAGGTGTTATATAGTATTAATTTGTCCTGAAATTTACCTTGTATCTTGGAGTTAATGTTGGACCATGACGTAAAACGGCTTGGTTCTCTGTAATCCCGCGTCCTAAGGGTTAGGGTTATAAGATCACATAAGCAGCTTGATAAATGGCTAACACACATGAGCATGCAGCTACTTAATTTTTCTCTTTACATCTCTGTTCAATCCATCTGGCGTCTGTTGCTGGAAGTCATCAAGCTGCTGTTCTTTAGGAATGTAGAATAAAGTCATTGATTGAATGATATAGGCCCTAGAAAGCTAAAAGTCCAAAACAAGGAATCCAATTGATTCATTGAGGGCAGTCAATTCTGACAAAGCTGTCATGAAATCTGAATGCACCACAGTTGCACTCTTGGGTCTTGATTATCATTTTAGTCTGAGCAAAAAAGAAAGAAAAAATATTGTGTGTTTTAATTGCAAAATGGCTTTATTTCCGTTTTTGTAGATGGATACAGGACTGAACAACATCGTCTGGCCTACAAAAGGCTTGGTGTGATCAAGCAGCACTATGAACAGATGATGAAGTCATGCTGACGTTATCTTTGCAATGCAGGCGTACAGCTTAGTTTTGGTCTAGCTGTCAAATTTGATAGCTAGCACACCCACATACACCTAGTCTGGTCTGCCTTTTCCAAATCAACCTGTTTATCTACAATCATAGTTGGCAATAAGATTCACACATTTCACATGCACTGGGCTTCTGACTCAACATTGTTATAGAAAAGCTAAAAGGAAAACAAACCCGGAGATAATATCATTTGAGAAACATCAAACTTGTTAGTTGAAATTAAAAGAGATTATCATTTTAGATGTAAAGCTTCCAGTCAATCTGGAAACCAGTAGGCTGAGAGAGAGAGACATGTCACAGTGACTGATATCCGCTACCCCTTACTGTTGCTCCACTCAGCCATGAAGGAAAGCCCCACTATTCTCTCTGTAAGCTGATGGCTGCCAAATACAGCAGTTTTCCTCAGAATGAACACGATTCTGAGCCCAAAGCCTTCAGCTAAGTGCAAGAGCAGCATTAGGGCTCATGTCAAAACAGCTTACAGCCACACAGCTCACTCTAGAAGGTACGAGCATTACAAGTGACAGCACACTGAGCGTCTCTCCCTCTGACAGCCCTGCATGGTGGGGTGTGGAGGGCTGGTTCTTGGTTAATGTTAGGAAACGTGGTTCACTTTGTTGTTAACATTGGCAGCCCTGGCCTAGCTCTTGAAAGCAGCATTCCTTTGAGGGAACAACTCAGCACATGTTGCTGCCAACTCTTGTTGAGCCAGCACAGCAGATTGACCATGGGGAGCAATAGTTCTGGTTTTATTCTGGTGAAACTGTTTACTTGGATAGTCCATGGTTAAGTCTCCCAGTGAGACTGGAAAAACAGTTGCTCACCACATCCTCAAGTGAGGCCCAGATGCTTATGGCTAACAAAGGAAAAATATAATCATCATTGTCCTTGGTGTTTGGATTGTTGCATGCCAGTCTCCCATGTGTTTACACCTAAACTCAGGGTGTTTGCTGAAGAAAAGTTGTTTTAGGCAGAACAGAGGAACCTATTTTTTTTACTAGAAACATTTCACTTAATGTAAAAAAATAAGAAGATTAGTTTAAATATGAGATAGAAATAACCACAGATGTGTGTGACTCTACGGCATTGGATGGCAAATATTTTATTGATTGTAGCTGCTATAGTTGAGTTGGTGGCATTGCATCACTTTAAAAAATCACCAAACAATCCATTAGCAAAGCTAAAAAAAAACAAAAAAAAACAGAGGCTGACATATTTAGCTGAAACATTATTGTTTATCACAACACAGACTGGGTAATCCCCAAAAACCTCAAATCAGATCCAAAACATCCATCCATCTATTTTTTTTGTTGTATTTTCTGAATCCTGTCTTCAGCAACTGACAGCATGAGAAGAAGGTTCAGAGATGGCTAGAGTAGCCAAAAAGTGTACTTAAGCAAGAGCAGCACTGATTAAGCTTTTTTTTAACTAACGTAAAAGTAAAATGTCATCATCCCTAACCTTACTGAAGTAAGATTAATAAATAATTTGATCAAAAGGCTACTTAGGTACTGTGGGTACCTCAGTAGTATTTTTAAACTGGTTTAATTTGTGAAAAATTGCCTGCATTCATAAGGTTAGGGAGCAGAGATGCTCAGAGCTAAAATCCATGAATAATTGAGACCCCTTCTTACAACTGTCAATTAAAATAGTTCAAACAAAGAAAATATCCTAATATCATTAACATGCTCAGTGCTGAAATCTACACTCTTCCTTATCGCCGCTGTTTGGACAACAGCCAATCAGTGGCAAGGAAAATAAATTTAATTGCTTGGGTTGCCAATAAAAGTGTGTTTACCAAAACTGATGACTTTGTTAAAAACAATTATTTATCAGGATAACTCCGACCCACAATGAATAAATCTACGTAAGATTTAAAAAAGTACTTTCTCAATTATTATTTTTTTTTTGAGTTTTTGCAACAAGATATTAATTTCAAGACTTTTCATGCTTTTTACCAAACTGAAAACAGTTTTTGTGTTCTTAATATGTCAGGGAACACTTAGTGTGCAAAAATAATCAATGAAGTGTTCTGATTGAATATTATTCAATCAGAACACTTTGAGATGATCTGACTCCAAAAATAGTGCAGAATTATGTAGAATGATGCATTAAACTAAGTTATTATAATCTTATTAAAATTACATTCATGTTATGCTTTTGTTTTGAGTTGTTGCAAGCTTCACCAATCAGGTCAATACTGTAAGATTTAAGTGGCTCAGAAATATTCAGAGAAGTTTTATCTGTGAGGCTCCTGTGTGTTTGACATTTGACCTGCTTGGCTGCTTGTAATGTTGCTAAACAAGGTGTTGACACCTCACGCACGAGTTGCTCGACTTCTGCTAAATGACTAGACCGGGAAACAAAGGTTCACCTTACAAATAAGTTTCAGCCTGACATTACTAGTAATATAAAGGAGAAAAAAGACCTAATAACACACTGCTGAGAAAGAGACAATTTGTCCTGGCAAGCTAAATAAACAGAAGATTAATCTGGGTTCTTATGAGAGCTGAAAAAGTCAGTCATGGGTGAAATCGAGGCTTTTGAGAGGTAGTTACTCAAGATGAAGCACTGATAGAGAGAACTCGAGAAGCTGACTGAAATATGAAGCTGCTGTCGGAGACAAAAACAACGATTCGAGGGGTTAGGCAAAGGTTTTAAGTTAGAACCCGCTGCTTAACACCTCTATATAATTCTGTTCGTACTTATATTCTAAACTCATATATTTAGCAGGAAATATTGGTCTGATAAAAATCAATCTAAGACTTGTCCCTGTGTCGGAGCTGCAGCAGGTGCCAGGGGAGCTGGGCGGCACCAGTTCAGCAGCAGGCTTGTCTTATCACACAAAGCTTGATGCTGTCAGCACAGCACGTGTTGAGTCAGCCGTAAAACACTGACATCGTCCAGACACCTGCAGACTAAAAGGGAATAAGCTGTTAACTCTCACTAAGCCTACTGTGTGTTCAAAAACAGCGTCCTGTGAAGAAGAGATGTTGTTCGACTTACTGAATAGGACTTTTCAGAGACATCTTCTTTACCCTTTCTCATTTTGTCACATTAACACCATGAACTGCAATGTACTTTAGTGGGATTTTACGATCAACATAGTGCATTACTGTGAGGTTGAAGTCAAATGATAAAATGTGTTGCTAAGCTTTTACTGAACTCAAGTCTAGGTTCTCCATTGTGGCAGTTTTTTTTGTGTGTTTTTTTTAACCAGATCGTCAAAAGCTGAAGGTCTGAAGAGTTTAATGGGGAAAAAAAAACATACAGTGTTCTTAAAGCGTTCGAAAGGATTTCATGCAGCATATTGATTGACATGGAGGAACAGTGTCCACAAAAACAGTTGCGTCACTCAAACCTGCCAACCCATCCATTCTACAGCAGTAACTATCTCTTCTCTACTTTAGCTTGGCCGTCCTACGACCAGTCATCCCTCCTGTCATCCAGAAAACCACCTCATAATTGTCAGATGTCAGATACCAGTGGCGTGTAGAATGTTGTGTACTTACAGCCTACATGCTGACGTCTGTCATCTCTGCTGTCTAACACATCCCTATCCAGAATCAATATGCTTGAACAATGCTCTTGTTTTATTTACCTCGACCTAGTGTACTGGTTGTTATTTACACTAAAACAGGAAATGTAGCCAAATAATAAATGTATTAAATATCTGCATTACACAAGAAACTTCACAGAGAAAAACAATAGAACCGTTTTTGTAGTTTGACAGAGATGCAACAATCTAACGGTGCAGAAACTTTATATTGACAAAATGTCAGAAGTTTTTCTTCCAGCCACAACTTTTTACCTAACCTACCCACTAACTATATATAGGAAGACAGTTTAATGGCCCAAAACCTCATTAAAAATATAGTTATATGCTATGTTTAGCAAAGCATCTGAAACATCACTAGCACAACAATACTGTGTAAATTAAAAGCTTTATAAAATAGGCTTTTCTTAAAATATATATAAATAAGATTATACTAAATGATGACAATCATGTGTTTTAGCAGTTAGACCACATGTAAAAAACACCAAAGAAAAAAGTTAGCAATTCTATAGTAAGTCTACAGTGCCTCAATTCTGCAGCTTTAGTACTGTAGGCTTATTTTTATTATTACAGACAACACTTTAACACAAACCAGTAATCACATACCACGTAATTACAGTAAAGCTACTATAATGTGATGACTACGTCTTCAATTCTATTCATTTTATTTACATAGCTCCAATTCACAACAGATGTTCCAAAGAAGACCCCAAGGTTGTTTGTGTGCTACTGCTAGCGTCAAGCTAAGGTCATTGAATATGTTAGGATCATGCGTTCTCCAACACTAAAAACTGAAAAATAATCCAATATTGTTTCTGTGATAGTATTATTAAAAGACGTATGTTATCGGGGAGCTAAAATACCGAACATAAGCAGAAGGTCTGATGCTAATGCTATCAAAACAATAGCCAACAGGCAATAATTGAATATTTAAAGAAGCCTGTGAATATTCTCATTCATCCAGGTCATGGTTATCTCAAGGAAATTTCAATCGAACGCAAGCATGAACTGATGAAGCCTCTTGGATAAGAGGTGAAACGTCTTCCAAGACAAATTACCAAGTCCAGTTCCGTTCGATTAAAATTTCCTTGAGATAATATTTAAAGAACATTGTTCATCATTCTAGTGTTATCTGAAGCTTACTGCTTTGCTGTGTCTGTCATTTCCATCGTCAGAAGGAACTGACCCCTCAATAAAAAGTTTTCAGCAAATCCTTCGTGATGCTGGCAGAGGTTACTGAATCACTCATCTTTCCCACAAACAAAAAATACTTTTCCTAAAGATGTGAGCAAATTACCATGAAAAATAAAACTTAAACAGACCCTTCACAGAGGTTCTGATGCCGGGGGACGGAATCATGTTGGTTAATAATCTGACAACCAAACACTTCGACTGTTCCCCTTGTGCCTTTGGCATTCCGGAAATGTGACTATAAACACTCAACTAGAAATAAGGATGGAGGATCACCTCAATGTTTTGCTGGAAGTCCATGACCTTGTTTGGCAGTTCCAGTGCAAGTACTGTTACATAATGACTCAAACGTAATGTAATAGATAAGAGAGAAAACTGAATAGTTTAAAAAATTATAACTAAAAAAGTATACAAAAATATCTCCAAAATGCCTGGGGTGACTAATTTATTATTTTTATAGTCCTACAGACCACATGCACAACACACTGTACTTCAAGGGCTAAAAAAGTGAAATTATCATTATATGTCCCCTTTATGAGAAGTGATCAGAGGTCATTTAACAATATTGTACAACTGAATAAAAAATGTATTAAAAACAGTTGATATTTAGATATAATGAAAACATTATATAGAATAAAAAAGGACATAAAAATAGGGAAAAATAACATGACGTTTAAACAACCGATTGATCATGCGTACGGTGGTACCAGCGCATAATCAGTCAAATACAACGATCCTAAATGTCCTAAATGAAGATGTAAATGAAGTTCCCAGCTAGAGCTCGAAAGCATCCACTCGTGAGCAAACAGACAGAGCAGAGACAGGCTGCTGTGAAGTTGAACCACACACAGCAAACATTTGCTCTCTGTCGTTTCACAAGACCGTCATTTCAAAGCTTAGCGGACACAAACAGCTCATTAAAAGCTGGATTCCTCCACAGAGGAGGAGCTCATACACTATGCAGTACACTGTGGCATGCTGAACATGGCGTACTCCCCACCTGCACCTGGTCTGCACAATCACTGTAATAATCATACGAGTGTATATTTGGAGTCCGGAGGTTTCCGCCTCTTATTTGGATGCTGTCGTGAGGATGTGATTTTTCAGGTGTACATCGGAGGGACTCCTGTATGCTCCCTAATGGATGCCCGGGTTGAAGCAGATGGCCCCAGGGCTGCAGCAGGAGCAGCAAAGGACATGCATCTTCATTGTTGCAGCGCTGTACAGTATCTGTTACAGCTCATTTCGGAAACATTTGATGTGATGGACTACATGACAGCTGAGAAAAACCAGTGTACCAGAGTACTCATTTCAGTATCAGGTTACATATTCCTTTGTCACGGTGAGCATGGCCACTATAGCATGTTTCAAATCAAATGCACGTGTTCTATCTTTTGAATACTCACTGGAGAAAACTTTAGGAGGTCATGACATTTTGGACCTTAACATGGTAGAATTTTATTTAACAGTTTTGCGATACTGATATTAAACAAAACCTTCTATTCCTGTTGGCAACATGTGCTGCATGTAGAAAATATTTGTCGTTCTCTAACCACATGGTAATAGTTAGCTCCATAAGTCAAAATACCAGAAAATATTTTTTATTTTTTAATCATGATTTTTCAGGATTTACTAGAGTTTTTGGTCAAGACCATCTAAAATATCCAAGACACGACCAGCATCACAGCTGACTGTTTCCTTTTCACAGAGGCAGACAACAGCCAGATGTCAGTGTGTGTTCATGGCTTTTTGTCTCTGTGTAAAAAAAGTATCAGAGTCTGTTTCTAAATTGTCTATAAAAGAGAAAAAGCTGTTAACAGCAAAATGAATTTCCTCTTCAAAAGTCACGGGTTGCATTTGAAGTGGAAGCTTTTCAGACAAGCCATGATGAGTTTTATGATACCACTTTGGTGTGGTCTGTCAAAGTATTGAAATAAATTCCCAAACCCTCTCTTTATGGCTGGATTTGGGGCTGAATATTTTGCTAATGTGGGATCAATACCATACAGCGCATTGTTCACCAAACTTTGATTTCAGAAAACATACAAAGCTGGATAGCACTCATAGAAATAAATGAAGCTCTGGCTTTTACTTGTTTTTCATAGAGTAAAAAATATATTTACTTTAATAGTTAATATTATCTGCACTAACTTTTATGGTATCTTCATTACTTCATTGATGTCCAAAGTCACTCTTCAAGATTTTGGTATCCTACATGTTTTAGTTCTCTCCCTGGTTCAATACACCCGAACTGACCTGTCGCTCAGTGCTATTCATCATCTCCCCTCAAACACAAACAAATCTATAGAATTCAATTCCCAGTGTTCTGGAAACAGACACTCAGGAGATCTCGCCATCTTGCTTCATAAAGAGGCATTTGGACCTGTGACACCTTTGTAGTTTTGCTGGGCTGTAATTTTATTTTGAGGCAGAAATATGGTTAAATGATGTGTATGCATATGCAAAGGTGATACAAAGAGGATAAACAAAATAGTTTATTTTATTCCATTTCCTAAACTGAAACACAAGAACGGAGAAATATTTCAATTGTATAAAGCTGAGGGCACACTACACAGTCAGCTCAACACGACTGCTATATACAAGAATGTACATTTTCAGACATTATTGGTAAGACAATGGTTTTGTACAATATAGCAATCAGGTCATATAACTTAATATCAATCACACGAAGCCTAGTGGTAATGAGCTTTCTTAAGATGGCCTCCTAGCAGGCTATTGTTGTGTTAACTGATAGTAGATTAATTTTTGATTATATCACAGTTGTTCAGACTGGAAATGTTTTTACGTGTTAACACCAGGATGATAATTAGTGGCACAATCCTTTCTGTGTAAATAACTGTTCAGTTTAAAAGTTAACAGGTATAGAAAAAATAGTTTGCATTAAAAAATTAAGAGATTTTAGAAATTGGAGTCATCTGATCTTTGCCTCGCTAGCATTTAGTTTTAACCTCCACTGTTATATTATTTCTGCTAATAAAGATGACAGAAGAGTTGTCTGCAATGTCTTGCAGATTAACTAATAACTGTCTGTAATGTTTAAGTAGCGTCTCATCCTAAAAATCATGAACCACCCTTTATGTCTTTAAGACAAATCAACATGATATTATTTGCTTTAAACACTTAGCCCCTAAAACAATACGCCACCCATGAAGCCTGGCCTCGTCTGAGGTTCCCTGTTGCTGTGCCCGGGTCAGTGCCCCTGCATTGTCACTTTTCACCCTGACAAACCAGGACAGGTGGAGACATTGGTCTAGCTTTAACACCCCCACCACCCCAACCCAAACTACAAAATGAAACCGGATCGGGGAAGTCAAGTCATGCACCACCATTCTTCAGATCTCATCGCTAGCGTTGGCTGAAGCCCCGTCGCATGGCAACCAAATGTTTTGTAGTCGCACGTTTGATTTTGGCCTTTTCCTGAATACTCTAAACCCCCTGCCTCCACACACACTTACACAGGCTGATTCGCTGCTTGTCATTAAATGTCTCTGAAGGATCGTCACAAGTATGAAGATCCATTCCTCTTTTTGTTTTTTTGTCATTTATTTGTCTTCAGCATCTGCATTTGAGATCAGAAAATCTCTCTAATCCTTCAAAGTCCCTGTGCCTCTTTCTTCAACTTCATTTTCTTGTTCTCCTTCTCCCCCTCATCTCCAACGAAAACAAAGTGTGGCCCGGCTGACCACATTAGCTGATTGACAGCCCTGAGAGATGTGGCTAACCAACAGAAGAGATGGAGCACAGCCAGTGGTTAATAGACACAGGAGCTGGGCAGTCTGCATCTCAGCAAGAGGGAGATGAGCTGAAAGGGGGACATGACGAGATGAGAGGAAACCAGCTTGACAAAGTCTCTCAGTCTAGAAATAGTGCGACACTGCTCCTCAGTCAGCGCTTCAAACACAGCGAGCCTGTCTTAGTGATAGAGACAAATATGTGAGCCAAACTGTGGTATCCCCGATTCGATCCATCATGCCTGAGAAGAAGCTGCGATGGGGCGAACCTGCTGATGGCTGGATCAGCTTTGTGCGGTGAAATCAAAAGAGCGGAGCAAAGCTGAAACCCTATTCGTGAGAGCAAGCCACAGGCTGCCCTTCCATTTGTGACAACAGCTCCTGTTTACTCAGCAGCACACACAGGTGGAGAGCTACGTGAGAAGAGCTCCTCTTCTTTTCTGCAGCCTCTCCTCCGCCAATCAAAGAACCAGACTCAAGATGAATGCTCATACACACACAGGCGCACACAAAAATACACTCACTTCAGCAGCTGCCCTGTACTCCCAATTATTCATTCTTGAGATAACGCATTAAACTGAAGAGAAATCACAAAGGACTCTCAGTGGTGTATGATCTCAACAGAAACAAGTTTAATATGCTGAGGAGGTAGTTGGATCGTTTGAGTCAACTGTGTTGGAGCAGAGAAACAAGGAGGGCCCCGGCTCTTGAGGACTGGAGCTGGACACCCATGACTTATACAAAGAAAAAGTGAAATGCTGAAAACATGACATAATCACCCATAACGGATCCTATGGATGCAAAATATTTCAAAAGACGTTTTTTATCAAAACAAGGATCAAGATAGCAAATCAGATATTGTGGAGCTTATGTACAGCTCTCTGATGATTTTGGCTGCTTCAAGAAAACATAGTCAAAGACCCCCCACACCCTCTTCATAAGCCTTTTGAACTGCTCTCGCAAGGTGAACCATACCGCGACCTCAAAAGGTCTGTTTCTGATGATGTAGTGATGGTGGGATGTTGTAGTAAAACCCAGATGAAGTCAGAGGGAAGTGGATCCATCTATTAATGGTCTAATGACAGGGAGCAGCTGCATGCCACTGGGTAAGACAGAGCACAGATGTGAAAGAACCAACAGAGCTGAGGGGGACCTCTGAAGTTTCTGTGCCATGACCTCATTTCCATGTTCTGGGCTCCCAGAAACTCAAGTCTCAGTGCTACCTGGGCCTGTGAAAACCCCTGCATCTCCAGAACGTGACAGAGCCACATGTTGCTCGGTTAAACGTTGGCTGACCTGGACAGGCACAGCATGCCAAACTCTGATCTCGGCACCAACACCACTGCTACGGGCTGTAGGATCAGCTGTTCTCACGAGCTTCAGAAAAAAAAAAATATGGAGTGTAGAGCCCAATGTATGATATATACATATGTGTGTGATTTTGACATCTTTTTTCACTTGCATAATTTTCAGTCCACATAGGAAAGATCTTAGAATATGGAAAAATTATTATTTGTAACACTTTTCCTGTACTCCAGAGTACAGCTAAGAGAAATACACAATGGACAGTAAGGCATACAAGAAAAGCAAATTAAATAATCTGATTCTACAAGATTGTTTTAACTTGTCAGAATATTTAGGTTGGTGTAAATATTGTAAATTTTTTTTTTGGGAGCAGTTCTGATTGTAAGGTCTAACAGCTGCAGGGAGGAAGGATGTGTGAAAATGCTCCATGCATCTAGGATGCAGCAGTTTTTCAATGAAGGAGCTCTGTCGCTCTGCAGCATCTTCATGCACTGTCCAGCAGTGATGTTATTTTGACGATCCAGTGGGATCCAGGGGGCACCCTAGAACAGAATTGGCCTTTCCTGATGAGCTTATCCAACCTATTCCTTTCAGCGGTAGATAAACTGCTGCTTCATCATACAACACCATGAAAGAAGGGTGATGCCACCAGAGTCAAAGAAGGTGTTCAGAAGACCACATGTCGATGTGCCCCTGGTAAAGGCATTCAATCCCCAGACAACTGATCTGCATATCTGTGTGTATCTGGGGAAATTATTTCAATATTAGTTCTATTTAGTGATTAGTAATTATTAGTAAATGTAGCCTGGGAGTATGGCATTATGCTGGGGACTCAGTGAGGACTTATGGACGTTTCACCTACTCTGGTTTAACTGAAGGACTCCTCTATTATTGTCTATTATGTCTGTAAAGTAGCTAACTCTGATATAAGCTCTGAAACCTAACACAGGCAGGCGGACACACAATGTTAAGGAGAGAGAGTGTTGGTCTTCCTGTACAATCGTAATAAATATGTTAACACAAACTAGTGGGGATGGAATCATTCTTATCCTCATCTCATTTTCAATGGAATTCAGCCAAATCAACAGGTAATGCTCAAAAAATGGGAATATTGTACAAGAAAAGGTGAAAAAAACTAGATAAACTCATTACATGCTGAGAAATGTCAAACCTTTATTTGTTATTAACAATTTGATATAATTAATGTGTGATGTTTTAATGATTACACCTTACAGTTTATGAAAACTCCAAATTCAAAATTTCATTAAAAATATAATATTATATTAAATAAATAAAGCTCAATTTTAAATAGATAAATGTTGTACCTGTGAAAAGTATAATCATGCACATGTACTGAGTACTTGGTCTGGGCCCTTTTTGACCAAATTACTACCTCAGTGCGGAGTGGCATGAATACTATCAGCCTGTGGCACTGCTGAGGTGTAAAGGAAGACCAGGATGCTTCGATGGCAGCCTTCAGCTCTTCTTTATTGTTCCTTCTCATGTTTCTCAACTTTACCTAGACAATACTCCATAGTTCAGGTCAGGCCATTTTGTTGGCCAATCAAGCACAGTAATCCGATGGTCACTGAACCAGGTTTTGGTCCTTTTGGCTGTATGGGGAGGTGCCAAGTTCTGCTAGAAAATGGAGCCAGCATCTCCATAAATCTCGTCTGTGGAAGGAAGCATGAAAAGCTCCAAAATGTCCTGGTAGATGGCTACATTTACTCTGGAGTAAATAAAGCATGGTGGATTAACACCAGTAGATACCAAAGGACTACTGTAATTCCTTATGATAATGAATTACACAAAAAACTCTTAAAAGCCTCCAGATGATCCAAAATGCTGTAGCAAGAGTTCAGATGAATATAAAACATTCAGAATGCAGGTCTACTGGTAGTTCCTAGGATTTCTAAAAATAGAACAGGAGGCAGATCTTTTAGTTGTCAGGCTCCTCTCCTGTGGAACCAGCTCATAGTTTTAGTCTGTGAGGCAGATACTCTGTCTGTTTTCAAGCCATTACTTAAAACCTTCCTTTTTGATAATATACTTATACTTATGATATACTTATGCTGCTATAGGTTTAGACTGTTGGAGGACAGACTGACCACTTTCTCTCTTCTACATTTTTCTTGTTCCACTCTCCAGATATATTTTTTCTGCCGATATTGCGATCGTTGTATTGGACGGGGAACATCGGTCCAGATGATGCTCTAAGTGACCAAGCATCCTCCATGCTGTCTCTTCTCTGTCTTCTCAGACCCCCAGACGGTTGTAGCAGATGACCGCTTGTACTGAGCCAGGTTCAGCTGGAGGTTTCTTCCTGTTAAAGGGGAGTTTTTCCTCTCCACTGTCCCTACATGCTTGCTCAGTATGAAGGATTGCTGAGGAATTGGTGTGGTGATCCAGGCACAACCTCACGTCAATGACTCATCGCAATCTGCTGGGATTCCATACATAGAAAACTTTTAACTGATTGGAATGTTTGCATAATTGTATTGAAATGACTTTTGTTGTAAATTGCCTTAAGATGACATTTGTTGTGAATTGGCGTTATATAAATAAAAGTGAATTGGATTGATGACATGGCTCCCCAAATCAACACAGACTGTTGAAACTTCACATTGCACTTCAACCATTGGGTCACCATCCAGCCTCTCCATTCTTCCTCCTAACTCTAGGAACGTGGTTTTCAGATGAGATACAAGATTTGATCTAATCAAAAAAGAGAAGTTTGGACCGCAGAGCTAGCAAGAGGAATATGACATCTGAAGCCCATGTCCAGGATTCGTCTGTGTGTGGTGGCTCTTGGTGCAATAACACCTTGTGAAGTTCCCCAACACTTTTGAATGGTCTTTTCCTGACAAGGCTCTCAAGGCTACAAACATCCCTGCTGCTTGTGCACCTTTTTCTTCCACACTGTTCCCTTCCACATAACTTTCTATAAATGTGCTTTGATTCAGCGCTTTGGGAACATCCAGCTTCTTTTGCAATTTTCCTTTTGAGGCTTTCCCACCTTATCAAGGGTGTCAATAATTGTTTTCTGCACAACTGTTAGGTCAGCAGTCTTCCCCATGTTTGTGATTCCAACTGAACCAGACAGAGACCATTTAAAGGCTCAGGAACTCTTTGCAGTTGTTTTGGATTAATTAGCTGATTAGAATGTGTTACTTTGAGCCTAAAATAATTAACTAAATTTTAAAATATTGACATTTTCTGAGATTTTGGAAATGTACTAAACTGTTAGCCATAATCATCAAAATTATGACAAATAAAGGCTTGAAATATCTTGCTTTGCATGTAATCAGTCTATATCATATATTAGGTTCACCTTTTGAGTTGAGTTGCTGAAATAAATTAAATTTTGCACAATATCTACATTTTTTAGGTTTTTTCTCTGTAAATATGTGCACGTTTGTGTGTGCAAATGGGTGAATGTGATTCCAGCGTAAAGCACTTTGAATGGACAGTATGACTAAAAAGGTATTATATAAGTGCACTGCCCATTTATACATTGTATGTAAATACCAGGTTTCTTCTGCAGATGGCAAAGAAATGAATGTAGCATCGAACAGGGTCTTTGTATCTGCCGATCCCCCTCCTAATTGGGGACCAAAAACCTCGTTGCGGTAATGTTAGTGTCACATCTTTCTCATTATAGAAAGCTTGGATAAATCACTTTTCAGCTTTTCTGAAGGTTACTTTGTGATTTCTAGATTTAATAAGATTACAATCATCTTGGATTGGAAAGATTAAACTAAAGCAACTGTCAATGTTCTAATAATATCAAAAAATAACTGAGGATGATGATATGCAAGCAAGTATTATTTCTGCAAGACCTGACTTATGATGATCAGATAGATTACTTGTACATGTTAAAGTGACGGCACAGCTCACACACACACACACACGCACACACACACACACCCACACGCACACACACACACATACACACACACACACACACACAGAAACAGCTACAGTCATTCTTGGAGGTGTTGACACATGCAGGCATTTCAGTTGATTGTTTGGCTGACAGTTGTTGGGAAGTTGAGCCTTGTTCCTTCTGTTTTTACAGGCCCTGGCAGTGTTTCTTTCCTTAAGACGATGACATCAAGCTTAGTCACTCAAGTGCTCCTGCTTTATGCTCGCTATCTTGTAGTTCTCCCAACACAACTAGAAGCTGTTTGCACTTACTGTCCTCAACCATAAAACAGTTTTCAGCCTTTTTTCCACAGGTAGGTACTTTCTTCTACAGTCATTTTGGGATAACAGTCCACATGAGCTACTGATAGAGGTTCATACATGCATTTTTATCCCTACAAATTTAAAATAAGTTCAGGCTTTGCAGCTTGTTCAGAGTCACTCGTGAATGAGAAAGCATCTGATCCACAGGCTTTTATGTTGAGAAAATTACTCAGGTGTGCTGTTGCTGCAAGTGCAGGCTATACAGTTGCATGGCAACTTTACAATTCACAGCGACACAAGCCAGAAACACAAGCTGATCTTAAAGAAACCCACAGACTTTGTATTTGGGTCACTGAATACCTCTGTGTTTACCCTCAGCCTACTGTGGTATTGTCGAGTCGATCCCCACCTCCTCCTGGGAGTTTTTTCCACTGTGACATGTGCAAAGGGGGAAACTTAAGCCTCAACACATCTTCCAAACAGGAATTTTCACTTCTCTTCTTTTTAATCCTGTAACCCCCATCGTCTTAAAAAACACATCTGTGTTTGCGAGAGTCTGTGTGAGTGTGTGTGTGACAGGTGTAATACTTCTCTGAACAGAAAATCTGCACAACTCACTGCTTAGTTTAGGCAGCCAACAATGAAGACCAGGCATCCAGCCAATCAGCAAGAAGCTCAGTGATGACCTGACAAGCTTATTTGTGACCTCTACGGTGAGTCACACTAAGACTGGTGAATGTTTGTAGAGTGGAAATAGGAATATCTCAATAACTGCTTTTGCACATAATAAATAAAATTAAAGGGATATCCAACAGCTAAGTAAAATTTAGTCTGTTGCCATGTTCCCCGTTGTTACACTTGTCAGAAAAATAATTTTGTAACCAGCCAAGCCATTCTCCTAATCTGGAAACAGTCCGTTTGCTTTAGCTTAGCATAAACACTGTAAGTGACTGGTATCAGCTGACTGGTGACAGTTGATTATTTGTGCAGAAGTCATGAGAATTATTCAATAATGATCATAATTATTCTGGTGGACTTCAATAATCATATCGATTCCAAATGAAAATAAGATTAACAAAAAAGATTTACAGTGTTTGCCTCGACTCCAGAGAGAACTTCCGGGTTGGGTCACTCGCCTCAAACAAAAATACCAAAATCAAAAATGAGCTCTCATTATCCCTTTTTTCCATTTTCGTTCTGTGATCCAAAACGAAAAATCAGATAAGGGTTCGTGATCCGTTTTTTTTGTGTAAAACAAAAAATGAAAAAAACAAAATTGTGTGTTTTTGTTTTTTCAGTTTTTGTTTGAAACGAAAAAACGAACTGCCTGAATGTACACGGACCTTTACTCTACAAAACTCACATTTACATTCATTAGGGTTGAGTGCTGTAAGTGTTATACAATTTACTTGGAGGTGATAATGTCAGCTAGGTGTCTTGATTATAGTAATTTATAATAGCCCAGTAACATTCAAGCAATTCGAACTAGTAGAAGCCATTGACAATCCATTTTGTACAAAAAATTGATGGGAGTGCTGTATTCTTCAGAGACAGTATCATCTTTCTGGTAGAATACTGCATTTTTTATTCATAGTCCTCCACCAAATATTGATTAGGTTTTTTTTATGCTGTTGGAGGAATTCCCAGCCATTGTCTTCTTCGTCGTCACATCAGATAGAATTCTTGGAATGCTCGAATTGCTGTATGTCTTTAGTTTATTTTTCGCAGACCCTTGCTACACAATTAACAAGCATTTTCTTGCATTAGATTTATACGATACTTATATTACAGCAGTAAAACCTCAGTGCAGGTCACGCATTTGTGTTTTCCCGGAGGTAGGTGTCTTTTGTAGGCGCTGGGTTATTTCTTTGTGTCTTGCAGCGGTGGTATACAGTGGGTGCTTTGTCTTAAAGTAGTCCCAAATCTAAATAAGCTCCTGAAGTTCAGGCAGGTGCACTGCCCTTTTGGAATTTTTTTTTTTTATGTGCCCATCACCATCTGTCTGTGCCCTTCAACATCAACATTTAATTATAATTAACACTTAAGCTAAATACAGTTATCTGGCCACTGTCAGTCACATGATGGCTGCTTAGCTGTGTGAGTGAAGCTTAGCTTATTAGAATGAATAATTTGTCATTTTCAACAATTTTCCAAATAAGTATAATTTGTTAGCCATATTAATTTATTTCTACTACTTTTTATTTCAAAACATCTTTTTCACAAAGTTAGCTGTTATTTCATGGTGTTTTCCCAATGACATTTATTTTTAAAAGGATTTTTTCAGTTAACTTATTGTCATTTCTAAGCAATATGATTACTGAGGTCGCCAAAAAAACTAGGATCATTATTGAGTAATTTCATGACATCTACAGACGAAATGCTAACTGTTACCATTCACTTACATTGTTTATGCTAAGCTAAAGCAAATAGAGGGTTGCCAGATTAGGAGAATTATATGGAGGACCAAAACTGACATAATGAAAAATAAAAGCATATATATATATATATATATATATATATAGTTTTTTTCTGTAAAAAAAAAAAAAAAATATTCTTTTTTCTTATTACATGCATTTTTATAAAAACAAAAATAGCTTTGTTTTTTCTTTTACATGCATTTCTGTCAAGAAAAATATACATTTTGATTTTCCTTTTCCTTATACATGTCTTTCTTGTTTTAACATTCCCTCGTCCCCTCTTTTTACTTTACCATATGCATTTCTGCCTCATTATGCAAAAGAGGAGGGCGGCCCTTCCTAGTCCAACTCCTCTACTATTGGTCAATAACCACAAATTAGCAGGATCCATGTGAAGAATGATGCACACCAGGAGTAAGGTCTAGCTAAAGTCTGCAGCCACTACAAACCATGGCCCCTTGTGACTCAGGCCCGACTAAAGCAACATGGCGGCTTCTCCCTCGGCTTCAACCCCTGGAATGATGGTAAGTTAAGCGTGTTTCCTTATGTATTTAGTTGTATACTTTTGAAAGTGCTAATATACTATAATAAAGTTGTTTTAGGCTTGCTAATATATGTATTGCAAAGGCTGCAAATTCAGCTAGGATGTGCTGTAGGCTACTCAAGCCAACTTAGTAGTTAGTAGTTAATCCTTTACTCATAAAAATAGATATAAGCATGTCCAGAAAGTATCACCGACTTTTGTCCACCGTAGTATCAGTTTTGAGCTTGATAACTTTGCCTGAATTAAAGATAAGCTACGAGGGGCAAGGGAAACGTTACCATAGCAACCCTTAGGCACATTCGACCCAGTAAATCTTTGTTACGGAGTAATGTGAGGTTTCAGACGTATGTGCATTCTTTATGTTTTGTTAGGAATCAAATTTGTTAAAGTAAGCATGAGCTCTGCTAATGTTGAAACATGCAGACGCCCAGATCACAGAATCCACGTGTTCCCTGTCGTGTTGTAGAAACTAAAATCAACTAAAGTTAGATAAACCTATGTCCAAACCAACTACTTCTTCCAATTTTATCTTTAAAAGTATACACTTTTTACTGCGTTTGAATCCCTATTTCATTCTGGTTGATGCTCAAAATCTGCCTTCACGTGTGGATGACAGGCCAAACCGTAGAAAAATATGTCAGTTTTGTAAGATACCTGGCTACATGTGGACAAGGCTTGACAAGGCCTTCACTTAGGGATGGAATATCCCATTAAAGACCACAGAGACAAAGGAGAGGAAAGCTCCAGCAGAGTGCAATAGGTTAGAATGAGCTTTCAGTAGATGTTAGAGGTAAAAAAGATGCAAGATAGCAAAGAGGAAATTACTTCTTATTTACATATTCACAGTTTTTCTGGCTAGCTTTTATAGGTTCCCTCCAAAAAATAATCCCCTGTAATGTACCCTTAGAATCAGGGCAACAGCAAATATGAGTTATGATTGGGCCCTTTCTGGCAGTGCACCACTAAAATCAAATCACCATGTTGGGCTTTAAAAACATGTTACCCACCTGTTGCAGGATGTGGAAATTACAGAGCATTGGAAAAGCAGTTTAAAGTTTATGTGAAATGAATGGCTGCTGACAGAAAGACACACTTTACACTGGGATATGCAGCTAAACATTAGTTTAAAAAGGTAGTACCATCTGAAAAATAATTTTTTTCACTAATGAGGATTTTTTTTAAACAAAATAAGGAATTATTGAATGTAGTCTCCAACCTGGATAGTTTCATTTTCACACCCCTAAAATAGTGCTTAGGAGTTTTTATTTCACACGTTGTTTTTTTTTCGTTTTTTTCGGTTTGAAAAGCAAAACATTTAAATGACTTATAATCTGTCAATTTAATTTTCAAAGCATTAATTTAAATAGTTCTATAGATCTATCTCTTTCATCGAAATTCCAGTGTGACTAACAATGTGGCAATCTCGAGTTAGCATTTAAATAACATCCCTATAAACAGACTGTATAAACACATTCCTGGAAAAAGATCAAATATGAACACAAATGAAAAAAGCAGACCTACGCACATATTGTTTCCCTTTTTTTTTCTTTTTTTTTTTTGCTGTTGAGGTTGCGTGTAAAAAGCAGTCACACACTCAGTCAGGCCTTTTCAGCTGTTTGCTGGATTCTGCACAGATCAGCCAATTAAAATGTTAGGAAAGGACTTACTGGCTTTCAGGGAAAAAACAACATCTCCCACAGTGCCTTAGAGGCACTACCTGCAAAGAGGAATCCCAACCTGCCATTAAAAAGGAGATTACATGAAGTCTCTGATTCCTTAAAGTAGGGTGGAGAGGCTTTCATGCAAGGTTTCTTAAAAAATCAAACTACGCTGTCAGATGGGCTTAAGAGGTGGTTTATACACCCACAGGAGCATGCCTGCATTTGTACCCAGGCCTTTTTGGAAGACCAGAACCTGAACTAACCATGCAGATACACGGTTCTAACTCCGTTGATGGTGTCAACATGACTCAAAATGAACTCCTGTTGTCTTTGGGGATAACAAGAATCTCATGCTGAGGGATCAGTCGGTAAAAACTTCATGATCATCCAAGTGTTAAACACTATTTATGCAAACAGCTTGAATGGCACAGGGAACTGTACAGTACAAATCCAGGTACATTCATCAGCAAGGGGGAAACCTGCCAACTGTGCCATGAAAGCAGAGGAAGGGAGCGTGTAAAGACAGAGCTGTGGTGAACATGAAAACAACGTGTGAGTTACATCGGCTCTCTCTCTCTCTTGCTTCTGGATAATTGCAGCTTTGTCTTAACTGTGTCTGCTGTTATGTATTTGCACAGGAACTCAAAATTTTCCCCGAGGGTAAGAAATGTGTTTCTTTTTTCTTTTTTCTTAGGAGTGTTTGTAAAGATGAAGAAAACAAATGCATATCAGACAAGTACTTTCATTAGTTCATTTTCTTTTTTTTTCTGATGTCAACAGAACTGAATTACAAAATAAGTAATTCTTCCCCACTATAGCATGCGAACTAATGGACTCATAAGCACTGTAGAAAATAAACCAAGAGGAATATAATTTAGAGCTGGCAGAAACCATGTAACATGAGGGGAGAAAGTGGTCTGTTTAGATAAAAATAAAATATAACTTTAGGGTTTATATGCAAAAAGTAGCAGAAAAATATAATTTCCCATCACCCTGAAAATCCCTACAGTAAAACATGGTGATGCCAGTATCATGGTGAAGGGATTTTTTATTTAAAGAGAGAAATGCAAGGCAATGCAGTTTTATTGGTATAGCACACTTTCAACACAAGGTAATTCAAGATGCTTTACATGATTCAGTGGTCAAGATAAATAGAAAGTAAAATCAGCAATTAGAAATAAAACATGACAATCAGTAAAAGAAAACAGAGAGCAATTAAATAGCAAAAAAGTGTTTACTCAAATGTAGCTTTATACAGATCAATTTACATTTTGCTTTAAAGCAGCACACTGTTTGGGCAGCTATGCAGTCATCAGGAATTTTGTTCCGGATAAGGGGTGCAAAGAAACTGAAATCTGCTTCTCCATGTTTGCTTCTGATTCTAGGTATTAGTAAATTAGAGTTGGAGGAACTGAGTGGTCTGGGGGTTGGTATAAAGTCAGCAGGTCTTCAACATATTTTGGTGCTAAGCCATTCATTGATTTATAAACTAGTAGGAGTATTTTGAAATCTATTCTCTGGGCTACAGGGAGCGAGTGTAAGGACTGACCTTTTTATTGCTTTAATGTGACCCTGGAGGTTCAGGTCTGAGTCCATTATTATCTTGCCTGTTCCTCTTTTGGGCAAAAATAATTACTTCAGTTTTGTTTCTGTTCAGCTGGAGAAAGTTATGGGACATCCAGCTATTGATTTGTTCAATGCATTTATTTAGGGTCTGGATAGGATCTAACTCACCTCGTGACATCGTAATGTGCAACTGAGTGTTTTCTGAATAGTTGTGGTTGCTTATGTTGGGTGTTTTAATCTGGGTTAGTGGGAGCATGTAGATATTGAACAGAAGGGGTCCCAGGATGGAGCCCTGGAGGACCCCACATGTGATTTCTGTTTGTTCTGATGATAAATGTCCTATTGACACAAAAGATTTCCTGTTCTTGTGGAAAGACTCAAACCAGCTAAGTACTATATCAGAGAGTCCTAATCAGCTTTCCAGTGGTATTCCAGTAGTCTTTTGTGATCAGTGTCAAATGCTGCACTGAGGTCCAAAAGAACAAGCACTGTGGTTCTGGCACAGTCTGTATTTATGTGGATGTCATTGAAAACTTTGAAAAGGGCAGTCTCAGTGCTGTGATGAGCATGGAAACCAGATTGAAAATGATCAAAGCAGTCAGTCATTGTTAGGAATTTATTCAATTGTTGAAACATCTTTGTCAGTAATCTTAGTGATGAATGGGAGATTAGAGATTGGCCTGTAGTTCTGTATTGTGTTGTCCAGGTTGTTCTTTAGTAAAGGTTTGATAACTGCCATTTTATGAACAGAAAATGAAAGGTCGTCTCGGGAAACACCAGGAGGAATTATGTGACAGAGAGTTTACCAAAGAGAATGCAGACTTACTGAGGAGGTTGTGTTTGTTGAATAGGTGATCGGTTGTTGGTTGGAGGACTGACAAATGAGCAGCAAGACAGTGGCAGAAGAGCAGGTGAGACTGGGTGCATTTAACAGACTAGAGTGGTGCAGAGGCTGATCAGAGCGAGAAGGGAAACAGCTCAGGAAGATCCAGAGGTTATAGTCGCTCCTGGAGAGAACTAGGAAACACAGATCAGGTGAGCTGCCGAAACAACAAGGATAATTATTAATTGCACAGGAGATACTCAAAGTAAGTTGGCCGTGTACCACACTCGTAGCAAGAACCACCTGGTGTCAGCTTGCAGGCTCCACTCTCAACTAATTAGCAGCACCTGGTGGTAGCCATCTGCCAAGCCCTCGAGAGAGGATTGGAGAAGAAGCTAGAAAACACCCTCTCACCAGCACACAGTCACAGAATTCCAACACTACATGGGGTGACACTGGTGTTGGGTTCGGTGCTGCTGTACAGATTGGCCTTCTAATTTTCAGAATCTTTTCAGTAATAGTTGGCAAATTCATTGAAGGCCCTGCTGGAGTGTAGTTCAGGAGCTGCTGTCACTGGAGGATTGGTTCGTCTTTTAACTGTTGCAAATAAAGTTCGCACATTGTTAATGTTTCTGTTAATTATTTCAGAAAAGAATGATTGCCTTGCAGCTTTTAAAGATAAGTTAATTTTTTTCAGTCAAGTTTTCCTCCGTTTTCTCTCAGCTGGGCAACATTCCCTTTTTACTATGTACCAGAGGATCACTAGTTCATGGAGACTTTTTTCTACCTGAGACTACTTTAACTTTAGTTGCATCAATGGTATCAATGAAGTCTGAAACATTACAGAGAAAGTTATCTACCAGCTTGTTTACTGACTTTGTGTTGGAAGATGAAGGGGATTGGGGTGAGGTAGAGAAGTAAATTTGTTTAAAGATTTCAGCTGACCTGTCCCCGAGGAAACTTTTTATAACAACGGTCTCACTTTAATTAGTTAGTTTAGCTGGGATCGTGCATTCAAAGAAAATGCAAAAATTATCAGATAATGCAATATCAACTACGAAGATGTTGGAGATTTCTAAAAGATGATGGAGAGTGAAGATATAACGGAAGAGCTGGCTGGAACTGAACTGAGGGACACTGAGGGAAAGAAATTGGCCTGCTTAAGGGAGAAACTGAGCTGAAAGGGCCAGAAACTTAACTAACCAAAGGAGAAACTGGACTAATTAAAGGAGAAATTAAACTAATGGGAGGTGAAACAGGGTTTGAGCTAACTGGTATTCACCAACCTGGTGTCGGGCAGGAGAGGGTGGAGCTGGTGCACGGAACCCGGCAGGGAGGACCTGAGGCAAGCAGACTGCACGCTCCTCCAACAATCCACTTGTCCTTGATGGCACTGCTGTTGCTGAAGTTGTGGAGGAGTTTCATTTCTTTTTTTTCTTTTTTTCTTTTTACGTGTTCTGTCTAGCAGTTTGCTACTCAGAATTTGAGTCTGAGTACCAAGTACCAGCCCAACAGATTTACTTTCCCAAGCAGAGTATTAATACTCCACTTGATGTATATGTATGAAAAATCTTTATTAGTGATTACTGTGGGTTCAATTTCCTGAAGTCATGGACACGAAACCGAGACAAGAATGAAGAAAGGAAGAAGGTGAAGAAGAGAAACCAGCAGAAGCGCAAACCGAAGACACAAGACAGGGAGGCAAACAAAGAACACAAGAAAACATCCCAGTCCTCCGCCTCTGCCGGGCGGCAGAGAAGCGGTAAAACAAAACAAACAAAAACAACGAACTGAACAGAACAACACCAATAGTTCAGATCTAGTAATATAAACTAAGAATTACACATTCCCTACACACAAGCATGGATTAATGAACACAATACTAATGTTTCTGGTAAGCTCCTGGTGACAACTAACTAATGACGATGACCTCAGCTCAAGATATGTCCGTACTCACCAATGTCCCCACAACTATATGTGTGTGCGGGCATGCAGGTCTGAATAAGGTTTCCCCATGCAAGTGATTGATAGCTGTTGTAAGGAACCGTCAATCCGTCCTACAGGAATTGACACAGACATGAAGGAGGCAACAGACGCATGTGTCCAGAGTCCACAGAGCGCAGGAGCCGCAGGCGTACCAGGGCTGGGCCGATCACCCACCAAGAGAGGAACTGATGGAAGCCCCAGGGGAACACCCACCAGCCGCAATGCTGGGGCCCGAGAGATTGCAGGGACGAGCCCACGGGCTCCACCGGAAACCTGCTACGCCAGGGCGGGCCTGGAACTGGACCCGGAGGCCACGGGGATCAGGAGCACCCCGCCCCCCAGCAGGGCCCCGACCAGGGACCAGCCGATAGTGGTCCCCAGCCGCTGCCTCAAGGAGGGATGACGGACGACACACGCCGCAGCCACCCCGGACCAATACCCACCGCCAACAACCAAGCCCCACCCACACGCCAGGGATCCACAGTAAAAGCCACAGCAGATTTACGCCCTCCCCAGGCCGCGCCGAGCCAGCACCTGCACATCTAGAACTACCAGCCCCCGGGTCCAGATCCCGCCCCACGCAGAGCGCCGAGACCAGGGGTCCAGCCAATGCCGGACAGCCCCCCCAAATGAACCGACCAGTAGTAGTAGTGGAGGAGTTTCATGTCTTCTCGGACCTGATCCTGGTGCACAGTAGGCTAATAGAGTCCCTTAGAAGGATGCCTGCTGCTCCCAGTAGCTGCAGTCCTAAGAGTTGTCACAGACTGAAGAGGAAAGAACCATAAGGGAGAGAGCAGGGGGCTCCTTCATCTTTAAGCTTATGCCGCCGTCTATGACGCGGAGCTCCTGGAGAACCAGCTGAAAGAGGAGCAAACATAGAGGGGGAGATGATTCGTGGAGTGTGGAGATGGAGCTTGGTTTGGTTGAGGTGGATCTCCACCCAAGAAGATACATCTCCTCCTCAGCTGTCTGAAGGACAATGTCCACTGCTTCGTCCAGATCCTCCACATCATGTCAGCTGAAGCTGAAGTAATACCGGGGAAGAGTCTCCACCATAAAGTCCTCCACTGCGGTGAGGCGAGCTGAGGCACTTAAGCCACAGATCTCGTCCAGCCGAGACCAACAGGTCAGAGTCTTGAGTTTCCACTGGGTCCATCAGTTTAGGCCAGATCATTCTGTCAGGGATTGTGCGGTGTGGAGTATGGACCCAATCGCAGAAGCAGGTAAGTTGCACAGACTTTTATTGAAGTGCAGCTAGTGGTGGTGATGATGATAAAGATGATGGTGGTCTCGGCGACAGGAACAGAGACACAAGACAGCAGGAGGGAGAACGGCAGAGAAACACACACGGTAGACATCAATAATGATCCGGCGCTGATTGAGGGAATGTGAGCTGGTTATAAGGATGTGAGTGGATGCTGATTAGGGACAGGTGCGGATGATGAGGGAGTGAATGGAGATGGGTGACGGGAGTCTTGACAAGAATATGGTGGGAGATAAGGTAAGAGATCAGTAGCTCGGACAAAGGCTGGTCCTCCTTCAGCAGTCAGTGAGTAAGTCTCACCGACTGCTATGAAGATAAATGTGCCAAACCACAAGGAGATACAGTTTCTGAAAGCAAATCTTTAATTTATATTCAGTTGTTAGACATTTGTTAGAATGGCCTAGTCAAAAATCATATTTAAATTAAATTGCAATCCCTAAAGAGTCAGTGCATCTACATGAAGCAAGAAAAGTTTAATCATTATCTTAGTCTGACTGAAATCAGACTTTTGAAATGCATGTATACACCTTAGTCCAGCTTGATCTGAATCGAACCGGAATTTCAGAAGCCCAACTAAACGATCCAGATAATGAGAAAGGGAATCAGACTTCTCTTAAAACAACCCCCACCCCCCCCCAAACTTGTGCACCCCCTCGGGAAGTTAGGAGACATGGAAGTGCAGTTCAAGAACAACACAGTAATTGTATAAGAATAATAAGGCGGCTAAGGCAAATTTAAGCGGCTGATCAGTACATGTTTGGACTGTCAAAGAGTGATGCACTGTGATTGTGCGTATCTTGCTTTGACTCTGTCTCCTTCACTACCGCCAACCTCTGTTTACTGACTGAGTGCTAGTGGAAGCTGACCGCTCTAAGGCTAACACATAGGGGCATATGTTGCCATCTATCGTCACAGAGCCGAACGTACTTCATTCAATAATTCGATTTTCTGTGTGACATGTAAACTGGTACTCGGCTCTCAAAAGGGGGCAAGCCCTTAGTCCGATCTACTTTAAATTATATTATATTTATATTAATGACCTTCCCAAAGTGTGCCAAAATGTCAATCTCCAGCTATATCACGCTGTGCAAGTCTACACCAGAAGTTTCTAAAATATTAACATCTACCATGACCATGTCCAAAAATGGCTGAAGGAATCATGTTTGTAACTTAACAAAAAGAAAACCCTATGTATGATCTTTAGTAAAAAAAAGTACTCGAATTAGACCGGCCCAATTTTTTCCTGGATGGGGTAGAGCTCAGTCTCGTCACAGAGGTCAAATACCTGAGGCTAACTTTGGACCACATGCTGATATTGAAAAACCATGTTAAATGGCTCACTAAAACTGTTAATTTTAATGTTGCAAATTTTGACAGGTAAGACCTTTTATGTGTCAGATGTTTTTACACTCTATGATTCCGTCCCATATAGGGAGCTGCTGGTACAACATTGAAACCAGTAGTATCTCTTTTTTTTTAAAAGCCTAAATCGTTCTCCTTTCACTACTGCACTGTTTTAGAGAAGTTCCATTTACTCAACATTGGTAACTTCATCAATTTTAAATATGGTTGCCTTGTTTACAAAATTTTGCACGGACTTGCTCGGCCTCCACTGTAGGATTTTATTAAACCAAAGTGTGTGTGTGGGATGGGCACCAGCTCAAGGAGACTGTGAGGTTCCACACAGGAGAACCTCCTTTGGACAGACTGTGCTCTCTGTCAAAAGCACAAATTAATGGAATAGTCTTCCTTTATCAATAAGAGAGACTCAAACTCTAGCCACTTTTAAACCACATTCCAAACAGTGGCTAAAGGAAAACCAGGCCTGCGAAAATCTTTAGTTGTTATTGTATTTGTGGTGATTTGGTTTTACATTTTGTAAATTGTAAATTGTGTATTTGTTGCCTGCTGGGGACTACAGATGGAAACTAGCATCTCTGCTATAATCTGCCATATTTACAGTGCACTTGTACAGTGTAGCTGTTCATTAATATGCACTGTCCCCTAGAGTGTGGAATTGGGTAGGGATGGCAGGGACACGTCCCTACCAATATTCAGCCGCTACTGTGTCGTCACTATCAGTAGAACCACTGCCCATAGTGTCTATGGCAATGATCATGGCACACAAAGGGTTAAATGTCGGTCTCTGCTAGAAATTCCGCCTCTAACCTAAATATCGCTTCCTGATTGGCTGCCGGGTTCTCGCTAACTTACATGTAACTGGCCGTCCCTGCTGTCATTCAATCTGCTCTTAGACCCACAGCGGTAAAATCAGCTTGTCGAACGTCTGTTAACATCTCAGGCTACAACTGCTAGTTGGACCGAATGAGAGGCACCTGCAAGTGTAAGTTGTCGACATGTTTGGCATTTATTCTGTCCGGGTCACATCAGCTAGACGGATTTTACTGCTCTCAATAACATTTTGTGTTTGTGCCTGTTTGCGTGCTTGTATGTGTAAATGTGTGTGTGTGATATATAGGATTTGAAGGATGTCCAAGAAAAGAAAACTCGATATAAGAGACTTCTTTAGGAGTCAAAGTGTAAGTTACTTAAAATTAGAATTAAATTAAAATACTAAAAAAGAATATTAAAGATTAGAATTAGATTAAAATTATTTTCTATTCTTACTATCATTTTTTCTTATTTTCATGTATTGGTGTAGAAAAGAGCACATTTTTAAAAACACATAAATAAGTGGAATAATAGAAATGGGATATTATAGAGGCTGGAGGAGGAAGAAGAGAAGGAGAAGCTGAAAAAGAGGCTGATTATTTACAGGTGAGGTTAAATATTGCTGGATGTGTTAGTCATGAGATTCAGCACTGTGACAGATCAAATCAAATGTATTTATGAATAGCTTTTCATGCAAACAGAAACACAAACTGCTTTACATTCTAAAAAACTGTTTAAACATTAGAATAAAATAAGCCTTCACACACAGAATTTAACATTGCAGTTAAAAAATTTTAGTATGATGATGATCTGAATAACAATTATTCCCCCATTTGGCTTTAAATCAGAGCCTTATATCTAGCAACCAGTGGACACTAATGTGCTTGAGTTTGAGTGTTAGTGACAACATATTTACATTTGATTTATGTTTGTTTCCATTGTTGTTGAAAGTATTTTAATTGACATGATGCACATTTGCACTACAGCCCTCCACTAAAGAGTAAAGAAAAGGACCTTTGGAATTTGCCTTCTTTTCTTTCATTAGTTACTTTAACCTATAATATCTGCATAATGTGAAATTATAATTGCTAATGCATAAATACTTCAATTTGCCTTTGAGCACCTTTGTGTCCCCACCAATCTCAAAATCAAACCTACTCCCTCGACTGTCCCTATCCAAAAAAAAATATCTTGATATGGCAAAGTGTACAATCAGATGGTGTCTGCCGTATTTTAGAGCATACGTGATGTGATATTTTATGGCAGCAGGAAAATTCAGATTCCAATGTTACAATGCTCTTCATTCCTCCATCCCAGAGTATCTAACTGATGAATGAGATCAGTAATGAAGAATGTATTAGGGGCTTCTCCTGTGTTTCAGTCCCTGTGGTCCAGAGATCAACTTTAGCCCCTACAAAGTGATTTTACAATTTGTTCATGTCTTTTAGAGACTTTAGCAAGGGGATCCAAGGTTGCATGGAGAAATGGTGTCTCTGATATGAGTTGCAGCAGTTTGTGAAAAGTGGCTCCCGGCATGAATTCCTGGGACTGGCTGTGTGAGGATGAACAGTACATACTGATAAGTTTTAGTTAGTTAGTTAGTTAGTTTATTGTTCCCTAGGTGAAACCTGTCTTGCAGCCAGGTAAACATAAAGATAACACACCAAGTAAATACCACATTTACACACGAATAAATAAAAACCAACTACAACACTGTTACACTACTACTCATCTAGGTCCCGGCGTTGTGCAAACTTGGCAACAGAAATTGTACTTATATAAAATAGTATGAAACACGGGACTGAATATCCGGCCTGAGGGGAGGACCTCAAAAGAACACAGGCCAATATGGCATCTGCTTTCCTCATAACCTGCCTCGTTGTAGCACAGCTCACAGAGATTCAGGATGTTAAACTGTTTGCTGTGAAGTATAACATAAATTTGGGAGGAGTCTGTATTTGTACAATACTGTGGAATGTGTCTATGTGTGAGAGGGAAATATGGGACTCCTGAATATATGTGGGTGTAGAGTAGGACGACATTTGTGAGGACATATATCAAAAAGAAATGCCTCAGGTTGATTTTTGAAATATCTGCGTGGCACTTAGATTGATGTATACTGATTGCAAAAGGAAGTGAGTGCAACATATGCCCCTATCTTGAAAGGGATAATTCCAGATTTTTGAAGTAAGGGTTCTTTTCAAACTTTATGTAAGTGTAAACGTTATTATATTTTCCATAGTCTGGAACATACCAGTTCAACTTTCAGGGTGATCTGGTAGTTTGTTCTAGAAAAGAGGAGCATGGAAACTGAAAGTGCTTCACTGTTTGGTTTTAATTCTACAATAATTAGAAGACTTCAGCTAAAAGACCTAAGTGGTCTGGTGTGTTAGTATAGTGACATCATCAACAGCCTTTGGTGCTAAGCCATTCAGTGCTTTATAAACTACTAAAAGTGTTCTGTTCTCTGAGCTACAGAGAGCCAGTGCAAGAACTTTAAAAGTGGGATGATGTGCTCCACTTACCTGGTTCTAATGAGGATGCCAGCAGCAGCATTCTGGCTCAATATGGATGTGTAAACCCCCAACATGGATTAATTAGTGACAGTCAATGCATATTACAGAAAGAAGGTCACTGAAATCCTAAGTTATCAGATTTGGGAGTTTATATAAACTTGGAAATAAAGCTCTTTTATCTGGATAGCTAGGCATTCGAAAGAGTCAAATACCCAGAAATACCATTTTGAGTTCAGTGAGACATGAAATTTTGTGCCTACTGTAACAGTCACTTATTTGCCACAGCTGGTGCAGTATGGCTCTTTGCTTTTGTTTTGTTGACTTTTTCTGCATAAAAAGGAAAGGGACTTGACCGTGTGTACAAAATCTGCAGCATTTACAATGATGCCATTAGGTGGTGGCCTGAGGTGACCCCCAGAAGCCACCAAATTACTCAAGTCACATTAAAACTTAACTGGTGCAGCAGCAACTACATTTCCATAAATAAATAAAATACAAGGGTATTCAAAACATTCTTTGGATAAAGAGATGTTTGTTAAGAATTATCTGGATAAGAGTAATTAACCTTTGGAGAATTACTTAATTCATGGATTGATGACGACAGCAAACAATCTAATTCCCATATTTTGGTCAAATAAGGAGAGTTCAAACACGGCTAATAAGATTAGTTTCTGTTCTTAATCTTCTCTGAACCGATCATTATTTGAACACCTTCAATGGCTTATGGATTGAATGTAGATCTGGGCCAAATACGTGGTCTGGCCTTAGTGCGGGGCTAGCAGCAGCCACTGGATGCTGTTTGGACCAGTTATAGCATATTTCTTAAACATCAAACAAAGAAAATGAAGCTCTTGTTTGAATGAGCAGCTCAAATTGCAGGATTTAAAACGACCATTGGTCGGGAAAAGTCTTTAAAAAACACTGAATAAAGTTTTAGGCCAAAAGGCCTGGTTTACCCAGAGAAAGCAGAATGAAAACAATACACCACAAAAAGGAGAAAAACCTTTAAAATTAGTTAATCCTAACTAATTTGCTTCTACCCAAACAGACCTCTGAACGATTCAGTCTCAGAGTTGCTGCACAGCGAGGAGGGGTTTAGGGGGATGAGGCAACATTAGCCTAGCGGCTAACAATGGCTCCGATCTGGTTAGCTGCAGTGAGAGGTTCCTGGCTTGCAGCTCCGTCCAGCTGCGTCTGGCTCTGGCTGCGTGACTCTCAGCCCCCGGTATAGCAATTCAATTCAATTCAGTTTATTTATATAGCGCCATTTCACAACAGATGTCATCTCAAGGCACTTTACAAGAAGAGTTATTATAATACAATGTTTAATTTAGGAGTTAGAGAACCACAGAAGATTGCATCGTGACTTCTCAGCAATCACTCACACTGAGCAAGCATGAAGCGATAGTGAAGTGTAAAAACTCCCTTTTAACAGGAAGAGACCTCCAGCAGAACCAGGCTTAACATAAGCGGTCATCTGCCGACACAGTCTGGGGTTTTGAGAAGGCAGCAGAGACACAGAAAGAGCAACGGAACTGATGCAGAAGCAGAAGTTGGTAGCAGGACGTGGAGAACATTCCTCCACTGAAATGCCATCTTAGTCAGGGTCGTCAAGCAGGGCGGGTCAGGAGCATCTACTGTAGGAAGAGACTAAGAGAAAACAGGTTGGCGCTTGAATTGACAGAACATCATGCAGTTGTATAAACTTTTCCTATTCTAGGTCATTTACGATTATTACAATTATTTCTATTTACTTAATGTCCAAATAAAAAGAGGAGGATTTTTTCAGACATTTTTTATCACTTTTTTCAAAGTCAGAAGTTTACATACAGTACATTTCATTAGTATTTGGTATTATTGCCTTTAAACTGTATGACGTGGGTCAAACGTTTTGGATATCCTTCCACAAGCTTCTCACAATAGTTTGTGGGGGTTTTGGCCCATTCCTCCTGACAGAACTGCTATAACTGAGCCAGGTTTGTAGGTTGCCTTGCTCGTACACTTCTTTTCAGTTCTGCCCATAAATTTTCAATGGGAATTTAGATCTGGGCTCTGTGATGGGCCACTCCAAAACATTGACTTTGTTATCCTTAAGCTACTTAGTAACCAGTTTGGCAGTATGCTTTGGATTATTGTCCATTTGAAAGACCCACTTGCGCCCAAGCTTCAACTTCCTGGCAGATGTGTTCAGATGTTGCTTCAATATTTCCACATAGTGTTCCTTCTTCATAATACCATCTATTTTGTGAAGTGCACCAGTCCCCCCTGCTGCAAAACAACCCCACAAGATGATGCTACCACCCCCATGTTTCACAGTTGGGATGGTGTTCTGAGGCCTGCAAGCTTCGCCCTTTTTCCTCCAAACATAACGATGGTCATCAGACCACAGGACATGTTTCCAAAAAATAAGGTATTTATCCTTGTGTGCATTAGCGAACTTTAGTCTTGCTTTTTTGTGTTTCCTTTGGAGTATAGGCTCCTTTCTTGCAGAGCAGCCTGTCAGCCCTCTTCTGTACAGTACTCGTTTCACTGTGGATAATGAAACACTTTTACCATCTTCACCCAGCATCTTCACATGGTCTTTTGCTTTAGTCCTTGGGTTGTTCTGGACATATCGGATCAAACTGCGTTCATCTCTGGGACCCAGAATCCGTCTCCTTCCACAGCGATATGGTGGTTGAATGTTCCCATCGTGCTTATACTTCCATATAATTGTCTGAACAGATGAACGTGGCACCTGCAGGCATCTGGAAATTGCACCCAAGGATGAACCAGACTTGTGCAAGTCCACAATTCTCTTCCTGATCTCTTGGCTGATTTCTTTTGATTTTCCCATGATCATTGACATAGAAGCAGTGTGTTTCAAATGTGTCCCTAAATACATCCACTGGTGTGTCTCTAATTAACTCAAATGAGGTCAATTAACCTATCAGAAGCTTCCAAAGAGATAGCATCATTACATTGGCTTTCCCAAATTGTTTAAAGGCATAATGATATTAGTGTATGTAAACTTCTGACTTTGAAAAAAGTGATTAACAAATGTCTGAAAAAATCCTCCTCTTTTATTTTGACATTTAGTAAATAGAAATAATTGTATTAATAGTAATTGCCTAGAATAGGAAAAGTTTATTCCGATTTAATCTTGGATAGTGAGAAAAAAAAGCAAATGTGCGTTTCTACATAGTGTATGTAAACTTTTGGTTTCGACTGTAGCTACTAACACTCTCTACCTGGCTTACATTAATCTATCTCTACCTAGCCACTCTACCTCTTCCTATCTCTACCCAGCTTTTGACACTCTACCTGACTACTAACATTAACCTTTCTCTTCCTAGCTACCTGTCTAACCTGTCTCTAACTGTAAGCTTTGTCAAAGAGGAAGGTTTTAAGCCTAGTTTTAAAGATAGACAAGTTGTCTGCTACTCTACCTCTTCCTATCTCTACCCAGCTTTTGACACTCTACCTGACTACTAACATTAACCTTTCTCTTCCTAGCTACCTGTCTAACCTGTCTCTAACTGTAAGCTTTGTCAAAGAGGAAGGTTTTAAGCCTAGTTTTATAGATAGACAAGTTGTCTGCTTCACGAACCAGCCCTGGGAGCTGGTTCCATAGGAGGGGAGCCTGGTAACTGAAAGATCTGCCACCCATTCTACTTTTAAAAATCCTAGGAACTACTACTGAGGAAACTAAAGTTGGAAGAGCTTCTTTAAAACTTGCTACAGCATTGTCTGTTAACGTTCTGGTATAATTAAGTTTTCTTTCAGGTTTGAAATGGTCAGTTAGAGTGAGTTTAAAAGTGAAAATGATAGAAAATGATCAGACAGGATAGGGTTATGTGGAAAGACTGTTATTTCTTCACAGTCAATGCCATAAGTCAGCACAAGATCTAAAGTGTGGTGACAAGAATAGGTTGGGCCCTGCACATTTTGAGTAAAGCCTATTGAGTCTAAGATAATGTTAAACGCTGTATTTAGGCCCCGTCCACACTATTGCGTTTTTGTTTAAAAACGGAGACCTTTTGCTTCATTCGCACCACCCATCCACACTAAAACGGCAAAAACGGAGACCCAAAACGGAGAAGTTCAGAAACGCTGCCGACCCCTTTTTTCGTTTCGTTTCCCGTCGGGCTCTTAAGGAAAAAACAATGACTATGTTTAGCAATGCTTAGGATACATCTGGTGTCGGCAGTCTTTGAGCTCCTTGGAGCAAGTTCCTCCAGGGCATGGTGTCTCCCTCTGCCCGCAAAGGAAGATTGTTGTTTTTGGTTCCCTCCGAAATGAGCTGGCCAATGCCCGTAATCAAAGAGGGCGAGCTGAAGGAAGTGGGCTTTTAAGTTTCTTTCTATAGCTTTCCCTGTCTTCAGATGCTAAAGTGGTTATATATTGGGGATTTCAGCGGCTAACTCTTTTGAAAGTGTGTGTTTTATCTCTACAGCCCTTTTTCTTACACTGTATCTGTTTACTAAACTCAGAAAAGTGTAATGTGAAAACAAAAATGGTGCCTGTACTTAGTATTAGAAGAAGTTTACCAGCCAGTTTAGACTTTGGGCAAACCTGCTCTAGAGTTTTATTTTATACCAGATGTCTGTTATTAACAGTGATGGAAAAGGAGAATTACATCTATCAACGGGACATCCATTTGGTAATGACGAGGATGATGAAGCTTGAGAATGCTAGAATGTAAGTGGTACCTCTCTGCTTTTAGCTGTTTTTGTCACAGTGGCAAGGGATGTAATCTTTGCGGGTGTCGAGAGAAGAAGAGATTCTTTGCTTGCAGCTGTTTATTTCAACAGGGGTCTGATAATCTTGCTGGTGAAAGGGAGTAAGAGATTGTACTTAGTGTATGTGGGGAAGACTTTTTCTCTGGCAGTTTCAAAAGGCTGTGCTTGGAGGTCAGCCCTCAGGTGCTTTACCACGTGTTTAAAGACATCCGGAACTTTCTGATTAAGATAAGACAACGATTGTGAGGTCATCAGTCTCACTAGGCTCATTCGGCTTTGTTGAGATAACATTGGTTTTCCTGGACAGATCTTTGCCCTATCCAAATCTTTTCAAATATTTATAAATAAGATTGATTTTCAACACATTTTGTCTTGACTGGTCCGCTGATTAAAATATTTTTACATTAAGCCCATCAAGTCTGTAGCAGAACAGAAAAATCTCTTTAGAATCTCAGTTTTTTGGTCTATATCAGGTGATCCAGCATGGAAACAAGCTTTTCCAATTTCAGGATTTGATCTAAGATTGTGGGAATTTTTCTGTGATTTGTATTTTGGGGCAACTGAAAAAGTAGTGTTTTGGCTACAAAACCTTACTGTTCTATGTGTTGAAACATCATAAATAATCAAAACTTTTGGTAGTATCTTTCTGACTTTTCTATGTCTCTGTTTCATGGAGCTGGATTTCTCCTGGTATTCTTGACTGATCCCAGGGGTTTTGTCATCTTTCAAGGATTTTAGGGCTGCAATTTTTTTTTTCAGAGGGATGTCAGTGGAAGATATATCTCTTGTTTTGGGTTGGAAATTATGTTGTTGTTTTTTCTTCCTTGGAGCAGGTGTAAATGTGTTAATGTGCTTTAAAACCAGGCAGTGTTCATCAAACTGTAAATGGGATGTGATACCCGTTAATGCCTGGACGAAGGAGTAGTGCTGTTCTGTGGCTTCTGCGCAACACCAGGCTGCCAGGTTATTGCTCCATGTGTGTCATTGAAGTTGTCTCATTTCCATATCCAGTGTTTAATTCGACGTTTACCTCAAGGCGATGTATCGTCATTTCCTAAACATCCATTCTCTGAATCTTTATTTCCAAGGCATCCATTCTCTGGACCAGTTTTTCAAAATCATCAGCTGAGCAAAACATCATTTCTTAACTCTCTAAGTGCCCTGGTCGCAATATTGCGACAGGCAATATTGCTGCCTTTAACAAGCCACAGTGGCAGATATGACCACTAATTTAATTACTACTTAACAGGAAAAGATGGCGGACATCTATAACTTTAATTTAAACCACATTTTTGGGTGTGTTAACATGGAATCTTTTGGAGTAAATCAGCTTTTTATGCAGCTCCACCAGTGGGGGAGTCAGCATGCAGCGGCTGCTGTCACAGCATAGAGAGAACGAGATTTGGAAAAATAAAACTTATGATGCCGAGACGTCTGAGTTCCCCACCATAAAGTAATGGCTGTTCAAATTCTGAAAAGGAATATTTACCTACGGGCTGTTAGGTCCCTATATGACCGGTGTCAGAGTCTGGTTCGCATTGCCGGCAGTAAGTCGGACTCGTTTCCAGTGAGAGTTGGACTCCGCCAAGGTTGCCCTTTATCACCGATCCTGTTCATAACGTTTATGGACAGGATTTCTAGGTGCAGCCAAGGTGTTGAGGGGATCCGTTTTGGTGACCTCAGGATCGGGTCTCTGCTTTTCGCAGATGATGTGGTCTTGTTGGCTTCGTCTGAACGTGATCTACAGCTCTCGTTGGAGCGGTTCGCAGCCGAGTGTGAAGCGGCTGGGATGAGGATCAGCACCTCCAAATCCGAGACCATGGTCTTGAGTCGGAAAAGGGTAGGGTGCTCTCTTCGGGTTGGGGATGAGGTCCTTCCTCAAGTGGAGGAGTTTAGGTATCTGGGGGTCTTGTTCACGAATGAGGGAAAAATGGAGCGGGAGATCGATGGACGGATTGGTAGGGCGTCTGCAGTCATGCGGGCGCTGTACCGGTCTGTCGTGGTGAAGAGAGAGCTGAGTCGAAAGGCGAAGCTCTCGATTTACCGGTCGATCTACGTTCCTACCCTCATCTATGGTCACGAACGCTGGGTGGTGACCGAAAGAACGAGATCACGGATACAGGCGGCTGAAATGAGTTTCCTCCGTAGGGTGGCTGGGCTCTCCCTTAGAGATAGGGTGAGAAGCTCGGTCATCCGGAGGGAGCTCAGAGTAGAGCCGCTGCTCCTCCACATCGAGAGGAGCCAGTTGAGGTGGCTCGGGCATCTAGTCAGGATGCCTCCTGGACGCCTCCCTGGTGAGGTGTTCCGGGCATGTCCCACCGGGAGGAGACCCAGGGGAAGACCCAGGACCCGTTGGAGAGATTATGTCTCCCAGCTGGCCTGGGAACGCCTCGGGATTCCTCCCGAGGAGCTGGCCCAAGTGGCCGGGGAGAGGCAAGTCTGGGTCTCCTTGCTTAGGCTACTGCCCCCGCGACCCGACCCCGGATAAGCGGAGGAAGATGGATGGATGGATGGAATATTTACCTTCTGATCAAGATGTTCAGTCGTCCAGGGAGAAAGAAAGCGAAACTCAAACAGCGCACAGCCGGTCCCGTTCGCCATGACAGGTGTGATGCTGTTCGTCACGTTCTCCCGTTAGGAGAAAGGTATGTGATCGGGTATCAGAGGTTTTCATAACAACGCTTATCAGACAGAAGAAGCAGGAACGTAGAAAAAGAAAAATATAAATATTCAAAATAAAGTATGTTAAACAATGTTAACAATGTTAAAAAGATAAACGTCTGTAACAGCATTCCTAACCAATATGGGCAATGCCTAATGACGTCATAATATGCTAATTAGATGTGTGAATTTGCTACCGTCACAAACTTTGGATCATGCTGAAGATTTTTCTCATTTACAGTATACCTTTATCTATAACCATATTTAAGCTACAACATTTGAACTAGTGATATCAATATTGAATATTTTATAGAAAAAAACCACAGGCCTCAAAAAGTAATCCAAAAAAGAGATCTGGTCTAATACAGTAAATCTAATAAGTAAGGCTGGGTGGCTACATTAACTAAGAAAAAAAGCTAAGAAAAGTAAAAAAGGGAAAAAGGCAAGAGATCTACAGAGTCTGTTTTCTCCAACAGCCACAAAAGTACTGAACATCATAATTAGATAACAAAATGGAGATGGGGGGATGACTTGCCCTGGTGGAGGTCTGTGCTCTCTGAGTGCATTACTAGTTTACGACAGTGGTTCCCAAAGTTAGGGTGCCCCTGGGGGCTGCGGAATGAATGCTTGGATACTGCGCACCTAGTGCATAGGTTTTTGATGAGGCTCCTACATGAACGCAAAAACAGCATATAAAACATCACCAAACCTGCTTCTAAACTAAATTAATTCCAAGCCAAAGAGTACAAAATATATTAAAGTGTATATTGCCCTTGGTTTTGTTAAATCAACCATCTTAAAATCTTAAAATGAGCTCAAAAAATGTTTCAAAACGAGTAACACAGTGTAAAAAGTCTCTCCCAGTTATAAAGGATTTAATATTGTACTATGGACATTATTCCAGCAATGATTGACAGCACTGCCGGTTATTCCTCTGTCCAGTAATCCCAGGGGCAGTGCAAAGCATTCTTGCATTCAGTCTGAACAAGCTCAATAGAGAACTACATATAAACACTGACATTAAACGATTGCTCTTAAAAGTGTTGAAAAGCGTTCAAGTCACAGTTCACCTGTGACTTGAACGCATAGTCTCACATACTCCTTCTGGAGGATGGAACTGAAATGCACACTTACTGTATGCGTAACCAGGCCTGTACTGAACGTCTGGCATAGCGGGCAATGCCCGGTGGGCCGATGCACTTCTTTGGGTTGGTCCAGGGCTGTTATAGTTTAACCAGAAGCATATTATAAACTGATCTGTCAAAATCTTTGAAAATTAGAATATTACATTAAATCAATAAATCAAGGATTCTAAATAGAGAAATGCAGGGCCTCTGAAAACTTTAATCAAGCATTTGTACCCTACTCAGTAATTGATTTGGGTCCCTCTTCCATCAATTTCTGCCTTAATAATGGCATGGATGCTATCAGTCTGTGGCACTGCTGAGGTGTTCTGGAAGAATAGGATGCTTCAATAGTGGCCTTCTGCTCTTCTGCATTGTTTTGGTCTAATGTGTCATCTTTCTCTTAACAATGTCCCATATATTCTTTATGGGTTTCAGATCAGGTGGGTTTGCTGGCCATTGAAGCACAGAAATCCCATGGTCATTGAATCCTGTTTAGGTTCTTTTGGCAGTGTGGGCTGGTGCCCAGTCCTGCTGAAATATTCAATCAGCATCTCCTTAAAGCTTGTGAAGTGGAAAAATCACACTGGACTTTAAGCATCTTGGAATCATGGCATCATCTTGGAATGTATGCCTCTAGACTCTTATCATAATATTCTTATAATAAGGTCATAGTAGGGGAAAACATTCTAGACACAATGCACAAATAGCAAGTTGTACTTTATTATAAAGTAAAATTTGCTCAACACTACAGAAAACTATTCACCAATTATTCTATGTAGTGCCTCAAACATTTTTTTCTGTACAAAAAAACATGTATTACACTTTCAAAAAAAATATGCACTCAGCCAAACAACAAGAAACCTGATCCAAGTTTAAATTCAACCTTCAAAGTCTGGATAGCTTAGTTTCCGAGCAACACATAAATCATTGAGTAACATTTATTAATATAGTGCACCACTGAACTGAGCTTGTTTAATTCTTCTGCGTGATTTATCATCTTCACAGCTGCCTTGGGTATTGGTTTCGATTCAATAATTAGTTAGAACATTTTGTGACACCTCTGTTGACGCTCCAGTCTCAGTGGAGCCATTTTTCAATTAGGTGATTAGTTCCAGTGAACTGGGAAATTAGTACCTCCTGTGAAGACCTTCCATTAACTTATAAAATGAATCTAAAATTATGTTTTTTGTTGTGTTTTTTCATTAAACCTATCTTGATTAAAACATTCTTGCACTTATTTGTTGTGCAGTGAGCAGAGGATTAATTGTAAGTATGGATTATTTTTCATACGCTTGATGGCACTGGTAACTTGGAGTGCAGAGGTTGAGATGGAGCACCTGGGCCAAAGGTTTGTAACCAGAGAAGAGGTTTTCGGTAATGTGCACTAGCATTTTGAGTCTCCAAACTTCCACATGCAGCATGCCAAGACACCAAATAAGGAATAACATAACTCACATGTAGCAATTAAGTTGAGAGCTTCCACATGACCTCAGGGTTCAGGCTGGAGTTAATTAAGTTGTACTATTTGAAGAAGAGCTATACATTGAAATTAAAATGACTGGCACAAGGTTATGGTGAAATAAAAATCAAGACACACAGCCATACACAATATTAACACCAGACATGAGTTTTATATGATAGGTATTTTATCCATTCTGATTAAATCCAAAGATTCTGGTATCTCACCACAAATTAGTAAATCCAGTAATGTTTCATACAGGTATGCTAAAAACATGGAGATGTAAACTACAACAAGAAAAAAAATTGCTGATAGTTCACACTACCTGTTGTAAAGCCCTCCAGCCAAACTGCTTCTGAGTTGTTAAAAGGTCAGCAGAAGCCATATATGTGGCTCTTTTACGACTGTAATTAATTTCCATCACACAAGACTAAAGTGTAAAAAATCTTTTTTTTTTCCTTAAGTCATGTTGAGAGTATGATACTTCATCAACCAGACAAGTGAAAACACAGAGAAGTGTGTTTCTTCACAATGCCTGGAGCTTTCAGTCTGACCTTATCCCCTCTCCATCTCCCTCTCACCTTCTGCCTCCAACTCCTCTGCCCCAGGGCACCAGTGGGTGGGCCTTTAGGAGAGATGAGCGAAAGGGGTCTCTGGCATCACCCATACATACGATAGGAATAAAAACGAATGGAGTAAAAAAAACAAAGAGTGATGGTGATCGAAACATTGTTGAGACAGTGGTTGGCTGAGGAGGAATGTGGTAAATATCAATGGCGGTGGTCTCATATAGCCTATTAGTCAATGTCTGCTGTTCCCTGTCTGAGCATCAGTGTAGAGCTGCCCCAGGGTTTGCACCACCAGCACCACTGTCTTCCTGTTGGATTGTACCAACGTAAAAATAAAGCAACCTGAGCTGGGCATAAATCATAAGGAACATTTGTTACCTCGGGTAATTGTGCTTCATCCATCTTTGGGTCCTTTTTTCCCATTTGTCAACCCCTGGAGGCTGCTGGTGTCAGCTTTGCAGGTCTACAAGTAGGTTAAGCGGGCTACGCCTAACTGGAACCAAACAGCAAAACCCAAGACTGGATCTTATACTTTTAATACAGAGGGATGATGTTCTCACATGTTAGATATCACAGGTAACAGTCAGTGTTGACCTACTGTGTTGTGATCTGATGATGCAGCTGTAACTGACTGATTTCACAAACATCTTGTCAGATTTTAATATCCAAACACAGTTTAATATAAATGCAGTGGTTACGGAAAGTATTTAGACCCCTTTACATTTTTAACTTTTTGTTTCATTGCAGCCAAAAAAGTTACTTTTATTTCTCATCAATGTACACTCATTATGCCATCTTGTCAGAATAAAATATAAATGTAGATTTTTTTTTGCAGGTGTGATCCAAGTGTGAAAAACGTCTCAAGGCTGTACTAGCTCAAAAAGGTGCTTCTACTCAATACTAGGCAAAGGGTCTGAATACTTATGACCCTATGATATTTCAGTTTTTTTTTTATAAATCAGCAAACATTTCTACATTTCTGTTTTTTAATGTTAATATAGGGTACTTCAGTGTACATGACTGAGAAATAAAATGAACTTTTTTAAATTTAGCAAATGGCTTTAGCAAATTTATACTTGATATTTTCGAAACGTTAAAAATGAAGATTTTACCCAATAATATAATAATGTTCACAAGAGGAATACAATTCTTTTCCAAAATACCTAAAACAATACTCATTGGCAAGATATAAAAAATAATTAATGGATCACCAATAAAGCAATTGATTATTCTTGGCACAAGAGAAAAGTAGTAAAAAAAATTATGAATTCTACTCGCCTGTCACCTAATTGTATCCTTATTTAACCGTCTTCAGATAACAACAAAATCTAATTATGCAACCATCTCATGAATTTCACTCACTGCTTGTGTACGATTATCAAATTTATATGAACCGCTATCTTTATTAATATCTAAGATTGTTTTAATATCTCCAGTTATTAATATCTGGTCAGTTTTCAGAGTGTTTAAGCATTTAGTAATTTCGTTGAAGAAATAAGCATAAAGAAATATAATATGCATATTATTTATTGTTGTCTCCAAAACATCCAATATCGAGAGCTTTGCATTTTAGCTCAGCTCTCTCTTCACCTTGACAGACCGGTACAGCGGTCTGCAACGTCTTACCAATCCGTCTATCGTTCTCCTGCTCCATTTTTACCTCATTCGAGAACAAGACCCCCAGATACCAGATACCATTTTTACCTCATTCGGGAACAAGACCCCCAGATACCTGAACTCCTCCTCTTGAGGAAGGACCCTGCTCAAAACTATGGTCTCGGAGGTGGAGGTGCTGATCCTCCTCCCAGCCGCTTCCCACTCGGCTGCGATGAGGATCAGCTTAAGGTGTTGATCACGTTCAGATAAAGCCAACAGGACCACATCATCTGTGAAAAGCAGAGACCCGATCCTGAAGTCACCAAAACGGATCCCCTCAATACTTTGGCTGCGCCTAGAAATCCTGTCCATGAATGTTATGAACAGGATCGGTGACAAAGGGCAACCGTGGCGGAGTCCAACTCTCACTTGAAACGAGTCCAACTTATTGCCGGCAATGCGAACCAAACTCTGACACCGGTCTTACAGGGACCTAACAGCCCTTATTAAGGGGCCTGGTACCCCATACTCCCGGAGTACCCCCCACAGTATTCCCCGAGGGACACGGTCAAATGCCTTCTCCAAGTCCACAAAACACATGTAGACCGGTTGGGCGAACTCCTACGCACCCTCTAGGACCCTGCTGAGGGTGTAGAGCTGGTCCAGTGTTCCACGGCCAGGACGAAAACCGCATTGTCCCTTCTGAATCCGAGGTTACACATGGGTCCCGGCCACCAGGCGCTCTCCAACGTGCCCCACTTCCAGGCCTGGCTCAAGGGTGGGGCGCTGGTGACCCGCGTCCGGGAGAGGGAACACTGAGTCCAATATTGTTGTTCGTCATAGGGGTCTTCTGGCTACGCTTTGTCTGATCCCATACCTAGGACCAGTTTGCCATGGGTGACCCTACCCGGGGCATAAAGCCCAGGAAAACATAGCTCCTAGGATCATTGGGACACTCAAACCCCTCCATCACGATAAGGTGGCAGATCAGGGAGGAGGGCTGAAGTATCGTTACTACAACATTATACCACTACAACGGAAGGGGGGGAAACAGAGCACGGAAGCCGGCAGCCGCAGTCACGTGAGGCAAGTCTGTTCCATTTAACCGTTTTCTTTGACCAAGGAAGGACAGTGTCCTCGTAAGCAAGGCGCCTTGACATTGAGAAACACCCATATTCTCCCCTAATATGTCTATTTTATCAAATTTACTTATTTAGGTATAAATTTATAGTCTTTTGGGAAAATATGACTGATTGGTTTGTGACTTATGGTTGACATAGTTTCTGTGTGGGGGAAAAAAAAGCAAGCTGAGCATCTTAAACTAGAAGCAGTTTTTTTTATTTTTAGAAGTACAAATGCAATAAAGCCGGAGTTTAATAAATCTTGAAGCAGTCAGGGCTTCTTTTAGAAGAAGTTCAATTAAGCTTAATCGGATGGATCATGAATGCATCTGAAGGCAGGCAGAGAGTAAAATGAATAAGTGGGGGATGCTGTCTTGTGTTTTAACGTGTGTTGTGATCTATTCTTTAAGAAGTCACCTCTTCACACCCTTTGTAACCTCCAATAGTCGAGGACCATAAACCTGTCTCAGGCTGTTAGCACCCTGACACCTCTGTTCACCGTTGTGACACTCGTTTTTAACACATGTCTTTAACACACCGTTTTCTGGAACAAACGCATTTACACCCTTACACACATAAACAACATAGACAGCAACAACAATGGGCAGTCTTGCAGCTGATGATGTCTCTGGCTTTTTTTACCACTTGATGTATGATAAGCAAAAACAAAAAAAAGAAAGGTAAAGGAATAAAAGGGATGAAATATCTGAAATTATATTTTTCATATCGACTCCATCTAAGTTAGGTCAACGAGTTCTAACTCAAAATATAAACTGGGAGGGGTAAGTATTTGTGAAACTTTATCTTGTAAATAATTAGACCAAATGTCAAACTAGAAACATACAAATATTTTCAGAAAGTAAGGTATAGAGTTACTTGTACATCTAGACTGAAACTTTTAATCGTTCTACAGCTCAAACTCACCCAGACTTGATGGTGCATCATGGACACTGTTTGACCACATGACTAATTTAAACATGACTGTTTCTTAGGTGCAGGTCTAACAATTTTGCCCAAAAAATTCAAGAATTGTCTGAATCTGGAAAAAAAATCCATGCTGCATACGCTGTCTCAAATGTTTTATATTAAATATATGAGTGCAAATCTACACTGATAGATAGATGATGTGTTAAACAGCTTGTCTTTAAACTGACCCCAAGAGCTTTGCTGTTCATTTAAGAGGTAATTTCCTCCCACACGATCTCGTCATACTCTACAGCTGATGTTAAGGAATGCATCCATTTCTACCGTTGCAGCTCCTGATTAGTCCCATCAGCTGCAGATGTACGCTCTTCTTCCTCCCCAATGAGTCTCTTTCAAATAGTCTCTTTTCACTTTGGTTCCAGAGATCCAGCATTTCATGTGCATGTCCCAGCGGCAAATTATTGACCTTGTTTTTGTGTTTTGAACTCTCCAGTATCCAATATTGTCAATATAAATGATCTCTCTCATATCGTGCTTATTATTGTGCACTCTACAAAAGTGTCAAGGAAAAAAGTATAAATTCGCGCAATTTCTACTCATATTTTAAAAATAGCACTTTAGTCCTGTTTCATTTAGTCTTGTCGATTCATTGAAAACAAACACAAAAAAACTATCCAAAAAATGCTCTAACTGGATAGAATTTGACTGTGGTTTGATAATCATTTTAAACATCTACCATTCTGAAAGTTTGTATCCATCGGATACTGCGCACAGAGGGGTTATGTTAACTGAATATTTTCTGTACTAAAATTCATTCATTTTGATGGACATATGCAGCTGAAATAGGCTGCTTATTGCGTATCCCTAATTTTTGAATATCAAGATTTTTATAATATAGTCATTATGGCCTTTAGTAAAAGTGTTTTGGGGTAGGTGATCAATCGAAGAGAGTCTGAGCACCAAACATCAAATAGCTCCACAAAGCTCACCAGTGACAACAGGAAATTACGCAGTGACAACAGGAAGTGTCGCAATATGCCTTACCAGAGTGAATTCCAGTTAACACTTGTTAAGACGGGATAAGCGCCATGGGATGAGTAAAATGGTGTAAAAGTGCTTAATTTTTAAATTGTAGATGATTTAAACTTTAATTATTGGGTCAAGTCTTTTTAATTGAATAGGTTCAAGTACAGGTGAAGTCCCAACTAATTAGTGTAAAAGTGAAAGTCAAGTCAAAGTCTTTGAACATTTTTTCAAGTCAAGTCTCAAGTCACAAAATTGATGACTCGAGCCTGACTTGAGTCCAAGTCATGTGACTCGCGTCCACACCTATGCTGATTAGTGTTCAATTCTCTGTACCTGTCATGTTTGCGATTTGCATATTTGATTTGACTTAGCTTTTATGTTGGATGCCCTTCCTGACACAACCCTCTGCATTTTGTCAGATTTGGAACTGGCACAAGAAATCACTGGAACAGTGATTTAACTTTGTGGGACAACATATAAGGACTACTTAGGTGGAACTAAAGATAATTCTTTTTTCCCCACATACTAAATAATTTTCGGAATAGGAGAGTGCAGGGAACTGTTCTAGGCGTGTGGTTTGTCTTGCAATGTGGCCAATCTTCTTACAAGATATCTAAGGGTACATTTACACCAGCCCTATTTAGTCCACTTGAAAGAAACTCTAGTTTCCCTAAAAATGTCAGTCTCAGTTCGATTGAAACGAACTCTTCTTCGATTCGATAGCATGTGTGAATGGTAATCGGAACCGGACCACACCAAAAGCAGGAAGCGGATTATTGTACATGGCATCCTAGGTAAATACAATCTAAACAACTGTATATGCTGGAAAGACAAATGCTGGATCTCGTACATACCTTGCTCAATGTCTGTAAAAGGTGGACACCTGTGCTGGAAGTTACATGCAGGGGGTCCAAATCACATTGCATCGTATGGAGCCGTTTTGTGTAAAGAACAGCATTAGTTCTCCACCTTATTCTATGTTCATCCTGATTTGCTACAGCAGTATTTATCTGGCACATTTGGCAGATACAACAGATCATTCCTAAAACTGCTCCAATATGCTGCTCCTCTATGTTTGTTTACATTTCACTGTACTGGAAGTTTCAATGCAGCAAGAAGAGGATCAGCTCTACAACAGCGCCACCACAGGCGGAGAGGTGAAATTGTTGCTCAAAGGTTTGGACCGTCTGAGAAAAGGATTAGTGTGAATGCGAACCGCACTAGCTAAAAACAGCAACAATGTTGCAATTTGGGTCCCTGGACAATCAGGTGTGAATGCAGCCTAAATTGACTAAAGGACTCAGCCTTGTTTAGGGGAGAGGCCATATTTTTCAACATTAACAAGTAACACACTTTGTTCTGTCGTGGGAAAATAATGTAAAGATTATTTTTGTTTAGTGAATAGTAATTATTAGTAAAGGCAACCAGGGAATATGGCATATTGCTCAGGACTTAGAGACTGAAGTTGGAAAAGACTTATTTGCATTTCACCAACTTTGGCTCAAATGAAGGACTCATATCATTGTTATGTCTGTAGAGTAGCTCACTCTGATAGAAGTTCTGAGAGCTTGTGGAGAGGGAGTTACTCTTGTCTAGTTGGGGAGAGAGAAATTACTGATGGGGAGCGAGGGGTTTCTGCTCAGACCGAAATAAATATTTTAAAATCTCAGACGGAGACTGAATCAGCGTTATCCTTATCTCCATCTCTATGGAATTCTTCAATATCAGTTCCCAGAGGTAAATACAGATACTACACCTATGAGCATTTGTATATCGATTCTTAAGTTATTGTGCATTAAAGTTCCATCAGTGATGTCTAATGTAATATTGCAGATGTAGTGGCCCGACTTATTTAGAACTATAGAAATTTACCGGAAATAGTACGTCATTGTGATAATCTTGATGCACATGTAACTAGTGTAGTTCTGTGACTAAAGACAGCAGTTGAACAACAGTGCGAGCATGCAGTTATTAAACAGAGAATCAGTCACATTTGCCGAGCTTGTTTACTTCAGGTTATTCTGCCGCTTCCTGCTTCCTTCTGAGCAATGACATCAAAACTGGATGAAATGTGACATAACCAACAATTTAGCGAATGTAGGTAGACTGAGCATTTTGCAGCGCACTGTTCAATCTGTATTCTGAAAATATGAAAAACTGTGGTACAAGCACAAATCCACAAAATATGTCTAAGTTTGGGATATTGTTTGTGTGCTCTTTGGTTATTCATGGCACAGTTTCTTAATATTTCACTTTCAAAAAATGTCTGAGTCCTTCGCAGACATTTTTTTATTAATGCCAGGAATAAATCACAGGTAAAATTATCAGATGGATTATCTAGGTAATATGTTGCAGTGGATTTTTTTAGGGGTATTGTAATAAAGGAGGCAAAGTTGCGTAAAATACATAATATCCCTTCCACTTCACAATTATGCACTACAATTGTCCCATTAAAAATATTTTAGTTTGTGGAGGGCTGTGTATTATTTTGCAATGCATTGCGTTTTTAACTTCTGAAATCAGCTCTACATGACAAGAAGATTTATATGGGTAGATTTCTATCCATGTCTTAAAATAATCAGAATAAAATAAAACACATGAGATACTGAACACGGTAATTATTAGAGTTCAGATAAAGAAAGCTGTGCAAAGAAAAATTGTTGAAGGAGGAAGATCAGAGGCTAAAAATAGCACAAGATACATCAAAGAAATGTTTTTTTTACTTTTCCAGGCCGAGACTCATCGGGTGTCTGTTGACAAGAGAGGATGTCATTTATCAACAGGTGTGAGGAAGCCAATGAAGATACGAGGACAGATAGTGCAGCCTGGTAGCCAAACCCTACCCAGGAAGAGAAGTGCACAAACAAGCTAAAAACAGAGAAAACCCACAGACAAGGTGTGGGCAAAACCACAGCCACATTCTCAGGCTGCAAACAACCTTTCACCACTTCTGGTCCTCTCCTCCCCCACCCACACTCTTATCTTCTTTGGATCTAAAGGAGGCGGAAGCGCTTGAAAAGTACACGTTGTCAGTTGGAACATAATGAGGAGAAAACATGCAGCTGGCCATTGCTCAGGCTCGGTGGCACACATTTGGTTCTTAAACTAAACTAGAACAACCAGTCCTTCTGCGCGAAACACATTCTGAACCAAATGCAATTATACGGCTACATCAGATAAAAAGTGGAAAAGCCATTTGCTAAATGCAAGCACATAAGTGTACCTGACTTTATTAACACTAAAATAAAAGATGATGCAGAACTGCTTTTGTTCTTTATCTGATTATCCGTTTTGGTTTTGCAATTGAAAGCGGGTAGAGTTCTCTCAGCCACAGAGAAAATACAGAATATTTATAATGCATGAGAAATAAACAAAAGCAAACATACTGTGGAGGTGATCCATGCAGGCTTTTTGTTGTACTAAGAAAACGTGCCGGTTTCTCTGAAGGTTAAAAACAAACATGGGCAACCTAGCATGAAGAACATACCGTTTTACAAAGGTTGGGATGAATAGGTCGGGACGGAGAGAAAAACTCCCTGTTCGGCCTGCCAGATGGGTACCTTTTTTTGTGTGATAAGCCCAAGCTGGCTTCAGAGCAGACAAGAGACGAGACAACATTATCTGTCCCAAGGGACAAAGGGCTATCGCTTGGTGTTCAGGTAGCGGGGGTGTAAGGGAGCGCCAGGGTTGGACATCCTGCTTCTAAACGTGGAAGAGGAAACTAATCCTAGGTCAAAAAGGGCCACTGTGTTGAGTGAAACTTCACATCGGGATGTGAAATTCAAAGTGTGCTCCTCTTTCTGTAATTCCACCATCCTTATTAAGACCCTGCACCTGGGCCCCAGAATCATCCTTGGGGAACCCCCTCATGGCCACCGCCACTCAGGCCCCTAAATCTGTCCCCAGGTCTTTACTCACTCTCCACTTATCCCTCCTTCCATCCTTATTTTTTGTGCCACTCTGGGTCAAGCTCAGTGGCACAATACTGCGTAAATTTGCAGAGGAAAGGGACAAAATAGGATTTGGGAGATGAGAGCAAGACGTTGGTATAAAGTGTTTTCACTATTTTGGCTTGAGACTCACATTTAATAAAGGGTTGTAATCTGAAAAGGTCTTCAGTACTTGTCCTGAATGTCAGTTCCTGGTTCCCAGTTGCCATTCACTGTTGATAGGATGACAAAGGCTTTATGAATAGTTTTCACCCAAAGAAGAGCTTTGATACATACACCAAGATATTACTGTGAATGTATTGTGAACACCAGCAATGCAAGCAGTATGGATGTCTACAGTAAAAATCATATTCTTCTTCAAAATCAAACATTTTTGTTGGCTCTCCTGGTAAAGACATTTAACAGGTGTAAAATGCAAGAATTACTGTCTGCTCCGTCCCGTCTGGGTCTTGTTAATTTTGTGGCCGAGTTCCTTGACCTTAATTTAGAACCTACTGGTATTTCATAGGCATAAAGTCGTGGACTTGAACAAAGTTACCAAAAATGCCCTAACCTTTTTCTTGTCAGACCAAAGCACATGATTCCACGCTATTCAACTTCATATTTAACTTTACATTTGTTAAATGTAGTTAAACTTTTTATTTTTCCAAAAAGACTAAGTCTAATAATATGTTACTGCAATAAATTAATTAATAGATCTTACAAGTTGATGTTTTGTTTTTTATTTTTGCACATTTTAGAGGTTTCAACAATGGTATCTGCTCCTGTGGATGAACATTTTTCACAGCCATTTTCTCTCCAAAAGCTCAAAAGATTTTTTGTGCAGAAGAATCTTTTCAACAACTTATCATATAAAAACTTATTATTAAAGTGACATCGTTTTTGAACCCTCAAATTATTCATTCAGCAGTCAGTAACTGAAGTGTGCCCCACTGGAAGTGAAATGGAAACATCCTGTCTATGTGGAACCAAAATTATTGTTGTGGCTTACATGAAAGTGTCGGCTCCACCTGGCCCTCTCTGCGGTGAGTTCACCCAAGTATTTGTTGAAATCATTGTCTTTGAGCCGGCTCCTGTTATTAATTGCTGTCGAGTTTGCAGCGATATCTGATACTCGTACAACCGCATTTAATGTCTGGATAAAAGCGTCTCCCATGTCTGAAAATCAAACGCCTCTCAGTCGTTCATGTTTATCATGAGGCGTAATAACTCAGAGATATTTGTGCTATGAGGTGAACGTTATTTAACTGCCATTCTGCCATATGTCCCCTCTAAGAGTCTGTTTACACCAAGAACCTTTTGCCTGTGAATAACTCTCAGCATTCAGCCAGACCAGAGGTGGCGTCACACACACAGCTCCTCCAGCCACAGCCTCAACTTAAATCTGTTATTGTTACTAGTAGCATTACCATGCTTAAGCACGACAACATAATTTGTAACAATACGAACAAATTAGCTAAAGGCCATGTGTGTATTATGTGTACTTAAAACCTCTGTGGCTCTGGGCAGCACCCAGAACACATGTGAGCGCACAGTCTCTCTACAGTTTGTCTCCTAAACACGAGCAGGCTCAGATTTCAGGCCTTTGTGGTCTCCTAAATATATATCGAAAAACACATCAGGCTGCATGTCAGTACTGTTTACAGGAAAGTGATTTATGGGCCGTTTGGAGGTAGAGAGGGAGCACTGATATGGTGTGAATAACTTTCAGAGGAATACAGAGGAAAGGTCACACTACTGTGACCATTCAATAATCACCAGAATGTTTAATATTGAGAACGATTTACTTCAAAACTGAAGACCAATAGAGGAGCATTCTTTGTCAGTTATTACACAGAATAACACAAAAAAGGCTATCAAGGTTTTTAGTTTTTAGTCATATGGTTGTGCTTCATATGTAGGACTTCTGCATAGTGCTTGTGCAAATAAATCACGGCCATAACTGCATGGTAGGAAAGTAAACATAGCTTGTGTGTTGTCAAATAAAGCAGCCATACATTCCTCTATGCTGTCTTCGAATGACAGACGGTTTGTGTCCGACTTTTTAGAGCGCAGCTAGTCAAACTGGTGTTGTTTAGGCTAACCGCTTGCGTCTGTGTACGTGTGCAGAAAAGTCCCAACTGTAGCCGTGTGCGTGCATTAGTCTGCACAGGCAGCCAACCTTATCAAGTCCGTATAGCAGCGTGTTCCCAAAAAACACTGACGTCTTTGGAAAATACGCTGAGATGGAGGCATGGTGGTTTACTGTCACTGGCGACATGCAGATAAATAAAAGGAAGACCCCCACACACAGCTTAACAGATTTAAAGGCATGCAGTCTTTCATGTGTAGAGGCTAAAAACATCAGGATGTTTGAAACAATACAGAAAATCTAGTGCCTTTTAAATTATTCATAACCCTTAAACTTTCATATTTTGACATGTTAAAGGCATTAACCTTAGGGTGTTTTATCAGGATTTCTCGCACCAGGCAACACAAAATGATCATTAATAAAAAATGGAAAAATTTTGATTTATGGTTTGAAAAAAAATGTTGTACTGATTAAAAGCTTAAAGAATGGGGAGCTCATTTGTGTTCCACCCCTTAAATACAATCCAGAGTAATCAATAGCCTTATGAACTTAGTAGTCACAAATAATGGTCACTTATTTGAGAATAAGGTCCTCCAGTATGTAATTTCAGTATAAATTTAGCTGTGACAACCTCAGATGCTGCTGGTTCGTTGTTGTCTTCCTACGTCAAGTCCTGTCCACGTCCTGTCCTGGTTTTTGGATCTGTTAATAAAATGGGCTTGCTCTAAATGTCGCTCTGCATTTGGGTCCTCCTTCAACCACAACCTGACACATATTGCATCTGAAATACTTTCTAAAATGTTCATATCAAGTCCTATTACTGTTTGAAACATCTGTTGAGGATATTTTAAATGTCTTATTGCAAAACAGTATAAAAATATTAATCACAAAGTTTCATAAGCTTGACGTGTGATATAAGAGGGGTGAGGCATACGCTATATGCTCTACCTCAGCAGGTAGTTACCAGGTAAAGCACTCATGTTGACGAGAGTCAGTCTGTTAACCAGTTTTCGATTGTGTCCATTTTTCTTGAGATTTGAAATTATTGTGTTTATAGAGGCTGTACAAACACCAACCTGTCAGTCCACAGATTTCCTAAAAAACAAAAAGCGTCACTATCTTGTGTGTTTTTTTGTTTTTTTTCAGCTGAAAAGACCAAATTTAACGTGTGCTTTTGCTATGACTAACATAGTCATTTGTGGCCCTCAACTCACATCAGCCGGAGTGCCCTCGTTACTTACGGCTTTACTGTCAGCAGCTGTTTCTGAACCTGTAGCAGGCGGGAGACACGATTGTGGATCTATTAGAGCAGGGGGGTCAAACTCATTTCCAATTATGGCCACATTAAAATAATGAATGTCCTCAAAAAGGGCCGCTTGTGGCAGAACGTATTGATAAAACTAATTTAACAAACCACTAAGATATTAATTCATATCTGTCTCAATGAGTACATCTTTAGGTTTGACAGGTTTTACTTCTTAAAATTAAGTGATACTCAACGTCTTTTCACAATGATGTGATTTAGGACTATCCAAATAAACACTGATTTGATGGATAAAATAGTTTTTAGATGCATATTAATAGAACTTAAAGGTTCTATTTATAGGATCCACAAGAGTTTAGAGGGCCGCATAAATGTCTATGGCGGGACTTGACTTTGACACGTGTGTATTAAAGTCTCAGCTCTCTCTAATACAATCATTGTAACTGTTGTTGTCTACCATCTGCTAATTGCCAACTTTGCTGAAAGAATGATATCAAAGATTAGAATTAACATGAAATGTGGGTTGTAAAATAAACAGTAAAACAGTTTGCAACACACCAGCTAATAATGTTATCTTATAATCTTTTGGTTTTTTTGGCCATTAATCCTTCCTCTGGTCTCACTCTGGTCTCTCTCCATCTCTGGGGCATGGAGCAGGCTCATATTGATCAGCCAGTCATTATCAGTCTAAAAACTGCCCCCACATAGATGTTGTCAATCAGAACTGTCACTGTGGTATTTACATATGAAACTTCACACAGTTAATATACCAATAAGATTAACTGCTGTATATTCTGAAGACATAAATGTGAACATGCTTTGATGCTTTTTATTCTCAGTTCAGAGGGTGGGGTGCTGACTGCTGGTTGTTTGTTCGTTGTTTGCGTCCTCACAGGTCTACCCAAAGAGTCAATCAGACAGCTGCTGCTGATCCAGAACACTGCTGCTCACATCCTCACTAGAACAAGAGAAGAAGAGCGCATCATCCCAGTTCTAAAGTCCTTACGCCGGCTTGCTGTTGCTCATAGAACAGACTTCAAAATACTCCTACTAATTTATAAATCATTAACTTGTGCTAATCTTGTATTTTTATGTATTCGTGTTTTATTCCTAATTGCTTTTTTTTTTTACTTTTTCCATGCTTTTATCACATATTTGGCTTCTTTTCCACCAAATCATTTAAAGCACCTTAAATTACCTTGTTGTTGAAAGTGTGCTATAGAAATAAAATTGCATTTCCATTCCTTTGCTTATGGCAAAATTGATTAACAACCATTTGACGTTTGCCATAAACCATGTAGAGGACACAGAAAAAATGTGGATGCATGTGGTCAGGTCAGATTAAAATAATGAAAAACCTTGGTATACAAGCACAGTTCCACCATAGAGGTACAGGGAAAGCTTCTGCAAGCTGATGGGAAAATGAAAGGCGCTAGATTCAGGGTAATGCTGCTAAAAAAAACAACACAAAAATGTTAGAGGTTCCAGTGCAAAAGACTTATTTGGGGATATCGTGTCAACTTTCAACAGGGCTTTGACAACATATGTATCTAGAGCTAGAATCAGTGACTTGAAAAAGAACAATAAAGAAGCCCAGGGTGTGTTCTGGAAACTGCACTGGAGATTATTGTGCAATAAAACAAATCAAAAATAGGAAGAACATAACTAACAACCCACAGTATCCTTATCATCAGAATGTCATGAGCATCTTCAGTCAGATTTTTCTTCAGAATCGATGTTATGCAGACTGCTACAGGAGATTCATTCAGCCCAAAGCCATAAGCATCTAAAATAACTCTTTGTAGAAACATTTATAAGCACTAGAACATTTGAATACCTTTTGGGATTAGTATATTAAAATCAAGACCTCATTATAGTGAAAGGTGGACCTACCTTTGACTTGATGGTATTAAATAAAAAGAGAGACATATATCATGCAGAATGTTCCTCCTACTTCACAATGGTGCCCTACTTTGTGTTCATCTATCATATAACATCCCTGCAAAGCCAACTTCAAAACAGCTTGAAATATTGTCAATTTGTGTTTTCTGTGTATTTTTTGAGAAACAAACCAAACTGCTGAGACCAAAACATCCTTTGTGTGTTTCTTTCTTCCTTTATTTCATACTTTTCCAGCCTGTAATCAATAATACAACAAATTCTTTTGATCTTTCACAAAAGTCAAAGATCAAAGTTGTGTACAGAGATGATCCATTGATCATATGACATGGAAATTAACAGATACACAAACCGTGAGATAAGCAATACAACTAGAAAGGCTCTGTGATCTCTGTGAGAAAAAACGAAATGTCTGAAAACCGGACTTAATGCATGCAACTATTTTGGCTGCGGCTGCCGAGTGGCCTTTGAGAGTTCTGAAAACCTGGCTAAAGATAACTTTAGAGGTGTGTAAACTGAGCCAGAGAGCAGAGTCGTCTTTCAAATGGAGGCTGAAACAGAGAAAGCCGGCACAAAGCATGTTTCATTGTGTGTTTAACATGAATCACATAAATCGCATTGTCGTATGTGAAACCTTGACTGCTATCTGAATAACATGTATCTCTGAGGGATTTTTATGTGTATTTTTGATGAAAAAACAAACAGCTTCAGTGTGTTTCACGTTGACAGTGAGCCAAACGCATCTATTTATTCTACTTCAGACTAAAGCCAGTTTGATTCCGATAATGAGCTGGATTGGAGGGTCAAATGGCGAGCAGTACATTATACAAGCCACATGTGCGTCGCAGTTACAAACCACATGAAACGATAAGCGGGGGGCTGAACGGAGGAAGAGGAACACCAGTCCAGATACAGGCAGATTCAAACATCCAGAAGAAGGACGCCTGACTCAAAGATCCAAAAGCAAAAAAAAGACCACCCCAAACTCTTAACAAAGACGGATGGCCCACGGAGGCTCATTGGCATCACAAAAAACCCCATCCAGACACGGCGAAATAAAGAATAAACCAGTCGTACTCTGCCTAAGTTTAAGCTTGTGTTGTTGACACGAATGATGCATAATGTTAGGTATGCATGGAATTTCAACAAAGAAGGAAAAGAGCTAACAAGGGAAAAAACTTGAGTCGGGATGCCTTGTATGTTTTGGAACAACAAGAATCTTTATTATTACAAAGAAGGCGGTATAAGGTTGGAACTGTGCAGTTTCTTGGTTTCTTCCAAGCCAGTCAGAGAAGCAAACAGAAGCACAGTGGAACTTGACAGACTGGCACCGTGCAGCATCAGATGAAAAAAAGGTACAAACATCCATGGACACAAGAACCCAGATAATCACAACTTTAACTAACAAAAGCATTATAAATATTAACCAATCCTCCGTATGCTTTAACAGACATAAATTAGCCTGACTGTCATCATCCAGCATGAGCTGTAAGCATATCCTTGGATTATGGTGAATTTGTTTATTCCACCCTATTGATCTCATCCCTGCTTTGCTCTTCCACACGCTCAAAAAAACCCTCCTCAAACACACACACACACACACACACACAGATTTACTCTGAACCAGCAGGGAAATCCCTCTGTGGCCAGACGGTTCTTTTTAACCTGATATGCTTGTGAATCACCCCTAGTGCTGCAGTGCTGCTCCACATAGGGCCCACAGCCGGAGGAACCCATGCCCCGCTACGCTCTCCGATCACACTGGAAAACAGGATCCAGCTGCCTGGGCACCCTGTCATTACTGACAGACCCATCCCATCCCCTGATGTGACCGCATGTCATACTCACCCATTGAGTCTCCTGCTGGGAACTCTGGTCCAGACTTAACCCCATAACCTGTCTTCATTTTCAATCCTACACCAGCTTTAGCATTGATAATCTCACATTAAAGGGTTAGTGTGGAATTTATTTAAGGAACGTTCTGTGAAGATCTATTAGTTCTATTACCTTTAGTTGGACAGATTTGATGTCACAATAAGATTGTAGACTTTTGTGTTGTTTTTTGTTTTGTTCTTTATCCCAGGATTTAAAAGTTATCAGTTTTAAGTTAATATAATCACTAATATGCATATAAATATATCTGTGCCCTGAGAATTTATTCTCTTTTCATCAGACTTACTGGGCTGTGACATCAGTCTTCTAGATGTAAGAGAACTACACTCCTGATCAAATCCTTAAGGCCTAGAAGAAAAGAAAGAAGAATCATGATTGTTGGTGGAGCTTTAAGAACCAAAAAGAAGAAACAGGAACAAGAGACATCATATAAATAAGGGGTTTTATTGACCAATGCAAACTCAAACAGGCTTTTTGTCAATTGATAAAAAATTCAAGATCATAACTGAGCATCCATCTGACTTTCAGATTATTTCTTCCTGTTATGACCCTCTCATGGCAAAGAGAAAAAGACTTTTCATCTTTGGACACAGCAGCATTTCTGACTCGTACAAGCGAGGCCTTTTGCGAAGCCCCTTCACTCCTAAATTTGGACTCAAAACATTCGGCTTAACTTAAACACGTAGCCAGTGTTGCAAAGCAATTCCGCACCAGGACAGCAAGGGGACCTAACTTTTCATGGCAGGTCTGCCTACCATTGCAATGTCGTTTCTGGTAAACTAGAGTTTTTTTTCTTCAGGTTGTGTATTAATTCCCTTCGGAGGAGCAATGGACGAGTGCGTTTTGATTGAGCTGGAAAGGTTTTTCCTAGAAGTGCAGCTCATAGAATACTATAAAAACACATGTAAACGAATACAGCAGACTGTTTTGTTGTTCTCCTAACCTCCTTGTGTTCAAAATTGACAAAAGACCATATTAGAGAAATTGTCTTTTCACTATTGTGGGGCGACTGTGGCTCAGTGATAGAGTAGTTGGCTTGCAATCGGAGGGTCGTAGGTTCGATTCCAGCTTCCTCCAGTCACATGTCGATGTGCCCCTGGGCAAGGCACTTAACCCCCAAATTCTACATTGTCCTACCGAGCCTTGTTGGGTGTCGGTGTATGAATGTGAGTGTGATTGGGTGAATGCGGCTTCAATGTAAAGCGCTTTGAGTGGTCAGTAAGACTAGAAAAGCGCTATATAAGTTCAGTCCATTTACTATTATAAAGCATGTAGTGTCCAAACGCTGCTTTGACTACTTATTACATCGACTAGGGAGCACTGTTCTGGTGAAATGATCCCTGGCTGTTGTTGAGCTGACCGACCACAGGCATATGCTCTCGGTTGACACAAACGTGTGGTTAGATAATTTGGCTCTACTCCATCCATAGGTGCGTAGGTCCATCCATCCATCTTCTTAACCGCTTATCCAATTCAGGGTCACGGGGCAGCTGGAGCCTATCCCAGCAATTATCAGGCGTTAGGCAGGGTACACTCTGAACAGGACGCCAGTCTGGTGCGTAGGTGATGGACAGCAATTGCTTCAACGGATAATGGTGTTGCGTCTATCCGTCTCGACGTAAACGCGGAAGTATAAACTAGGCTTTAGACAGCAAACATGAGAAACTGGTTTAATGAAAAACATCTAACTAAATACTAAACATGGAACATCGAGCAGCTTAAAGTTTCACTCTGAGACGAGAAAATGCTGAACCTGGATGGTCCTAGTATATCTGTGTCAGTACATTTAGATTAGAGTGCGGATCGGGCCGCATTTTTCGGTCCAAGACCGGCCCGCATCCAACAGAGCAGTAACTGAAACCGACGTGGGCCTGACACAGGTGTGCACAGTTTAATAAACCAAGGGTACGGATTATTACACCTGAAAATAATTTCGGCACCTGACCCTGGCTGGGCTCCTCTGGTCCAGGGGTAGACTTTTTTCCCCCACGGAAAAATATGCAGAGCTGTGGGTCTGAGAGGGCGGACAACGTGATGCTGCCGTGGAGGAAAAAATAGTCTCACCTGCTATGACTGGATAAGTCATGTGAATTCTTATCTTTAATTTTAATCATCTTAATATGTTTCTTATCTTAACTTTTTATGTCAACAATAATTTCGTTTTTCAAATGTTTCTTTCAATTCTGAAAGGCTAGTCGTACATGCACAAGATGGCCTGCAGCCACTCCTCTGATGTGACCGAGCCCGACCCAAACCCGAGCATCCTTTCTAAATATCTGTCCAAACCCGGCACGGCCCATCAAATACTGTTGGGCTCTGGTCGGATATCCGTGCTCTAATTTACATGTACATCTAAACTGAATTTTAGCCATAATACGACAAATAGAAAGAGAGAGAGCTTTTTTCCAAAGTTTCCGTAACACTCAGAAAATTTATTTATTGCGTAAACTGCGTTCCACTCCAGGTTGCTAGGTGGCGACATGAGCCCTTTTACGCATCTGGTGACTAAAAGTATTTAGTCAGCCACTCTAATATTCCACCATAATTTAAAAATCAGACCACGTGATTTTCTAGATTTTCTTTTCTCATTTTGTCTCATAGTTCAGGTATATCTATGATGACAATTTCAGGCCTCTCATATTTTTAAGGAGAACTTGCACAATTGGTAGCTGACTAAATACTTGTTTTGCCCCACTGTATATGACTGAATTCAATGACAGTCTTAGGTTTTAATCTTTGTCAAATTTGTAGGTGCATGGGGAAATGAGTGGACTCAAGGTACTGGCAAAATCTTATCTGATTAACTGATCAACATGGATTTTTTTTTTTCTTTCTTGGCAACAGTTTGGCTCTGGAAAATGGGATGCAGATGCACGTACAAGTGGTTCTGCAGACATTGTGTTCATTCAGTGGCAGACAAAGGCACAGTTACTTGCACAAAGCAGATACCAGCATCAGGGTAGAGTAAAGCCATGTCTAATATGCTGAGTGAAAAGAAAACACGGCACAGTGGCATCGGGGCGTCCCGCTTACTGAGAAACCGTCTGACTAGAAAACAAAGCGGGACCAGAAGGCTTCGGAGAGGTCAATGAGGGGCCGTCTGGCCTACGAAACACAGAATCACACGTTCTAATTTATCTATCATTGTCTTGTTCGTGCTGTGTTTTATCCAGTTATACACAAGTGAACCTAAAATAGACTTTCAAACACTTTGGGATATGTTTATACACTGCAGCTCAGAAAAGCAGTAAGACTGGTGCTATTTGAAGGCAAACAAAGTTTGGAAGTATTTTTTTTCCTTCTTATCATGTTTATCAGAGTTTGGAGTGTAGACCCCCAGGCAACCAACACTTGTTGGATTCACGTCAGATTGGCTGTCCTTTATTTTCCCTCCAGAGTGTTTGTAATTTCAAAATGAGCCCGGTGGAGATGTATCTTCTGATATCTTGTTAGCTTGACTTATTAATGTGTCAAGAGGAAACACCTCCGTGTACTGCCTTATTCTGACAATGAGCTTCCAGAATGTGTGAGTGTGTGTGTGGCTGATTTGTGTTTAAAACATTACCCTGCTGGCTGTGTTGTAGACACAATAAAGGAATATCAAATGGACATTGCAGAAGGGGGTGCTGAATAGCCCCCACTGCACCGCACACCACACAGAATCCCACACACATTCTTTTTTTGTAGTAGTAGTGAGGGCCTTCATTGTCTTCCATTCAGTTTAGTGTACTATGCCTAACCCAGACACTTTTCCTAACTTTAATCATTACCGATCTATTCCTAAGCCTAACTAAAACTTAATTCACACCATACCTCAGTCAAGCTCAGTGACTGTACCCTGGAGTGACAACCAGGCAAAATGTTCTCGCTTTGTATTAAAAGGTCCACACTTTACAGGTTAAAATCCCTAAGTCGGAATTTTAGACAGGAGCAACCACACTCACACACACACACAGGATTAGCCCTATGGACTGAAAAGTTTCACAGATCATGTTAACAAATGTCCCTTTTTTTCTGATCCCACTACAAAGACAGGGGTGCTTTTGTTGTGGTCACAGAAACCCAAGGTGATCAAGGAACATGTGAAATATATTTGCAGCCATAAAGAAAGGCCAATTGGTATTAATGATGCGCCAGCCAGCAGAGGCCACAGGAAGTGTGTGTTTAAGAGTGAGTGTGAGTGCACGTTTTGGAGTGTGTTTGGTCTAGGTCAGTCAGACACACTTGCTTCCCACTAGGATGGATCTGATGGGGGCCACAGGGCAGGGAGCCCACAGATTCATCAGAGTCGTCATCCCCGGGGTGTCCGGTATCCCAGGGTGCAGTGGTGCAGCTGCCAGGGCCAGCGGTGGCAATTTTGATGTACTCCAGGTGGACACAAAGTTGGCTTCAGATTTTGGAATCTGAAATGTGCAGGCTGTTGGTTGAGTAAAAACACACAATAATGAGATACATGATGAAAATGTTTCTAGTTTTTCAGTTAACGTGAAGATGAGAGCAGGGAAGAAGCATAAATTAACGAACACGTTCACAGAAACACTTTACTAGCATTTGGGCCGATGCCAATGCTGAAACGATACTTTGTTTTAGACTTTTTTTGAGAGACATATTATCATCAAACAGTTCTTTAGTGCAAAGGGAACCATTTTAATGGGAATTTGTAGAAATGTAAAAAATAGCGATTGTATACCTAACATTGTACCCACTAATGAACTTTTTTCAGCTTGAGCTGTTTTGAACTCTTAAAATCAGCTAAAATAGAAGTCTTTTCAACTAGTTGTTAACCTTCCAATACTTCATGGATTAATTGCCCTTATCCAGTCACAGCAAGCTGACATCTCTCTGCTACAGGTAAACTGGGTGTTACTGATATACACTTCACAGAACCTCACTTCAATTCAACAATTCTTAACAACGGATTTTCCTTTCACTTTATTTTAATGCGCACCAAATAATTTGCCTCCTAAATAAAAGTTGAATGAAAATAAAGATTTTCTGAGGGAACAAAATGAAAGAAAATTTTTCAAAAAAGGTGTAACTAGTAAGATGCAAATGCGGGAGATGAACTGCACCTAATCAATACTGTTTTCATATTAAGATTAGCATCAGTAGTGAGGGCAGGAGCAGAAGTTGTGGAAACCTGCAGTACAATAACATGTTGCGTTTATATAAACAGTGCAAGAAGTTCAGGTCATTATTTCAATTAGTTTAAAATGCTGCAGTGCGGTATACAACCAGGGTTATAATAGTTTTAACATTTTCATTAGTTTTAGTTTTTATTTAGTTTTGATTTAAGATTTGTAGATATTTTAGTTTGAGTTATTTTTTAGCATTTGTTAGGTAGTTAGTTTAGTTTTAGTTCTTTGAAAATACTTAGTTTTAGTTCCGTTTTTATTAGTTTCTCTTTTAGTTTTAGGGCGCTTTCACATGGTACGGGAGTCCGTACTCGGGTACGGTATTTGGTCAAAATCCACTTATTTCGTACCATGTGAACACAGACTGTACCGTGCCAGAATACGGCCAGAGAGACCTGCCTTGGAGGTAGTATCCGAGTCCAGGTACGAGCGGCCACGTATCATGTGAACACAACCCGTACTCTGGCCGTACTCAAGACAATAGACGCGCTCCATGCGGAAATGACGACATCGCCGGCCGAAATTACAGAATCACCTCGCGACCATACAAATACCAAAACAACGCGATTCAAGCATCCCACAGCAACACAGCAGGTTACAAAACGGCGGGTTTACTACAACACTCACCCTGTAGATGGCTTCAGGTAGCAGCTGACCAGTAGACCAGTTTGTTTACATTCTAGGCTGTCGCTCGTTTTATGACGTCGGTACTTCTCACTCCCTTGTTTGTTGGAGAACTAAGACTTATTTGTATACCGCCACCTGCTGTTTATTTGTACTAAAAGACTGGATCCCAATACGGTCAGAGATCTGTGACATGTGAACAGAAAAAATTAGCATTTTCTCTGGCCGTTTTCTGGTACGGCCACACATGTGAAAACGGCCTTAGTCTTTTCGTTAAATAAGTTGTGTACCAGGGAAGGACAAAAAAGAAATGCATAACAAATTCTCAGAAAATGATTATGCTTTTTTAAAACTGTATTGACACGGGCCATATTAACAACCATGCAAATTAGGCACGTATAAAAGAAATATCGAACACAATAACATTACATGTGCATTAAAAGGCCAAACAATTAATGCAGGTGCTACAGTTCTATAAAAAAAACTAAGAGGCAACACAACAAAACAAAGGCCATGGTATCTTAAGTACTGTGGTGCTTTTGATTATTTTGCACATTTGTGCCTTCTCTCAACCTGTACTGACATGACGCTAGGCGGACCAAAGCAACAAAGACAATTTGACTGACATGTTCGGATAATGCAGTACAGCCAGTAAAAACAACCATTAACCAGAAACTAGAGAGGGATTATTTGTCCACCAACACAGCGGATACACGCACAACCTACAATAGCTAAACCACTCCGGTGTAACACCGGCGCCCATTGCTGTTGTTTGCAGTTTGCAGTCTCAGTATTAGCGTGCTTGTTAGCCGCTGTAGCTCACCTGTTATAAAGTTTTTGCTGCAGACTGTTTAATCATTGTTTCAATCACTTCTTCTGATAGCTTGATGTCCAAAGACTACTTTTATTTCGTTGAAAGGGAGCGAGTCAGTGGGATTGTATCCAACTTTCCTGTCTGTTGTTTTTATCAAGGCAATTTGTGCAACTAAAAAGCCACAACACAGATGATTGCATCTGCTTTTGGTGAAAACGCGAGACCGACATAGAAATAATTCTTCTAGACTTTATGAGGCACTGTATGAAATGAAAACTAAGCAAATTTTCTCATTAAATTTCGTTTTCTTTAGTTCGTTTAGTGAACACTCATTTCAGTTTCAGTTCGTTTTCGTGTTGTTTCAAATTCTCGTTTTTATTTTTATTTCAGTTAACTGTTACTTCTAGTTTTTGTTATTTTGTTCGTTTTCGTTAACAATAATAACACTTTATACAACAAGTTCAGTCTCGGACACATCTCCGTGGCTTTTTGGCAACTCACGAGCCATCATCTTGAAAAAATTGGGCTGAGGGATGCTTGCCTCCTCCAGAGAATCTTCCTCCCTTTCCTCTCTTCCCTCCGAAGGAGGTGAAGAGAAATATTAAGCCTCATAATTGCCGTCCTCTGAGGATATGAAGCTCTCGTAACTTTGCATCTTTCTGGCTGTCTCTGTGTGTCCCACTGCAGAAGCACTGAAGAAGAAATGCAGGCAGTCGTGTCAATGTGACAGTGTGGAGTCACTGTGCCTCCAATAGATCATGTACCCTCTTACTTGAGCATTGGGATATCCCTTTGGCTGACTGGTAATCGCGCATGACTAACACCCGGGAGTCTGGGGATTGAATCCCACATGGGCACACGTTGCTAACCTTGCCACATTTTGCATTGCTTGCAGGATCCATATGGTACTGATAATAAGTCCATGGTTTTTCTAGGTGATGGAGTCCTTCCATGCTTTACATTAGAAGGACAGTTTATCTAATATGGTCTTTTGGCAATTTTGAGCCCAAGGATGTGTAGAGAAACAACAAAATAGGCTGCTGTTTACATCTGTTTTTAGAGTATTGTATTAGCTGCACTACTAGTAAAAAAGTTTTACAGTTTTTTTGTTTTGTTTTTTTTCGTCCATTTCTCCATGAGGGGGGAATGTGTTCACAAGCTCAGAGTTCAGTGTCTCTGCAGCTTTGCATTCTCCTGGTAGTTTGTTCCAGATATGAGGAGCATAGAAACTGAAAGCTGCTTCCCCATGTTTGGTCTGGTTCTAGGGACGATCAGTAAACTAGAGCTGGAGGACCTGAGTGATCTGGATGGTTTGTACCGGGATAGCAGATCTCTAATGTACTCTGGTGCTAACCCATTCAACGATTTATAAACTAATAAAAGCACTTTGAAGTTCATTCTCTGAGCTACAGGGAGCCAGTGTAAGGACTTTAGAACTGGGGTGATGTGTTCTACTTTCTTGGTTCTAGTGAGAACACGAGCAGCAGCGTTCTGGATCAGCTGCAGCTGTCTGATTTATTTTTTAGGTAGATCTGTGAAGATACTGTTACAGTAATCAAGATGGCTAGAGATAAACACATGAATGAGTTTTTCTAGGTCTCCTAGTGTCATCATTCCTTTAATCTTAGAAATGTTCCTCAGGTGATAGAAGGCTGACCTTGTTATTGCCTTTATGTGACCCTGCAGGTTCAGGTCTGAGTCCATTATTACACCTAGATTTCTGGCCTGGTTGGTAGTTTCTAGCTGGACCAACTGAAGCTTTGTACTGGTATTTAATCAATCTCTATTTGGTCCGAAAAGAAGCACTTCAGTTTTGTTTTTGTTCAGTTGGAGCCCTGGGGGACCCCACATGTGATTTCTGTGTTTTGTGATGAGAACTGGCTTATCGACATAAAGAAGTTCCTGTTCTTAAGGTAGTATTTGAACTAGTTGAGCACTTTACCAGTGAGTCCGACCTAGACGTTCTAGTAATATATCATTGTCAACGGTGTAAAACGCCGCACTGAGGTCTAATATTACCAGTACTGGGGCTTTACAACAGTCAGTATTTGTATGGATATCATTGAAAACTTTGACGAGGGCTGTCTCTGTACTGTGGTACCTACAAAAACCAGACTGATAAATATCAAAGCGGTCACAAAGCTGAAAAAGCTGGAGCACAGCTTTTTCAATAATTTTACCAATAAATGGGAGATTGGTCTGTAGTTTTGCATCAAAGTGCAGTCTAGGTTCTTCTTCTTTGGTATTGGTTTGATAACTGCTGTTTTTTAAGGCTTTGGGGAAAACACCTGATAGAAGGGATCCGTTAGCTATTTTTATCAGATCCGCTCTGATGGCTGGGATGACCTTTTTTTTTAGAAAATGTTTTGCTAAGATATCTAAGCAGCAGGTGGCAGACCTTAGTTTGTCAATTATTTCATCAAAGCTTGTTTGATTTATTGTTTGGAAGTGAGTCATTTTCTCTGCATGGGTGTTAATTGGGCTCATACCTGGTATTGGGGTTGGAGCTGATGTACTGATTGATCTTCTGATGTTCAAGATCTTTTCAAAGATCTTTTAAAGAAGCTGGCAAATTCATTACAGGCCCTGGTGGAGTTTAGTTCAGGGGGTACTGTCACTGGAGGAGTAGTTAGTCTCTCCAGTGTAGCAAATAATGTTCTAGCATTATTGTTGTTTCTTTGAAAAATCTCAGAAAAGAATGTTTCCCTTGAACCTTTAAGGTTGATTGATACTTGTTTAGTCTCTCTTTATATATTTCATAATGAACCTGGAGTGAAGTTTTTCGCCATTTTCTCTCTGCGTCGGCAGTCCCTTTTTTCATTACATTCTAGTGGATTGTTTCTCCACAGATACTTTTTTTTTTTACTAGAGATGGTTTTTACCTTAAGTGTCACATCTTATCCATCATGTCTGAGATTTTGGATAGAAAATCATCTGTCAGTTTATTTACTGAGTGTGTGTTGGTGGATGTTAGTAATTTAATTAAGGTTGGAGCGTACATCAGTTTAAGGTTTTCAGCTGAGTTTTTTTTTTAAGGATGCGTTTTTTAACAGTGGATTTACTCTGATTAAGTATGTTGGCTTGGGTGGTGCTTTCAAATTAGATGCAGAAATGGTCAGGTAATACAATATCAGTTCCAGCAATGGTAGAGATATTTACGTCTTTGCTAATAAGTAGGTCCAGAATGTGTCCTCGGTTGTGCGTTGGCTCATTAATGTGTTTGATTACGTCAAAGTTATGAAGGGCGTCATTTAGTGCTTTTGTTCCGCTGTCTTGGGGTTTGTCAGTATGAACGTTGAAGTCCCCCACAATTGCTATGCGGTCATAGTCTAGGCATATTGCAGAGCAAAGGTCATTGAAGTCGTTATAAACGTTTGTCTAAAGCTTTGGTTTTGGTGGTCTGTATATGTTTAGAAATATGACTTTGTGTGCTTTATTTCTTTCAGTAGCTAAATATTCAAAGGTGCTGAATTCACGTAGTGATGCCTTTTTGAAGTTTAAAGATTGATGAAAAATTGTGGCCAGACCAATCCCCCTTTAATTTTTCCTGGTCTCACTAATGAGGTGATAATTAGTTGGGCAAGTCTCTATTAATACATTATATTCTTTATTTTAATCTAACCAAGTTTCTGAGCGAAATAGTGCATGTATATCATGTGTGAGGATGTAGTCATTGATTAGCAGTGATTTTTCTGATAGTGATCTTATGTTTTGTATTCCTGCGTTAATATTTCTTTCCGAGATCGAGAGATTCTGTTTGCAAGGTATTAAATAAATTCTGTACTGCTCGGTTATTTGTAGTTTTAGTGTATGAACATCATTTTTTTATAATAACCGGAATTTTACTTTCAAGGTGAGAATGAGAGTATAAATGACCGAACACCACTGTCTGGCAGGAAGTTTGTCTGAAAGTGTTCGGTTGGTATCAGATGTCTAATATGGTGAGTTGACTTGGTGAGCAGCGTTTATAGTTCCTGTTTGGGCGTGGAGTTAAAAGCAGGATTCCTTTTTTTCTTGAGTCTGAAAGTTTTAAGAAAATTCCTGGAATGGTGAGTCAGGAGTTGACGATGAGTTGGATCTGCTGCTGATCCCCCTGCCAGCCGGTGTGCTGATTGGATCTACCGTCTCAGGGAGCATCCTCTGCACAGTAGAATCTGCATGTTCAACTCATAGAGATGCTGGAACTCTGTGTTTCTTTCGAAGGTCATCTGACGGTGTTGTTGCACAGTTAGGTGGCATGATTGTGGCAGGCTTATTACTGACGGGTGCAAGGATGTCATTTTCTCTTTGTGTTACAGCAGGCTGCCGTTCACTATCACTATCTCAGTTCGAGGACAGTTTAGATTAGATAGCACATTCCAGAGGTAGAGCTTCTGTCCTTTCTTATTTATGTGACATCCATCTTTTGTGAATAGGTGCCTTTGTTCACAAAAGATCTTAAAATTATTCAGGAATGGAATAGACCTTTCAGCACAGACAGTTTTTATGAATCTAGTAAATGCTTTGATCCGGCTAAATTCTTTGTCTGAGGGCATTGCTGGAATTGGTCCAGATATGTGAAGTTCTATGTTGTTGGTGTTAAAGTTCTGGAGTAAATCCAAGAAGTCTTTGTTTAAAATTTCCGACTTCTTGTGGGACATGTCGACTGTTCCTGCATGGACAAAACATTTTTGTAGTTCTGGGTTGCTCTCAATAATTGATGGAATCATCTCAGAAAGTTGTTTAACTGTCATTTGTGGGCAATTAAAGACACTTGTATTGATGCATGGTTGTTCAATACTGTTGATTGATCCGTCATGAATAATAGCAAGCGTTTTTCTTTTCTTGCTGTATTCTGTTCCTTTTTGCTTTCTGTCAGTGCTGCCTTCTTACTACTGTTTTTTTGGTGTTGTTTGGTTTATCTTTGTTTGGGGTTTAGGTGGTTTTAGCGAAGGTCTGTTAGTTCCCGGGATTTGTTTGCATTTCGCTGGCTTTGCTGTGCGTCTGTTAGCTTCTGAGAGACCCAGCGCTGTAAATCTGTTTTTTAAAGGGATAATCGAAGTTGTTGGTTGGAGTTTCTTTTGACGTTGCTTGTTTTTCTTTTTGGGTGTCTCTCGTCTGAGTGCTGGCCACTCTTCTGATGAGTGGGGGGTTCTTCCTGATAGACGTCGTCTGTTAGGAGGGATACTCTGTGTTGGTGGCATCGACCTGCCAAGTTGTTGAAAATCGCATGTCATACTCAGAGTAGTATGGTTTCTGGCGTTTTCTTCAAGGCGTAGGATCTTTAATTCCATGTCCTTCATTCTTTCCAGTATGTTTTGGAGAGTGAAATCATTGTTGAGAGCCATTGCAGTGTTTGGTTCTTTTATCCACAGTGGAAAAAGAAGGAAAAAAGAGATAAAATCTGTCCTAGGGAGGTTGTCCGGTATCCTTAGGGTGAATAAGTAAGGAAAATAAGTAGCGGGGGGTGTAGGAGAGGAAAACAAGTCCTGCTCCTTCGACAGTCACAAGCACTTTTTAACTACTTAACCAGAAACGACACTGCAACGGTAGGCAGACCCGCCATACGAAGTCAGCATCCCCTTCTGTCCTGGTTGGAAATTGATTTGTAACACAAAAGAAATCAATGGAAGACTATAAACGAAAAATGTCTCCATCAATACATCTGCTTCTGGGTGCAAATTGATGTCCGACAGGTATAAAAAAAGCTTTAGACTCATTCCAGCTGTGTTGTTAATTATGGGTGCTGTTATTCCGCCTTTTACTGTCCGGTAATTTCCTAAAGGTGGAGTGCCCAGGCTGAGAAATGCCTTTGTTGTTTGCATAAAGAGAAATTCGGCTTAATTACACTCGTTGTTGGTCCTTGTTCTGGTGTAATATTCCCGCTTCTACAGCCTCATCACTCTCTGAAAGGGGGATTGCCAGGCTGCTAATAGCTTTGCTAAAATGTGTTGGGGTTTACATGCAGAGAAATTTGATTTTCTAACCGCATTTAAGTCCCGATTCAATTAAGTTAATTTAGATGGCACCAATTCACAACAGATGTCATTTCAAGGCACTTTCCAGAAAAGTAATTTAAATTTATGCACACTCCAATCAGTTTGAAAGTTTTATATTTGAAGAATCCCAGCAGATTGTAGTGAGTCATTGACTTGCAGCATTCATTCCTCCCGAACATAATATAACAACAGTAGAAAGTAGCCTGCGTTGTTTCATTGACTTCACAGCAATCCCTTATACTGAGCAAGCATGAAGTGACAGTGTGGAGGAAAAACTTCCTTTAACAGGAAGAAACCTCCAGCAAAACCTGGCTCAGTACGGGAGGCCATCTGCCACTATTGATTGGGGGTTCGAAAAGACAAATCTAAGAGAAAGAACAAAAGAACTGATGTAAGAGTACTTTTTATATTAAAGAAAGCAATCGGTTGATAACAGGACATTGAGAACATTCACCAACAAAGCATCATCAGATCAAGTGTACAGTAGCTTATATGACGAGAAAAAACTGAACACACTCCACCACTCAGACAACAACTCGTTTATTTCACTTGTTTCACTTTTCACAAAATGTCTGTAACTATTATTTAAATCTGCCCACTAACTTAGTCTAAAAAGTCCCCTTAATATTGATTTACTGCTTTATTCTAAATAAGAGGTTATGTAAAAAGAGAAACAGAGACCCCCCTCAGCTACTATGTATGATCAGGAGAAATCTGATCTCCTTCCAATAACCTACAATAACAAAAAATTTTAACAGACAAATTTCAACAGTTTTTCACAAGTACTACAAATACCTAAAGAGTAACTTACTCCAAAATCAACTTTTGTTGAAATACTGTATAATTGTGTCTATAATAGCACTATCTACATTTCCAGTAATTATTTTATGTATTTTAGTACATTTTAGAGAAAATATAAATTTTGGACCAAAACCTGTTAGTTTAATGCCCCAAACGGTTAAACGATTACACTGCACTGCAATTCACTGGAATTCAAATCCTGCATTGCTAACGGCTAATCTCGGATTATTGACGTAGGTTTGGAATAGTGACGACAGCAGTCCAGCTGTGGTGGGGTATAAAACACGTGTGGTCTCGGCCACACCTCCGTAGCGAGGTGAAATTAACTGCCTGCAGCACAATCGGCTCATAAACTGGGTGCTCCATTATGCAAGTGGTTACCCCCACTTGCACACATTTGCTCATTACCTATGACAAACGGAATAACTTATACCAATAAATGGAAAATAAAATCTGGGCTAAGAGTTCATTTTTAATGGAATAATTGTGATGGTATGTTTTTTTTTTTTTTTTTTTTTTGCACATTTCTGAATGTTTTTTAATCATGCTTGGATACATCAGTCTGCAACCCACATTTTCTTTAGCGGACAATGACGTACCGTGGCCGCAGGTGAATCTGACGAGGCAACACCACGAAATTACTCGAGCTAATCTATATTTAGCATTAGATTTAGCCAACAACAATATACCACTCAGAGATGGTGCCGATTATTTCCAGGCAAATGAGCTCACGTTACAACGGCTCTCTCCATCTTTCTGGCCATCTGTGACTGCACTGCGCTGCTGCCTGCAACATGTCAGTCACAGACCACCCCCAGCCCTTCACCCCCCCGCTTTTTTTTGGTCTGAGCCGTTTTTCAAAAATAAATGTGGGTGGGGTTATACTCTGGTAAGGGGGTGAGTTGCTCTTTAAATATTTGTATTTAAACATCTTAGGCCCATTCTCGAAATTAATGCCAATTTATAACCTGCAGTTGGTTTGTGAATTCATTTATTTTCATTTTTCTTTTGGCTGTGTTTTCACACCACTTCTTTAAAAAAAATTCTATTTACTAGCTGAAGGGAAAAACATACCTGTCACTTGTTAGTTTTTGGGCAGGAATCCATCTGAGATCCTTATCACGGATGGGAAAAATAACCCCTCAGCCTCTTTAAGAACCAGATGCCTTGTTAAATCTGGAAATTTGTGACAACTTTGATTTAGGGCTGTTTGCAATGAACTAGCAGAGGTTCTTCTTGGCAATCCATCAACATGACCTGAAAGCGTATATTTTTCTAACCTGTTGTGCATTGCTCAGGTGCGAAGGCAAACCTACAAATAAACCACGAGACACACCTTTAAGGCAACTTGCACTGAAAAGCTTCTGCTTTTTATGTCACTGTAAAATAAATAGAATATATTAATACAGGGTTTTCTTTCTTGTTTTAAAGTGTTTTAATACAGAGCAAAATGCTCAAAAGGTAAAGTGTTCAAATTTTTCCATCACGATTCTCAGTCCTGATAGCACTCCGGCGCACTAAAGTGCTTGAGAAAAAATCAGGTTGGTGTGATCTGAAAATTCCCAAGATCTGAGAGGCGCTTTCAATCTAAACCACATCACTGTAGGCCTACTTAAGCCGATCGGTTATTGGCAGTGTTTGAGTTGTAAATCATTAGATGCCAGATTGCAAACTACATGACAGCGCAGGCATGACCAGAGACTCGCACAAGTCCCGGAACGGAGAAAATAGTAGCGGGAAAAAAACAAGCAAAATCATGCTTTGGGGCTTACAGGCCTGAATGTCAGATTATAGCTATGGTGTTGGCCTAAATGTTGAAAATATTGTAATGTTCTCAGATAGATGCAGACAATGGTTGTAATCGACACCAGGTCCACGACACTCAAATGCGCACTCCCCAGCGCGCAGGCTGCAGAACAGTGTCCCACCCCCCTGAACAGTGCAACAGAATACCTGAACACATAATCATGGCATAAGCCATTACAATATTTTACAGTTTACTGAGCGTCTGTCCAACCCATCCCTGACCCATCACACCTGTCAGACGTCCCACATTCCTCTCCACTGCTCAGTGCGGTCTCTTCTCCTGAATCTTGTAAGCGAGCTGATGCCGCGGTTCCTCCTGCCTCTGGCTCCGGCTGCTGTACCGGGGATGTTGCTGCTGCATGGGGACTTTGCTCATCCACATGGCTAACAGCTAGCGCTTTAGCTGGCCTCAACTGAACCTGGCTTGCTGTTGCAGGGAGACTACCAGTACACTGATGCAGGTTCTGCTGGCCAACTTGACCGCTGCAGCTGCCCTCATCACCACTTATTGTTCAGACTCGTTTTGAAGGAGCATCGTTCTCCGTCTATTTAAAATAAGACAGTAAATGTAACTTTTAGCCATATTTCCAAAATCAGATAGCCACTGTTAGCTCATTTGATGCGGGAAATTTCACATGTTTATTATGGGCGTGGTTGCAGACCTTTCAGTAACCTGGGCTGCATCAATAAATCTCTGACTCTTTCAAATGATGCGGGCTAGGCCTAATATTGCAATATACACAGCATTACAATCTTGGGATTTGGTCTATGAATGCCTACGCATATTTATTTAATAAATTATTACTATTTTTTAAATATTATTTTATACATGAGAAGGGTGCCGGATCGGCCAAAATAAGTCCGGGAACGCGGGTAGACCAGAATCAACAGGTGGGGGATCCTGTTCCGGCAGGATCCGGCTCAAATTAAGCCCTGGTTATCGGGTAGGGGCCGGTTTTGGTTTTTCAATCAATCAGACTAATGCAGCAGTGCTTGCATGTGCAAATGCGTTTTAGGAGGATCTTTGTTGATAACTTTAAGCATGCGTGAGTTGTTGCAGAAATATCAAATTGACGGCAGCTATAGAGACGCAACAAACATTTCCAAGACAGTAAAAAGGCTAAATCCCTGATATATAACCACTTTAACAACTAAAAACTGGGAGAGCTTAAGAGAGAAACTTAAAATTGCAATTGACGGTGAAATAGAATTTATTTAAAGCACTTTTTAAGATATGTGAAAGACGTTTTTCAGCGGTGTCCTGGCCACAAATCTACTGGGGAGACATTCAACCCTATTCCTAAAGCCGACCTTTCACTCATAAAAACTTTACAGTTTTGTTTTTTTACTATCACCCCAGAAGATTGGTAAAGTGTCTGCAGTGATATGGGCACTGTATTGATCAGTTGTGTTAAAGAGAGAGCTGGGCCAAAAGGCAAAGATCTTTATTTTTGCCTGATCTCTTGATTTATATCCTCATCTACGGTCACATGTTCTGGGTTGTGACCGAAAGAACCAGATCATGCATACAAGTGTGACCCTAGAGATAGGGTGCGAAGCTTGGTCATCTGAAAGGGGCTTAGAATAGAAACACTGCTCCTCCACATTGAGAGGAGCCAGTTAAGGAGGCATCTGGTCAGGATGCTTTCTGGACGCCTCCCTGGTAAGATGTTCCAGGCACGTCCCACAAGGAGGAAACCAAGGGGAAGACCCAGGACACGCTAGAGGTGCCATGTTTCTCGGCTGGCCTAGAAATGTCTTGAGATTCCCCCTGAGGAAATGGCCCATGCGGAAGAAGAGAGGAAAGTCTGGGTGTCTCTGTTTGACCTGACTCCAGATGAGTGGAAGAAATTGTATGGATGGATTGTTGTTGAGAAAACAAAAATAATTTCTTCCTTCTGCTTGGATGTTATCCATTTTTAAAAGGCCTTAGTCTTGAAAAGTATCACTGTTACCTAGGCAGTTGCAGCAGACAGTCATATCTACATAAACAGACTCTGCTGGAAAGATCGATCTATCTATTTCTCTATCTATGAGGTCATTTATTGTGAGATTTTAGGCAGCGACCTCCTTCCCTCAGTACGAACGTTGAGGATGGCTTATAGTTGGGTATTCCAGCTGGAGTAGCTCCATAAAATTCATCCCAAGGTCCTGGACTGACCTAGCTAGGCTCTACACCGGAACCCATTTGAAAATCACTTGAGAGAACTTAAAATCCAAGTTGCTTATTCAGCAACAGCCTCAAAAACTGAAAGATCTGGAGAATTTCTGTATGTAAGTGTAGATAAAAATCCATGCAGTAGTGTATGGAAACCTGGTAAAAAAAAAAAGGAATAGTCTGATCTCTGTCATTGTAAACAAAGGTTTCAATACCAAACGTTCTGTTTTTTCTATTCGATCAAATAGTTATTTCATGCAACAAATGGTAAATTACTCATTCAAACATCATACTTTATGACTTTCTGGATCTTTTGTAGATCTCACAATTGAAGTCTACCTATGATGACAATGTATTTTTTTATTTTGTTTGTTAGATTGAAACAATGTGCATTAATGAACATGCATTTAAATAAATCTATTAAAATCAATACACATAAATGTACCGGATTATAACATGGGACCTAATTTATATCTGCAGTCACCAGGTCACACAAAGACATTTTAAAACAAAAACCAGTGACAGAAACACACCTTATTACATAGTTACACACATTCCTCTCCATTGTTTGTAAGTGGGCAGTGTGTCTAATACACGTTTACTCCCATTTTATAAATACAATCATATACAACAAACTGTATTGTGATGACGTTCCTTAATGAACATACATCTTGTCAAGATGAATTAAACTCATTCTTTTGGGAGTGAAATTTTTTTTTTTGGGGGGGGGGGGGTCTGATATTCTAATTCTAAATCTGTTTTCATTAGCTTTAAGCAAAAAAAAAACGATTTAACATAAATAAAGTATCAAACTGTGTGTTATTTATCTATATAATGCATAGAACAGATGTGGTAGATTCCACTTTCAGTCAAACACTTTGAAATTTTAGTATGTATTCTAAAACTCATTGTACAGAGTAACTTGGTTTAGATAAGGATGTAGTGCTTTCACTGTGTAATTTCAATGAACCGTAACATAAAATATGATATGGTATCAGAGTATGAAACGGAGCCAACATGGCAGCATGGCATGTGGCCAGAGATAGTGTGTAATCTTCTGTGCAGGATGTGCAGATGCTAGTACCTACACTGTGCATGCAACGAGAGAGTAATTCTAGAGTGGAGAACAACGACGATATTCCTGAATTAGAAATGAATCAAATTGTATTTCATCGATTCAAATATTCTAAATTTAGGATTAAAACCAGAGATAAAACGTTAGGTTACCTTTTGAAGGAAAAGATTCTAGCTTTCGTAAATGCTCACACCCAGCTGTTTCGGATGTTGTCAATCCATTAAATGGCCATTATTAGCGGTTTTCACTCCCATTAAATGGCATCAGACTATGCTCTCTCTACCTACTAGTGGGTTATTTACCATTCTTATCACTGATAACAGCCAACTGTCTGCATGTGTCAAAAATACTTTGTCAGAGTAGCATATCGCAACTTGACTTATCTAACCAATTTTAACCAACCCACAAGTTTTATGTCCTAACTTTAAGGTCACAGAATGACAAATACACTTTCTTTTAAATGTCTAAACCTAATTTGAAGAGGTTTTAAACACCAAACGGAAAAGTTTTTTTTCAGTAGGTAGAGTGGGCACAGTCTGATGGCATTTAATAGCCGTGATAACCGCTAATAACGGCCATTTAATGGGCTGGTCACATCCGAAACGGGTTGCCACATCTGATCTAGACTTTTAGTGGCTAATATATAGAGACTGATAGGGACATTGAGTAGTAAAAAGAAAAATGCCTTTGCTAAATGGCGATTAATTGCAGTTTCATCCTTTCTCTGATACTGTGCAGACCGATTTTTTTATTAATCTGCACAGAATTTATGAACTAATCTTTCTTCTATTTAATTCCTGACCTTTTAGATTGTCTCAACATCATTTTTTATGCTCATCCCCATACAAGGTTAGCTAGTTTGGGGAGTTTCTGGAGTCATCGAAGGTATCTCTCGACATGCACTCTTTTCATACCACTTTCTAACATTTGTTGTATACAATAAAACACTGTGGGGTGCAACTTCATCTACCAGTAAAACATTGTAATTGCAAATTAAAGGCAGATAGATTGTAAGTAGTTAGAAGGGAGACGACCTTTGTATCTTTAACAGGGTGGTAGATATGCATGATTCAGGGCAAAACTGACTTGATGCATGAAATCACTTCAACTTTTTGTTAAATTTGTTTTTATTAGTCTTGTACTCCAAAACAATAGTTAACGTCTCTTGTGAAAATAAAAAAGAGAAAGAAAAAAAAGAAGGAAAGAGACAAAACATACAAAAATTTAGTCTTGGTTTTCCATGCAGCATATAACTTCTTTAGGTACAAATGTATGTCTTTGAAACTTAGATGTACCAGTAAGATGCATGTGCTGTATGCACTAGATAAACAGATCCTGTATAACAAATGACTGGAAGGATTTGGTTTGAGATACTATTAACAGACTGTAAAGCACGAGATAGGCAGTTTCATTCCTGAAAACACAGATTACCTTTCAGCTTGAGGTACATAAAGAAAATAATACGATTTTTCTTTCATCAAGAACATAAAAAAACAGGAGAGCAGTCCATCTTCATTAACAGATCTGTTATTTCAGGTTAAAAATGTTGTATTTTAGTTACCATACTGTCCAGATAGGTCATGTCAACCCCTCTAGTTGAATTCAAAATGAGACATGCATGGAAGAAACTTGAAATGATTCCTATCTCTAACTTGGCCAGCAAGTTAGTGGTTGTTACACACTGTTCCTTCTAGTGAGGTGTAACTTGTGATAAGCTTGTGTTGTTAATACCAAAGTATCAAAGCAAATCTGGACGTTGACTTCAGTCAGACTAAGGTGTATATAATCATTTTAAAAGGACGAATTCAGATGGACTAAGACAATAATTCCAATTTCTCTTGCTGTATTTAAATCCACTGACAGACAACTGAGGCCAGAGACCCCCCATAGGTATCTTCATATCTCCTCACAATTAATCCCTAAACCCTCCATATACAGTGAAAATCAGGATAACCTTTTTTTTCAAAAGACATAATCATAATCAGAATCAGCTTTAATGGCCAAGTATGACACATACAAGTATGATGCATACAAGGAATTTACAGATACAGGACAACCTGTCCAAGATCATTACAAACAACAACAACAACAAACAGATCCAGGTCACTGTTGGGCATGCAGCCACCGAGCGGCGCTCCCGTTTATGAAACATAGAGAAGTACACATCTGGGAAGGGGAGGGTTCCACGGTGAGGGAAAAAAAAGCTCACCTGTGTTGTGGGTCCGTACAGCACTCACAACGCAGGTAATTGAAAAAACCACACCAACAAACATTTAAGCACATATTCAGACATTAACAATGACACATCAGGAAGGATGGGCAAGTATGAGCTCCAGACCACAGGTTAACGCGCTGCCATCGAGGCGCGCTGTTATCAAGCTTCCTGTTGCAGGAGAGAAATTGAGGAGACAGCGAGACGGTGTGTGTGAATGTGAGTGTGTGTAACCATGTCAGTGTGTGCGTCAGTAGATGCAGGTGTACGGGGGAGAGGAGACTCTGTTGACATTCTTCTCAGGGACATTGGATTAGGACCAGGTTGAAGGTCTTCATGGGAGCCAAAATATAAATTGTTTGGATTGCAGGGAGAGATCAAATATTCCTTTCTGTCCCTTCAGTCTGTCAGTGGTTTCTTTTTTAGTCTAATTCAGCCAAATTGTAGTTCAAATTAAAGTTAAAAATTTAAATTAATTCCCAGATTAATAGTTCCAAATCCAATTAATTTCCAGTTGCCCCAATCTGCACCGACAGTTTCTCCAAGTCCGATGACAAATTGCGGATGAGTCCCAGAGCGCCGGCCAGAGCGCCTCTTACAGCGTCTGTTCTGCGTCCCAGCTCCCCCAGCATTTGGTTCTGAGTCCCATCAGTACGAATCAACACATCCAGCTGTTCTTTCAGCCGTCCAATCGCTTCCAGAACAGTGACCAATCTCGACTGTGTTTCAGATCTTTGTTGCTCCATTTTTCGGTAGTTCCAGTAACTGCCCATTCCAATCAGCAGAAACCCGATCACCATGATTGCGAATAGATATATATCTTCAGCATCCTCTTGGGAGAGTATTGACAGACACAAGGGCTGAAACTTTGTCCAAGCGTCCAGCACGTAGCCCGCCGGATACGTCTCCGCAGGACACCCCGGTTGACCCTTGCCGGTGCTTCGTAGAGTTGAGTAGATTTTATCAATAGCATTCAGAGACCAGCTGACCATTTCCATCTTCGCTGTCAGTTTGGTTTCGGAGAAAATTGCCAAAAATCAGAAATAATCAGTGACCCATCAAGGTAAACCTCAGTGGCAATTTTCACTCTGACACATATCTGCAGATCCCAGTTGAGCCTGCTGGCAGCTGATTGCAGATGAGGCTAACACTTTTACTGAATGGAGGAAAACATGCTCCAACAAGTCATCATGAAGCAAACACAAATGTAGCACTAATTCATCAACAGCTTATATGTCTTCTAATCATGTGGATTTATATATTAGCTTTCTTGAAATAGAGCTGTGTGTGGGAGGAAATCCAAAAAGTGGGTGTGTGGGGATGGGGGGTCATGTTTGTGTGAGATGGAGTGGTTAGACAAAGGGGGAGAGGTGACGTGGGATCCTGATCTCTCTGGGATCTGCCCAATCCCAACTGTAATATAAAACCTATGGGACAATGTGGGACTGTATAGTGCTGAGCCTCAGCAGGCCCTGAAAGCTGTCTCAAATGTTGTCAAACCACAAGGAATTTATCACTAATGTTGATCAGCTGTAGCTACGGGTGGGGGGGGGGGGGAGTTCTTTTTCGCCACATGACAAGAAAAATCATTAATTATCTATACCACCATCGTAGATACAGTAGTTCCCTGCATTTCATCTGAGTCTGTCTCTGAAGCAGGACTTCCATCCTGAGTCTTTGCTTCCATCTTATTCATTTAGCAAGCTTGTGGTTTAGGTCTTCCTCTGAGTCAGTCATTAGCAGCCAGTGGGATTGGAGGTAGAATGGCATTTGTGTTGTCGTCTAAACTTTGACCCTAACATTGGCCAATCAAGGGACTGTCAGAGAAAAAAAACATCTGACTATACATAAATATAGTCATTTAAAAAAAACATATTGAAAAGTTTGTTTATCTCAGTAACAAGCCTTTATCTTTGTTTTTTATAATGATTTTCCAGTTACAGCTAATAAATATACACAATTTAGGATTAGATTGTCTCACATTTTTAAGGGAAAACGTGGTCTTGATAAAAGTTTATTTATTGCCTGCTTAAAGGTTATTTTCAAAAGGTATTTATTCTGAAAACCGGGCCTCATTCGAACACATATTCAAATGTACTGAATATAACTTTAATGTAACAATGCAAGAGGAAGAGGGTCTCTAAAGACAACAAGTCATTCATTGTGGAGATGTAAGCATGACAGGAAAAGCACCAGGCCAACCGAAAAGAACAAGTTTGACCTCTCCTCAGTGACGCACCGGAGGCAAGAGAGCATGAAGCTGCGTTGTGAAGAGAGAAGATGGCACAGAATGTGGCCTTTAATCACACCTTCCTTGGAGTGCTGGCAGAAACTGCATGTGCCATGAATCACTGACCTGTCTGACTTTATTTTTTTATGTGTATCCAGGATGGAAGTAACCCAATAAGAATGTGTGAATATGCTTGCATTGTGGTTTGTGATTTTATCTGAAAAGATTGTTGGAATTTATAGAAGAACCTAAACATTTGTTGTTTGAATACAAATGACTCCTCAATAAAATATAAAAAATCTATTTTCTAAAGAAATACTAGATAGATGCAGGGTCATCAAACTGTCCAAATCAGAAAGTAACTTCTGCCCTGGCTGTGGGCAGTGGTGGCCGACTTACCAGAGCTCCACTTGCGTTCCAAACTTCACCGTAGCCGGTGAGAATGCTCTGATTGGACTCTGCAGGAGCCATACGTATTCCAGACAACATTGTTCCAACCTCAGTATGAATCAGGCATAGCAAGACACAATGGCATCTCTGTCCATTTCTGACCCATGAAATTTAGGAATGTTTAATAATTGTGATTTTTCATAATTAATTCAGAGCATAATTAAATCAGTGTGATTAATTAGAATCATTTTAGAGCATTTATAGTTAATGAGTGGCTCATTTTAGCTGAATGAGTGGCCCACTTTACCTGAATACTGCTCTTCTAAAGATTTTGCATCAACTGATGTTTCAAAGGTGGTATCTGAACCACTTAAGGTCTGAGCCTCATAGCCTTTTTACAGACGACCACAAAGGATTTTCAAGCTGTTCGCACAACTGTACTTGAAAAGAGAGAATGTATTTGATTGTTTTGTAGTTGCTGTAGCGAACGGGGCTATTCTTCTCTTCCAGCTTTGTCGAAAGAGCGGAGAGGTGAGTGGTCTGGCAAAACATTCTTGCTTAAAAAGAATGGTTGACATAAAGTAAATACTACACATTGTAAAAAATTTCACCTGGATAGACACTAAAATGTTTTGTTTTTAGTAATGAAAAATCTTTTTTTATGGTGGAGTCAGTTTACCGTAATAGACTGTCCTAAATTGAGACACTCTGAATGCATTACCAAGGTAAAAATTCATACCACAGGTAAAACAATCAACCTCATCCTATTACATTCTGTGATCTGGGCAGGTGTAAAAAAAAGTCTGTGGGCAAAGAATGCTTTTAGGAATACAAATTATGACGGTTTAGTGTGCAAGAAACAATCTAAATCAGAGCAATATTTGGTGTTAAAACCTTTTTCCTTCAAACAAGCATCAGTTCTTATAGGTACACTTGCACACAGTTAGGGATTTTGTAGGATCATTGATTGGTCTACGATCAACCAGTTGTACCAAACATGTCCGAATGATCATCAGTGTTACATGTAGAGTGAAAAACAGACACTTACTGAAACAGCTGTGTAAGAGGCTTAAAACCGAATGAATAACAGCCAAGCTCTGCCACCACGGTTAGGTTGGGGAAGATAGTTTCATATAATTGCACGATTGAGCACAGCAACAACACACAAGGTAGTTATACTACATCAGCGAGGTCTCCTTCAGATTTCAAAGCAGACTGGCATTTCAAAATGTGCTGTTCAAGCTCTTTTGAAGAAGCACAAATTAACAGGCAACGTTGAGCCTCCAGCAGATGAAAGACATGTCAAGCTTATTACCCTTTGAAATCGTAAGATGTCCAGCTGTGCTATCTGCTCAGAACTTGCAGAAACCAATGGGACTCAGATACACCCATCAACTGTCCTGAGAAGTCTGACCAGATGTGGTCTTCATGGAAGAGTTGCAGCCAAAAAGCCATACCTTTGACATGGAAACAAGGCCAAGCAACTCAATATATGCAAGAATATATACGAGGGTGCAGAAAAATAGCAGCAAATAGCAAATAGTTGATGCTCTGGACTATTTAGTCAAAATTTGAAATATTTGGCTGTTGCAGAAGGCAGTTTGTTTGTCGAAGGGCTGGACAATGGTACAATAATGAGTGTCTGCAGCTAACAGTGACACATGGTGGAGTTTTTAGATTTTGTATTTTGATTTTGTGGTCATTGTTATAGATTTTTTTTTATCCAATTCAACCTCATTTGTTTAACAAGCAAAGAAGAAAATAAAACTTGCCTTCCAATTCATTGCATTTTTTTTGTGTGTGGTAGAAGTATCGTATTGTTACTCGGTATCTACAAGTACTCTGATCCAAGTATCAGTATCGTATTGGTTTGAAAAATGTGGCATTGTTGCATCCCTAATTTATTTATATATATATGCACGTGTGGCTCCAGTGTGAGGTGCTTTCAGTGGCCAGTGTCACTTGAAAAGCACTAAGCTATATAAGTTCAGTCCATATACCATATATGGGAAACATGCCAGGCTGTTTGGAAATTTTGACCAATGTCTCTGAAATATGCAAAGTAAATAAACTTTTACTTACTGACTTAAATACTTATTTAAATATATTACCAGTATTTTTAATTAATACCATCATAATGACAGGAAATAGACAAATACACATATTTTTTAGCAGCACCCTTTTACAAAATCCTCCATCTATCCATTCTGGCAACATCATGTTTGGGAAACATAGGTAATATAGCCTACCCAAACTGATATTGGGTGTGGTGGTCCCAGTTCAGTGCAAAGCTAACACAAAGCTACTCTTCAGACTCATAGTGAATGTAAATTCACACCTGTGCTTGTACTAATATGAAACTATCATGTGTGTATTTTAGATGTAGGAGTAAAAAATGAAGCAGCAAACACACAAGTCTCTAAAATTATTATGAGGCTGAAACCTAGCTTTCTTGCTATGAGGTGAAAAATCCAACCACCAAGATTCTCCAACATGACCCAACTAAACAGAATATCCTTTTATTTATTTGCAAGGATGACCAGAAGAATATGTAAGACTGGCAATTATCAGTTAAGCAGGAGAGAAAAGAAAGCAGGTTTTTGGCTTCTGTCCAAAAACACTGAGTCACAGATCAGAGACAACAGATGGTATGATACTGTAGATCACTTCTTTGTTAACTTTGGCAGAGTACCACAGCGTGCTTCAGTGGAACCCAACCCTCGACACTAAACAACGCCCGCAAGAGTTTGTCATAAACCTGTCAGAAGGCAGAGGAAGGCTAAATAAATTCTATGGGTAAACAAGTTATGTGAAACCATGTGAGTCTATTTTTCAGTTTTGTTCTGTCTGTGCTTGTGTGCATGCATGTGTGTGCGTGCGTATGTTCCTGTAGGTGTGTGTTTGTGTGTGTGTAAAAGGTGTGATATTTCTGCTGATATATAAGTTCTTATTCTTCTCCATTATAATATAAAACCGTTTAATCTCTTTACAATCAAACAAAGTTTGACAAATGAGTCTGGGGAACTTCGCCAAGTTCTCTGCACAGTTGAATTACTCTTACTTCTGGGATTAGTTTTACATCACGGAAACACAGAGACAAACAGCAGCATTATAGCTGGAGCTGAGTAATGCATAGCTCCTTTTCTTCATGTGACATCTTTAAAAGGACTAGAGACAAGACAAACGCAACATAAATAAAATAACAATAATCGCAGTGCTTGAGACGGACACATTCCACTCCATACGACAAACAGCCATTACCTGCTACGTCATCCATCACCCTGATACAGTACACTGTCACTGGCCCTTTCATCCCCCACAAATGACAGTCATAACTTTGACCTGACAAACCCCTTTAGCTTGGGCAACTTCCCCAATCAATCACAGCTGTCAGAGGCCCAGCGCAGCTTTGTCCTGATTAATTACACCCTTGCTTCAAGGAGCTGTCACTCATCCAAAAAAAGGCGATGCAGGCCGTACTATCAAGTTTGTTGTGAATGAATGCAAGCACCATGAGTCAAACACCTAATATTCAAATACATTTCAAGGAAGAAAAAAAAAAGGAGACAAAACAAAATACAGAAACCGTTTGGCTGCCTCAAGGCACATGACTGCAAGGTCTTTGCTGTCTCGGAAGGTAGAAAAAGTGCTACTACTGTCAGTTGATCAGAAGCGCGGAATTAAAGTGACGAGTGAATGCAATTTACCCGGAGAGAGATTAAATCATAATGATGTCAGCGTCTTTTTGTACACATAATATATTTAACTAAACCTGCAGGGGACCTCACGGGAACTCTGAGCATGCATCTGGCAGTAACAGTAATGTGTTTAGACTGGCAAAGCACACAGTCAACCATGAGCTGCCCTGAAAAGCATTTCAAAGCTCATAAACTAAACACTCCTGTACCTACAGTGCGGTTCATCTTGCAGTGTTCCAAAATCTAGGCTTAAACCCTGGGATCTATTTTCTGTCTGTGTACGCAGACGAAGCAGAGGGGAATGTACAAACTGTAATTAGTGTAATTCTGTGCATACTGTGAATACATCAGCTCATATCTACTGATGGTTTTGTTGGCATATTTACATATCAGTATTTGAGTAACTGCACTGGACAAATATAACCTGAACTTTGCTGCAGCATGGACATCAATATCTGTCATAAAAGCTCTGGATTGTCTCTTTTCTGATTATTTTTCATGTATCCTAATTATGTCATGCAGAATATATAGTTAAGGTTGAAATGTTCAAACCAAACACTAGTTCCTGCACTCAAAATTATCTAAAAAGCTGGTAAATGAAGCTTAAAATAAGGAGCTTTAAAAAAAAAAATGCAACATTACTAATAGCCTCCTGCTCATGTTGGGGGATGTGTTCCCAGGCTGGACAGGATTTAAATGCCTTTCAGGGTGTTCAGGATCTTCTCAAAAATTTCCTCCCAGTAAAACATGGCCGGAAAACCGCCTAAGGAGCTGATTCCTTTTGATGCAGATAAGGAGAAACTCTAATTCTATTGCTAAGCCTGAGTCCGGCTACCCGATGAATAGAACTCGGTACAAATGCCACTTGCAGTGAAGGGGAAAAAATGCTGAGTTGAATCCTAAGAATGCCAATCACTACTGTAAAGCATGGTGGTGGAAGCATGATTCTTTGGGGCTGCTTTTCTGCAAACTGGACAGGATGACTGATCAGGATTAAGGAAAGGATGATTGGTGATATGTGTTGTTAGATTTTGGTGGGAAACCTCCCTCCATAATCGTCCAGCTTGACAATGATTCCAAACACACCACCTGGGCAATGAAGGATCAGCTATGTTAAAAGCATGCAAAGGTTCTAGAGTGGCCTAGCAAACATCAAGTCTACAATCAAATAGAGAATCTGTGGAGAGAGATGAAAGTCTGTATTGCCCAGCAAAAGACCCAAAACAGCTCAGCTGTAGAGAATATCTGCATGGAAGAATGGATCAAAATACCAGCTACTGTGTGGGTGAACCTGGTTAAACCTATTGCAAACGTTTGACCTCATCGTTGCCAACCAGGGTCACATTACAAAGCAAAAAGGAGAATTTTTAGCACCATTATACAAATAAATTCTTTAAAAACCATACATTGTGTTTTTCTCCTCTTTATTTACATTTCTATCTCTCCTGGTTGAAGTGCACCTATGATGAAAATGACATCTCTTTTTAAGAGGGACAACTTGCACAACTGGTGGCTGCCAATACTTTTTTGGCTCACTGTACCTACAGTTGCTTATGGCTCGTCACCTCAGCTACACAGACAAATACCCAACTGAACTCCTGGTTCCCTGATGCCCCCCCCCCCTGCATTGTAGTCGTTTGTGTAAAATAAATAGCATCTGACTTGTTCTTCATTATTCTGTTTGTTTTGCAAGGAGTATATTTCAATGAAATAGTTATATATTTTCAGTGTGAGAGAAAACATTGTTGGTAGTCATATCTTGGAGACAGTTTTTTTTTGTGGTTGTTCTGTGTATGTGTGCAGAATGTTTTTGTCCAATAGCATCTGTGCATGGTTCACTACTTCACCTATAGCTCTATGACACCACCGCTGGTTTTGCACTGCAGTTCCCACCTCCTTAATACTAGATAAAAACAACTTGTCTTTAGTGAAAAATTTCAAGAAATAAGTGAAATTATCTGCCCATGCAGTAAGTATTTTTTCTTACTAAAATCTCTTGAAATAAGAATTTCTAGACCTAAATAAAGCTAAAAACAGGTGAAAATAAGTGAATGTTTCTTATTTTGAGAAATACTTTTTTGTTTTAAATGGGATCTGAAAACTATTTTTTTCTTGAAATAAATGTCAAATAGGACATTTTAAGGTACACAGACTAAATAAGAAAAAAAGCAACATTTACCTGAAACAAGTCCAATCATCTATAACATGAAACTAGAAGCTATCTTGTAATGCTCAAAACAAGATGGAGATGATCATTTGACTAGATTAAAGTCAATAAATCTTGCCAAGCTACAAGGACGTTGCATTGTGGCAGAACAGCACCAGTGACTGAATGTTGTTTGGCTAATGATTCCTATTTATCAGGTGTTGCCCTGACGTGTTAGTTTGACAAAAACTAAATAAAACAAGAAGCCTCAATCTAAAACAAAACACCTTAAAATGGAGGAAATTATTGAGGAGTCAGTTCCTTCTGACTATAGAAATGATGGACACAGCAAAGCGGCTTCAAATAACACTCAAATGATGACAAACTATTTTAGACTTTCATTTCTTGTTTTGATAGCATTAGCATCTGAACTTCTGTTTATTTTGGTGCTATGTTCTCGATATTTTAGCTCCCTGATGACATGTATTTTCACTAGCACTATCACAATAGTTCTATTAAAATGTATTTGTCTGTGTTTTGTCTTAGAGAATGCATGATTCTGACACATTCAATAATGTTGGCTTGATGCTAACAGTGTACTCTTGGTAATAAATTTGTTATCTTGTTTTGAGGACGTATTCATCTCATTATTATGGTACCGTTTATGTAATCACTTGACATCTGACAAGTAGTTTGTTTTAAACTGTTGTCAGTGATATTAAAAAGATTCGAGCATGTTATTGGAAAAATTATCATGTTTTTCTATGGTATTTTCATGTAGTCTACTTGCTTTAAACACATTATTGTTGTTATTTAGTACAATCTTTTTTCTTTATATTGTTAGATATTGAGCAAAAATTCTGCATCACTAGCTTGTTGTATCTCTATTAGACTAAGAAAATAGGCCCGGTTCTGCCATGTGGAGGGCGGCGAGGTGTGCTGCACCTTATTTGCATTTAAAGAGACCCATCAAAAAAAGTTACTTTAGTTGTTAATTTAGATGTAAAAAGGAAGAATTTAAAAGCATGGTAAGCAAATCTGTTTGTTTATTGTTTTTTTTTTAATAATAGAACAATCTATTTAATCCTTCACCAGTTCATTCTGGTGGCTAAATCGGCTGTTGCCCAACTATATTTTTGCCAAATGAGTTTAATGTCTACAACTCTCCTTACTCCACCAGTATTATGGTACTGTGGTGGTTTACAGCAGCTGTACCTTCACACTTGTCTCGTGTGTTATCCTCCACTGCGCTTCCTGAGCTGGCAAATACCAATTCTAAATGGTCTCTTAATCTTTTTTACCAATACCAACAAATTTTCCACCATTTTAAAGAAGTTGTTTGGTCCAAAGGGCGACAAATCTTATTTGGCCTTTGCATATCAGCACATTCCAAGGTTGAAAGGAGGCCTCAATGGGGCAGAATCTGATCTTTTTTAGTCTTAAAAACATTTCTTAGGGCAAACTTGGTGAATGCTTTTTTAAGTGCCATCAAGTTGTCTAGATTTCTAGTGAGGAAAAGCTCAGAGTACCATCACACCTCCTGATCCTAATCTGAGCAAAAGTTACGCAGACCTGTTCTAAGGGGCTTTACTGTGCTCCGCTCGACATGCAAAACCTTTTTAGGGATTGTCTCCTTTGTGATGGAGGAAAGCTCTGGAGCTCATAGAAGCAGTTTTGGCTGGTGCTTTATTACATTCTGTCTCTGCAGTGGCCCAGCACTCGAAAATAACTTTCCAGCTCAGCAGTCCCAGTATTAACAAGTCGTTCCTTTTTGATGAGCTCCATGTGCAAAAAAACAAGACTGAAGAGGAAAAAAAGGAGCTTTTGATCAGGGAAATAAAATAATATGTGTATTCAGTCACGCCTCACATCGTGTGGAGCAGAGCGAAATGTGGTGTGTTTGAAGAAAAACAAATATGTCCTGGTGCATAGCTGTGTTTGTTTCTGTTTCTTTCATTGGAATCGTTAGGCATGAACAAAAGTGCAAATGTGAGCTCAGAATATGATTGTGTAGCTAAAACCTGTTGTTAGATGATTTATTTCTTTTATGAAGTTTGGTAGGAATACTTTGTCTTATCATCAGGAAGTGGTCCAGCCTGCTGCAGGGACATGTCATGAGCCAAGATCGTTTTTACTCACAACCCGCGTTGTTGCCTGTGGCCATATTCTCAGCCTTGGGTGGTCACTTTACACTTTTTTCTCGTCTCTTAGTTCACTTCCACTGTTTCAAACGTTTCAACACATTGACAGGCACTAGTCGTTTGCGTCTTGATTCAACTGGCCTTCTTACATCAATCTTTGGTTCAAAGAACCGCCCCTCCAGTTTCCCCTTACACACCTCATACACCCACAGAGACACACTGTATGAGCAGAAGACACTTGCAAGATAAAATACCTCCCATTGCCCCACCCAACCCATATTTTCGCAGTTGAGTCAAGTTCTGGGTCGCTGAAGTTGACAGGAGATGACTTCCATCTTGTCTTCAAACGCAGGGAATGAAAAACTCGAAAAACAAGCTGGCCATGTACGAGGCTGATGGGTTCACTTTGTTTTCTTAAAAACAGTTGTGGCCCTGGTTTCATCAGAGCAAACATGTACAGAGTCGGATATATGGCTTACCCAAAATATTTTTCGATGATATAATTTGCTGTATGTCCCACTTTTCTCTTCAACCCCAAGTCTGTGTCAGGGTCCATTATTATTTTCTTATTCACCACTATTCTGTCTATGAGAGGGAATACGAATGTGTGTTTCTGTTAAGTTTACTGAGGTCCTGCAATACAGCTTCTTCCCTGCTTGTGTGTACTATGTGCCAGTGAGAGGTAAGCTGAGGATAGAGTCATCAGGATTGAGAGACCCCACCCCCCGCTGCTTACCCCTTTCATCATGCAGCCCATTTGTTGGTTTAACTCTGGACCTTCTCAGTGGGAATTGGCATAGGGGTGAGGGGGACCCATAGCTGAAGATAATTTTGTCAGAGGCGGAGGGAAAACTGCTTACCCTTAACAACACACTTCCCAGCATCAAGCACCACCTACTTCCAATCATGCGTTCGTCCTAAATCCTCCCAATGCCTCAGAAACCGGCAGGGTTAAGACATAGTTGGCAAGAGGTCTAGTCTAAATATATCTTAACACTAAGAAACAATGAATCTCTCAGTAATGTGCCGCTATTTATTTAAGGATTGATAGGAATAAAGATTTAAAACCCCTTACCTAAATATGTTATTGCAGCATTTATCTTATAACAGCCAACGAGATAATGACACACTTTACTGGAAGGGAGACAATTGCACACTTTCCTCAACATGGGTGGTCTAGTCGGGATAGATGGATACAAGAGACTCGCACAGACAATTAACGTGTAAGCCAGACTCAGTATGTGTGATTTATTAATTCGGACATTACGCAATCACACCATAAGCACACTGAAGCCACAGTGTGTGTATGTCCTCAAAACAGGAAAATGACCTGTATGTTGGTGTATATGATGAATAGTTGGCAGTGGGGTCACAAATCACTCGTCGGGCTGTGACAGTAGCAGCTTGCAAGCTAGAGCTTCTCCACCCCAATGCCCTAAGTGATTAACACTGCATACACATTGCATAAAGCTGTTTAAATCAGTTGCCACTTGACCATCTTATGGAGATTCATTCTAGAATTATTCTGATAAGCATTTAAGCCTAAAATATTTTCAAAATGGTTTGAAATATTGCAATCTGTTTGTTTTTTTTAATTAGTTTAAAATCAATAATTCAATAAAACAATTAAACAGATTAGTTCTCTTAAGAGTTGGAAAGCACAACCCCTGTATCCTGTATACCTTACCTGAGAGCTTCCTGCACACTTCAGTGTGTAACTGTGCCTTTAACAATTCATTTTAAATTCTTCATCAAAAGATGTAAAACGTAAAGGCTAAAATGAGAACTAAAGGGGATTATGAGTAACTGATTTAACCTGTTATATGGTCGGTTTTTCTCCTAAACTGAAAGGAAAAAAAGATATCTGTAACATTTGCTCGCAAACTGTTAAAAATGTGTTTAGTTTTTAAGGTAATGCCAAGTAAAGCACAATAAATTAGGTCATTCCGCCTGACAAAAATCACCAAACTTGAATATTTTCTCGTTCACATTCAGGCTTTAGCAGCTGCACAGTTTCCAGGGTACAACTAAAACAAATATTATTCACAAATGGATCCCCTGCTGCTTTCTTGAAACAGAGACTGAAAAGAAAAACCAAACAGCAGTGCAAAAATGATCTAAATTTCTGGCTGCCGCATGGGTCAAATGAATGCATAAATCCAACTTGTGTGTGTGGCCAAGCTGCCGGGAGATACAACATCATTCATCATCGTATTTAAAAAGCTTACAGGAGGGGGAAAAAATGGATGGTTGCAGATATTTCCTACAGACATCATTGGATGAGATTGCCAAGTGGGTGGGACTCCTTCAGTTGTGCTTCCCTTCATTGGTAAAGTGCATTGACTGCTGGTGATTGCAGCTGATCTGATGGATTGTGCACGGTCAGGTGCAGCAGTCACTCAAAGCTTGGACAAGCTGGCAATCTGCCTTAAAATGCTCACCCAAAGCCACAATAGATACCTGCAATTTGTCACCCCTATAAAGTAACATTCCCCATCTAAACGGTCATTTACGCAGGGCTTTGAGTTCCATCGCTTAACTCCAAATCAGCCTTTCCTACAAAGCATTTTATTATAAAGTAATCGCTTTCCCTTTCCACCCCCATCTCTCCCAATTCACAGCGTGGTGTTTTTGTTGCAGTTGGCTAAAGAAGACATGTAATCTTTCTTGCCAGTGAGGCTTTCATTCTTGTCACAGTCAACGATGGGCAGGAAAAGCCCAGAGGGGAGTGCATCAATTCTTTGTTCAATGACAGCGTTGGCAGGTGGCCAACAAGGTGCAAGCCACAGCACACCTTGGGCTTGGGAGACAGAGAGACGTGGAAAAACTGACGAATAAATCAAGGTCTTAAAAGTTACCTCTTCCCATTTACAGATGCTGTCAATCTTTAACTTGATAAGGACCTCAGATGCAAACTCTAAATGAACGATTTGGATACTGTTTGAGCTGTTATCTTAATTCTATGCCTGTAATTCAATGATTTAACAGTGGGTCAGTAACAGTTTTATGCAGGAAAAAACTGTATTACCACTTAAAGAATTAAGCTTATCACTGTCTGGATCCTATTTTAGCTGTAAAAAAGGGGAAACTATGTTGAACAATTAAATCACTTTTTGAACTTGTGGACCGATTCAATTCTTAGAATTTTTATGAGAATTGAGTTTTAGATTTTTTTCAACACAGCCCTAATATATGCATACATGTTGCTTTTAAAGCAAGTTTATTCGTAGATTTAGAATATTTGGGGGGTTTTTTGTTCTCAGTTTAAATGCATATTAGTTTGAAGCACAATACATATTTGACATAAATCTGAAACGTATTAATATAAAGATAAACTACCAAAGTGAACTTTAAATTAAGCCTGCATAAAGTGAAACACTTTCTATTGTAAAAGCTGAAAAACAAAAAATTGTTTCATTTAGTATAGTCCTTTTTTGACTCATTCATACACATTTGGATTCTTCTATTATAGTAGGTGCTCCGGATTAGCCCTGCTTGACGACCCTGACTAAGATGGCATTGCAGTGACGGAAAATTCTCCACGTCCTGCAACAAACTTCTGCATCAGTTCTATTGCTCTTTCTGTGTCTCTGTTATGTATTCTCCAAGCCATAGACGGTCGCGGCAGATAACCGCTTGTGCTGAGCCTGGTTCTGCCGGAGGTTTCTTCCTGTTAAAAGGGAGTTTTTCCTTCCCACTGTCGCTTCATGCTTGCTCAGTATGAGGGATTGCTAAAAATTCCACGACGCAATCCTCTGTGGTTCTGTAATTTCTACATTAAACATTGTATTGTAATAACTCTTTTTGTAAAGTGCCTTGAGATGACATCTGTTGTGAAATGGCGCTATATAAATAAACTGAATTGAATTGAATTTATTATTGTTCATCTTACAAATTAAAGTATTTTTAAAAAGTTTGCAAATCTTTGTAGTTAAATCCTTTACATCATCACCCTCTATAGCAACTCAATGAGTAAATGTTGCATTTTAATGTGACCAGCAGAATGTCCTGTGTCAACTTATACAACCATGCATTTAAATGATTAAAGGTGTAATATGTAAGAATTTTACAGTGAAACAATCACACAACACTCTAATGTCTCAATCATGTTGAAAGGAAGGTTAGATTTAAATTGCTTCCTTATTAGCCGGCTGGGTGGTTGCAAATTTTTATTATTTTTGAAAAGGCTGTAGTGGGACGTAATCATTGTTTTAATCATCAGTCCTGCCTCCATACTTCCTGGTTGAAGAGCCAATCGCATGTGAGCCTGCAAGGTTTCTAAGTCATTTTCTTTTTTCTTCTCTTTTTTTTTTTCTCTCTGTGTCCATAACCTCAAGAAATGAAACCCACAGCAATCCCTTATAAATCATTTTCATACGTATTTATCAGGTGGAGTACTATAGGTAAAGCTGTAATGCTCTGCTTGAGAAAGTAAATCTGTTGGGCTTGTATTTAGTATTCAGATACCAATTCTGAGTACCACACTGCCAGACAGGACACGTTTAAAAAAAAAAAAAAAAAAGGTTGCCAAGTCTTCAACAAAAACCTGTTCCGGTATTTGTGATTCCACAGAGAGCAGACTGGAGGGTAATGTTGAGCTAGCAATCCTAGGGGGGAAAAATGTTGACTCTTAAAAACATCTCAAGCTACTTTTTCATTTACCAACAACTTGAAATTGCAGTGAAGTTTATTTATCTACTTATCAACTTACTGTGTATGACTCATCTTCGCTCGTCATAATAGATCTTCCGGCGCTGATCTGTAACTGGCAACCCAGCATTATAATCCCAAAAGGGAGGGGCTGAGTGGCCTTTGCCTTTGTTTTTCTACATGGACTGCATTTCTCAAATGTGAACACAAAATGATAATTTTACATTTTTGACATTTAAAGAACATTGCTACTATTTTGGCTAAAAACTAAAATATACAATGGTTAAATTAAAATTTAGAAATGACAATATGTTTGGAAGTTTTTCTATGGTACCGTTTTTTGACTGGCACTAAACTTTTTACAATGAAGAGGAAATATGATTGCTCTGATAGGAACAGCTGCTCCCTCCTGAGTGAAACAACATGTTATGTGTCTGACCTTGGTTCAAGCTCACCAACTAAATAACATTATTGCTAAGTGTTCAACTTTACACTACTGAAAATTACTGTCTAATCTTTACAATTTTATTACACTGTAGAAAAAGTCTATCAAATTCACAATTTTGACTCACGATGCCAATCAGTTATTATTGATGACCATGCTAGATAATTAGGCCTAAATTACAAAAATAATCTTGTAAAGTCTACATGAGCATTTAAGGTTTAAAGTTATTTGTGATGTTTGTTAAACTTTTTTTTCTTTCACTTTTTATTGACAGATACAATTTTACACACACACAAGAATGGATATGTATTTTTAAACATTTTAAATATTTTCTTTTTTATCAGATGTTAGTCATAATATCTATATAAATGTGAATTCATACAGTGACAGTGAAAAAATAAAAATAAAGAATGAGAGCAATAGGAAGTGTGATTTACAGGTGCTGGTCATAAAATTAGAATATCATGAAAAAGTTGATGTATTTCAGTAATTCCATTCAAAAAGTAAAACTTGTATATTTTATGCATTGATTACACATAGACTGATATATTTAAAATGTTAATTACTTTTAATTTTGATGATTATAAATTACAACTAATGAAAGATCCAAATACAGTGTCTCAGAAAATTTTAATATCAATTAGGACCAATGCAAAAAAAGAGGATTTTTACAAATGTTAGCCAACTGAAAAGTATGAACATGAAAAGTATGAGCACGTACAATACTCAGTATTTAGTTGGGGCTCCTTTGGCCTGGATTACTGCAGCAATGGAGCGTGGTATGCCATCGATCAGTCTGAAGCACTGCTCAGGTGTTGTAAGAGAACGTGTTGCTCTGATAGTGTCCTTCAGCTCTTCTGAATTGTTGGATCTGGTGTATTGCTTCTTCCCTATGATTCATAATACCCTGTTTATTTGCTATGGGGTTATGGTTAGGCGAGTTTGCTGTCTAGTCAAGACCATGGATACCGTGGTCCTTAAACCAGGTACTGGTAACTTTGGCAGTGTGTCCAGGTGACAAGTACTGTTGGAAAATGAAAGCTGCATCTCCATGAAGTTGGTTGGCAGCAGGAAGCATGAAGTGCTTTAAAACTTCCTGGTAGACAAGGAAGCATTAACCAAGGTCCTCAGAAAGCACAATGGACAAACACCAGCCGATGACATCAATCAATCAATCAATCAATCAAACTTTATTTATAAAGTGCTTTTCCAACTACAAAGGCTTCTCAAAGTGCTTTACAGGTTAAAATGACCCCACAAACCCACCTTTCCCAAACCTAAAATAAAATCATCATCACAACTATTTGGGGATGATAAGGAGACGGCTGCCAGAGGAGCGCAGAGACCGCGAGGGTTCATATGGTAAAAGCATTTTTGAAAGATAAGAAGGCCCAAGACCATATAGACATATAAAAACCATTAGAAGAACCTTAAAATCGTTCCTAAAACATAATGGGGAGCCAATGCAGTAATTTTAAGACCAGTGTAATGTGCTCCCACTTCCTGGTCTTCATCAAGACACGAGCTGCTGAATTTTGTAAAAGCTGTAAACTTGAGGTAGTATTTTTCAGAAGACCCGAAAGCAGAGCATTACAATAATCAATTCTACTGGTGATAAAAGCATGCATTAACATCTCCGAATTGGCCCGAGAGAGAATTGGGCGGACTCTGGCGCTGTTCTTTAGGTGATAAAAACCTATTCTATTAATATTTTTAATGTGTGGAATAAAAGTCATCTCAGTGTCAAAAATCATGCCCAGATTCTTCAGTTGTAAAGAAGGATTAAAAGACAATGATTGTAGTTTTGGTAAAGTTTCTCTCTCTGAGCCTCAGGACCGATAACAAAAACATCATTTTTGTCCTGGTTGAGCTGGAGAAAGTTTTCTGCCATCCAGGATTTGGTATCCAAAATGCAGTTAAAAAGTGCATCCATTGGACGTGTTTCATCAGGAGACATGGAGATGTACAATTGTGTATCATCAGCATAACTGTGAAAGTTAACTCCATGTCTTCTGATGACACTGCCAAGAGGGAGCATATACAGGTTAAAAAGCACTGGGCCTAAAACTGAACCCTGGGGCACACCACATGTGATATTATGGACCTTAGATGAACTGGTATCAAAACTTACCATAAAACTCTGTGAGATATGATGTGAACCATTTATGAACAGCAACAGAGAGGCACCCCAAACCATCACTGACTGTGGAAACTTTACAGTGGACTTCAAGCAACATATATTATGTGCCTCTCCTGCCTTACTCCAGACTCCAGGACCTTGATTTCGAAACAAAATGCAAAATTTACTTTCATCAGAGAACATAACTTTGGTCCACTCAGCAGCAATCCAGTCCTTTTCATCTTTAGCCCAGGTAAGACACTTTTGGTGCTGTTTCTTGTTCAAGAGTGGCTTGACACAAGGAGTGCATCAGCCAAAACCCACATCTTGCATACATCTGTGTGTGGTGGTTCTTGAAGCACTGACTCCAGCTGCAGTCCACTGTTTGTGAATCTCTCCCACATTTTTGAATGGGTTTTGTTTCACAATCCTCTCCAGGGGGCAGTTATCCCTATTTTTGTACAGTTTTTTTCTGACACATCTTGTCCTTCCCTTCACCTCTCTATTAATGTGCTTGGACACAGAGCTCTGTGAATTGTCGGCCTCTTTAGCAATGACCTTTTGTGTCTTGCCCTCCCTTCACAAGATGTCAATGGCTGTCTTTTGGACAACCATCTTTTGTTAAGTCAGCAGTCTTCCCCATGATTCAGTAGCCTACAGAACGAAACCTTTTAAAGGATTTTGCAGGTGTTTTGAGTTAACTCTTTGATTAGAGTGTGGCACTAGGTGTCTCCAATATTGAACATTTTTACAATATTTTAATTTATCTTATTAAAATAATTTTGATTATTAATAATAATCAAAATAAATAAAAATAAACATTAAATATATTGGTATGTGTGTAACAAATTAGTATAATATACAATTTTGACTTTTTGAATGGAATTACTGAAATAAATCATCTCTTTCATGATATTCTAATTTTATGACCAGTACCTTTAAGTGTTAGGCATCTGTATATTTTTCTTCTTGTAGATTGTACAATCATAATCTTGCCTGCAGGGCAATATCTGTATGATCCTTGTCTTCAGCTATGAAACTAATAAATCTGTCTGCCCATTTACATCTGCTGTTATTTTCCCCATCTCATAAATGTCCGATGTGATCTCCATCAACAAATAAGGTTGTACTCTCCTCTAAAATCCTTTTTTTCACCTTGTCATTTAAAAAATGTTTTTGCGAGTATTGAGGAAAATCTTGTGACTCCAGAGCATATTTTCCTTTGACAGCCGCAAAACTAAGTACTGTACCAGTTAATTATTTGGCATCCATTTTGTCCAGTATTTGAATCTAACATCGGATTTATTTAGAGCAAAATTTGAGTCATATGCACATTTTAAAAATTGCTATTACTTTATTAATTTTAAAAATTGGAATACAAATTTTAAAAAGTAAAACTTATTTTCCCTCACCAAGAAGTTGAAGTTGAGTGAAGATAAGCATCTTCCTTTGGTTAGAAATGAAAATGATAACAGTTATAATTTATAACTTATAAAACTATATAAAAGGATGATCAGTTTTGCTTGATTTGTTTGTATTTATATTTCAGTCGAAGTAATGGCTCGTCAGATGTTATTTATACTGTTCTCAATAATAATTAGAAACATTTTACTGGCATTAAAACAGTATAATTTCCCTTTACTATTACCGTAATCTTTTGGTGACTCCAGATATTCTATTAGATTCACTTCAGGACTCCAAAACATTATCATCTCCTCCAGTCAGAAGAAAATTGAATGGTTACTTTATCTTCAAATCTGACAGGGGTATGAATACTTTTGAGCTCAACTATAACTAAATAGCTTACATTTTTCAGTTTTTGTCAAAGGTTTTGAAAGTGACAAGTAACTAAAACGGTGTCAGCAGCAGGAGCCAGGCTAGGTGTAGTATAGGTTCATGTTGCTGTAGAAAGCCCTAAGGGAAAAAAGATATATCAATCAGTCACCACCTTCACTGGTTTAAGGAAGCTCAGCTGTGTCACAGAGGAGTGAATGAGTATATAATTGTTTGTTTTCCTGTTTAAGCAGCCATTCAGAGCAATATCGCCCTTTGTTAATGTGTTGAAGTAAAGTGAATGTGTGAGCAGAAGGGCGAACCACAGAGACAATTATAGTCTAATAAGTACAAGCACCTGACAAATGTGTCACGATCAGACACACCAAATTAGAATTTAAAGCTCCAGTGATCTGAACAGTTTCAAATAAAGGTGACACCAGTAAAGGATTAAATTTCCAAATCTGAGGTTAAAAATTCTGTCTTTCATCTCCATGTGGGTTGTTTTTACTCACATATCCTAAATCTGCAAACAGCTATTTAGTTGTGCTAAATCAATTATTCAAGCTTTTACATCTTAAAAAGTGATGCTTTGACATGTTTAAAGCCCTAATAAAATTGTGCTCTGTGCTGATTTTGCTGAATGTTTTCTTAAGATTCATTTTGTTTTCCTGTGTAATGTCAGCTAACAGAGCACTGTTAACAGACCCTGTGAACAAAACTCACATTTTGTGTGACCCCACACACAAACACACACACACAAACACACACACACACAGGTTCATATTTGTAAACAACAATTTTATATTAACCTCCATTCATTTTAGTAACTAAATTTATGAGTCAGTCAATCAATCAATCAATCAAACTTTTGATTTTTTTTTTAGTTGTTTTGACTTTTGTTTTGACTTTACATTTTTTGTTTGATTGATTGATTATATGTGACTATTAATTACACAAGAAAGTTGGCTGACACAGTTGCTCCACACAGCAACAGAGAAGGCTTAACTGAGATTAAAAAAAGACTTACCTGCATGACTATTTTTGTTTAATAGATTGCCGTACCTTAAGTAGGTTCTGGAGGAAGTTTATAACTTTAAGGAAGTGGAGTTTGATTGGGAGAAAATTACATTACTCTGCATTAGTATTAACGTCTGCATTTGGGTGCTCTTATGTTCGCTCTGTTTTTGTAGCTCTGTTAGCTTGGTAATTTAGACACAAGGCTGTAGACAGAGTAACATTGACATTCGGTTAAAAAGATTAAAACAAGGCTTGTGTATTTGGGTTAAATTATGTGGACTTGTCGGAGTTATTTGGTATGTTTAAGTCACTATCTTTTGCAGACAGCAAGATGTAGGCTGTAGGCTAGTTAACCTAGCCGATAGCCTTCTTCTTCTGTTGTAGTCCACTACATTTTAACACAAAACCTATAACTTTTGTTCAATCCATGGCACGTTTCAAATGGGATAGGAAAATAACTCTAATTGCTCCATTGTCTCTTATTAATTTTTTGGACAGTAGGGGACCCATGGACCGGAGGTAGATAGGCTTGACTTCGGCTCTTCATTACCAGTATATTGCTACCCCTAATCTTCAGAGGCTTAGTGAATATTCCAGAGACAATCTTAAATAGGATAGCTAAAAATAAAGAACAGCGAGTAAAAAGGTAAATTAGGAAAAGGACTAATTGTGTGAGACCTGTGGGCTTATTTGCTAAGTCGCTGCAGTGGTTTCAGGTGTTTGATGTCCTGGATGGAGAGTTTGATCCTGCATTTCACTTTCTTTTATTTTTCTTTCCAGTACCAGAGACTTTTTTGTTCAACATAATGAACTCAAACATACAAGGTTATTGAATCAAAAAGAGCTGACATTTACAACAGCACTCAAACTCAGCCTCTGAATGTCAAGGGAGATTTCCAGGTTTTAGTTAATGTGCAATGACTGCCATATTCCTGGCTAATTCAGATGATTTTAATGACTGGTTTACCTTTAGCAAAATATTATGAATACCCCACATCTTGTTACTGGGAGCTGTGGTGCAGAGTTTCCTAGAGGTGGTCTTTGTAGAAAATATTTCCCTTTCTGGAGTAAGTTAAGTGCTTAGCCAGCCAAACAGGCTCGTGGATGTAGCACCTGAGCCACTTTCGGAACAACATTCATTCAAAGAGTCAGCCCCTTTTAGAAAGCTCTTTTAATAATTTATGTTAATTTTTGTTTTCCAAAGTATATGTCACTTATTTTGTTTATTAGGATTTAAAATGTCCTCAAACTTTGCTAGTAGACTCTGAACAGAAGATTTAATAAAGCTGAAATTTCTAATGCTAATATTCAAGCGTTTTAATTTCACATCCCTGGAAGCTATGTTCAGTATCATAGAGATAACTTGTGTCATAAGTTTCTCTATTTGTTTTCAAACATCTTCAGAAAACAAACTGAAGAAGTTTTTGAAGTTTTCTTCTCCTTTTAATGACACTATAATGCAGTGCTGAGCATACAGGGCTGCCCGAGATTATAACACTCGGCGCAGTTGAACGAAAGAATGTGTGCTAAGTAAATCTGCCTTTGATGAGCAATAGTAAAGAAAACACATTTAAGTCCATCCATACGAAGCCTTTGTGTGCACAGGTGCAAACATACGACTGCTGCACTTTGATTTGCAAGAATTGATGCACTAAAATGACTCGCTGCTGTTTTAGATGTGGTGGATGGAATGAAAGGGCCAGTGAATGGAGATTAAAAGCCGTTTTACTCACACCATGTCTAATCCTTGGTTGAAATATATATATATATATATATATATATATATATATATATATATATCGTATACTTATTTATAACAGAATGAATATTAACCACACTGCACATATATATTGTAATTTTTGTTGAACAGGCCAACAGAACAGAGTGTAATTTTTTATCTGAAGAAAAGTCATAAATGGTTTTCCATTTGTTTCACAAATAAAATATATAATGTTTTTAGGCATGTGTATTCAGCTCATTTACTCTGATACCTCCAAAGAAAGTATTGTGACATCAACTGGCTTTAAAGGTCACCTAATTAGTAAATACAGTCCAGTTGTGCAATATAATCTCAATGGAAATAGTTTATAGGTCTACAGAGCCAATGAACTGAACACATTCTTCAATAGGTTTAGTTCAGGAACAAGTTCAGCATCTCCCTCTTCTGTCACCGGCCAAAGAGACATGCCCCTCTCCTCTGACCCACACCTGTCCTGTCACACCTCAGATGTTTTATCTTTCACCTCAATCACGAACTCTTCTACTTCAACAACTTTGTCTTAAACCAAGTCAGGAGATGATGCTGTCCCCTTTATCTCACTCTCACACCTGTCTGTCTCTAGAAGTAAGGTGAAGAGGCAGCTGGAGAAACTGAACTGGAACAAGGCTGCAGGTCCAGATGGTGTCAGCCCCAGAGTGCTGAATACCTGTGCAGAGCAGCTCTGTGGGATTCTGCAGCACCTCTTCAACCTTAGACTGACCCAAGAGAAGGTTGCATTGCTGTGGACGATATCCTGCCTCCAGGACCAAAGAAAGATCACCCATCAGTCATTAATGACTATAGACCTGTTGCCCTGACATCCCACATCATGAAGGTCCTGGAGAGACTCCTGTTGCCCCACCTGAATAGGCAAACTAGAACACATCAGGACCCCCTGCAGTTTGCTTATCGCCATGGAGTTGGTGTTGAAGATGCCATCATCAACCTGGTTCAACCAACCAACTGTAACCTAGACAAAGCAGGCAGCACTGTGAGAATCATGCTCTTTGATTTCTCCAGTGCATTTAACACAATTCAGCCTAATTTGCTTTGTCAGAAACTCCTGAAGACACAGGTGGTGGCCTCAACAATCAGCTGGATCAATGACTACCTGACAAACAGACCACAGTATGTGAGATTGAATAATTGTGTGTCAAACCAGCTGGACGACAGCACAGAAGCACCACAAATGGGCCGTACGCTCACCATTCCTTTTCAATCTGTACACTTCAGACTTCCAGTATAAGACAGAGACCTGTCATCTTTTCAATTCACTTTTATTCATATAGTGCCAATTCACAACAAATGTCATGTCAAGGCACTTTACAAAAAAGTAATTTCAATACAATAATACAAACATTCCAATCAGTTAAAAGTTTTCTATGTAAGAAATCCCAGCAGATTGCGTTGAGTCATAGACATGAGGTTGAGCCCGGATCATGCAGACCTGCCACCACAGCAATCTCTCATACTGAGCAAGTATGTAACTACAGTGGAGAGGAAAAGCTCTCCTTTAACAGGAATAAACCTCCGGTAGAACCTGGCTGTACAAATGCAGGCCATTTACCATTTACAAGCAGTCATCTGCTACGACTGTCTGGGGGTCTGAGAAGACAGAGAAGAGACAGCATGGAGGATGCTCGGTCACTTTGAGCATCATCTGGATCAATACCCCCCATCCAGCAGGGGGCATTATAGTTTAACAGGATACCAGACCAGGTGGAGCTTCTATGGGATGAAAAACACAGAGAAATCAGGGTTAACAATCAAAATAACAGCAGAAAAAATATATCTAGAGTGTAGTAGAATAGAATAGCAGAAGAGTGATAAAGTAGTAAGTCTGTATCCCAACAGTCTGAGAACGAAGTGCTCTGTTAGGAACATATGGAACAATCAGAACTCTGGAGCTTGATTATTGAGGGCCTTATACGTAAGGGGGGATCTTAAACTCTATTCTGGATTTAACAGGGAGCCAATGGAGAGAAGCCTAAACAGGAGAAATGTGATCCCTGTTTTTAATATTCATCAGAACTCTTGCTGCAGCATTTTGGATCAGCTATAGATTTTAATTGCGTTTTGTGGACTTCCTGACAATAAGGAATTACAGTAGTCCAGCCTTGAAGTAACAAATGTATGGACTAGTTTCTCTGCATCACTCCTGGATAGGATGTTTCTAATTTTAGTAATATTCCGGAGGAGAAAGAAAGAAATCTTAGAAACCTGTTTAATATGGGATTTAAATGTCATGTCTTGATCAAAAATTTCACAGAGGTTCTTTACATTATTACCAGAGGCCAAATAATGTCATCCAGATGAAGTGATTGACTTAGCAGTTTCCTTTGTAAAGGTTCTGGTCCAAAGACAACAACTTTTGTCTTTTCTGAATTTAAAAGTAGAACGTTTAGAGTCATCCAGGTTTTTATGTCTTCGAGACAAGCTTGTAATCTAAGGAACTGATTGGATTCATCAGGTTGTATGGATAAATATAATTGTGTATCATCAGCATCACTGTGGAAATTCATACCATGTTGTATAATTATTTTACCAATTTGAAGCATATAGTAAAGAGAATCGGTCCAAGCACAGAAACCTATGGCACTCCACAAGTAACCCTTGAGTGTGAAGAAGATTTATCATTAACATGAACAAACTGGAATCTGTTGGACAGATATGATTTAAACCAGCCTAGTGCTGGTATGTCATCTACGGAAATACTCATATGACTGCAGTTTGTCAGGCGTATCAGAGATGGAGAAAAGGCTGAATACAGAGAACTGGTGAACTGCTTTGTGGTAATGTGTAGAAACAATCTTCTTATATTAAGAAGAAACAGGGATAAGTCAAAGACTGTTTCAATCATCGGAGAAGAACTGGAGGTGGTTGAGGAGTACAAATAATTCAGAGGTAACCTGCACAACAGATTGGACTGGAGACTCAATAGTGAAGCCATCTAGAAGAAGGGAAATAGCAGATCGTACTTTTTGAGGAAGCTTAGGTCCTTCAAGGTTTGCCGCAAGATGCTGTAAATCTTCTACAAGCATGTTGGAGAAAGTTTTATCTCTTCATCCATCATCTGTTTGGGTAGCAGCATAAAAACAAGCAACCTACCACAATGCTGAATCAATGGTTGCCCCGAGGCTGTTTCTCTATGACGAGACAGTCCCGTCTTGGGCAGTTTTAAAGGCTTATTTGCCTCACCAGAGAGCCGGTTGCCACATATTATGAAGAGCTGGTGCAAAGAACCCATCTGTCTAAAAATACACATATTAAGTAAGATTTTTGTTCATAGCATGTATATTTTTTTTCCGAACTAACACTTTGTGCTACCCACTGTGGGTCTTTCATGTAAAATTCAAAAAATATATTGAATTCTGTGATTATAGCATGTCAAAGGTTATCACATGTGTTTCAGTTTTGCTCTAATCATCATGATTTTGTAAGTGTAGACCAAAGTTTCAGATTTTACAAGTGCATTTCAGTGACCTGATACAGTTACTAAAGTGAAGGCAGTTCCTGGTAAACTGTGTGGGGCTTGGAATCTGTTTATTCATCTAACCTCAGAAGGTACCGTGTGGAACTTAAGCAATGGAAAGACTCATGCAGAGCTGCAAGAGACGAAGCACACGATGATTGGCAGGGCCCTCTGGCCGGCTGGCTGAATAGTTTGGGGCTTTTGTTGTCTGCAGCTGGACAAGAGCGAGATACTAGGGTGAGTTGAAAGCTGTGAGCTAAGTAAAGAGCAAGGAGTCAGAAAGAGGGTGAAAGAAGAAAAGAGAGCATATGGTTCCAGCAATTTGCTCTGGTGTTGCTTCGGGAGCCCTAATAAAGACATTCAGAAACTCGCTGTGTCCCTCACTTCCCAGCCTCACAGTGGAGGCTTAAAACAACCCAACTCTGTTACTGCAGCACTTTTGTTTGTACAACAAAGCTTACTAAGATTTCTGAGAAAATCTGAGTCAACAGAGAAACTGTTCGAATTCATTTGAACACCATTTGCCAATATTCTGCGTACTCCACCTTAAATCTCTGACCTTTTCCTGGGATCAGTTCGACTAAAGTTGATATCACAGCAGCGTTGTAAAACCATAAACACATTGCTGGTCTGTCCTTGGAGCTAGTATGGAGCAAGCATGGATTGGGTGTCAGTAAGCTAGGCAAAAGAAAAAAAAAGTAATGACAACATTTTTACAATAGTACAGGGACTACTACAGGGACCATTCAAACAACTTTTGAAGCCGTGCTTCTCTTGCCCCCCCCCTCAATGTTGTTATCTGACTGTAAGTTATTTAGATTCCTTGACCATGACAACATACCTTTAGCATAGGGGTAGGATGGTACACCTTTCTGCAATAAGACGTCTAGATAAAGACCACACACAAGTACCGAGTTTCCACATGGAAGCATAACTGTGTTACACTTTAGCCAGAAACAGATGCACCTCTGTAATTAAACAGTACAGCCAAGCCTTCTGCTTGCAGATGTTTCGCCCAGCGACACTTTTTATTAGGGTTTGAGGAATAAATCGATTCACATCTGAATCTCGATTCCTATTTAACAAGATTCAGAATCGATCCGAAATGTTTGAGAATCGACTCTCAAAAAATATGTTTTCTGAACCTTTTTACATTTTCGCTTCGTATAGCGTTTGTCATGCAACGGCCACCGTCGCATTGACAGGTCTGATGCATCGTTGGCTAGCTAGCGCTAGCTGCTAGCGCTAGCATGAAAGACGAAAGCATTTTTTTTTCTTCTTAAAATATATCAGCATTTTTTTTTCAAAACTAGAAATTTTGTTTGAAAGGTCTTGGATGTTGCAATTTCATGTCTTATTACTTTTGAACCAGTTCCCTTATCTCAACATGGATTGTAAAATCCATTTTGTGTTGATGCCTTATTACATTCTTGGCTCACTTCATCACAGACACTTGGCAGATCAAGTTGTGTGTATTACAAACACAAATGATGAATGAAAGAGTATTGATTAAGAAAAAAAAATTGATTTGAATCGGGAATCGTTTCTGAATCGAATCGTCACCCCAAGAATCGGAATCGAATTGCATCGTGAGATGTTGTAAGATTCCCACCCCTACTTTTTATGTAGAGCAGGAGCTGGAATGTCTGCTTCTATCATGACAGCCCTCCGTTAGGGAAGACGTCAGTGTTACAGAACAATATGTTGTCATGGAAATCGGTTATCCATTTCGGTAGTGTCAGTGGTTGCTGTTGGCTTCTGTTGTCAGTGTGTACACTACTTTTATATTACGCAATTGTTTACATTTTTTATTGTAAATTATCTTGTTTGTGGAGAATGTACAAGCACCAGCCTGAAGAACAATGAGTCCACAGGTTTCAAAAAACAAAGCAAGAACAAAAAAGTAACAGCATTATCTTCACTGCCTAAGTGCGTTTTGTGCAGCTGACAAGGCTGTCCTTTACTTCTGCTTCTATGAAAAACGTGGTCGTTAGTGTCGCTCACTTCAGTGATGGAGCTGAACATGGGATGCAGAAGCAAAGATCAGCTGCATACAGTTTCATCGGACCGCTGTCTGACCGCTGCTTTTGGACCAATAGCAGGTATGAGACACGCCCACCGATCAATCAGAGACTTAGCTTTATACAAACCAGATCTATACATTGTACTAAGAGCTATCTGCACAGTGCGAAAATGAACCGCAGTACATACCAAACCGAAATGTTTGTGATACCTACTTTAGCAGCTGGATTCAGACTGATATATTTATTTGTTCAGTAATTATTCACGAAAAATTAATTTAAGTAATAATACCTGCTGAAATTTTTCCCATTTTGTTATATAGCAGCCACAAAACTTATACTGTTTTATTTTTTTAGGATATGACATAATAGACCAAGACAAAGAAGAGCATGATTTTGAAGAGCCATTTGTGTTGGGACCTGTTGGAACCATCCTTTTTTGCCGTTATCACTGACAGTCATTTGAGAAATGTTGCTACCAGTTTTGAATTTAGCTAAACGTTTTTACCATGACTTTAGAATAGTTTCAGAAAGTATTTTGCAGCTTGTAGCTTCTTTTTTTCTTCCAGGGCTGCTCTGTATTTATCCATCTATCTTGTCATCAATTTTCCTTTTCGTGCTGAAAAAAAAACAAATCTCCACAGCATTACTCTGCCATTACCATGTGTCATGGTGAGGTTGGTGTGCCAAAAGGTTTATTTTGGTTTCCCCTCCGGACTTCTTAAATACTGCTTTTGTTTTACGTAGAGGCCATATTTAAAGAGTGCATGAATTTTAGCTGTCTCACCTGAGATTTTGATTTCTGCACCTCCCCCAGAGCAACTATTACCCCTTTGGGTCCTTCTGCGATCAATTTTCTCCTTACCAGCCTGTTGGGTTGGGTGGACAAACAGGCTGTTGTGCTAGCTAAAATTGTGCCATACTCATCCTATTTTCAGCTGAACCGCCCTTGTGGGGAAGGAAAACATGGATTTCATATGGGCAATATTACATTCGAAAATGTATTTTAACCCTTGTGAAATTCACGTTTATACATGTTTTTAAAAATGTGTGTTGTGTAAAAATACATGTGACCACTGTTGTTTTACGCACATTTCCCACGTGAATCTGAAACATTTTCATGGTAATAACCACTGAAACCCATGGGATAACATATAAACCTCATGTCAACATGTTATTTTCCATATAAAACAAATATTGTTTCACAAACCTCTAAGGCCTCCCCAAATCAGCAGTATTAATAATAAAGCTAACTAACACAGGCTGACTGTAAATTATCAGCATGCTGAGGGTTAAATACAAATGCTTGCCACATCTTTCCCTTCCTCGTATAATAAGGCACTACTATGTTTTATTAAAGATGTATTACCACTAAAACACACTGAAATGTTCGTTTCCAACATACCTAAATGTTTAAGTTCAACTAGTATGAAAACTTTTACAAGGCACTGTAAACAACATGTGTCCCACACCCAGACGCTGCAGCTGTCCACTCTCCCTCTGGAGTTAAACGGAACATCCAACTGCTTCGTCCCGCTTCAGACAAACACCTGTTGGTTGTGTCTTAGCTTGGCCTTCGTAAAGTCAACAGAGAATTCAATAAGTGAGGCTTAGGGCCACGGGGCCCCAGCTCAGCTCTTAACTACAGCGGACCTAGTAGCAGAAACACTGGTCAAACCACAGTGGGTTCATAAGATTTTGTGAGGCTGAGAGCTGCTGCTAGCACATGCATCAGAGTGGAAAATGTAGCAGGAAATTTGGAAAACAGTCTTATTCTGGTGCTTGGGGTTTGAATTGAAGATTCAGTCGCACAAAATCAGCTAAAATACAAACTGTCGATCAAATTAAACACTTGTTTTACAGATTTAAGAAGGGGACTAATAAAAAAATGAGAGTTGAAGTCTTGAGAGTTTAAATGAAGGCAACTGGACTTTTCTTCTTGTCTTGAAAATATTTTGTCTCTCATCCAAGAGACTTCTTCAGTTCTGACAGACTGGATTGGGAATATCAGATATACAAGTCTAAAAGTTAGGGTCATTAAGGCTCAGTGATGAGGCTATTGTGAGAACTGAAGTTGCCACTGCTTCATACAAAATAAGACGTTTATGCAAAATATGGAATAAATGGTTATTACTGGCTCTGTATAGCTGTAGGAGGTAGAGCACCAACCAGCTTTCAGCCACACAATCTGCTTTAAAACAGACCTCCTCTGACAATTTTTACATGAATGTGCCCTCAGCTGTCCATGGGCGTAATTAAAGGGGAGGTGGATCTTACTGTTTAACCTGCCATACTGAAGCTGAAGGAAAATTGCCTGAATGTGTTTTTGACAATGTGAGATTTACCACCATGATCCTCCCCTTCATTAGAGCAAATCCCTGGCACAAAGGCCAAAGAAGATGAGATTTACTCTAGTCTGGGAGGTCCTCCTGAAAAACAGCTAATTTGGCTACAAGCTGGTAGATTCTGACAGTGACAGAGCTTTTCTTCCATCAACTTTCTGCATCACCTCCTCTCACTGTCGCTCACATTTGAGCACCACCTCTGCCTGCCTTATAATTAACTGCAGTTGTTAATGGGCTCAAGAGGAATTTAGTTTGTAAACTGATCCTACAATTAGGGCTTGTTGACTTTGCATAAATGTTGGAGGCTGCCCTCCCTGGGGGCGAGGGGCAGAAGAAGGGCGTCTTTGAGGGGCTGCCAGCCTTGACCGGACCTCCTGAGAAGTTGGAAGAGGAAGTGGGATCTAAAGCACACACAGATGATCTCTTTCCAGCACCCTTCAGGTCACTCGGGATATCGGGTCAAGCTCAGAAAAAGTAGATAAAGCCTCACTGACTAGTGATTCTCATAACTAGAAAACTTCTGTGAACAACTTGCTTACACTTTACACATCTACAATATATCTTCATTTTTTTCACCTGGAAATTAGAATAAACTTAAAGTTTGATTCACATTTGTTTGACGTCTTATCTTAGAGGTAGAATACAGCAATAAAAGGTAGTTAAAGTTCCCTCCAAAAAAACACCATTACACCTCATGAGAATGTTTAATAATTTTTACAGAATGTCATACAAAGTCTGTTGTTGTTTGATGTTTTCACACTCCTGTTGCAGTTCTGTAACAATTATCTTTGGAGGCGGTTTTTCCTCGTGGTAAGTTAACTTGGTCCCTCGACCAGCCCTTTTTCTTACAGTTTACAGTGTCTAAAAAAATACTCACCATCTTGGATTCTTTACCCTGTTATTGCTTTAAAAAAAATCAATAATTGTTAACAAAATGTGGCTTTTTTGACCAAAATAAGTGCCAAAAACATTCCTGCAATATCCGGCAAAAATATTTTAAAATCATTTGGAGAAGAGGTATTGCTGGGGTCTCTTTGAAAAGAAAACACAGAACAGAACAGTGAAAATGTGTTTAAGTGCAATTGTTGCCCACTTATATTTTTTTTCATTAAGTGGAAAAAGATCAAATGTTGTGTCCGCTTAAAATTTATAAAATATGTGCTCAAAAACAAAGTTTTAGAATTCTGTGGTGACCTTAAAAGCATTGTGGATCTAAAATCCATTTTATTACCTTTATCCACAAAACAATGACAGCAATAAACCAGAAAAATTAGCTTTTTCGTATATGATCATCGTATCATCGTATATGATCAATTAAAGGTAAAAGGTGCCCAAAAAAGGTTAAATACATGCCAAATCTGCTATTTGGCTGATTTCCGTCTGATTAAGAAATACTCAAATTTACCCAAAATTACTACTGTCTTGTCTCAAACAAAGCTCCACAGCTTCCACCATGTTGTATAATAACAAAAAAGTATTTTTTGACCCAGCACTTAAAGAGTTACTTACTGTCCGTAACGGTGTGTAATCCCTTCCTTTCTTTGTTTGGGTAAGCTTACTTTATTTTCAAAGATAAAGTCTTAAGTCACATTCCATTCTATGAGCAGATAAACTTTTTTTTTCCTGAACTGACTTTTAGAAAGTTTTCTTTTTGTTTAAAATGTGTGACAGCAGAAGGTATAATTCGTGTCCTACTGGGTTAAGTAAGCTGTTGCATAAAAGGTTAGACTTTTATGCTTACATTAAGAAAATATTTTTGATAGGAAGTGCATTGTCAGAAATGACATCACGGGTCAAAAGTCACTTCCTGTGACAAATCAGGAAATCTCTAATTTTCAGTAGAGCAATTTTAGGCTGTTATTTTACAATTTTTATGGATTTAATTTTGCTGTGGAACAACAACTTTGATGGAGGACTTTGAATGGACCCTTATGGATCTAAAAAGACAGTTTTTGATCGAGATGGACAGGTTTTATCAAGTAAAACAGACCACTAAGCAATAAGTTCAAAAGTTTATTTTCACTTCTTGAATGGTGGTTAGGGTTGAAAAAAGGGCTTATGTTTACAGTGGTCATTGTACTCTTGTTTTTCATCCATAATTGAAATCACAAGGCTGTTAGTCACCAAATGATAAAAGATATGTATATTGACAAAAGTTAGTAGCAGCATTCAACTACGAGTCTTTTAGTGGGCCCGTGGGCGGGCCTAGGAACGTTGAGGGGTTAAAGTGCAACTCACACTCAAATAAATTTGTTTTTTTTTTTTGCTCATTAGTGTCTACCCGACCCCGGATGAGCGGAAGATGATGGATGGATGGATAGTGTCTAATTGTGAAGTCTACATGTCTGGTGTTTATTTTTGTTATTTTAAAAATATTACATTTCTAACAAAACGGTCAGTGGAGTGTCCTCTTCAGTTTAAAACTTGAATTTGAATCAAGCACTGCTACTCACTCACGCTTTATTGCTGGCAAATTCTTCACACAACTTCTCTAGGGGATTGATGTCTGGGGTTTGACTGTTCCACTCCACTGTCCAACTGGAAAGTTAATATTCTCTGAAGTCGTAGTTCTCTTTCAGATGGAAATAAATTGTCCCCCAGGATTTTCCAATATTTTGCAGCATTCAGTTTACTTCAGAGCCTGCTGCCGAGAAATATCTCTTTAGCATAGGCGTGTTTCCATTGTCGGAATGTCAGGGTAATTTGACCAGATCTTTTACTGACAGGATATATCTTTGCTCGCACCTCTAAGCTGCTATATCTCCATACACAATTGCCTCTCTTAAGTAATCTGCGACGGAGTGCAGATTGGGCTGCATTTTTCTACCAGAGCCCGACACAGGTGCGCACGGTTTAATAAACAGACGATATGGATTCTTACACCTTGAAATACTTTCTGCACCATAACCCGGCTGGGCTCCTCTAGTGCAGATGTTGAATTTTCCCCAACAGACAAATATGCAGAGCTGTGGGTCTGAGAGGGCGGACATTGTGCTGCTGATGCTGCCATGGGGAAAAAAATAATCTCTCCTGTGATGAGAGACTACCAGCACCAATAGGCTGTATCTCTATTGAATTAAGTAAGTTACTTTAAAAAGGGTGAATGTAAAATCCCTTATTGTGTCTTAAATATGTTTATTTAATTGTCTTTATTTTGTAGGAATCCGTTTTTATTTCAACTTTAAAGACACACTCCATAAATTTGTGGATATTTACCCTCTCTCAGCCTCCCAAGGCTTGCAGGGTAACGTCACTGTCATAAATCTCTATGAGCGCATCTGAAGATGAAAGGGGAATCATGGGTTTATAAGCTTGCTAGCTAAAACAACAAAACATCAAGCTAACGGCGTGTCAGTTGGTTAACCGGCAAACCGCTTTCCCGGCGCTGTATTACATCAGCATGCCAAACCATACACAGTAACCCCCAAAACAAGCATTTACTTCTTACCAATCCAGTAGCAATATGGCTAGTTCAGCATCCGTTAGCGATACAAAATCCCCTTGTATCTCTAACACCTCAGTCATATCGACTGTGGCTGCAGCTGATGTGAATAAGGCGTAAGAGCTCTCCAGTGAGGAAAAGCTGGACCAATGTTGACTCTTATGTTGTCTCTTGTTCTGTCACTTCCTCTTTTTCTTTTCCTCACTTCTTCTGATAGCTTCTTCTTTGATTTCTGCCATGGATGTACCATGATCTAAGTAGGGATGGGTACCGATATCCGGTGCCATTACGGCAACGGTTCCGACATGAACGATAGTAACCAGACCGGAAAGCAGCACACATTTCGGTGCCTTATTTCTGTCCTTTTTCCCCCCTGAGATGTGAAACACTGTGGATTCTGGGCGTGCCATCAGTCAAGAGCAATAAGGTATACATGGCTATCTCTGTGCAAAGAAAACAGCTAAAAATAAGGGCTGTAGAAATTAACGTACCAACGCAGGTGGATACATTTCTTAGAATTAACTTTTTTTGTGTGTGTGTGTTTGTTTTACGCATTGAACGCATACAAAGAACAGCGCTCTGTTTATAATTCAGCCCGCACCACATCAGCTCTCCCTCCTAACCAGCCAAACTACGCATTGTTGCGGATTGTTGTACGGGAGCATGTGTTTGTGGTCATAAATGACATGGGAGTTTATTATTATTGGCGTATTGGCTTTGTGGTGATATAAGTTTATAAGTTGTCTGTGGGAATTATCCGTCCGCTTCGGATATCAGCTCCGGTGTGTGCGTTTCAGTGTTTGCTATGTGTGCAGTGCAGTCAGAGTTTTGGGGTGTGCGGTGCTTAGTGTTTAAATGTTTCGTATTTTTGTATATTTATGCATGTTGGCTCACTGTATAGTTTCAGTACATTTCATAGTACTGCGTTGAAAAAAGAAATTATTCAGTTAAGGTGATGTTTTCGGACTTAAATTAGTGCTAAAATATCAGCACGAGTAGCTGTGTCCATCTTCACAAAAAGACTGTTTATTTCCTGTTGTGTTGAACTGAAGAATGTGCTGTTTACTTTTGGTAAACAGCACAATGATCAATTGTTATTTGATTACTAAGTCTATATATATATATATAATTTTATTTATATGATATTTATCACAGACTACTGATATCCAAATGTTATGTTTATTTATATACTTGGCTTAGTTCTGCCTCTATTTGTTATTATTCATATGGGACCACAAATAAATTGTGAATGTGACTGTGGAGTTCAAAACAAAAAGGTAACTGATTTCTCTTATATTTATTTTTTAAAAGAGCAACTGCATCTAGATTTGGCCCTTTATTTACACAGAAAGTTCTAGTTAGTATTTTTGGGGGGTCAAATTTAGCAATGGTGATTGATTTACAGCTACTGTGATTAATTAGATTCAAGATTTCTATTGTTTGACAGACCTACTAAAAAATAAAATAAATAAATAAGAGGATATTTGGACCATGTTTGTATGTTTTACATTCTTTAGGCACCATTTCAAGCACCGGTTCAAGCACCGTTTAAGCGCCGGCACCGTTTCAAAAGTACCGGTTTGGCACCGGCATCGGATAAAACCAAAACCATAACCATCCCTAGACCTAAGTTTCAGACCGTGGGTTTGTTTATCATTTAATAGCGTGTAGCTTATTGCCATGAAGCGAAACTCAGTCACTACTTCCAGGAGAGAAAAAATTATGTGGTGCGGTTTTCATAACCGGGTCCCTCCCATGCAGTGACAGCTCTGAAAATGAACATAATTAAGGATGGTGGCCGCCAAAACTTTTCGAAAACATGTTTTTAAGGTGTACAAGTTGCAGAGTGTGTAAAAAAAGAAAATGTTGTTTATTGTGATTGATTAATAAAAGCAATTAAAGGGTAAAAGGCAGTGAATACTTTTTGTAAGTGTAGCTGTATTGATCTCGTTCTGACTACATATGGACAAGTTTCAACCGAAGTGGGTAATCCTACTCTAGAAATACACATGTAGCTGAATGACATGTTTTTTTATTTCATTCTTCTTTTAAGAAATTGTTAAAGCTGTTTTATAATTTTAAAAAATGCACAAAGGCCTTAACATGTTATACAGTTTGAGTGAAATATCATGACAAAGATGCTTGCTTAACTTTGTTTCAGCATAACCTCTGTTGTGACTTTAGCATTTCGTCAACCCTTTTGGGCCCCTAAAAATAAATGGGCTGTGGACATTATTTTGTTGATCCAATATATTGTTTTTAGTAGTAATCCAAAATCTGTCTTGTTCACACCAACATTTATGGTGAACAAGAGAGACTGCTCAAGGATCCTGTCCTTTTGTATGCATCAGAGCAGAGCCGTATAGGGCATAGCTGAAAGCCTGAACACGGATATCATTATGTTTATGATGAACAACTTCTAGCTTAAATTTTGTTGCGTGGTGTATTTGCAAGCACCACATGTCAGGAGCCCTCACTCCTTAACGCTGTTGGACTTTCGTCTCATGTCTTTCCCCACTTCTATACTATCCACTGACAAATAAAGACCACTGTGGCCAAAAACCTTAAAATACAGTTTGATTGCTCACAGGTATCTGGAATCACATATACCAAAATATCTTAGTTTAATAATTATCTCCAAGTTATTTCAACACAGAGTTAAGATTCTAATGTACGCTTAAGGTCAGTGAAGTGCGGAAGAAATACAAATATATAGTCAACACTCCGGGTACAAGTTAAACGTACAAAAAACAGAGGCTATGGTGATAGGAGAGGTAAATAATGAAATTAAGAGTAAATTTAATTTTAAATGGGACTGTGATCGTGTAAAGTACCTGGGGGTATATATACCAAAAAGTATGTGTAAACTTTTCGAAATTAACTATAATAAATTAATAAATCAAGTTAAAACGGAGTTTAGTAGATGGAAGATCTTGAATTTATCAATGCTCGAAAAAATTAAATCTATCAAAATGATTACTTTACCCAGATTTTTGTTTATATTTCAAACTTTGCCGAGCTATATACCACCCAGGTACTTTAAGAAGGGGATAATCTGATGAGGAAATTTATCTGGGAGGACAAAAAACCACGGGTGAAGCTTAAAACTTTAAAACTGCCAAAATCAGGGGGAGGGTTAGCATTACCAGATTTAGAGACGTATTTCAAAGTAGCCCAGGTGAAGTCAATAATAACTTGGATAAGTGACTCTAATAATCCAAGATGGAAAGAAATGGAAGCACATAAGCTATATTTGATTAAATCTGCTATATTTGTAACTAAAGACAAAGAAATCAAAGAAGAAATCAAGAATAACTACTGTATAGAAAACACCATTAAGGTGTGGAAAAGAGTTATTAGATGCATGAAGATAAAAGATGAAGAAATGTTGTATTTGAGGGAAATATCTAGAGATCCTGAATTTACGGCAAATGCAACAGATCGAGTGTTTATTAATAAGTGGGCAGAGAATGGACTCATGAGATTCCATCAACTGTTTAAAAATGGTAAAATGGAATCTTTTGAAAACATTTCTAAACAATATAACATACCAAGAAATCAATTTTATAAATATCTACAAATTAGAAGTTATTTGAATAGTAAATTAGGAAAGACTAAAGGAGGCATAAACCCCCTGATAATTTATATGGCAAATAATTGTAATAGAAAATTAAAAAATAATGTGAGCCAGTTATACCAAATTTTTCTGCAACAGAAAGAGAAAATGGCAACCAATGTTAGGGTTAAATGGGAAGAAGAGTTTCATATACAAATAACTGAAAACGAGTGGGAAAAGATATGTGTTGGAGTCCATAAAACCTTGGGATCTTTGTTTTGGAGAGAGTTCGCTTGGAAAATAATTATGAGATACTTCTTGACTCCAGAAGGTATGAGTAAATATAAAGGGGGAAATTGTAAATGTTGGAGGAATTGTGGAGAGGAAATTGCAAATTACACACATATTTTCTATACCTGTAAAATAATACAACCCTACTGGAAAGAAGTATTTAAAATTTTGGAAGCGGTACTGGGAAAGAAACTTGAATTAAAATCAGAAAATATTATATTAGGAAAAATCCCAATGAATATAAACCCAGAGGAAAAGTATATCTTTCAAATCCTTAGAATTACAGCATTAAAGATCATAACAAAGGAGTGGAAAAAAAGTAATCCACTGGATATTAAAAAATGGATTAATATTATAAGAGAAGTAAAAATGAATGAGAAGTTAACTCACAAAATAAGAAACATGGATCATGAGTTTGAAAAAAAATGGTTTATAAAAAAAATAGACAGCACAGGAATACTGTGAATCAGCGGTCAAATGTAAATGTGCAGGGGAGGTTGATTGTAGGCCAGCTATGTCACTTACATTATTTGTGTTGTGTATATCTTCTGATAGATAGGTGTTCCTCCTAGTTATTTTATTTTATTATCTCTTTTTTTTTTTTCCTTTTTCTATGTTTGTATGTATGTCTTTGTATATTGACTATGGTTTATTGTTTACTTATTTTTGAAAAATGATAAAAATAAAGTAATAAAAAAGGTCAGTGAAGTGCACTATATTAGTGCTATTTGAAAATTATACTAGTATTTAATGAATATGAGTCTCTTATATTTCATTATTTAATTTAAATTTTATTTTCTAATTTTATGTGAATTTATTGTTCTCTCCCTTTAATCAATCAACGACCATTTCTCAGCAAATTTATTTATGCTCAACCAGACAGAAGAATATGTTGTTTAAAGACTAATGGATAAAGCAATAAGATTTATTGATTTATTTTACAACTAATTTATGTTTTTAATTCAATTAAATTCACTTTTATTTATGTAGAACCAATTCACAACAAATGTGATCTCAAGGCACTTTACAACAAAAGCCGTTTCAATATAATTATACAAACATTCCAATCAGTTAAAAGTTTTCTTTGTAAGGAATCCCAGCAGATTTATTGAATAAATTAAACTGAGACTGACATAATAATTTCTATAAACCACTTCTGTATTAATGTTTACCATTTTTGAGATTATATAAAATTTTTGCAAAACTTTATATGAAAGCTGGGCGACACAGTGACACAGTGGTTAGCACAAGGTTGTGGGTTCGTATCCCGGCCCAGGGTCTTTCTGAATGGAGTTTGCATGTTCTCCCCGTGCATGCGTGGGTTCCCTCTGGGTACTCCGGCTTTCTCCCATAATCCAAAAATATGACTGTCAGGTTAATTGATCACTCTAAAATGTCCTAAGGTATGGGTGTGTGTGTGTGCATGGTTGCTTGTCCCGTCTGTCTCTATGTGGCTCTGTAATGGATTGGCGACCTGTCCAGGGTGTACCCCGCCTCTCGCCCGTTGACAGCTGGAGATAGGCACCAGCCCCCACCACCCCGGACCACTGGAGGACTAAGCGGTTCAGAAAATGGATGGATGGATGGATGAAAGCTTCTCCACTGTCTGCAATGTGCAATGTTCTTGAAGAAGAAACTATAGGAAGGAGGGATTTAAGTTTTTTCTTTTCCACATCTGTTCTTATCTGCTTACAGATCAGCAGAGTAACTCAGAATTGTAGCCATTTCCATGATAACATCTGTTTTGAGATTTTAAGTGAGTTTAAGATTTGCAGAAAAAACATTCAGAATGGCTGTTCAACTTTTTTCTCTACAGTAGTGGCCAAAGGTTTTGAGAATTACATAAATATTGGAAATTGGAAAGGTTGCTGCTTATGTTTTTATAACAGTAATTTGCATATACTTCAGAACGTTATGAACAGTGATCAGATGAATTGCATAATCCTTCTTTGCCATGAAAATTCCACTGGATTTCGTTGGTGTCATTAAAGGACCTGCTGAGATAATTTCAGTAAACGTCTTGTTGACTCAGGTGAGAATGTTGACGAGCACATGGCTGGAGATGATTATGTCAGGCTGATTGGGTTAGAATGGCAGACTTGAAATGTTGAAAAGGAGGGTAATGCTTGAAATCATTGTTCTTCCATTGTTAACCATGGTGACCTGCAGGAAAAATGCTTGCAGCCAGCATTGTGTTGCATAAAAATGGCTTCACAGACCAGGATATTGTGGCAACTAAGATTGCACCTAAATCAACAATTTATAGGATTATCAAGAACTTCAAGGAAAGAGGTTCAATTCTTGTTAAGAAGGCTTCAGGGCATCCAAGAAAGTCCAGCAAGCGCCAGGATCGTCTTCTAAAGAGGATTCAACTGCAGGATCGGAGTGCCACCAGTGCAGAGCTTGCTCAGGAATGGCAGCAGGCAGGTGTGAGCGGATCTGCACGCAAAGTGAGGCAAATACTTTTTTAAGATGACCTGGTGTCAAGAAGGGCAGCAAAGAAGCCACTTCTTTTCAAAAAAACATCAGGAACAGATTGATCTTCTGCAGAAAGTTTGGTGAATGGGCTGCTGAGGAGTTGAGCAAAGTCATATTCTCCCATGAAGCCTCTTTCCGATTGTTTGTGGCATCTGGAAAAAGGCTTGTCCAGAGAAGAAAAGGTGAGCGCTACCATCAATCCTGTGTCATGCCAACAGTAAAGCATCCTGAGACCATTCCTGTGTGGGGTTGCTTCTCATCCAAGGGAGTGGGTTCACTTACAATTTTGCCCCAAAAAACAGCCATGAATAAAGTATGGTACCAACAGCAACTTCTTCCAACAATCCAACAACAGTTTGGTGAAGAACAATGCATTTTCCAGCACAATGGAGCACCGTGCCATAAGGCAAAAGTGGTAACTAAGTGGCTCGGGGACCAAAACGTTTAAATTTTGGGTCCATGGCCTGGAAACTCCCCAGATCTTAATCCCATTGAGAACTTGTGGTCAATTCTCAAGAGGCGGGTGGACAAACAAAAACCCACAAATTCTGACAAACTCCAAGAAGTGATTATGAAAGAATGGGTTGCTATCAGTCAGGATTTGGCCCAGAAGTTGATTGAGAGCATGCTCAGTCGAATTGCAGAGGTCCTGAAAAAGAAGGGCCAACTCTGCAAATACTGACTTTTTGCAAAAATGTAATGTAATTGTCTATAAAAGCCTTTGAAACGTATGAAGTGCTTGTAATTACATTTCAATAATCACAGAAACAACTGAAACAAAGATCTAAAAGCAGTTTAGCAGCAAACTTTGTGAAAACTAATATTTGTGTCATTCTCCAAACTTTTGGCCACAACTATATAGTATGGGCCAATTTTCTCCATGACTAATCTTCTGAGGGAGGAGAGCAGCAAAAGTTGCCCAAGCAATCAAAGGACTTGGATGCTTGGATCCTAGCCAGCACATAGTCTCAGAATGATACCTGACCAAACCCCTTAAGGATCTGACAGCCTGCGGGTGGGCCCATCCGCCTAGTTTACTTTTTAATCTTGTAAAATTCTGATTTATAATTTCGAAATTATGAATTTATATGTTTTATATTTTTGGAAAGCTAATAGTATTGTTTTTTTAACCACATATGCCAATAAAGGACACAATCATACGTGTGAACACAACAGTTTTGTTAACCATGATTGATTTTTTTTAAAGCAAAAACAGGGTAAAGAATCCAAGATGGTGAGTACCTTTTATAGACAGATCACAATTTCTAGTTAGTGTTCAGATTGTATTTTTGTCAGAGGTGGGTAGTAGCTAGTTACATTTACTCAGTTACATTTACTTGAATGCCTTCTTTTTTTTATTAAATACTTAAAAAAACCTACTTTACTTTTGAAGTACTTTTTTGTGTAGTTCTACTAGTCTGTACTTTTTACTTTTACCTGATTAATATTTTTATGACGTATCGCCTCTCACTTGAGTAATGTTTCTGAAGGCTTTTTTTAACCAAACATGTTTGAGACACATACCATTGATGTTGAGGTGAGATCTCTTTGTACACAAGCTTCATCATTTTAACAGTTTTTATATCTGCTGAGTGCTTAGACAGCTTTTATCATTAGGTCATGTGGGGGTACCTTACCATGGTCTAATATATACACATCACCTTCCAAAGTATTGGTTTCATTAGTTTTACTTTATAAAAAAAGCATTTGGAAAATTGTTCATTCTGGTCAAGTTTTTTTCTTTTACAATTCATTTTAGTCTTTAGAATTCATACATTACTTTACATTTTTATTTAAAAAAATGTAATTTTTATTTTTACTGCCTTGTAGTATGTCACAAGTGTTTTCACTCAATTACATTTATAAAATAGAAGCAAATTTGAATAAGATATGCCATTTCAATAATAAGCAAATAGATTTAAAAAAAGACAGTCTGCGACAAAAACACTATGGAAGAAATAAAAATGTAATGACAAAAATATATACTGTCTGTGAGCTAGTGTTCTTATGATTTGTCCAAGTATCAATTTTGCCATCCTTTGGTAAACAAGTCTACCTTCAAAAGTAACACACCAGTGATTTGTGCCAATGTACTTTTTTCCTGAATTACATCAAGCCATTGTTGTTATTTAGGTGGATAAACTAGCTTTAGGTTATAGTTTCCCATGGTGCTATAAGGAGTATTTTTTACCATTTATCGGTGTAGTGAAACCAGTGAAATATGACCCAAGTACACTACATGACAATGGAATCTCATATCCAAGCACCTTTGTTAAGGTTATATGTATCATCATGTATGTATGTATCAATTTTTCACAGC